>OY747700.1:19783019-20383019 GCA_963556495.2 Valencia hispanica | reverse complement strand
ACATGACTACCTCAGGAGAACCACATGACTGTGTAGAGAAGACTATTAGGGACAGCAGAATCAGACAGGATCTTAAACAGGAACCATTGCCTGAGGGCCTGTGGTAGTTCACGGGTGGATGTTGTTTTAGGTCAAACACAGGGGATTTGCTAGCAGGTTATGCTGTAGTGGAACAAAAAGCGAATGGTTATGAAGTAAGGAAACAAGGAAAGTTGGATGGTAAACAGTCAGCACAGAAAGCTGAAATCAGAGCTGTAGTTGAAGCCTGCAAATTGGGACAGGACCAGAAAGTGACCATTCTAACTGATTCGTCATATGCTTGGGGGGCGCTGCATATAGAATTACCCCAGTGGAAAAGGAGTGGTTTTCTGACCACCCAGGGTCAGCCTATCCATCATCAACAGGAAATGATTGAACTCTTAGAGGCAGTGCAGCTGCCCGCTGAGCTGGCAGTGGTGAAATACAAAGGCCACAGCAAAGCAGATACAGATGAGGCAGCAGGGAACTCAGCAGCTGATCAGGCAGCTAAAGCAGCTGCCGGATATCTGCCAGCTCAGGATTGGATGATGACTCAGTTTGAGGATTTGTCGTTGGATATGGTAGAACTTATAAGAACATTGATATGGGTATTCCTGTTAAAGGCTACACATATCTTCTGGTTCTGACTGACCCACTGACTGGCTGGCCAAAAGCCTGGCCAGCCAAACGTGAAGATTCTAAGACTGTTATTAAGTGCTTTGTGAACCATTACATACCCTGGCACAGTTTTCCTTGTACCGTCAGGTCAGACTCTGGGTCGCATTTTCGTTCAGGTGACCTTAGAGCGGTAGAAAAACAGCTGGGATTAACCCACAAGTTTGGCACTGTGTATCATCCACAGTCTCAAGGATCAGTGGAAAGAATGAACCAGAATTTAAAGACTAAAATTGCCAAAATAGTGGCACATACTGGAGTGACTTGGATGGATGCCCTTCCGGTGGCCCTCATGGCCATCAGGTCCTCCGTGTGCAGGACTAAAGGCCTCACACCCTATGAGCTTTTTACCGGGTGGAATTCTCCTGCCCCACACACCCAACTACCGACTCTGACTGGAATGACTGAACACAACCCTGCAGCAGAATACCAAACCTTAAATGCTCTGGCCACATCTTTCACTACTGCGCCTCCTGCAGTACAGGGTCCAGCCACGCCACCATCAGAAACGCCTTGGGTGTGGTTAAAGGTCATCAAACGCAACTGGCATGAGCCCAGGTGGACCAGTCCATACCAGGTGACGGCTAGAACAACACATGCAGTTCAACTGAAAGGTAAAGGGTCCATATGGAACCACTGGAGGCAATGCAGCACAGCACCTGAGCTAAGCCACACCCTATCAGACGTAAGGAAAGACCTACAAGAACAACAGCAGTCCAAAGAGGGTGACGGCAGTTCTTAGGAGCTCTGTAAGAGCTAAGCTTATAGCCCTGCTCATCTGAATATTTGGGTTTATATGTCACTCGGGGTGAAGTGAGCTCTTCCTCGCTCACTTCAAACGGGGAACAGAGTGTTAAAAAAAGAGACTTTGACACAGTACACTCTGATAAAAATAGAAGCAACAAAAGAGCCTCTGCAGCACCGCACGAGCCAGTGGATGACATCTAACAGAGGTTGAAGAAAAAAAAAGAGTCCAGGTTTAAGTCAGAACTGATGCTTATTTTTAATTCTTAATATATAATCATTTTAAGTTTTAAATATTTGCTTAATTTTGAATATTCATTTTAAGGTTCTAAGAATTTGCTTAAGAAGTATAACTGTTTCCGTAATTTTAATTCTAACTATTTTATGTTCTTATAAATTCATGTTTTTCTGGGTAATATGGTAACTGCAAAGGTAAGCAAACTGAGATAAGGTGAGAGGGATCCTGGGGGCGTGGTACGACCCCTAGTACAAGGTATTACCGGTTTCGCTAAGAATAAAAAGGACCATAACATTTTCCATTTATATTCTTCTATATTTTTACAGTTTAATATTGTAGCTACCTAAAGGGCCTCAATGTGTTAACAATTTTCTTTTTTCCTTATTATCAAAAGAGGTGGAATAGCATTTCTTTCATTTTTCAAGGTTTGATAGTGCAGAAAAATGTTTACTTACAGAAGAATGGGATGGACCCACAAAAGCGGGCCTCTATGGGGAAACTGGAAGATAGTGTGCTCTGTAGCCCTTCTCTTTTTATTAATCTTTAATCTGATCCTCCTCCTGACCTGTGACTGGCCCTATAACCAAACAAGTTTTTGCAAAATAGATCACAACCGCGCGCGCCCTAATGTCTCAATCAGCGCGAAAAATAATTCTGTTATAACTCTTATACATCGGGTAAAACGATGGGTGTTGGACCCCCATCTGGGTATTAAAATAGAAGACCCCCTACATGGGTTTCATCTTAATCAGTGGTATAACTATGCGGAAGTTTTGGTTAAACATCAAAATCTCTCTAACTGTTATGTGTGCTCAGTAATGCCTAAAACCACTTCACAACCTACTCTGACTCCTGTGCCCCTCTCGTTGAACGAATCCTTATGTGCAGCCAAATTTGCTACCAGGAGAGATGGGAACTATGGTGGTGGCACTTGGGACTATATCACCTTTAATTTCTCCCCAAACCCATGTTACTACAAAGCACGCATGTTCAAGCTTATGAGTAACACCCAGGCATACTTAGGTGTAGTTCACTTAGGAGCAAAATTACAGTTTCCAGTGTGTGTCCATAACAATGGGTCCAAGTGGCTGGGACAACTGCGTGAGGTTAGATGTCAAGAATTATATGACCGAGTAGAATGCAGCGATTATATTAGTGGCAGAGATGGTTGTAATACCACCTCCGTGGTTCCACTGCCGGAAGGAAATTAGTCAGTCATCCTTATGATGATGAGGCATTACCCAGCGACAGGGGGGTGAAAGCAGTGGAAGATCTGTATTGGCTGTGTGGCCATAAAGTATATGTTCATCTCCCTCGTAACTGGGGAGGAGTATGCGCTCCGATAGGATTAACTGATCATACTTTTATAATCACAACAAAACAACGAACCGATTCTGAACAAAATGAAAGTAGAAAAAAAAGATCCATAAGCAAAACAGGGGTTCAGGAGCATGAGAGTGTCTGGGGCAGTGATGTCCCAGACGATAAAAAATTATGGACCACTGCACAGAAAGTAATTAATTCCGCGATCCCCTCCATAGGAGTAGGAAAACTTATGTTACGGGTAGAGACTCAAGCATACAGATTCTCTCTGTTCATGAACGCATCTATTGATGCCTGGGAGTTAAACAATAAAGAACTTAAAGCGATGAGAACTATGGTGCTCCAGAACAGGATGGTTCTGGACTTTTGGACTGCAGCCCAAAGGGGGTGTGTGTGTCGTGCTTAATAAAACATGTTGCACATTCATTCCAGACAGCTCAGGCAAAGGTAGTGAGATCGACGCAGCCCTAGATCGAATGCGAGCCGTAGCAAAAGCCCAAAATTCTGATTTTGTTTCTGCAAACACGCCAGACTGGATTAATTGGCTTTTCTCAGGAGGTTGGTACTCCTTTCTTTAGAAAATTGCTGGTTTTCTGATGATTTTAGTTATCATATTTTTCATCTTAAGCTGTTGTTTAATCCCGTGTTTTAAAATTCTAGTAAAACGCGTCATTTCTAAAATCCCGGTGCTTTGAGGTCAGTACATGTTAGTACCAATTATAGAAATGGACGACCAGGCCCAGATACGGGAGAAGGATACAGTACTCTAATTCCAAAGGAAATCACCTTTAAGGATTAAAGGTGAAAGGGGGAGATGATGTGATAATTTTTCTGTTTGTTATCTTTTACAAGGTTTTATGATTAAAGTTCTATAATAATGATTTACTTAAGTTTTATAATAATGATTTTACTTATTGCAGGAACTAAGGGTAAAAAGGGGAAGTCATAAGTGTTGTGCTCAGTTGCATGAAGAACAGGAAACGCTTAACCGCAGGTGCAGTGTGTCAGCAGCACCGGATGTAGTTGAGACTGACACAAGGGAGACAGTAGCTGATCACGAGGCAGACTCATGAGGAGAGCAAATTCAGCGAAGCAACAGAGAGCAAAAATTAGAATGTGTTGCAATCAACCTATCACAAATGTATAAGTATTTTCTAAAATAGTTTTGTGAGTAATCGGGACGGACCGCCCCTCCCTTTGCAGGTTTTATTATGCTGTGTCGCTTCAATAAAAAGGCCAGAGGCGCAAAATAATCTCCGGAGATTGTGCTGGTAATTATTGCTACACATCTCCCCAAGCCTGTTTAACTTAACTTCTGAGTGATTGTGTGTTTTCTTTCTTCCAGATTGACAGATAAAAAAGAACCGGTAGAGAGAAAGGAGTAGACAGACTAGAGAATTATTACTCATTCTCGACACTTGAAAGAGGGAGTCTAAAATATTTTCACAGCTTAAAAAGTTTGCCTTCATTTAGCAGTTCTATGAAAGCCTCAGAGGTCTGTTAAAGAACATTAGCAAGCAAACAGCATCATAAAAAATGAGGAACACAGGCCAGAGGTCAGGAAAAAATTTGTGGAGAAGTTTAAAGAAGGTTTAGATTATAAAACAATATCCCAAGCTTCAAACCTCTCACAGATCACTGTTCAATACATCATCCAATAGTAGACAGAGTATAGTACAACTACAAACCTATCAAGACATGCCCACTACCAGCTATCATGCAACCAGGGAGCCCCTACAGGGACCCAGCCAAGCTCTGAGTCAAAAATCATTAATTTACTGAATAATGATTAGTAATAAGAGGTGGAAATGAGGTTAAAGACTCGTTATGATAAAAAAAGAGCTAGATTTATGGGCTAGGCTGTGCACAATTACATTAAGTCAAGTAAACAGGTGTGTATGTACACTGTAAAAATTTTCGTTGTAAATTTACAGTAAATTACTCGATAAGTTTTTCATGACTTTCACAGTAAGGATTACAGTAAATTACTGTGAAATATACTCACAGCAATTTACTGTAATTTTATTTCTGTGATATTACAATGCATTGTTGTAAAAGCACAACTGTATACTGTAACTTTACAGCTTCATTGACAAAGAAATTACTGTGATATTACAGCAAATTACTGGGGAATTAAAGCCTTTTGCTGTATATCATTACAACACGGCCCTGTACTTTTACAGTGTGTACTGTGAAAGTGATGTACAAGTTGACAATAATTTACTGTGAATTTACAATGTATACTGTGGAAGTCATTCTAAAATTGTCCAGTAATTTACTGTAAAAGTAACACAGATGAAGCTTCCATTTACTGTGAATTTACAACCATTGTACAACAAACAACTCTGAGGTAAAGTCAATGTTAGCCCAATGGCATATTTATTAACAAATGAATATTTTTCAATGTACAGCAAATGCCAAGAACTTAAAGAATTCAATAAATTCAACTTTTCTAGTCATAAAAGCCATCTTAAAATGCAGGAAGTGCAGAGAAAATGTGCAAACTTGCAATTCAACAACCTGTCTCACAATTTAACCATTCAACTAGATGTGTCACAATAACAGTAATGGACAGGGTGGGAATGAGTCCTTCATGGCAAGATAAGAGAGGAAGGGAGACAGCGATGAAGGGATGTCGTAAAGGGCTCAGGCGCTCCTCTCAGTCTCAAACATTATAATGAGTCCACACGCAACAGCATTGTGTAAAAATCTTGTAGTACAAAGTTGTCTTAAAAAAAGAACTAGGCTACTCAAAACTGAGCCTAACAACTACTGCTGCAAAAAAAACTATGATGCCCACTCAAAGTCAATAAGTTTCCTCAAAAGGGTGCTCACATGGGTTCATTGTTGCCTGCTTCTTGGTCTTTGAGTCTCTTTCAGGTTTGAGGCCCAGGAAGCACCTGTTAATAAGCAAAAATAGTTTCAGTTTTAAATAGACTTACAGTATGTCTTGCAAGCAGCATTTATCAAGATGTTCACCTGTGCTTTTTCCCACACCAAACCCTAATAGATTTATAATCCAAACTTGTTAGATCAGGTTTGGCTGAGGCAAAGTGGTTGATTTTCTACTATAAGAGGCCATATCAATGTGCGCCGCCACTGAAATGCGTCTCAAGACAATCATTGAGTTAGAAGTCTGTACTATAATGTGAATTACAAGATTAAATGTGATCTTTTTTAAATACCTTTAAATGAACTCCAGCGTTGACGATCCAGCAGCAGGTTACTCAAGGTTGAAGACGTAATAGCTGGTGAAGAAAGCAGCTACTCCGTGTAAAAAGAAAGGGTGTGGGCCCATCACAACATGTCCCTCGATGGATATCAGCCATCCATCATGGCTTCATCATGTTACCTGAAATGAACAGATACAACATTATGAATGAGCACTTTGTGTTCTGCTTCAGATACAAAGGGCTGTACAAATGTAATTATTATTATAATTATGTATTGTATTGTAGTCATGTAGATTTCTAAAATGAAAACAAAATAATGAGTTAGAAATGTCGATACTAGATCAAAGTAACATTACGTTGAATGATCAAGCAGGTGGTGTTGGGGAGTTCTGCAGTATTGACATCTGCAGCAGTGGCACATGGCTGTAGTAACACACAATAGCATGGATTTAGGATAAGGTAGAAAATCATACAAAGTAAATGTTGCTAATGTAATCACTCATTTTGCATTTTAAATATTTGAATAAAAAAAAATCTTACATCAACTTCAAGCATCAAACTCTCTTTATTGACTTACCCCCAAAAGCAGTCTCTATATGGTCCTAAAACAGTCAAATTCCTTCTTTTTTATATATAATCCTCGTAAAATACGTCCCTGGGTTCGTAGACCAAGTTATTTCCCACATACAGCAAAGCTTCGAGGAGTTTTTACCCGCTAAATTACTCCATGCTTTTATTTGGAAAGTGTAGCGGAAGTTTTATTTTTGTAACTCTGCGCCTGTATTCCTGTTTAAGCGGGTTTCCCCGTGGCTTCACCTTGATGAGAGTAGCTAAGATCTCCGCTGGAAAAATGTTTTTAATGGGCCGTTTGAATCACTAAGTTATTGAAATTAAACAGTTAACGGTTAGCCCAGCTAATCTATGAAAACCTCGACTAATTACAAAAATGTGCTCACATAAACAGTAATGTTTGTCCCATAATTTGTTTTATAAACTTTAAAAACACCAGATTTGTCTAAACGGTAATAATGACATGAAAAATTATAGCAAAACTCACGTCATTACTATCATTACTATTATTAGCAAATGCTGTAGGAGAACTTTCAACAATTTCGGGCACTTGCTAACAAAATTTGAACTGTGTCATGCCATAAACGTTCATTTCAAAGTAAATTTCATATTAAAATAACATGGATGTAAGTGCTGCAAACAAGCATGCTGCTCACCTTCTCCATTCAGCCCAGAAGAGAAGAGGGAAATGGCGCCTTCAGTTCAAAACAGAAGTTGGTTATGTCATGTGATTTCCCAGGGCATATTTCAATACAGTATTTTACTGTAATAATACTGTTTAATGCTGTGAAAGTCTTGCGTTTTTTTACTGTGTTGCTGTGATATTACATGTGTTGCTGTGATATTACAGACCTTGTTGTGCTATAACAGCAGGTTTTAGATTGCAGGATTTTTACTGTAAAATAACTGTAAAATGCTGTAAAATCCAAGGATGCTGTAGTTTTTTACAGGTATTCATTGTGATATTACAGGGAAACTAAATTACAACAATTTACTGCAAAATAATACAGTTAATTATTGTGAAATGCTGGTAATTTTTAAGTGTAGTTTCTACACATGGTTAGGATATTTTTATTCCACTTTGGTCCAAAAACAGGTCATGGTAATTCAGTGTGACATTAATTTCATAACAAAAGCTTGTTAACATGCAATAATTTTCTACATTAAAAATAGTTTCCAAAAAGCTATTTAGATAAACCTTTAATGAGGTAACAAAAAATGTATAAAAGCATTTTTTTAGATGAAAGAATTTAAAATCACCACAAAACAAACAAAAATTATTTGTGGTTTCCTTTAAACATATTCATAAACCCTATATGCAGCAATGGTAATAAAAAAGGAGACACTGTCAATTCTAGATTTTCAATATATCAATGTCAGATTCCTGATCATCAGGAAAATGGATTGCATCATAGTCATGGCTCCCTGTTACAAAAGAACAGAGTTCAAAATCTTGTTGATGGTCTATTAAACATGGGTCTCCAATTCCGGGCCTCAAGGGCCGGTCTCCAGCCAGTTTTAGATGCGTCTCTGGTCCAACACAGCTGATTCAAATCATCCAACTACCTCCTCAGCAAGTCAAAGTTCTGCAAAGGTTCTGCTAATGAGCCATCATTTGATTCAGGTGTGCTGAACCAGGGAAAGAACTAAAACATGCAGGAGACTGGCCCTTGAGGACCGGAATTGGGCACCCCTGGTCTATAAGGTACTAAATGATTTTGGATCTAAATTTTTGGGTCTTCTTTTAATGAATGAAGTTTAGTTTAGTTTACATGCTTCTCAGCTCAGAAATGAACTAACTGAAAACCTAAGATGTGCATAAACGGTATGCTCCTTTAAATCAGCAATGAAAACCTTGTTTGCTGGAGCTTTTCTGTCATGTCTCAGCATTTTTTAACTTTTAAATTTGCCTTTTAAAGTTTCTTTTCTTTCATGTGTCGCTTACATTTTTACCATTATTTTGTATATGTATTTTGTTTTTTTTAAGCATTTTATCTTTGTTCCTTTATTTTCCTGTTGAGTACTTTAAATTACCTTCTCTATATATGGTGCTATGCAAATAAATTTCGCTTGCCAGTACATCCTAAAAATCCTTCATATGTACAAAATACCTCAATACCTACACTATAGCCCCTTTCAAACAGGCCATGAAAAACTGTCATTTTCCGGACTTCGTCTGTTTTGCTTTTGTGTCTGAAAGCAATCTTCCGGACTTTGTCCGGATACCCTTTACCGGTAATTTTACGGCTGAAGACCTAGTAATAAGAGCGGACTTTTCGCGGTATGGTGTTTGCGTTCAGATTATCAGGTAATGTTCCGCGAAAGCTGGAGGGGTGTGGGGCGGTGGGGAGAAGGGGAGAGGGGCAGGGAACGCTGTGAGCGCACACATTGATGACATATAAATGTTACTATTTTCCTTTCAGCTTCTTCATCGATGTCTTTTAAGCGTTTCCATGTGCGCAAAATTGCACACATCACAAAGACGAGAACTGCGAGTTGATCTGGTGTTTCATCTACCATCTTTGCAATAATGCATTTGTTTGGGGAAATGACACGTACGACCGCCGCACTAAGTTTATGTAAAATCCACATACAACCCCCCACTCCCCCGCACTCCCCACCCCACAGACAATCAGATCCTCCGGTACATTTCTTGCTGTGTGAAAGTAGCCGAAAGGCAAAATTTGGGGAAAAAAGTGGTGTGTTTCAAAACACAACTCCGGTTAAAGACCGGATGGAATTGTCTGGAAATATTCCAGAACTTCTGTCTGAAAACGGCTTTAGACATAGGCGTACTTTCCTTTTACCAGGACTGTACACAAAAAAAATGTTTTTTAGAAACTTATATGATGATCTGAACTCAGCAAAAAAAGAAACTGTGTATTTCAACAATAATGTTGTAAAAATCCAAATAACTTTTACAGATCTTCATTGTAAAGGGTTTAAACAATGTTTTCCATGCATGTTCAATTAACCATAATCAATTAATTAACATGCACCTGTGGAATGGTCGTTAAGCCCTTAACAGCTTACAGAAAGTAGGCATTTAAGGTCACAGTTCTAAAAACGCAGGACAATAAAGAGACTTGTCTACCGGCTGTGAAAAACACCCAAAGAAAGATGTCCAGGGTCCCTGCTCATCTGCGTGAACGTGCATCAGGCATGCTGCAGGGAGGCATGAGGACTGCTGATGTGGCTAGGGCAATAAATTGCCATGTCTGCACTTTGAGACGCCTAAGACAGCGCTACAGGGAGACAGGAAGGACAGCTGATCATCCTCGCAGTGGAAGACCACGTGTAACAACACCTGCACAGGATCGGTACATCCGAATATCACACCTGCGTGACAGGTACAGGATGGCCACAACAACTGCCCGAGTCACACCAGGAACACACAATCCCTCCATCAGTGCTCAGACTGTTCGCAATAGGCTGAGAGAGGCTGGACTGAGGGCTTGTAGGCCTGTTGTAAGGCAGGTCCTTACCAGACATCACCAGCAACAACCCACCTTCGCTGGACCAGACAAGAGTGGCAAAAAGTGCTCTTCACTGATGAGTCACGGTTTTGTCTCACCAGGGGTGATGGACGGATTCGTGTTTATCGTCGAAGGAATGAGCGTTACATCGAGGCCTGTACCCTGGAGCGGGATCGATTTGGAGGTGGGGGGTCCGTCATGGTCTGGGGCGGTATATCACATCACCATCAGACTGAGCTTGTTGTCATTGCAGGCAATCTCAATGCCTTGTGGTACAGGGAAGACATCCTCCTCCCTCATGTGGTACCCTTTATGCATGCTCATCCGGACATGATCCTCCAGCAGGAGAGAAAAACACTGAGAGAAAACAAAGTTAACAGTCGAAATAACAGCAAATAATGCAACTGGAGAGTCGTAGAAGAAAAGGAAGTAGCAGAGTGAGGAAAATTGGTAAGTCTGTCCTCCAGCAGTCTAAGCCTATAGCAGCATAACTACAGAGATAGCTCAGGATGACCTAAGCCACTCTAACTATAAGCTTTATCAAAAAGGAAAATACTTGAATCTTGAATTCTCTTAGTCTAACTTAAACCACACATATTCAAACCATTTTATATATTGATTTTAGGAGTTGGTTTGTTGGATTTGAGCAGTAGAATTGTCAGATCCAATTAAATAATTTAATTATGATATAGATTCAAGTTAGTGCACAATGTGCACTCACAATGAATTTTTCTTTTTCTTAGAAAAATCACAGGGAGTAATATAAAATGTAGGGAATATTTTCAGCTTGACAAGTATTAAGTTTTTTCTGAAAACATTCACAATGTTTTGTTTTCAATCAGAGCCATCTGGCATAGAATGAACAGTTCAGTATTTAGTAAACCTGCTGTCTTTTTTTGGCAAGGTTTAGATAAAACAAATAATAAAACCAAGTGTGAAAATGTCTCATAATGCCAAATGAAAAAGTTAAATTTCAGTAACATCCAAAATATATTAAATTAGTTTGCAATGTTTTGCCTTTCTCATGTGTTTATGACTGAAAACAAGAACTTGGCACAAATCCCCTTGAAAAACTATATTCAATTAAATATAAACTGGAAAGGACAGGCATAACAACTACAGAGGAGAAAGAAGTGTATCAAGCAAAATAAACCTACAATCATGTATTAGAAATGACTGAATATAACCATGTTTGCAAATAACAGCGGTAGAACAGGTGTTCTTAAGACTTCTGCTGAATTAGGATGTGATCAGAAAAACCTGACCTGAGATTTGAAAAAAAATCTAACATGAAAACAAAAAAGCAATGCTTAAAATACCTCGATGATGTGAAACTGAGAGATTTATTGCTCGTTACTGCTCCAGAAAAAGATCCGACCTATTTATATGGGATTCTTAATTTTTGTTTAAAAAGGCTATTTTTGGTTTATAGATGCTGGGAAACTAAATCATTATTACATTAAATTATCTCTAATTCCAGTTATTCAAAGCAATTGAAAGTCATAGATACAAAAACATAACCAAGCACTTGGAATCAAAAGATTAGATGAGCAAAGGACCAAAAATAACAACCCAGACATATGAAATAAATCTGCATGGATAGTTAAAAATGTGTTATCACCCAAAGACCAAATTCAATGTAAGACAGTACACTCCATTTGAACCGTAGGTTTTTTTGGTGTGTTTGATTAGTTTTTCAAACCTAGCTTTTCAACCCCTGTTCAGTAAGTGATGAAACAGTGGTATCTGTGATGTGAGAATGTGTGCTTAAGTATAAATATTTTAACACCCTGTTAAACATCAGATTATTTATACATTAAAACACATGAACAAAATGGAATTGATCTTTTGTGTAGTTGCACAATCTCAAACTATTAACATGATGCAACACAGTGACCAATTTCTATTGGTCAGTCTTTAAAATGAGAGTGATGAGGGACATTCTATTCATATAAGGCCAATTTGAGTTGCTCTTCCTAAGTCAGAAAATGGCTACCAGCAAATAATGACAACTCATGTAAATCTGTCTATATCTAAAGTCAGGACAATAACTAAAAAGATACAAACAACTTGAAATGTGATAAACAAGACTAAACAGGGACCAAACTTCACCATTATGCTGTGAGAAGGAAAGGAGGTACAAAAAAAAAGTCTGTACGACTCACTGTTAAAGATCTACTGAAAAGATAGGTAACTAAGGGCCACTAAATCTCCAAAACAACATTTTGCTTAAATGTTTTTGCATACATCTTTCCCTGCAATATATTTTTCTGCTTTTAAGGAAAACATACTAAAGTTTTACTTTAGGCAAAAATAGAAACATACATTTCCATGTTGTCTATCTAAAGCTGCTGATCGCTAACAGTCTGGTATAAAGTCAAGCAATCCTGCTTCTATTTCTCACCCTGGTGTGATTTACTGTTTTATGGTTCCAGATGTGTTTCCTGCAACAGTTGAGAGAGGGACTATTTCTGTTTCAACATGGGCCAAAAATTGTCTCAGATTTGTTGTGCAGATACATGACCTTGACCTCAACCTCACTCCAACACCTTTTGGATAAACTGCAACATGAAAAATCTTTCCTCGCTTGGTGCTCCAAATATAAGGCCTTATCGCAAAATAATCTCTTAACAGAGTTCACAGATGCTTTTGAGTCTTGATAGGACCAAATCCCCACAGCCAGGTCCTAAAATGGAAGGAGGATATAGGGCTGTTTGGGATTTGGAAACAGATTTTTAAAAGTGGAAATGTTGGGTGCACCTTTGGCTGTTTAGTCCATGCCCTTTAATAAATATCCCAAAGTCTTTACACCCAGTGAACCTTTTCCTTGGATTTTGTAACATAACATCTACAAAACTCAATGTTGTTATTGCTATTTTTGTGATAGACCCAGATGAACAAAACATTTGTAAATTTGAGCTCTATGACAATGATATACTGTTTTTAAATTGTATTGCAAATAAATATTCGTGATTACAATTGTATTTAGCTTCTTATACTTAGATACCTTTAAATAAAAATCTATTGAAATGAGTTTCCCTTCAGACATCATCTACTTAGTGACCACCACTAGACTTATTAGGGATAAGGTTGAGCAGACAGGGTGAGTATAAATCAATATCCCAATTAATCCATAGATCTGGACTTTATAGAAGAGTTGCTTGAAGAAGGGCATTGTTGAGAGAAAGCTATAACAGTTGTTTGAAGTTTGCACAAGCCATGTAGGGGACACTGCAAGCATGTGAAAAGAAGACGTTCTGTTCAGATGAGACCGAAATTTCAAATTCTTCCCGATATGCAAATTTTTTGAGTGGGTGGAAACTAACATTTCTCATCAATATAAACACAAAAACCCCAGAGTAAAACATGGTGGTGGAAGCATCATACTGTGGGATGCCTTTATTTTGTAGTTGATGAGAAGACGGACAGAGTGAAAGAGCTAAATACAGGGCAATCCTGAAACTAAACCTTTCAGAAGCAGCAAAGTCTTAAAGTTTTCTCAGAGCACATTAGTGAAAATGAATGAAAGCCAAAATTTTCAGATTTGAATATGTATACATTTTGGAAACCTTTCCTCTTCCTGCTACTTTAAAGTTTTGCGCTACTTTGTATTGATCTATCACACAAAATACAAATAAAGTACATTGGAAATAGTTGTTGTATTAGTACAAAAAATAATGTCTTTCTTCCTTTTAGGACTTAAATAATTGCAGCACTGCAGAATACAAAAGGGTGTGTTTCAAATGACTGAATGAAAATAATGTTATCATTTTACTTATTTTAATTATAGACACAGAAAATTAAACGTTTTTGGATGATATTTCAACATTCTTCGCTCATAGAAGTCTTCTGAGAGATAATGTTTGGTAAGTGGATCATAATTACTTGCAATTTGCAGCTTACAGTTTTCAGAACTGAACATGAAGTAAATGAGTATGCAGCGAGCTCTTGCTCCACTCTGCTTTCATCACATCTCAGCCCTCATGACTGCAACACTCAAAAAATAAATAAAAGAGAAGAGTGAGAATCCTCAATCAGATGACTTCAGGTAATGATTGTAAATCTAATTTATTTATAAAAATTTGGAACCTCTCTTTATTAGATTGAATTTTAAGGCCTAATGAGTTAACAGTTTCTTGAGAAAATTGAATTAATTGATCCCAAAAGTCTGCATGTGGAGTCTCTCTTCAAAGACTGATCTATGGGTCAAATGTAATCATATCATGTTAGACTTTAATAAACCTCTGAGGCAAAAACATCTCCTCAATTGGTTAGTGAAAATAAATATGGACTATGAAATGTCTACAGGTGATGTAAAGCTAGACTTATAAAGAAAGGATTTACAGAGGTAACAAATAAAAATAAATTGCTAATGCTTTTTCCAACCATGGAAGTCTGTTTAATGCTACAGGAATGCATTTTTTAAACACATAATGTATATAGATATTTTTAGACCAGTTGTATTCAGCTCCTTTTAAAAAGGTTACAAAAAATACTTTCCCCCATTGGCATAAGTGTCACAGTAGTTTTAGGCAATCAACGAATTTGTAGGAACTGTTCTTTTTCTAGGGATTAAAGTTAGCTGACCTACTTTATTCCAAACCCATTTTTCATTTGTTTGTCCAAGTTCAAGCAATGTTGTCCAAACTGTTACTCTCAGATAAGAGGAAACTGATTAGTGTGTCCGGGAACATCCTAGGGACCTCCAAATCTCAAGTTTGCAATCAACTACAAATTTCTGGAACATCAGTATAGCTGCCCACCTTTTTCATTGCCACGGACTGAAAGGTTGTTGACCAAGACCTATTTCATACCACCCAGTCTGGTCTACTTTTTGCTTGAAGAGGAAGCCTGTGAGATGTACCATATACCATACCATACCATACCATACCATACCATACCATACCATACCATACCATACCATACCATACCAAACCATACCATACCATACCATACCATACCATACCATACCAATTTATTTATATAGCACTTTCAGAAGCAAAAAGGTGATTGCACAAAGTGCTTTACCGGCAACCAAGCACCAAAAGGCGCAAGAAGCAAATAAGCGCAGAAAAGAAGTTTAAAATATAACTTAAAATCAATGAAATTAGGCAGAACATTGATGAATGGAAAAAGTGATAAAAAACAAATAAAAGTTAAAACACATTACTGATAAACTTAAACAAAACACATAATCAATCAAATAAATATCAAAGATTGCAAACAACATGTAAGACAAGGTTAAGAACCAAATACAATTGAAAAATAATGGGTCTTTAACCGAGATTTTAAAACAGTAACAGAGGGACAGCATTCCAAAGCTTGGGTTCACAAGCCGAGAAAGCGCTTTCATCCCGTGACTTGCAGCGGGACCTGGTGGTGGCCAGGAGAAGCTGATCAGCTTACCTGAGTGCCCGAGGGGAAAGGTAAAAAGAAATAAGTTTCACAAGATAGGCTGGTGCCAAACCGAGGAGACTTTTAAAAACAAAAAGTAACGTTTTAATGTGTGCATTTTGAAACAGGTGCTTTCTTGATCAACATCCTCTTTCTCCATGGCAATACCCTGTAAACAATGGCAATGGTGTTCCATCAGTTCCAGTTCATGTTGGTGAGCATCCTGAGCAATTTCCTTTCATCTCCGAATAACTGAGCCAAGAAGAAACCGTCGACATATTTGGGTGTATCATAAGGACAATAATCCCAAACACATTACAAACTAGTTTTTTAAAGGATAAAGCAGCCGAACAGCTTTTTTTGATCTATTTTCTGAAATGGGCCTCCTTAAGCCCTGACCTAAACGCTATACAAAATGTTGCTTAAAAGACAGATCCTTGGTAGGAAACCAAGTTAAATGAGCTCTACCAATTCTGCAAAGAAGAGTGATCACATATCCAGCCAAAATTATGCCACAAAGCCTATAGCTATAAAAGATGGGTGGTGGAAGTGCATCTTGAAAAGGGCCGGGGTGTGTGTATATATGTGAGCCTTAAATATAATCTTGACCATATGTATCAAAAAAGCCCACAAGATATTCTGCAGAGCATCTTAAAAAACTATGTCGTTGGAGTTAGGGTGGACTCAAGTCATGTGTTAACGCAATAAAAGGTTGGATGCACAAGGTTGGTCGCTGTGTAACTAATGAATCACCAAGATATATTTTAGGAAATGTATTTTTCATCTTTCTTTCTGATTACACATTGCTTATTTAACTGGGAAGTACAAATAAAACCACCTCTAGAACACAGCTTTAAAAATTATTCTCGGCCTGATCACATTCCCTCGGTTGGACAGGACAGTTTCCACTTGAAACAAGTAGCATTGAGTTAGATTTGTTACATAAGAACAAGTGGCTTGTGTGTGGAGATTTCACAGCCACACTTAGAACAGAACAACCGATAACACACACTGCAGAGAAAAGAAAAAGACTCGAAACCTCAGATCTATGGTTTAACTGACAGTCCAGCCTTCAGAGAACAGCACACTGACATTTGTCTGCTGAGTCTGTCTGTAAAACTGCCTCTGCCTTGTAGGTGACCTTCCAATGTCTATTTTTGTCAGGTAATGACTGTGATTATGAATGTCTTTGGTTTACATAGCATCAACAGCGGCCTGTCTCGCTCAGATAGAGACATTTAATGCAAGCACAGCTACCACGCTGATCACAGTGAATCTGACCGGCAGTAGCAGAAAGGCTGATGGATTGTCAGGTTTTCACATCCATGTTCTGCAAAAAAGGGTGGAGGTGCTGCTGCCCTATCAGAACGTGCTTCAGTGCCTCCAGCTCCCTCTTGATTGCCTGACATTCTTTATCAACAGTCAAGTAATTCAGTTCCCTTGGCAACAGTTTCCTGCTGATACAAAGAATCAGGTATCACCTTGAAAGTTTAAGAGTGTGGTTGGCGGCTGCAGTGTTTTCATATGTGTGCATCTGCACTGTTATTTTATGGAAATAAACAAGGGTTCAGTTGTAAATCTTGCCTGACCATGCTTTGATTTTCTGTGTGCCTTCCATGCACTTCCCCACATTCGGGTACTGACATTCTTCTATTTGTTCATTTTCTCCATGTCTCATCACTCACTACAATGCTGAAGAGCTTATACTCTGAATTTCATTTTAATTCGATGAAGGTGGCAGATAATTTACTGTAATTTGATTTAAATTTAATGACAAATATTGCTTATAAATTAGACTTTGATGAGCAGTCTGGTTGCATCAAATCGGTGACCCGTTTCCAAACTTTGGGGAATAATAATGATGAATCACAAGATGAAGTTTAAATTGTACCATTTATTCCATGATATGTACTGACAGCGCATCAGCCCTGAAGTGAATGAACAATATTATTTCACCTTGTCATAGTTATGGCCGTCTTGCAGAAATGTGATCTCAAACGGATTTTCAAATCTCTCTCTCTCTCTCTCTCTCTCTCTCTCTCTCTCTCTCTCTCTCTCTCTCTCTCTCTCTCTCTATATATATATATATATATATATATATATATATATATATATATATATATATATATATATATATAGGGCTGTCAAATTATGTATACACCGGCTGCCCTGACAAAATATATATGTAAAATATATATTTTAATATATATTTTTACTTTTCCAATAGAAGAAAGAAAAAAGAAATTAGAGATGGGGACTTGAGTCTGAGAATGGAACTTGAATCGTGCTTATGTCACACAAACACTTGAGACTTAAGCCTAGTTTATACTTCCCCGTCTGCGGAGGTGCGGAGACACGCAATGCCATTATCTGTTGACGCAAGGGCTCTCCGACGGCCATGCAAGGACAAACTGAGTATTTAAAAATTTTTAACTATCCGTCGAGTGCAATGGAGAGCGCACATCTGTGATTGGTCAGTCCAACATTAGCTCAAGATCATTTCACCAGAACGGTGCTGTATAGGTGTCATTAGTAGTCAATTCAGCTTTTGGAGACTAAATGCTTTTTATTGCAAGGCCTGTTCATCTAATATGGTCTTTTAGTGGTTTTGAACACCAGGAGGTGTAGAGAACAACAAAACAGACCGCTGTGTTTACATGTGCTTTTAGAGTATTCAATGAGTATTCAATGAGCTGCACTTCTAGTAAAAAGCTTTCCAGCTCAAGCAAAACACGGCCTCTGTCGTGCTCCTTGAAAGTGGGTGTCCACTGAAAAAAATAAATTGTCGTCAAACAGAGACGTCAAAGCAATAGTAGGCAGACACACCAGAAAAAGTCTGCACCCCCTGCTGTCCTGGTGGGGAATGCTTTGCAACACTGAAATACCAACAGAGAAGTATAAAAGGAAAACGTCTCTGTCAATATATGTGTGTGTGGGTGGAAACTTGCTGACAGAGAAGTATAAACTAGGCTTTAGAGACTTGGACTATGTAAGGAGTCTGTTGCTGAGTGCTGGTGGATATGTGGTTTGTTTTCCTGTTACCTCTCTCCTTAGGGTGTGATTGGTAGGTGCTGCAACAGGTGCTGCTCATCAAGCCTCATCAAGTTCCAGTTCAAAAGGGGAGTGGCTCCTAGAGGCTGATGCCAGATGGTTCCGCTGTGAAATGTGCTCCTCTTCCGAAGTCCTCCTGAGAGCCAACGTCGTTCCTGAGCTCCAGTTCTGCATCAGATCCTTGGTTGGAAATCCACACGGTTGGTCCAGCACTAACAACTTCAAGATTCAAGTCAAACTCACCAAGGACGAGCTCCTCCAGATTCCCTCCTAGTCAGTCTCTGCTGCTCCACTTGAAACACACAAACACAGAACTCACCTGAACCCTTCACAGCAGCTGCTTGCCTGTCTACCCCCCAACATCACAACCGAGAAACCTGTCAAGAACGGATACATGGATCAAGACCACCATCTACAACCTACAGAATCAGTACTTAACGCGACCACTCATCCCCAGCCAACCTCACCCAACAGTCTCCAACTTACCTTCCTCAAGTTCCTTCTTCCTGGTGACCAAGTAAGATCATCTTCTTCTAGATTTACTTTCATTAAGAAGGACCATGCTTACAAAGATTAGATTTGTTTAGATTAGAACATTTGTTGAAGAAAAGGTTCAAGTGATGGTGTGTCTGGAAGATGCTCTGATGGAGGCTTGAAGATTCTGTGTGGGGGTGCAGTCTTCAGAAGTCCATCTTCTTCTTGAGCCTGCTCAGGACCCCCCCCCCCAGACAAACAACCTGAACGAAACAGGTATTAGTGCTAGGACTTGAAAGAGCGGATAAAATAATGGAGGGATGTAAGGATTAGGATGGGAGTGGATGAAGGGATGAGTGGATGAAGGGATGGGAGGATGAAGGGAGGAGGGGATGAAGGAAGGGATGATGAAAGGATGAGGGAAGGGATGCGGGGATGAAGGGATGAGGAAGGGGGTGAAGGGGTGGGATGAAGGGATAAAATGAGGGGATGAAAGAATGAGGGAAGAGAGGATGAAGGGATGAGGGATGAAGGGGGAATGAATGGATGAGGGAGGTGATGAGGGGTTGAAGGGATAAGGGGGATGAAGGAGGGGATGAAGGAGGGGATGAAGGAGGGGATGAAGAGATGAGGGATGAAAGAATGGTAAAATAGGGATGTAATGCTGAGACGAGATAGAGGGTGTGGGGAGGGGGGCATTTACGAGACGACCGTCTGAGCGACGCGGGTCGCTAGGTACTCTACGCTAGATTGCAGAGTAATTAGGGATGAGATTCGGGTGTGAGATGCCAGGTGAGTCGAATCTGAGTAGATTACTGAGAGAAAAGTAAATACAGGGCGTGGTCCTGCTCACGATCCCAAGTTAACACAATAACTTACATATCTGCCAGAACACACACAATCCAGTAACCACTTAACAGCTCACTTCCAGTCAACCCCGTAGCCCGAGTTCCAGCCTAGCCGGACCTGTGTTCCAGCTTGTTACCTGCGAAATTAAACTTTAGAACTTTAGAAACCTGCTGATTGTTGTCTGGAGGTGTGCCTGAATTAGTCATCCGAAAAACATGTTAGACTAAAGTTTTTCTTAAGTTGCACAAAAAGTCTGGACTTAGATCTGTTCTCTAAAAACTTGAGACTTGGACTCTAGTCAAAAATGACTTAATACCTGACTTGGACTTGTTCTATAGATTTGAGACTTGTATATGTGTAGCAATTATGTTGTAAACAAACTCCAGACTCCCAAAGGACTCATCTGAAACTCTAAAGACTTGAGATTTGAATTTTAGCTGCACTTATGTTGCACAAAGAATTGAGATTTAGAACCAATACTAATAAGACTTGAGATTTGGACTCTTGTGAAACTTAAGCCACAGTGAGACTTGTCACGATTTGGACTTGCATTCTAAAGGCTTAAGCGCATTCTACTGCAAAAGCAAAGCCTTGAAATATGGAGTCAAGTGTAAGTTAAGCCATTCAAAGACTTAGGACTTGACTTGGACTCTTGGGGTTAAGACTTGGAATTTAGTCATACTTATCTGAAACAAAGAGTTTACACTTCACTTTCAGAAATTGAGATTTAGACTTCTGTCATAAATTTGTTGCGCAAAGCCTTGAGACTTGAGTTATGCTCACCCTTCTATAAGGGTATGAGGCTTGACTCAGTTGATGTCAAATCAGTAAGTTAGAAAAAAATACAAATTGAGATATTTGTTTAAAAATACAAAATATTGATTGGAAAAACATAAATCCCATAGATAACAGTTGTCATTGTTTTCTAAATTGTTAACCCACATCCACGCTTGACAAAATTGAGGGTGTTCATTTTATATGTTCTATGTCAGAAAGAATTGGGCCTCCTACAGTAAAAGCATACAACAGTTGTACAATTACATGAAAATAACTAGGCCAAAATCTATATTCTGCTTGAGGCTGATTTTGCTTTTATTATTTTTACCATTGCTTGTATTTCAATCCTATTTTTCATTTTAAAATGAAAACCAAATACATTTTTCCCCTTGATGGTCTGTCATTAAAAAAAATTAAATAACCAAAACAACAAACCATCTTTAAAACTGAGCTGTAAAATAAAACTCTTTTCATAATGTTGGACCAACATGCATACACATCTTATTCTCTCACTATTTTATTTGCATATTTATGGGATCAGAACAGTATCACTTTGAAATGAAACTGAAAATAAATATTGGCATTGAAAAATATTATTGTAACTGAAAATATTAATTTTGAATCTGAAATAAATCCAGTGAAAATGTTTGTATTGAAAGTGATTTTTTTTTCTATGAAACTCATGTATATGCATTGAAAGAAATAAATCAAGTTTTCAAACTTTCATTTTTTTTACAATGCTAATCTTTTTTTACAATCCCAATCTTTTTTCAATACCAATCTTTTTTTCAATGCCATCATTTTTTTTCAGCTTCATTCAGGTGATACTGTTTTGACGCTTGTGTGTGCACGCGCATGAGGGGCGGGGCTTCAGCCCCCCATATGTTTGCATGAACGAGGCAGGAGGGAAACTCCGACTGTTAGAGGCGAGACGCAAGAAACAACAGGACATTTACATTGCTAATAATGTGGCTTGTGGAAGAAAAAAACGGTTTCTTCTACTGACCAGTAGACTAGAAGTCTTTGTGATAAAGTTTTATGCTTGTGTAGCCTGTCTTCGTTGGAGGTTCTCCTCATTACAGACAGTGGGGTATGAAGGGATGTAAATACACACTATATATAGCATATTAAATAACTGCATTTATTTCAGATCCACAATACATATTTACAATACATGTCAATAACGTTAACAAATCAATTAAGACTGATGTAAGCAAAGCTAACAACACTGACAACTCGTTTTTTTAAATTAGATTAAAAAAACTTAATTGTGACACACACTCTAAACCAGAAGGTGGCGGTAATGCGCGCCAACTGCTTTGGCAAACTGAGAAGAAACCGTTTATATCTTATTTTTTTAATTATTATTATTCCACAAACCACATTATGCTTTCTGTACACCTAGAGACTTTGAAATGATTTAGAAAAGATTCTTAAAGATTATCAGCTCACATCTAAAGACTTGGGTTAACAGATTTTTAGTCTCAGACTAAAGATTTTATAAACACTGAATCTGGTTGGGACACTATTTAAGACTACACCTAGGCTATTTTAGCTTCCTGCAAAATTCCTTCCATTATGCTCAGCATTATACAGTTTCTTTATGTGCGAATGTTGCATTCTTTGCCAAGATTAATGTTATGTCAAATAAAGACTTGCATTCAAAGTGGGTACTGTATCATCAAGTAACTGGTTAACTCATATCTTTTTAGTGCAAGGTGTTTATGCTGTACCACTTGCTCCATGCAGATGTACAGATAGCTCTGGTTTGTGCCTGTATTCCAGGGGGCAAGGTTGGCATACACTTTTTAATTTATGGCCCATTTCTCAGCCATGCAACACAAATATTGTATTTGTTGTGTATAGACCCTGCCAGGCTCCATAGGTGGCTACAAAACTGTTATTTATAAATATGACACCTACCTATAGCCTACTTTCCCGCAGGAACAAAAAAAGTTTATATGTGGCAAGGTGCAAGACAATATCATAAACAAGACTCAAACTCACCATCATCGGCAATGTAACGCTGCTTATTAACCATTGGGCCATAGCAGTAAAGTACAACCCCTAACAGCCAGGGTACACTCTGAAGGGGACAGGACCCCCACACGGTCACACATCTGAATAGATAGAGGGAACAGATTACGACTCCATGCGCATGGTTTAATAAACCGAGGGTACAGATTCTTACTCCTCAAAAATTATTTCTGCACCTAACCCTTGCCGGGCTCTGTAGCTTTGTGCTTCCGCTTGTGTGAGAACAGCTTTATTGGTTGTTGATTGATTTACATCACAACGACTACACTAGGACTTGCGATAATATCAAACATGTTTGATTCAAAAGACTACAGAAAGACTGTCATAAATCGGGTCCCCAACTGCAGATTATCACCTTCCACAAACCACATTAGTAGCAAAGAAAATGTTGATCCCACTCGGTCAGTCGGAGTTTCCCTCCTGCCTCGTTCATGCAAACATATGGCCCCGCCCCTCATGCACGTGCACACACAAGCGTCAAAACAGTATCACCTGAATGAAGCTGAAAAAAATGATGGTATTGAAAAAAAGATTGGCATTGTAAAAAAAGATTGGCATTGTAAAAAAAAAAAATTCACTTTCAATACAAACATTTTCACTTGATTTTTTTTCCGATTCAAAATTAATATTTTCAGTTACAATAATATTTTTCAATGCCAATTTTTATTTTCAATGCCAATATTTATTTTCAGTTTCATTTCAAGGTGATACTGTTATGATCCCATACATATTGAACAAAACACTTCAGGTTCTTCAAAATAAAAGCACTTTTTTAACATTCAGTTTGAAATGTGACATTCTCACTTGCTCCCTTAACCCTATTGCACCTCACTCTACATTTTATAATTTAAAGCAGCCTTGAATAATGTTCATCATTTAGACTTGAGTGCACAGGTTTTATGTACAGCAATGCAGAGTTATATAACAGAATATGTGGGATGCATCTGATGAGAGAACATTATTTCAGTCGTTATAAACTTGACTTGGAAAAAAATACCTAATGTCTAAGAGAAACAACACACATCTTAGTCATATGTGTTATTGTGTGTCATGGCTAATTACAAGAAGTTACATGTTTGCATTTTCAAGAAGCTATGCTGTTGTAACTTCTGCAGAAAAACCATGTTTATGTTAGCATACCGTATCATTCTCTCTCTGTCTGTCTAATTTTCCAATATGCCTCTGCATTAGAAGCACCATCAAACAAATTCAAATCATCTGTGGCATAGGGTCTAAAGCACCCCCTCGTCAACACTGATGTTGGACATTAAGCTGATAACAGCATGATGAGTTTTCTCATCCTTAGTACATAGAACAACAAAATTGTACCTAAATTTAGATGATCATATAACACCTGTCTACTGCATAATATCAGCGATAAGCCTGTTTTGTTCTTGAACAGAGTTACAGATGAGAAGATAGATTCCCTTCCTTATTAAAGAATAGAGTTTCAGGTTTCAATTCTGGATGCAGCAACATACTGAGTAAAGTAAGAGTGCTTTTCTAAGACACTTCCGCTTTCATGTGGCTACATTGATTGGGATGGCATGGCAGGTTGTCCTACAGTGACCCCCTAAGTACTCAAAGATTGCTACCACTCAACAGTCGCTCACAGCACAAACTGATATACACTCTGAGATTTGCCGACAACCCCCATAATTTATTTAGTCATGTTATAGAGTGTTGAAAAGCTCCCATGTTTTTAAAACTTTGCCTTAAGAAATATACAGTATGTACATGACGTTCTGAATTAAATAATGGCATCTTTTATTTATTTTTTGTCATTAGCAGGGTCAGCCCAACATTAAATAGGGCTGTTGGCAGAATTTCATTTGAACCCTTCCTGCACATAGCAGCATCACCTATGAGGTGCTGTATAGGACATAATTTATGTTTGCCTCTCCCTCACACCAATAAAAGGATGCATACACTATTAGCAGCATTTTCTCACATACTCAAAATTATTAAAATCACACATTTATACTACTAACATTTCACTCACACATACCAAAAAGAATGCACACACAAGGGTTCTTTTTCTTTTGTTGAGAAACCTTTACTTGATTTGTGAGAGTTCAATAAAGGACTATTTTAGCATTTTTTGTTGCATCTGGACCACAGTAGAACTGGTCCAGCTCAGGAACACAGGGTTAGGATTATTATAATAATACATTGTATTATATTTACACAAAGGCCAGGGTCCTGAGTTATATTCCTCTAGAAAAAAATGACTTTTTTAAAAATTTTGATTTAATTTGTGATAACTCAATACTATTAATGTTTAAAGACAGATAAAGGTTTCTCAGATCCCAAACTGGGTTTTAAATACTCTGCTATTATTGTAGAACTGTCAAGTCGAGGTTTGAAGAATCTCAGTATTTTAGTTTTTGTGCAGAATAAAGCCGCTTAAGTTAGTGAAAAATTAGGTGGAATCGGCCTTTAGCCATTTCCTGAGTCGGAATACAATTGTATCACCCATTTTATGCTGTTTTGCGAGGCTTCACCATTCTATTAAATAGACAGCAAATATATATTTATGACAGACTGTCAAATGTCTTGAAGAGTTTAACGTTTTAGCAAATTAATCTGCTCCGAATGTCTGTCGTTTACCATTAAACTGACAGTGGGATACACGAATGTGCATTACAATCTCTAAGTTTTAGCCCCGCCTCCTCTGGGCCGTTCATTCATTCTAGTATAATCTCACACATATACATGTATGAGCCCTAAGAGCTTGTGTGTGCATTCTTTTTGGTATGTGTAAGGGAGATTTTGTAGTAGGTATGTGTGATTTTATTAATGTTGAGTATGTGAGAGAATGCTGCTATGGTGTATGCATCATTTTACTGGTGTGAGTGAGAGGGAAACATACATTATACCCTATACGGCACCTAATGATCACTCACCAGCCACCACAAGAGCAAATTATTGCATGGTGTTAACTTAAAGCTGCTGTCTGGATTATTTGATGGAGAGAGAGATTTTCTGAATCCAACGTACTAAGGCCCCTCCCAAAACATCACTTCTCCTCCCACCCCCCGTGGATCTATGGAGGGAAGGCAGGACTTAGAGAGAATAACAACTGTTGTGTAGCACCAGCCCTATATCATAGTATAGAACGGCACTATCATTTTAAAGATTTATAAAAGTTTGATACATAAATACAATATCTGAACAGCAGCTTTAAGGCAGCATATTTCAGTGTTAACCTGAGTCAACAATAAATTTCCTAAATTCACTGGGAATCAAAGCAATTAATTTTCTTAATTTAACATTTCTTAATTTCTTCTCTGTCTCGAAGGAGGATCAAGTGTTTCAGATTAAATTTTAGAGAATGGGTTATTTCTCTTTTTTACTAATTTCTTTTTGCAGTCATGTCCAGTTCATAAGCTCTCAATATGGACTATGGGGATGAGAAGGAGGAGACAAGTTTAATCGATTGTGCTTACTGGTACATTTTCAAAATTGTCAGTTGCTTGTTGACATTCATTCGCAGACAAAAGTTAAACTGCATAAATACTCATGCCATAACTATAATCTCAGATATTTTTACTTATTATGTTTTACACTTAGTACTTTTTATTTTATGTAGTTCATTTGCTTAATTAACAGGGACATTTTGCAGTGACCATTGCTTTATATATGTAATACAAAGTAAACATTACAATATGCATACAGATTTGAAGCCAAAGCTTATTTGGAACCCCTGGTAAGGTGTTTGAAAAAGTAACACCAAAACAGAGTTTGGATGAAATACTAAGGACGTAAAAAAACATGTGCCAAGGCAGCTCAGTCCTATTTCCTAAAAATGTCATCATAATTCGTCAACAACTTTTTGAGTTATGTTTCTAACTAACAGACAAACAAACTAAAACAAATCCTGAGAAATCATAACCTCCTTGGAGGCGATAATTAAAGTCATGGCTATATACAATAAATTAACCTACAGTAAAAAGTTAGAAACAATTTAAGTTTCCACTTTAACTCATAAGTTCATAAGATGTTATAGTTTTTTCTTTAGAAAAGTATCTTAAATTGAATAATAGTTTAGCATTTTTTTCAATTCTTCATCCAAATTATTCCACAATTTTACACCAAACTCTCAAATACACATTTGCTTTGAAGTAGCTCGTGTGAATTTAAACAGTTGTTCCTGGTCCCATTGCGGACATTTCTTGAAAATGTCATTGAAATCCGTCGCTAACTTTTTGAGTTATCTTGCTAACAGACAAACAAACAAACAAACAAAGAAAAACAGACAGACAGACGAGCACAAAAACACATTTCCTGGCAGAGGTCAATAAATTTTAGTATTTTGGAAGCTTCGTAAATGTCATTAATGTACAAAATAAAATGCTTTAGTCCCAGCTCTGAACCCTGGGGGACCCCGTATATAATTATTTGAAGATCTGATTTTATTTTTTCAAACTCTACAAATTGTTTTCTGTTCATCAAAAGACTACTTAACCAGTTATGAGCTGCACTTCTTTTTTCCTGCAATTTAGAAAGTAATAAAGTGTGATCAATGGTATCAAAAGCTTTTCTTAAATCAATAAACATCCCTGCTGTAAATTGTTTCCATTCTATTGCTGCTGTGATTTTTTTTACTGTAATTCAAGTAATGCAAGGGATGTTGATTTATTTGATCTGAATCCATACTGACTCTCACATTAATTGCATGATTAAATGTTTAAAGTCAATTTGCCAGATAACATGCTGATGTATTTTTTGCTACAATGCGAACGTGAACAGATTTCAAAGGCTGAGATTCGTCAAAGTCTCTTCGTGTTTGCTTTGATCTAACGATTGTGATACTGAAGTGCCAAAAGGCAATTTGTGTCAAAAAGATTTGAACATCTAAACTAGTTCATAGGCCTGTCTGATCATCATAGGTCAGAGAGTTTGTAATATTCACTTATTAGCTGGCACTTCAGGTGCATTCATGTCTGCAGAAGATGTCAAATTACAGTAAATATGAGGAGATGTGGGGTTATATTTTTGGATGTTGTAGAGTCTGATGCAAAATGGTTTTGCTCATTTGTAAAAAAAATAATAAAAAAAATAAAAATAAAAAAACTCACTAATACCAAATAATAGGCCATAATAATTTCACAATCAGTCATTTAAAAAAAAAACCTTCATCCCCATAGTAAGTATAGTATGTAACATTATTGACTCTGTGAATACAAAGTGGGTTTTCTGTCCAGTGTGAAACGGCTGCAAATGTGAGCCAGAGCTGGGTTACTATGCGGGCCACCGTGAGCAAATGCCCTTCAAACACTTGAAAATATGATTCATACTCCAGGGGAGATTTGTCAAGGAAGCATTGATTGGAGCTGCAGCAGAAAGGGCGACATGCACAACATGCTGAAACAAGCATCTTCTCAGCCCACAGCGGCTATACCAATTTTTCATCCTGATCTCTTTCCAATAGGTACCAGCAACCACAAGCATGGACACACCTGATTGACTGCTGCTTAAAAATCTAATTATATGTCTTGACAAATAAAATCTCTCATCTTATCATTTGTTGGTGAGTCTGCTGAATAAAAAAGCTCTCATGGATGGGGTAAATTCCCACTATTCATTTGTGCTCTTTTCCCCTTTTAAAGATGGCACATTGATTATTGTGAATGCAATCAGCAGCCTTGGCAGTGTGATTAAGAAAGACAATCCTCTGTTTCACTTCATGAAAGAGATGCTATAAACTAGTCTATGCGCAGAGTGGTCATAATGATGCAGTTTAGTTTATCAAGTGATGTCACAGTGGTTTTATCAGAGTTGTAGCATGTGGATTCTAGAAAAATCCCTTGCCAAATGCTTGCTAATGAACTGTGCTGAATTTCTTGTGCAGTCAAGAGCGAAGGAAAGGCTTTTGGCGGTGTGCAAATAAAGGAAACAATTACAAAGAAGTATACATAAGCATCTCTGAGGCATGAGAGTTATTTATATTCCATCTGAGACGAGACAATATTTTTGTTGCTTTTAATAAAATGGTTTAATTTGCAACATTGTGAAAAATATAACAATTTCTGCTTCAAACTACCAGAGTGAGCAAATATCAGAAAATGCATTTAAACAGTTGTTTTATAGGAGATAATGAACTAAACTCCTTATATGCCTATAGCTCATTATACTACTGGTTTCTCATGCATAATGAAGTATATATATATATTATTATTTATTTATCTTTCTTTTTTCAGGAGTGTAATTTTTTTAATTAAAAATGTGCTCCAGTGTTGCCTCAGTCCATGGATATACTGTAAGACTCGTGTGACATTTAAAGTTTGTAAACATTTTTTTTTGGATTCAGGGGACTCTTGTGCATATGGGATAGAAAATATGAATATATTTAGAATTAAATGGAACTAATTACTTAATTTATCAGCCCACAATTTACAAAACAACATATGCAGACTTTTTCACTTGTTGGTAAATATCTGAGAATGAATTAATTTCTCTCAGACAAATATTGTTTACTTTATTATTTACTTTATCGTTTACTTTGTCTTTTCAAACCCCCCTCTGCTGGAGGTATCTTCCAGTTAAAGGTGAGTTTTTCCTCTCCACTGTCGCTACATGCTTGCGCAGTATGAGGGATTGCTGTGAGGTCAATGACAAGACAACAGTTTTCCTTAAGAAAGTTTTCTCTGTCATTGGGTTTGATCTGATTCAAATAGTGAACTCATCCCTCCTGTCAGGTGCCTTTCCCCAGGCATTAAAAACAGCAGTTGTTAAACCACTGCTAAAGAAGAACAACCTGGACAACACATTAATGCAGAACTACAGGCCAATCTCTAATCTTCCATTCACCAGTAAGATTACTGGAAAAGTTGTGTTTCAACAGTTAAATAGCTTCCTAACAATGACCAACTGCTTTGATGTTTTTCATTCTGGTTTCCGTGCTCACCACAGCACTGAGACTGCCCTTGTCAAAGTTTTCAATGACATCCACATAAATACAGATTGTGGTAGAACCACAGCGCTGGTTCTGTTGGACCTAATTGCAGCATTTGACACTGTTGATCAAGATATACTTTTGGAACGACTGGAGAGCTGGGTTGGACTCTCTGGTACAGTACTTGGCTGGTTCGAGTCTTAGCTAAAGAACAGGGACTTCTTTGTCTTTATAACAAACTTTTCATCAGAACGAACAGAAATCACATGATTTCCACATGAAGAAACAGTGACTTAAATGGAAAACAACAATAATTATTATTTATATTTAATAGGAAAAACATTCACAGTATTTCTTTCAGGGTCAATTTCATATGATCGAGTAAATGCTGAGTCTCCTATCAGGTTGTAGGTTCTGTTTTGGCTTTCTAAACTTACTAATATATATAAATTATTGTTCACATTTTAAATTGAGGTATACATTTCTCCTCTTAATTAAACCTTTGTAAAAAAGGTTCTTGCTTATAGTGCTGTGAATGACAAATAATGCTAAGAATTGCTGTATATTTCTGATTATGTATGTACATGCAGATTACACAGTTTGATCAGTGAACGCCTCTAAATTTGAATAAAGAAATTGTACCTGGCATGCAGCATCTAGCAATACACAAATCTTTTCTGGCAGTAAACCCAGGGATGAGCATGTGCTGGGAGCCCAAGTCACACACATTCAGTGAAGATTTTTCCATTAAACTCCAACAAAGTGAGAGAGCCAGAGCTGAGAATGTCTTCACTCTGGAGAGCTACAGTAACACCAACAGCAAACTTGCCAACACTGCGGATGACAACTTAATGACACCCACCTGACCACCTGATAAAGCCACCACAACCCCCACTTTGAAAAATCAAGTGCCTCAGCTCTTCCGGGGGATAACACCGGCATTACTATAAACCCCAGTTTTACTGTAGCTGCATGTTTAGCATTTAAAATTATATTATGTTTTTTAATCATTTTCCCCTAATTTAATATTCATTTGATTTTTGTTATTTCCTCTTTTTTTCAATCCCTAAAATATAAATGAAATACTTGAAGGAAGCGTCACGGTTCAACAGTCCAATGGATTGCAGCCGCCTGTCCAACAGCACATCCCCCGAGTTATCACAGCAGACATTAATTCCCTACATTTCAGGGTCTCAAACTTCGCATTGAACAAATTAAAGAATGGATGATAAAAATGTCCTGTGGGAACGATGCTAAATTCTTCAGTCTGGTTGGAGTTGACTTGTAAAAACGTCCTCTGTGTTTGAACTTTGAACATCAGTGAACCATAGCCTAAGGTCAAGATAATCAGAAAATCTTTTAGATAAATTAGGTATGGTTTAAAGTTTCTGAAATTAGATTAATTGCTGTAATTTTAGGGAAATCACCTTAACAAGAAAAATGTAAGATTAAGATAAAGGTATAATTTTTGTCAGCTTTGTTGAAAAAGTGTAGTTTTATCACGTTGCAGGCAATCTTATTGTCAGCCATTCAATATCTTTTAAAACTGATATGAGCAAAGGCATATGCACTGGGGCAAAGGTAAAACCTGTGTATAGCACTTAAGACACCAAAGTATTCCCTTTGGTATTATGTTCAGTTCACCAGACAGGCAGAATGAGATTCAAAGCAATGCGCTGCAGTCTCTTTGGAAATCCATACACTGGACTTTAAATGGCAACGTGACGTAAATCTTGAAATATCTGACGTCAATGGCTTGTTCATACATTGGGGATGTTATGACCCTCTTAATGCTGGGGAGAATAAACAATACAATTATACCCGAGAGGATTATATTGAGGACAATTATTCTAAGCAGAATTTGGGTGTTAAATCTACAGCAGCAGAGAGCTTTTGTTTATTAAGGTTCATTGTCTCTGACAGACTCCACAGATTTACAGTTGTGTCAAGAATCAGCTGGCATGGAGTCATCCAAACAGCTATGGAGATTTCTAAAAAATAAAATAAAAAAGAAAATGGATGTCCACAAAGCATTGAAATGTAAAAAGAAGCTCCCAAAGACTTTTCATTTATTCCAAATCCACATTACTGGAACTTCCATTTAGTACTGCATACTGGATTGTTTGGAGAGCAAATCAAAGCCTCTGTTTTACTGCAAACTGTTTAGGTGGCTTGTGGGTTGTTGTTCACTGTTCCAAAGGACAACGAGACCTGAGCGAATAAGGACCTTAAAGGTCTCATTCACTCATCTTTTCAATAAATTTGCTGTCGTCTCTAGTTTAAATTAATGTCTTATGAGTAGTTTTCTATGGAAAGAATGCTCTGGCGTTCCTGTTTCACGAGTTTGCAGTTTGTTGGAGGAGTGGGTGGGGCATTATGTGAGGATTACGAGTCTTACTGGCTGTGTCCAAATCCAGGGGCTGCATATTTCTAAGGACCCGCCCTACACGGTCAACAAAGGACGGACCCGGCCTACATCTACCAGGTAGAACGGATGTTAGTGGCTGTGGGCCTGGTCGGCCTACATCAACCAGACAGACAGGATGTTAGTGGCTGTGAATTTGAACAGCCTTCAAAACAGAAAAAACGATTCGCAGCATGGTAGCAAACATGAACATATAGGTCAACAATAACTGAGCGAGTGAGCGTTTTTTAATTTTTTAATCGGAGCCGTTTTAGTGAAGAGCAGATTTGTTACACTCGAACAAACAAAACTTATGGAGAAATGGTAACAGGTATCAAAATAGTTGTTGAATCATGAGCGTCACGAAGGTCTGAAGTTATGTTGGCACAAGGCTCATGTTTCTACATCGCATCGTTTATGAGATATGACTTTACGAATATGAGTCAGAATCCAGCTGTCCTCTGAATTTTTGCTCAGTCCCAATTCATTCCAATGGTCCCTCCTGGGTGCCGCCACTTTGCTTCGGGTCGATTTGCCAAAAAACTGTAACTGTCACATACATTTTGGTGACATTTCCTGAATCAAAAATTTATAACCTATGTTTTGATATATAATATGTGCAGAAAGAGTGAAATATGAGCGAGTGAGCGGAAGTTGATCATGGAAAATCAGGAAAGTGGAAAAGTGTAATTCTGCTAGAGTGGGCCACTCTAGCTTAATTGCTTCGCTCCCATAGACATGCATGTATTTTCAAAAATCTGATCATTTTGCGACCAAAAACTTGAAGAAGGATTGTATGAAAACGGTACAAGTTAGGAAGAAGCCGAGACATACAGTAATAGCTGAAGAGTATGACTACATTTTAAGATTTGAATGGTGTTTCTAAGTGGAAGTATGTGGAAGTAGTTTTGCAAAACAGGCGAAATTTAGCGGAATTTCTGAGGTTTTCTATTCATTTCAATGGGGGCAAAAAAACCATATATAGTTGAATATTTTAAAAAGTATAAACGTTACAAATACCAAAAGATATAACCGGAAAGAGCAGAATAAGATGAATAATTGAAAAGTTGAATGGTTAAAATAGCACAAAGTATTCAGAAGTAGTTAAAGTTAAAAAAATGTACGGAAGCAACCAGAAGAAGGTAAGAGCATCTCAAGAGTGTGAATGCCTACAGCATTCACACTAATAAGAAGAAAAAGAAGAAGACGAAGAAGAAGAAGAAAAAGAAAAAGAAGAATTAAGAATAAAGAGAAGAAAAAGAAGAAGACGAAGAAGAAGAAGAAAAAGAAAAAGAAGAATTAAGAATAAAGAGAAACAGGATCTCAAGAGTGTGAATGCCTACAGCATTCACACTCATAATCTTAAACAGTTGCTAAAAATCCCACCTCCAGTAAATCATACAGTCACTCAATCTCCAACCACTATTAATATGGCACTTTTAAATGTTAGCTCTTTGCTGAATAAAACTTTTATAATAAAGGATTTGATTTTAGACCACAAACTTCAAGGTTTATTTTTAACGGAAACATGGCGTGCAGATGCTCCTGCTGTTCCTACAGAGGCCTCCCCACCTAATTTTAACTTTTCTTATTCAACCAGGAATAGCCAGAGGGGAGGTGGAACTGCTTTTATAAGTTTATTAACCCTTTCCGCCAAATCTGTTTTACTTGATAATTTTACCACTTTTGAATATACTGCCTTTGTTTTTAGCACTCCTCAGATTTTATGTGTGACAGTTTATAGGCTTCCTAAAAAGAGTGCACTTTTTATTCAAGAATTTTCAGTTTTTATAAATTTTGCACAACTCTTATGAACGAATAATTTTAGCTGGTGATTTTAATCTACATATAGATAACCTTTTAGATCCTTTATCAACAGAATTTTTAAATATTTTGAATTATATGGATTTTAGGCAACATGTCATGCAGCCGACTCACAACAGAGGACACACCCTGGACTTGGTCATCACGTATGGCCTGTCCACCAGTGTGTCCTCTGTTGTTGACTAGGCTGTCTCTGACCACTACTGTGTGTTTTTTAAAACCACCTGTTTTACTCAAATAGAAACCTCTGTGAGAACTGTCAGGAAACGCCATCTAACCCTCGAAGTGGCTGCAGGTTTTCTTGAAGTTTTTAATAAGTTTCCTCCTGTACCTTTATCTGACCCCTGTGATTTTTATCGTGAATGATTTTAACAGTAGGCTTCAATCCACCCTCGACCTGCTGGCTCCACTAAAAGTTGTAAAAACTCATTCAAAACGTACAATACCATGGAGAAATTAAAACCTTAAGGAATTAAAGAGGAGCTGCAGGGTGGCAAGAAAGGAAATGGAGGAAAAACAAAATCACAATAAATCATCAGATATACATAGAACATCTTAAATCATACAATAACGCTGTAAGAAATTCCAGAAATGCATACTTCTCCAGAATCATCTCAGAACATGAAAATAATCCCAAAATTTTGTTTTCCACCATTGACAACATTCTTAATCATACCTCTACTGCACTTCAGAAAACCCCCTCAAACACTCTGTGTGAGGAGTTCGCAGACCACTTCAGAGGAAAGGTAGACACAATCAGATGTAATATTTTATCCTCTCAAAGTAACATGGTTATAGACAAATCTGAGTGTGTCTCTTAACCAGATGAAACGCTGGACAGTTTTGTCCTGGTGGAAGCTGGGACCCTTGATAAAGTTTTCTCCTTAGTAAGGCCCACCACATGTGCCCTGGACCCTATTCCTACCCATTTTTTAAGCAATTTTATGAATCTTTTAAAGACGAGATTTTAACCATGATGAATTGCTCCCTTCAGACGGGGGTCTTTCCTGCCGCCTTTAAAGGGGGGGTCGTGAGGCCCCTGCTGAAGAAGAGCAATTTAGATTTGAATGATTTAAACAACTTCCGACCGGTATCTAACTTACCATTTTTAAGCAAAGTTTTAGAAAAACTTGTTTTAATTCAACTTAATGATTTTATTAACGCTCATAATGTCCTAGAGACATTTCAGTCTGGTTTTAGGGTGAACCACAGCACAGAGACAGCTCTTTTAAAGATTTTAAATGATTTTAAATTAAATTATTGACGCTCAGAAGGTGACAATGCTGGTTCTACTGGATCTAAGCCCTGCCTTTGATACAGTAGACCCCACTATACTTTTAACTCGTGTAAAAGAGATCGGCCTCTCTGCTGCTGTTCATAAATGGTTCACATCATATCTTATAGACAGGACTTTTATGGTAAGTTTAGATACCTGCTCCTCTAAGGTCCACAAGATTACATGTGGTGTGCCCCAGGGTTCGATTTTAGGCCCAGTGCTTTTTAACCTTTATATGCTCCCTCTTGGCAGTGTCATCAGAAGACATGGAGTGAACTTTCACAGTTATGCTGACGATACACAGTTATACATCTCCATGTCCCGCTGATGACACACGGCCAATGGATGCACTTTTTAATGAAACATTACTTCTTCCAAAGGAATGTTTCCCTTCACTTTTCTCTTTGCATTGTGAATTGGTGGTTTGAAAACAAACCAGAAGGTGCTGATTAGTCTTAAACTAACCACAATTAGTTTAAAGCTAATTTAGCTTCATACCCAAAACTCTTCAATACAAGCCTTGGTCTTTAAAGACATACTCCACAACTTTCATGATATTTGCTCTCTGTCGCCCTCTTCATGCTTGCCGTGCAACATTACTGTCGTAAAATCAAATCTCTCTGTCGCTCATAAGAGGCATGTTTCAGTGGCTGCTTTCCAAATCGCTTGCCCAAACAACAAACAAGCGCAGTTTCAGTTCGCAATCGACTCGGTTGTGTAATTCATATTACTACTGTTAGGCACACCTTGCAAACTATGTTCATCCACCTCCACACATTGAATAAATAGCTTTCTCAGGACTGTATAACAACATCATGCCAGACCAAACACTATAACCCCAGTGAAATCATTGATTACTTACCTATCCACGGCTAACTTGGCGTCGTTCCAAAAGAACTCTCCAACGAGGAAAAGCAATATTTACTCTGGTCTTTGCTCTCTCTCTATCACGTTCTCTTTTTCTTTTTCTAGCTTTTTTTGATATGGGATTTCTTGGTCTCTTTGGTGAATCAGCCATCTCTACAGTCTCTAAACAGTGAGGCCGTATGACCGTAAAGCAGAACTCAGTCGGTACTTCCAGCGGCGGAGCGCCACTCAAAAGTTCAATAAGCAGAAAAAAGCCAAGGACCCCTGTAAGGTGGTGATAACTCTAAAAATGAACATAATAGATGATAAAATTCCAACTTAACTTTTGAAAAAAACATTACATTTAGGTATAAAAGTTGTGGAATGCTGCTTTAAGCAAACATATTCATTCTGAACTGTGACATCATTATCAATTTATTGGTTATTGTTTTACTTTTGGGTGTTAGTTTAATTATTATTATTCTTTTCATAGTAGTTCTGTTGTGTGTTATTAGCTTAGTGAGTTTGTTGATTAAAGCACCTTGACTGAAAGTTGAATTATTTTTGTAATAAAAACCGTTGTTGTTATTTCACCTACATGTGTAGTAACTTGCTGTTCAAAGAACGCCAAGAACTTGTTCCTTCATCTATTGTTTAATTATCTTAGCGTTATCAGGCACATAATCATAAACATAAACTGAGACTAAACAATTTGGCTATTGATATTCCCGGAATCCAGGTGGTGCCCCAAAATTGGTAATTTTTACATAAAATTATTAATCTTATTAATAATTGCCCTAAGCAATTATTCATAATTATTCATAGCCAAATCCTACCTATCTGTGGCACAACAGTCCGGCCGTGAATTTGAAGTGCACGAAGAACAGCATAGACCTTGCAGACTTTTGCAGGATGTTTCTAATTGATGCGAGCTTGAACCAAAAAAAACACTTGGGGCATGTTTTTGATGGGAGAATAACTTCATAACAGTTAAAACATCATTTTTTTGCAAAATATAGGCCATTTAAATGACAACTAATGATGTGTGTTTTGACTGTGTTTGTCAAGTGATTTGGGATTTATTTGATTGTAAAAATTCTCAATAAGAATGCCTACACATCAGAAGTCGCATGTATGACGTCATGGAGCTAACGCTAGCTAGCACTTAAAATACTCAGCAAGACCTGGTGGAGCTGCATGCTGGCTCTCACTCACTCAATTGACTCTCATTCATTTTTTTGGGGACCAATGGACTGGAAGTAGAAGGGGGTGACTTAGGCTCCCCATAATAATCAGGCTTGCATTTATTTAGTGCTTTTCGAGACCCTCTAAGCACTTTACAACTCCATTATTCATTCACTCTCACATTCACACACTGGTGGAAGCAAACTATGATTGTAGCCACAGCTGCCGTGGGGCAGACTGACAGAAGCGAGGCTGCCATATCGCGCTATCGGCCCCTCTGCCCAACACCAGTGTGCGGGTAGGTAAGGTGTCTTCAGGAATCGAACCCACGATTTCTGGATTGCAGGTCGAAACAGTCCCTCCAGCATGTCCTGGGTCTTCCCCTGGCTCTCTTCCTGGTGGGATGTGCCTGGAACACCTCACCAGGGAGGCATGTAGGTAGGGTTGCCAACTCCCAGCAAAAATAAATAAGTTACCACCCCCACCCTAAGCCTCATGATGCTTAATCGACGTAATCAACTTTAATTTAATGCACGTGTAAAACAAATGCACAGAAATCAATTATTTTTCTACGATAATTAAATAAATTCAACATCTTTCTTAAACAGAATTGTAGACTGCACAGATGGTACCTTCCTGTTAGGTAAATATTACCCTAGAACATAGAGAACAGAATGAGAAAAGAGACAACTTCTGTGTTTTACTTGTGAAGACTTCACAAGGGGGAAGATAAGCATCGAGCTTGCTCAGTGTCCTGTCTCCAAGAATGTTCAGTGCTTACTCCCACCAAGCTCACTCTCCCAAAAGCTTTTAATACAAAACAGGGGTTTAAAACAGGTCATAAACCACACCCACATTAGGCCTGTGGGTGTTGAAATGGAATAACAAAGTACATGTAAATTAGGCCTTCCAGACAACCCTCTCAAGCAACTCTTAGCTAGAGGATTTCTTACCCATATGAGGAATTTGCACAAACCTTTCTGTTCCCTAAGCTCTGTGATGTCAGTAAAGCATATAAATGGTCTTATTTAAGCTTTACACAGCCAAAATACAGTAACATACACAGTATTACACTTATCAATGATAATACAAATTTTCTAACACTTGCCAAAGGAAAAAAGCTTACTATACTATAGCTTACTAGGGTATATATTCAAATTAATATTTACTAAATACAATAATGGATTTCTATACATTTAACATCAGATGACTACTTTGGTTGTAAGATTCAGATAATTATTTATTAAAAGCTAGACATTTTAAATGAGAATAAGAAAGAAAAGTATGGCAAAGCGTTGCTAGAGCTGCCCCTGCACAGTTATCAGCTGTCAGCTACATAGAAAAGGATCTTGGTGTTATTTGTCTCAGAAACAGTTCATAACTTCCCTTCAAATCATTTATGTCACCCAAAAGGTAAACCTGTTTCTCCATCAGCTGTTCAGCTCTGATGATTCAGTAAGGACATCTCCTGGTTTCATCTTAATGTTTCCCTTTCACCACATATCCAAACAGATATCATGACCAGCAGCTTTTACAGCTGTGGCTCCAGCAAACATCAGCTGATACTAGAAAGTCATTAAATCAATTCTAACAGGTTATCAAGCTTAAACGTGCTGCTATTGTTTAGCGCTACATCCTCTCGTTTCCTCTTTCTGCGCAAAGTGGGCAATAAACAAGAGACGAGACTTACGACCGAAAAGCCGATCAGCTGATCATTGATCAGTTTCATGATTTAAGGAGCAACAGGAGAGAATGAGAGAAGAAGCAGCTGTGCAGCGTAAAGACACAGAATAACTTCAGCTTTTTGTCTTTTTTTCGTTCTAGCTGAAGTATGCTCCACAGCCGTTCGCAATTTCCACTGCATCCGCTCTAGATCCGCTCTAGATCCGCTCCGCTCCGTTCCGCAGCCCAGATGTGGTCAAAGACGCATGCGTGGGAATTGCGAGATCTCGCGTTAAAAGCCAGTAATAAATGCGGAAGTCAGAACAAAATTCTTCATTCCGTGGAAAACGAACATTAAAGAACAGTTATTCTCTGTTATTCTGTGTCAAGATATTTTGGACAACATATGTATAAATATATGCGGGTTTATATTAATATAGCTATGCATACAAAAAAAATGTCTAGTCCGCCTCTATTGATTTATTTTGAAAAACACCCGGAAATGTGGTTGTTCTATATCCGGTTGGTGCTTAGTTATTTGTGTAGATTGACTGCGGACTTGATCCGGCGAAACGGTGGTGGAAATGCTCTCATTGACTACAATGGGAGCTACAATGGGAGCGTTGTATATAAGACTTTTAATAAGACTCCACAAAGCATAAGGTGCGTAACTGGATTTATTCTTCTACATCCATGCCACTGTGGCCAAACTTTGCCACTGTAAAAAGGTAAAAACGTATCCTAAAAGGACTCGTCTTTTTGCCTTCATTGCAAAAATCAAAAATGAAAAATCGAAATGGGCAGCATCTGAAGGAGTCTTCGAATTTGGAGAACCTTCGTTGCGGCGCTGTGACGTAACTGTCCTTCAAATCCAGTCTTGGAAGGATGCAGCCTCTGAATTTGGACACAGCCTTACTCAACAATAATCATGATATACAAACGTCTCGCCTCTGATTGGCTAACAGCAATGAAACTCTTATGCTGCCTCCGAACAATTAACAATTAACTAACTTAACTTACTTCACTGGTGGTGTTTCTAGACACATTCCAATTGTTTTTTCCCCAGCTCCTCTTTCTTAGGTAAAAAAATGCAACGCTGATGTTTATGTCCACAAATAACACAAGCCCAACCATGTTCTGGCATGCTGGGGAGTTGCTAAACGTTGGCATCCACCAGCCGAGATGCGCTCTCCCCTCTCTGGCGCCAACCTTCCAGTGGGCAGTAGGAAGTCAAGATTTGCCTGGCCAGGATACTCTTCAACGTACAGTAGATAACGCAGCTTTTTCTGACTTGCTCATTTTGGCTGTCTATTTCCTTTCTGTGGCTAAAGCAGGCAATGGGGGTGGGACAACAGTATCACGTGCAGCATACATGTCCTAATCAGAGTGAAGGATTGTATTTTAAAGAGAGTGAGTTTTATAGGTTTCTCAGTAACCAAGACCTTTAATAAAAGAGTTACCTGAAGAAAACATTTTGTGCATGCAGTCTCCCGGGACACTGATAAAATTTCAATTTTTATTCCCTCACCACAAAACTTCCAACTTAGTTGTAGAATTGGTTGTGTAGTATGTTTTATTTCTGTGTTTTTAACTCATATAGTCATTAATGAATAAACTGTTTGTTTCTAGTAGTGAATAGCTTTCATCAATCTTTCTACTTTATTTGAAGTATTGATTAATCTTAGTTTTGATTGTAAGTAATATTTATTGTGAGAAACACATCTAAATCTGCTTGTTCTCTTTTTTATGTTTCAGAGGTGGCTCAGTGGAGAAAAAAATTGTCCTACAGATTTTAAGATTATGAGAATGATTGGATTATGATCCTTCACATATCTTCAGCATGCTGCACATTTCACAGTAAATTGTATCTAAATGTCAGCTGAAACATTTAACATGGTCCTTTAGTTCCCCAGCCAAAACATCAGAAAAGACACAAAAATCTCAAAATACTAGTTTAGGCAAAACAGCAATTTAAAGAAAGTGACTTGTTGTTTAAATAGGATGTTAACTCCATATAAATAATAGAAAGCATAACATTTTGCCATACAAAGTGGTATAAAAGGCTAAAGGCTATACCTATACCTGACGGACTGTTATTATAAACTGGCCATAAAGCTTTTGCTTCATGCTGTTCTTTACCATTTCAGATTTTGCAGTAAAATAATGTTTAAATTTGCTGAATACATAAAAAATGGTCATGTTTGTCTTTATGACTTCTGGAAATCATCTCGTATTTTATTTGCTTAGCTATTCACTTGAATACATTTTGACTTTGTACTGTGTAAAATTGTATCCTTACACTTCTGTCTATAAGAATAGAAATTAAAACAACTAGTTGTTTTGGCCAAAAGAATATGATGGGTTATATCTCTCAGATAAGTTCCCATTGTTGCCGTTTGAAGGTCTCATTCGCTCGTGTTTTTCAATAAATTTGCTGTGTTCTCCAGTATGAATGAATGCCTTGTGAGCCATTTTACGTGGAATAAGCAGTCTTGCCAACTGTCTCTGACAGAAAGTAGCTGAAGTTGACCCAGAAAGTCGCTAGATGTCGCCAGATGATGTCACACACTAATTTGCATAATGATGACATCATCACGTGATGACGAATGAAACATAAAGGAGGAAATAATTATATCTAGATTAATATTTAGTCATACAGGGTTAAACAGTACATTATTTAAACAGGGGAAACATGCTACAGGGAAATGTGACTTTTGTCTTCAAGAAGAGACTGTGGAACATGTTATATTATTTTGCCTGAAGTATACTGTTGAGAGAAGAGAACTGGTACAAAATGTACAAGATATTGCAACTGGACATCCAAGACCTTTTAAACAAAATTTTAAATTCTGAAAAAAATATATACATTTGCTGAGATATCTCAAGAAGACAAAATTAAATTGTTTGTTAGTGGGTGGATTGAAATGAATGTCGGGAAGGAGCATGCCAGGTCTCTAAACTGCAGGGGATATTGGAGACAAAGTTTCACAGACAGTTGCTAAGGGTGGTCAGAAATGTCGCTAGATTTGTCGCTAGGCACCTTTTGGAAAAAAAGCCGTTAAGGGGTTCTGAAAAGTCATTAGAAATAGCTACGCTAAAGTCGCTAAATTGGCCACACTGGGAATAAATGCTCTGGTGCTCCCGTTTCAGGAGGTTGTAGTTTGTCAGAGGAATGGGTGGGGAGCAAATGTCAGGATCACGTGTCTAACTTGTTATTATTCACGATATTCAAACATCTCGCCCCTGATTAGCAAACATCAAAATGACACTTAATTCAAATTCAAAATTAAATTCAAAAATACTTTATTGATTCCAGAGGGAAATTAAGTGTTGGTATAGCTCATATAATTAATTCTTTAAGGAGTTGTTGTAGAGGATGATGGCTGTGGGCAGGAAGGATTTCCTGTAGCAGTCTGTATTGCAGCGAAACTGAAGAAGCCTCCGACTGAAGACGCTCTGTTATTTTATGACTGTCTCATGAAGAGGATGCCCAGGGTTGTCCATAATTTTTTGATTTTATGAAGAATCCTTCTTTGCATTATCATCTCCAGATGTTCCACAGTTGTCCCAAGAACAGAACCAGCCTTCTTTATCAGGTTGTTTAGCCTATTTAAATCCCTGGCTCTGATGCTGCCACCCCAACAGATGACGGCTGAAGAGATTACACTCTCCACAACAGACTTGTAGAAGATCTCCAGCACCTTGCTGCAAACCTTGAAGGACCTAAGCTTCCTCAAGAAGTACAGTCTGCTCTGTCCCTTCTTGTAGACGGTTTCACTGTTGCGCCTCCAGTCCAGTCTGTAGTCAAGGTGAACTCCGAGGTATTTATACTCCTCAACCACCTCCACTTCTTCTCCCTTGATGGAAACAGTTTTTGACTTATCCCTGTTTCTTCTGAAATCTACAATCATCTCCTTTGTTTTGTTCACATTCAAGGTGAGACGATTGTTTCCACACCATGTCACTAAGCGGTCCACCAGCTCTCTGTATTCAGCTTCTTGTCCATCTCTGATACACCCGACAATTGCAGAGTCATCTGAGTATTTCTGCAGATTACAGGTCTCTGATTTGTACTGGAAGTCTGAGGTGTACAGAGTGAAAAGGAATGGTGAGAGTACGGTCCCCTGTGCTGCTGACCACCTGGTTTGACACACAATTCTTCAGTCTCACAAATTGTGGTCTGTTGGTCAGGTAGTCATTGATCCAGGCGATTGTTGAGGCCTCCACCTGTGTCTTCAGGAGTTTCTGACAAAGCAAATCAGGCTGAATTGTGTTAAATGCACTGGAGAAATCAAAGAACATGATCCTCACAGTGCTGCCTGCTTTGTCCAGATGACAGTGGGTTGGTTGAAGTAGGTGGATGATGGCATCTTCAACTCCAACTCCACAGCGATAAGCAAACTGCAGCGGGTCCTGATACGTGTTTGTTTGCTTACTCAGGGGTGCCAACAGGAGTCTCTCCAGGACCTTCATGATGTGGGATGTCAGGGCAACGGGTCTATAGTCATTGATGACTGATGGGTGAGTTATTTTGGGTACTGGAACAAGGCTTAACTTATGCTGTCATCAAACAAATAATTAACTTAAACTACTTCGCTGGCAGTGTTCCAAGACAAATTCCAACAATTTCTTCCTCAGTTGCTCTTTCTTGGGTAACAGAAATGCAATATTGATGTGCTATGTCCACAAAAAAACCAAGCTCCATCCTGTTCTGCCATGCTGTGGACTTGCTAAAAGTTAGCTTCGGCTTCAAGCTTTTACTAGCAGAGACGTGCTCTGCTCTCTTCAGGCTGCAAAATCAGCCTTCCTGTGGGCAGTCACAAGCCAAGGTAGGCAAGACCATGAATACTAATTTTCCCTGTGATGTAGAAGGGACTGGATTTTTCTGGCTTGCTTGTTTTGCCGTCTTTTCTTTCTGTGGCTAATGCAGGCAATGGGATTTAGAGAAAATGTCCACGTGCAGCAAAGCATTTGCAGCTCAGACTGACCGATTGTATTTGACAAGGAACAAGTATTACACAGTTTTTCAGTGAAGAATACCTTCGAGAGTTATGTTTTGTTGTTTTACAGACTGCAGACTGTTTGAACAAACAGAAAGAAAAAGAACAATCAAAGGGGCCTAAAGTGACAAATGTATAGAAAACATGCTGCTTTTCCAAGGCAACAATAAGAAGATTATGTTTTTATAATTAAGTTAGGTACTATAATGCTTCTGTTTTGTATTTCATTTATGTTTTACAATCATGCCTTGTTACAGCCACCAGTTTTTACTGGGGCCTTTTATTTTGTTAACCATATTTGTGTTTCCTCTGCATGTCAAGCCCCGCCTGCCTACCCTGCAGACAGTGTTCCTTACTCCTCCTCTTGCAGGGAATAATGACCAGCTGCAGGTCATTAAGAAGTTGGGAGCTGCTGATTGGCTCCCTTGCCTTTAAAATACATTCTGTCTCACCTGCAGAGGGGGGGGAGCAGCCCACCTTCCACAGCCTGCTTTGATTTTTGTCAAGAGTTTGACTATTTTGTGCTTTACTCTAGTGAAGTTGTTTGTGTTATCTTTTACAGTACTTTGAGTTTGGATAACACTTTGCTTCTTTTTAGTTAGGTTAATTGTTAGTTTGTTTTGCCCCTGTATTTTCTTTAAGGCTTCCCTTAGCCTGTGTTCTGGGGCACATATTTTGTTTTGAAACCTTTTGTAATTTAGCTTCTTAGACCATTTCTGTTCTGTGTATTTGGTTTTTGCTGCTTTATTCTGACTAAACTCTTTTGTTCCTCCATTTTAACACCTGACTCCAGGGTTTATGTTACTTCCCCCTTCCCTAGCTGAGCTGGTTCGTAACATGCCTCGAGTTTACTTATAGCTGTTATAAATCACTAAGCATGTGAATTTGTAGACTAATGAACTGAATAAAAAGTAGGAATTACTCTTTTCTCATCAATCATATTACTGAACTCAATTTAGCACTATACAATCAGATTATTTTTATTTTGGAGCATCTCAGTTTAACTGGTGATTTTCACCATATATACAAAAAAAATTTAAAGCATGGATACTCATAATCATGGCCTTGTAAAGACAAAAACAAAGCAATTAAAAATAAATCCAGACTTTATTTTAATTTAAAAAATCCTATGTTAAAAAATATTGGCACTGATGTAAATTGTTCAACCCCATTTTGTCAATATAACAGCAGCTATTCTTTTCCTCTGATCCTTCCTCTTTTTTTAGCAACAGTGTACAAGGTGAACCAGAATTTATTGTGTTTTTTCTTGTCTGTTGCTGAAACTCTCAATCTTGACCAAAATACTTGTTCCCAGATAACTTCTAAAAAGTCTTTAACAAGCTCCACATGTTTACATCTGTAATTGTAGAACTGAAAATGTTATTTCCTGACATACCTCCCAAATAATTTGTTGACACATGGACATCTAATGCATTTTATGGAGACTTGATGACCCTAAGATGCCACTGTTTGCTGCAGTTCTTGAACAGTTTTTTGATTTCTTAATATTTGATTTATTTTTTCCCCTAAATACATGTATTCAAATTATAAGCTGCATTTTTGTGGCAAGGGCAGCACAGTTGGCAGCACTGTTGCTTTGCAGTAAAAAGGTCTTGCAGTTTAAGTTCTGTCCTGGGGTCTTTCTGCATGTTCTCCCTGTGCATGTGTGGTGTCTCTCAGGGTATTCTGGCTTCCTCCCACAGTCCAAAAACATGGCAATTAAGTTAGCTGGTCTCTCTAAATTGACTGTGTGTGTCCCCGGTTGTTTGTCCTGTGTGTCTCTATATTGCCCTGCGATGGACTGGTGGCCTGTCCAGGGTGTACCCTGCCTTTGCCCAAATACTGCTGGAGATAGGCAGCATAGCCCCCTGCAAGGATAAGTGGGTATATATATTTGATGCATTTGTGTAGCATTTTCAATGTAAGGCTGTTACTGCCATAATAGATTTACTTAAGACTTTCTACATAACTTTACCAGGGGTGAAAACAAATTTGGTATGGTATGAGATGATTAAATAACTGGTTATGAAAATATTTAAAAGACATAATGCAACAGGAGACGAATCCTTAAAACCACCTATTAATTCATCATAGATGAGTAGGTGTCTTTTATTGTAAACACAGTCCAAAAAAAGCAAAATGCATGAATACTGCTATTCAGGCTGTGGGTGGTTTTATCATACTAACTGCAGCTCAGGCAAATCTGTAACACTGATTTTGATGGAGCTATTTTGATGTTATGTTCTCCAAATTATGTGTTTGTATAAACCCAACGCTTTGGTGGTGGGGGAGGTTTTGCCTTGCATTTTTCTGGCTCGATTTCTTCTTAGAAATAGCCCTCTAAATGTATAAAATTACAAATAATGGGGGCTTTTACGCTGTCTCCATCTTTGTTCAAATGCCAGAGTAAATCACGAAGAAATGGCCATCTGCCAGTGATCTTAAGTACAGCACAAAATCAATATTACAAGCTTAAAATGCAACTTGACATAAGAACAGAACACCATGAAATATTCTTGGCCTATGCGAGAGCTGTGTGATCACTAACACAGCTATATCAATAATAAAACAAAATGGCGAATAACAGCTGATAAAAGGAAAAATGTTGGCTATGGAATTCACAGAGCTGCGTTAAATAATAATTAGCTAGAATGTGCATTGTTGAAAATAAATTTTTCACAGCAGTCTTTGTGTGCCCAGCCTAGTCGGATGAATCCAGTGTTAGTCAACAGTGAAGCTGCTTTTTTCTGTCCTATAATGCTTCAGGAAATACACTGATCAGCTACAATATTTAAGTGGGTGGCATGTGTTTAAAATAACACCCACAAGGATTTTCAGACCTTCAACCATCAAGCAGAACATTAATCTGAAGGAGACGATCATTCACTTCTTATTGTTTAGATCATGTACTTGATATTTTTCTTGTTATCTTGATAAGAGATGAATGAATTTGTTTTACCTCAGAGCAATGTTTGCTTTACCTCTAGGTAAAGCAAACATTGCTTAGTAATTCTCTGTGAAAATTATTTCTTTGCTTCCCGGAAGGATGAGCCACCACTACCCCTAAGAGTCAATACCCTTTGCTTTTCAAATAAAAAACAAATAATTTATTCACAGCTGTCGCCCCAGATCAGGTTTTCACCTTAACAAAGGCAAAACAAAGCTATCAGACCACATAAGTGGTTACTGTGAATCTGTACAGCATATGCACACAATAATTTTCCACTAACCTTTATGTGAGAGCTAAAGGACCAGCCCTAAAAATACTATGGTGTTCAAGGACACCTTGAAAACATAAAAATCTACTCAAAAATTACAAAGACAGAAGACTTTATGCAATATAATGCACATTTGAATGTCGTATTTGATCATAATCTTTTTGCAGCTCACATAGTAATTGTCATTTCTATGTCTGAAGTCATGACATATGTAAAAATGTGTGATAGAAAGAAACCGAGCACAAGGCAGCTAGAAGTTGGAAAAGATGTCAGACAGAAAAAAGTAAACGAGGGCATAAATGCATAATGCAGTGGTCACCCAGGAAGATAATGGTGATAGCAAAGTCTCTGGCTCAAGCATGAGGTAATTCGATGAAAATGTGAATGGTAATAATTACTCCAGTGAGGAGGAGGAAGTCAGGAAAATAATTATCTTGGTGACCAGTAGTTTTGAAATCTAACAAATCTTCTGTCTTACACATGTGAAGAGGCTTGACGATGCTTGATGAGGTACCTTTGCCGAAGTTAACGAGCTTGAAGCCATGACTAAAGCTGGTAGAGGAGATGGACATCATCAACAATTTATTTGTGGTTTCTTTTATTGCTATGCCGTTTGCACGTGTCGTATTCAGTGTTGTGGCCATATATGAAGTAGAGTTATTTTTGATTAAACTTGAAAAGAATTTCTAATTTTTTCATTACTTAAAACTTTTTTCACTGTTGGCTAAACATGGCAACAATAAAAAGTGTTATTCTTGGCATTGAATGGCTGCTGCAAACAGATCTTTAGTATAAACTTTTCTCATTTAAAGTGGTAAAAACAGTGAGTTGTGTGATGGAAATACTTCAAGGTAATGTGAATTAACTGATTAATTACATGTTCGTAAATGCATCGAGGGAATATATCATGTAGAAGATCATCAGAATGTTTAAACAGACATCTGTGAGGAGCCGATTTGATTAGGAGGGATCTGACCTAGTTCCCTTTACCTCTGAAGTGTGAGGTGTTTTGTTAACCTTGGGACTAGACACCAGATGGCGTGAAGGGAATTACATTGAATCCCTTTTTATGCAATTGGGGTTTAGGAATGGAAGGGTGTGGAAGTGTTCGAGCTTGGCCTAGCTTGGGAAAGGATCCTGGCCTGGTCTTTTAATAAAATACAAGAAAACGCCTATTGGGACTGCAGCCTCATCTTTGTTAAAGGAAGTCGATTGATTTCCATTAACAGCTGTTTGATGGACTACATTCACAAAGGTTAGACTTGTAAACATATGACATGTCACTGTACAGAACAAATAACAAAAAAACCTGCAATAGCGCAGCGAAAATTTCCACCCACAGCAATAAGTACAGGATGTTCTATCAGCCAAGACCCAGCAGGCCCCCAGGGCTCAATACCATCTCAAGACCCTTCCCAACTTCCAGCAGCATTCACACTATGCAGCACCCCCAGAACCACCAACCACAGTCAAGAAAGGTCAGGGTTTTGTAGCCAACAGATAGTCAGCCACCCCAAAACCCCTGCAAAGCAAAGCAAATACAACTCCAGTCAAAGACTGCCAACCCCCGACTGCAAACAACACCATGTCAAGGTCAAATGGCAAAGATTAAGCAGCTGTCGCACCCCACACCATCCACCCTGGCCTGATGGATGCCCCAGCCAGAGGTCCCCCAACTGCACAACCCCTAAGGCACCCCCAAGCAACACCACCAGAGCACACCCATGTGGACCCTCTGGCAAAACAGTCTGCAACCACACCATACCTGGTTCCCACAGTCCTTCAAAACCTTAAAACACCACTGAGGAAGATGTGGACCACCACCTAAGCCACACACCCAGACTCAAGTTGTAAGACAACCAAAGCGACCCATCTGGACCGCCATCAAAGGTTTTTCTTTGCCAAAAACAAAAAGGCAGATGTTGATTTATTTAAATCAGTACTATCCACATTTGCAGGCTTTCTGGTACTAAGTTGTGATGAAATATACCTTTTAAAATCATCAGCTCAAATTTCAAACGAGATTTAGAGATATAACAGTGTCAATGTTATGCAGCATGGCTGACCTGGAGAGTAAGTTTTGTAGATGTGAACTAAGGTAAAGGCATATTGAGGGGAAAGGTTATGCACAAACTAAACTCAAACAAGACAGAACACTCTGGCCAAGCTGACCAGCAGACGCCCAAGCTAGATCAGTTACTGAACAATGCTTCCAAATCCAAACCCATGATAATGTTCTCAGGACTCTTACAGATCAACAAGAAGAGACTCTACAACGTTTGGATCATATTTCAGTGTTATTTCAGCAACAACAATCAGTTCTTGCTCCAGTTTCTCCCACAGATGGCGCTGGTGCCTTAAATACTACTTCCTCTGCTCCCGATTAAGTCCTCAGGTGAAGCAGGGCGTTGTGTGGTTTTTCTCCTCCAGTGTACTACAGCATTCAACCGAGATCCCCATGCCTTCCCCAGTGATAATTGTAAAATATCATACATTCTCAGCTTGTTGTCCGGTAAAGCACTTGGGGGGCTGAATCCCATTTCCGCCACTATCCAAATGATGGAATAGCCTTCACACAATGTGTCCAAGAATTTAAGTTAATTTTCGATCAAGTTAACGCTAAGACTTTTCTCTCCAGAAACATGTGGAAACTGAAACCAGACAAAGGATCTGCAGCTGAATATTCAATTGAGTTCCGTACCCTCACTACGACTACTGGTTGGAACTCAGATGCCTTAAAGAGTCTGTTTTTCCATTCTCTAAATGATAACCTTAAGGACGAACTTGCGCTAATGAATGATCCTGCTGCATTGGACAAATTAATCTCCCTCGCTACACGCTTGGACAATGGCATAAGAGACCGCAACGACGGCCGAGGTAAAAGAACATCCATAATCAAAACTCTTGTTTCATCCAACTCCTCTGTTGGAATCCATGTAAATCGGTCGAACCCGGCTCACCCCTGAGGAACGACAAAGGAGGGTGAGATCTCGGCTCTGTATCTACTGTGTTGGTTCCAACCATTATATTGCAACCTGTCCCCTCTGCTCTACTCCAGCAAACCAGGAGTTAAAAGAGAGGGTCCGCCAATAAATTTGGAGAGGTTGGCGGACCAACCCAGTTCTAATTTTAACTCCCCGATTATCCCTACCAGTGATGATTAACCTTTGTAATGGCCCGCTCAGTCTGAGTGCTTTTATTGATTCAGGTTGCGAATAATGTTAAATCGATTCATCCCTGTTTTCACAGTGGAACATCCAGACTGAGGCACTCAAGTCCACACTCCGGGTCTCAGCATTAGATGGTTCATCATTATAAAATATCACTCTCCAGACTCAACCCAATGACTTAGTAGTTTCCGGAAATCATCATGAAACCATGTCCTTCATTTTTGATTCATCTCATAATCCCATTATTCTAGGTTACAATTGGCTGCTTAAACACAATCCACACAAACTGGTCTGAATCTCGCATCTGCTATCTCTCCCGTTCCTGAAAAATCTGACCTGATTTCCCCCTAAAACATTGATCTCTCCCAAGTTCCCACCGAATACCGTGTTCAGCAAAGATAAAGCCCTTTCACTTCCACCTCATCGACCATATGAATGTACCATAGATTTTCTCCTTTGAGCACTATTACCTACGAGTGGACTATATAACCTTTCCCATCCAGAAACCAAAGCTATGGAAAAATATATAAATGAATCACTTGCAGCTGGCATCATAAGACACTCCTCTTCACCCCTAGGGGCAGGTTTTTTCTTCGTGGCTTCGAGGATGGATGCGAAGGTGCCAGGTGGCTCAAGATGTTGCAGAAGAGGGTGAAGGAGGCATGCCACAGCATCCTCCGTTCCCCGCTTGGCCCTGTAGGCAAACTGATACTGATCCAGCAGAGGTCTAACAACAGGAAGGATGGAGTGGAGGATGAGCTTTTCCAAGCACTTCATAATGATGGAGGTAAATGCGATCGGCCTGTAGTACTGTGGCTCAGATGGACGGAGTTTCTTTGTAATCGGGGTGATTGTTGAAGTTTTCCAGGCCGTTTGGATGTGTGCCGACTTGATAGAGTCCCAGAAAAACCTGCAACCAAAAGACCCGAGCTTTCGGAAGGTGATGTACAATAAGAATGCCACTGATAAATAACACAAATAAGACCATTAGAGATTTTATTAAGACCTGACCATTGTCCTATAAGTAATATGTTCATTAAACTATTAAAAAGATGGATGCGGTTAGTAATTAAAAACTTCGATTACAGATATAGTTAAAAAGGGAACAAAAAGAGAATGTAGTTGGCATGTAGAAAATGTGGATTTTAAAATTAAGCTTCAAGGTCCAGTGACAGTAGAAACAGGTAAGATTAATATCATGTGAATATGTCTTATCAATATCTGGGAAACAGAAATATTTTATCTTTCTTTCACCTGGCATAAAATCTGCATAATCAGTATCTTTTCAAAAGAGCAACTTTACAATAGCATATGAGGATATTTCTTTCATTAAAAATAAGGTCTGTTTTTGCAAAGGTTTTCCAGAAGTTGCCCTTTAGGTTTATGCTGCACTAATCCAAGGATAAATCTGAAGGCCACACTGGGGGAAGAACACAGCTGGGAGTTTTAAATGAGAAATATCAACACGACGTTGTAGTGCCTCTTTATAACGGAACAATAAGTATTATCTCAATGTGGCTCATTAGCCATGTTCCTGATTATGAACTGATGGAAAGAAGTTGAGCAATTTTTAAAATCTTAAAGTGATATTTGATAATAAACAAAGCAGATATTGTGTGCATGTGAAAAATCTGTAATGTGCTACTGCTTTAACATGGCTTACAATTTTTTAAACTTAACCCTTAGATGCATGAATGATAGGACTCTACACTCTTCCACAAGTGGGTGAAAAATGTCACTTATAAAAATCAATGTGTTTTTGTGCTATTTTGTCATTTTGGGTAAGGATAATCATTTGTAATAGATTTTGTGTTATAACTATCATTATTACTAACATTTTTAAAACACTTCAAACACTGAAAATTTGAAAAGAAAATTGCACTAAAGCAATAAAACAATTTCAGTATCTATTTTATGTCTCTGTGTGTGCATGAGTTAATACTGTATGTCAAATGCCAAATTCTTCACAGACAAAATCCAAAATATTAGACAAGCGGTTGGTTCATTAACGGCAGGTTCAGGTTATGTACAGTGTCCACGGAAAATCCGTTTAAACACCATGAAACAGTTTTATCTCATAAGCAGCAAAGATCTGGAGGACATCTTACGTCAACTGAACTCCTCCTCTTGCTGCTTAGACATCCAGCCCACAGGCTTTTTCAAAAAGATCTCAAAGATCTTGGAGTCAGATCTGTTACAGATTGTGAACTCATCTTTAATGTCGGGTGTTTTCCCAGAGCCCCTGAAAACAGCTGTAATTAAACCCCTGCTGAAAAGAGATAATCTGGACAAAACACAAATGAACAACTACAGCCCCATCTCCGATCTTCCATTTTTAAGTAAGATAATTGAAAAGGCTGTTTTTCATCAGCTAAATTACTTCTTAAGACAAAGCAACTGCTATGACGTCTTTTAGTCAGGTTTTAGACAGCACCACAGCACTGAGACTGCTCTGACCAAAGTCATCAATGACATCCGTTTGAATACTGACAGTGGAAAAATGTCAGTGTTAGTTTTACTGGATCTCAGTGCTGCATTTGATATTGTTGACCACATTATTTTACTCAAACAACTGGAGAACTGGGTAGGTATCTCTGGCACTATACTAAACTGGTTCAAAACGTACTTAGAGAACAGGAAGTCCTTTGTGTCAATAGGTAACTTTACATCTGAGCAGACGGGAATTACATGTGGGGTTCCCCAGGGTTCCATCCTGGGACCTCTTCTGTTTAACATCTATATGCTCCCACTGGCACATGTAATAAATAACAACAATATAAGTTACCATAGCTACGCAGATGACACACAGATGTATATTAGAATGTCACCAGAAGACCAAGGGCCTGTACAGGCTCTTGGCAAATGCATTGAGGAAATTAATGAATGGATGTGCCACAATTTTCTGCAGTTGAACAAAAACAAAATGGAGGTAATTGTCTTTGGAGCTAAAGAGAAAAGATTGAAGGTCACCACAGGGCTTCAGTCCATACACCTAAAAACCACCAACCACGTCAGAAATCTAGGTATAGTGATGGACTCAGACCTAAACTTTGAAAAACACATTAAGGCAATCACAAAACCGGCCTACTATCACCTTAAGAACATCTCGAGGATAAAACATCTGATGTCTCAGCAGGACCTGGAAAAACTAGTCCATGCATTCATCTTTAGTCGGCTTGATTATTGTAACAGCGTCTTTACAGGTCTACCTAAAAAATCAATTAGGAAACTGCAGCTCATCCAGAACTCTGCTGCTCGAGTTCTCACTAAGACCAAAAAAGTGGACCACATCAGTCCAGCTCTGAGGTCTTTACACTGGCTGCGTGTCTGTCAGAGGATAGACTTCAAAGTTCTGCTACTGGTCTATAAAGCTCTGAATGGTTTAGGACCAAAATACATCAGTGATCTCCTGACCCAGTATGAACCTACCCGACCCCTCAGGTCATCTGGATCCGTTCTTTTCAGTTCCCAGAGTTAGAACCAGACATGGACAAGCTGCGTTCAGCTTCTATGCTCCACATGTCTGGAACAAACTCCCAGAAAGCCTCAGATCAGCTGAAACACTCAGTTTATTTAAATCCAGGTTAAAGACCCACCTGTTCTCAGCTGCTTTTGATTAGGTATTTATTCTAAGTTTTAAATCTTCACAGCTTCATTTAAGATAGATTTTTTTTTCATTCTAAATCATGGTTTTTATTCCTGTACTTTTTGTTTTTTCTGCACCCTGCTGTAATGCTTTTGATGTTTTATGTAAAGCACTTTGAATTGTCTTGTGAAATGAATTGTGCTATACAAATAAACTTGCCTTGCCATGTCTTCATCCAGTATCTGTAGGTACATTTTAGCTGTATACCTTGCAACCATGACACTTTGATGAAGGAATAATAAACAAACATAATTATCAGTATGTATACACACATGCAAGAGCCAACACACAGAGAAACACCACTGCAATGCCTACATTAACAGCAGCTTGCTAGTTTATCAAACTACAAAAACAGGCACATTTTATGATAGATTATAATAACTAATAAGGCATATTCTTTTATACAATAGCCGTGAATATTCAGACACACATTATAAATAGGGTAATGTTAGCTAGTTGGATTAACTAGCTAGTTTTAGTAAGCTATAAAATAGGTCAAATGAATGGTAGATAGTAAACACAGTTACACAATAGTGATGAAACACAAACAAACACACACACATGCACACCCACATGCAATAAAATTAGCTAGAGTGCTAATCTTTCTCTAGGCTAACTCTTCACTAATTCTATCACGCAGTACAAATACACAAAATGATGAGGAGAAAAACTGAAAAGAATACTTACATGTATCTGATGTTGCTCTTTAACACAACCTTTCGAGGAGACATGCGATATAATCTGTTTGGTGAAATGTTCCTCAGTCAAGTGTTCCAATGAAATTCCATAGGAAATGAAAGTGGATAATGTTTTACCATTTTACAATGTTTTTTTTTAAATGTATGAGGTAAGATATAATTTTAACTGCCATGATATCAATAAAAAAAAATTTGAGGAATGCTGGAGTATGAAATTCTAACTTTTTGTTAAAAAGATATAGCAAGAAAACATCTCAGATTTTGACTGGGTGATTGGGTAATTTTTGACCCATTTATGAATATAGGGGATAATGATCCCCTAACCATATGGGAATGAAAGTTGAATGCTATTGACACAGTACATAATGTGAAAAAGTAATCACCCCCTAAACCACCATCGGCAACATCAACTGTCATGAAGCATCACGTTTTTTCCCATCTCAGTTGGATCTAAGACCAGACTTTAAAATGACCATGCCAGTTTTTTTTTGGGGGGGGGGGGGGGGGTTTGACCCGTTCAGGTCTCTTTCAGAATTTTCTGGCTTTAGAAGTTGTTCTGGGTTATATTGTGACCTTCTAGATCAGTGGTATTCAATTAGATTTTTCTTTGGGCCAAATTGTCATAAGGCTACCAAGGCTTACCAAGTAATTGTGGCAAACCAGCCAAATCTAGTAAGATTCACCAATATTCCATAAATTCTCCCACTGGGTTCCCTGGAGTATACTTTTTAACATAGGGCCAGGTTGGTTTGAACAGCTTTTTTCCCCAGAAATAAATTAAGCTGTTGTACAAAACACAAGTTTGTATTTACTAACGTTATTTTTGTCCAGTATTTAAATTAGTTTTAATCATGTTAAATGTGACAAAAGAAGCAAAAGCGGAAATAATCTGGGTCGCGACACTCTTCATAATATGAAGCCCCTAAATTGACTTGAAAAAATAGTTGGTTTCTTGTGCTCACCAAATAATATCTCATGCTCACCACTTACTTTCTCGTGCGCAACTGATAATGTTTTGTGCAAAACACAATCTTTCTCATGCGCACCAAGATACTTTCTCATACGTAAAGAGAATATTGGGTGTAATTTAGCTTCTCTGATTTTCTGAATGGAAACTTGCAGAAATATACTGACATCTTCTTTTCTGACACGTAATCCATTCTCAGTACACTTTTTGTGCATCCACCTATATCCAAGAAGATGGCCAGTTGTTTGTAACTACTCCTATATGAAAGTAACCTGATCAGAGCTGGTGTATACTGTGCTCCGAAAGGAGCCACATGATTTCAAAATCTGTTGCATCACTGAGAGACAACATAACAGTGACATCTGGCAAGCAAAGCTGAATCAGAATCTGAAAACTGTATTGATCCTGCAGGAAATTCTTTATGTGATGACTGTCATAACACACAGGACATGAGGATACAAAAACAAACTATAAACAGAATAAGATAGAAAATAAAAACAGACCTAGTGGAATGGGACACATTATTTTGCAGGGTTACAAATAATTAACAATAAATACTATTGCAGAATATTAAATATTATGTAAAAAAGTAATAAATAATATTTACAATAGTGTATTGAATAGGGATGCCAATAGGTAAAAATCGCTGGGAAAAAAATCCTGAATCATCTGGGAATTTCTGCAGATGATAGCCATTTGTGTTGTATTTGAAGTCCTATGTATACAGAGTGAAGAGGAAAGGTGAAAGGACAGTTCCCAGAGGTGCACCAGTGCTACACAACACTGTGTCAGACTTACAATCCTGTAATCGTACATGCTGTTGCCTATCAGTCAGATAGTTCAAAATCCATTCAACAATGGAAGTTTGAACCTATGTGACAGACAATTTGCTCCCCAGCCAGGCTGGCTCAATGGTGTTGAAGGCACTCAAAAAGTCAAATAATATAATCCTCAGGGATGCCCTCAGCTTTTCAAGGTGACTGCAGGGACGATGAAGCAAGTAAATGAAACCATCATCCACTCCAATCTTGGCCTAATATGCAAACTGAACGGGATCCTGCACGTGCCTCACCAAGGGGTGTAGAATGTCTAGGACAAGCCTCTCAAACACCTTCATGCAGTGTGAGGTGAGTGCTATTGGCCTATAACCTGGTGGAAAGCTGGGTCATGCCTTCTTTGGTACAGGAACCAAACACCTTGTTTTCCAAAACACAGGAACTTTTATGGCTCCGAGTCTCATATTGAAGATCCTCAGCAGCACTCCAGACAGATGAGGGGCACACAGCTTGAGTACCTGTGAGCTTATTCCATCTGTGCCTTGGCAGGACTGAGTCTTCCAAGTTCTCTTCTCACTTGGGTGCAATGTCTTTATAGACAAGTCCGAGAATAAAATACAGCTCAATTAAAGGGCTTACTGCCATCTCCATTCTGAAAAACAGACAAGCTAAATTTCACCTAATGTTCTCTTTTATGCTCGAGATACTATCACAAGAAATATTTGGTGCACATCTCGCAGATGTGGGAGCTTTGCCGCGAGGCAGTTCTTGCAGCTTCGTAAGAACTGGTAGTAACAATTCAGTTTGCAGAGGCAGAGGATTTTTTCTATATGATATTATACTTTGGGAGATTTATGGAAGCTCGTCAAATACAAAGGAGTATGTTTCAAAGATTTATGGAGTAGGCTCTGGTGCTGCTACGGGAAAAAGCAAGCTGCCAGTTGCGGCCGGGAGCGAGCTTGCATTAAGCATGGGCATTTTTTAGTTCTGGGGCGATGCAGAGCTGTAGTGAGACAAAGATCAATGAGGAGATTCAGACGGATGTAACACCTGTTCTTTAACGTATTTTTTTTCTAATGGCAATATTTTGGCAAGTTTAGAAGAGAAGCATGTTGGTCAATACAAGGGCGTAGGTTTATTTTTTAAAGTAATGGGGACGATAAACATAAACATGAGTGTTGTTTGAAGAATTGTGGGGACAATAAATATTCATTCATATATAGGTATTTATCCTTTTGACGTTTTATTATAATATACACTGTGGTGTAATAACAGGTGTAAAAATTGAAAGCCCGTTGTCTTTTGTTTTTTAAACGGTGCTGAAAACCATCATTGGACTGTATCTGGGAAAGATAATGTTTATCCACATATTTAAAACATATGTAAGGGAAATTAGATATGCAAGCAGAAATTCTTGGGGAAACAATATTTATTTTTATACAGCTTTGAAGACGAAGCAATTGCAAAAAAGTGTTGCATGACAGGGAAATGGGCTAAAAAATATGAGAGAAATCACACAGTGCATGCCCACCTTGCCCCCTGGGGGGAGTTATTATGACGGACACATTTCATTAGGGAACTTGACTTTAAGTGACTTACAGGTTTCTTTGAAAAATAGTTCCTTATGTCCAAATTCTTCTTTTTTGCTGCCATCCTTACTCGCTTTTGACACTCATGTGTCGCTGACGTTGCACATGAGTCCTCTCGCGGACTGGAAAGTTCTTGGAGTTTTGGCGCTGCTAACAACCAAACATAGCTGCAGTCTCCCGTGACAGTAGCGAAAGGCACAGAAAATCACATTTATATATGTTACGGGAGGTAGGACTCCAGTAGAGAACGTAATTAAACTCTTTCTGCACCTCTAGGTGAATGAGACGTTGACAGATCGGTATTTTTCTTTCTCTTTTTTGCTTTCTATCGGGTTTGTTTTTCTTTTCTTGAGGAGATCAAATTATTGGTGGGGACAATTCAATAGTCGCTGGATATTGGTGGGGACATGTCCCTTCCGTCCATGCTAATTCTTCACTCTTGGGTCAATATGTCTGAGAAACATTTTTTGCTGGACAATTTAGACTTACGTCTGTAAAGTCCGACTGTCCAATGTGTTTTACACTGGCCCCTATCAACCACTTACTAACTACAATTACTGTAAGTGATCAGAATCTGATACCCCTACCTTCGCTGACATTCCTCTATTAAATTCACTGTCCCATTTTACCAAATATTTACGTGACTTCTTTGGTTTTTGGGCAGGAAGGACTTCTCCTTAATCACGTTCATCTATCTCTCTCCTTTGTTGTTCCTGATCTCAGCACTAGCCTCGCTACAACTGCAACACAGGCCACTGCACGCGGTAGTTCTCGTGAGGCTAGTGACAATTCAGTTTGGAGAGGCAGAGGATTTTATATTATAATACGGAAGATTTACAGAATAATACTAATACGAGAGGACGGCAGAAAAGAGGATAAAATATGGTAGTTTCCTGGGCAAAACGTGAACTTGGCAGCTATGCATTAAAATGCAAGGCAATTATGCAGTAGTGGGACAGTATATGGTGGGACAAATTGAAATAAGTTTAAACCATTATTCAGCAAGCCGGAAGAACAGGAACGTCAACAAAAACAGTAAGAAAAACAAAACAGAGAAGTAACAGACAACCAACTCATGCAACCATGTATTACACATTTGTGTAACCTGTATAGGCCAAAAGAGGCTTCAAAAGGTTACTTTTTATTGACAATATGTTCAGAAAAGGGAACTAAAGAAGCAGCTGTATCTGCAAAAAGGTTAGTATGACAGCTGTACACCACACAAAAAAGAAAAAAACTTCTGTTAAGTATGAAAATGAAATGTGTGATATATTTATAAAGTAGTGGTGTAAGAATAAAATATTTCATTTAGATTTTTTTTTAACGTTATCCTAAACTGTTTTTATTTTCCTGTTTGGAAGTAGATATAATCTTTGTGGACAGTACAGGTTTTACTTTCAATCAGTGCAAGTTTTCAAAAAAATTTAATGAGCTTTCAATGCCAATTATCATACTACTGTGTATCAGTTAAAAGTTGGCTACCTAAGCCTTACAGTCCTTGGCAGGAACTCAGTCAATTTGTGAAAAAAAGTAATAATAACAATCCGACAGTTTTTGATGGGCTTCGTGACTTACAATGATTCTAGTTTCGGGCCTAGAGGAAACCTGTGCAAGGATCAAGGTTGGAGAGAGGAGATGCTGAATAGATGGTGGGGTGGACATCAAAGTGATAAATAACTAAAAAAAGTTAACGCTCAAGAGACTTGTTTCCCCTGCTGTATGACATAGCAATAAACCTACCGTTGGTATTTTATTTTCTATCGGCCTCAATTTGTCAAGAAGGATTGTGAGCGTGTCAGGAGTTCCCCACATAATTGTGGAGAAGCTACCAGTGAAGACAGATTCCCAAACAGCAGCCATGAAACTGTTCTAATACTAACACTACTTAAGGCAGAATAATCACTGCCAAGCAACTTCGTTTCCCTGCCCTCCCTCTCTCTCTCCCCCTCTCTGCCAGATGCCTAAGGGGTTGGTGTGTCATGCCCAGCATAAATAGAAAGCTTTCCATCTGTCTGGTAAACAAGCTGGCAAAGCTGTCACCTCAGTTCTCTTATTTTGAATCTTTTTCATAGATGAGAAGATTCAAAGGTATCATGGCACTAAAAATCATTTTTATCTGATTGAGCTGTTGTGATCTGCAATGGTTATTTCTGCACTGTGATTGTAGTAAATGGCTGTATAAAGCACTGTAGTTCACAAGCATAAATCACATATATAAACCTTTAATAATAAAAGTCACTATGATAAATATTTTTGAAATTAAGTGTGAACTGTTTTAAATGACTAATTTAGTGCCAGAATTGTTTTTGTCTGAACACAAAAGATGCCAGAAAAGTCATGATTATCTACAAGAAACTGCACATTTTTCACACAAGACTTAAATTTCCAAGGACGAGGATGGATAGATGGATGGATGGATACTTATAACTGAGAGAGATTTTTTGGAGCTTTACAAAAACATTAAATTCATTCCAATGTATGTGGGTTATTTTTCCATTTGACTCCTGTACATAGATTAATCGTACAGTTACATACATTTTTAAGCAAAGGAGTGCATTCGCTTTCCATCCATCCATCCATCAATCTTCTTCTGCTTATCGGGTCGCGGGGCAGCAGCTTTAGCAGAGAGACCCAGACTTCCCTCTCCTCAGCCACTTGAGCCAGCTCCTCGGGAGGAATCCCAAGGCACTCCCAGGCCAGCCGAGAGATATAGTCCCGCCCGCCCGCATGTTCTGGGCCTTCTGGGCCCGCATTACTGCAGATACCCTACCTATCCGCCTATATTCTGCTCCATTTTTCCCTCATTCTTGAACAAGACCCCCAGATACTTAAACTCCTCCACTTGAGGAAGGACCCCATCCCCGACCCGGAGAAGGCACTCTACCCTTTTCTGGCTCAAGACCATGGTCTCGGACTTGGAGGTGCTGATTCCCATCCCAGCTGCTTCACACTCGGCTACGAACCGCTCCAGAGAAAGCTGCAGGTCACGTTCTGATGAAGCCAACAGGACCACATCATCTACAAAAAGCAGAGACCCAAAACGGATCCCCCTCATCACCTTGGCTGCGCCTAGAAATCCTGTCCATAAAAGTTATGAACAGAATCGGTGACAAAGGGCAACCTTGGTGGAGTTCAACTCTCACCAGAAACGAGCCCGACTTACTGGCAACAATGCGAACCAAACTCTGACACCGGTCTTACAGGGACCTAACAGCCCTTATCAAGGGGCCTGGTATCCCATACTCTCGGAGTACCCCCCACAGGACTACCCGAGGGACACGGTCGAACGCCTTCTCCAAGTCCACAAAACACATGTAGAACTCCCACACACCCTCCAGCACCCTGCTGCGGGTGTAGAGCTGGCCCAGTGCTCCACAGCCAGGACAAAAAACGCATTGTTCCCTCCTCTCCAGAACCCCCGAATAAACCTTACCAGGGAGGCTTAGAAGTGTAATCCCCCTGTAGTTGAAACACACTCTGTGGTTCCCCTTTTCAAATGGGGGACCACCACCCCAGTCTGCCAATCCAAGCGAACTGCCCCCGATGTCTATGCAATATTGCAGAGCCACATTAACCGACACAGTCCCACAACATCCAGAGCCTTAAAAAAACTCCCATGTCACCTCTTCGGCTGAATCAGGGTAGTCCCGGCGACCTGTGTCCAGGCGAGGGAACATTAAGTCCATTTCAAATCAAATCAAATCAAACTTTATTTATAAAGCGCTTTTCAAACCACAACAAAGCTTCTCAAAGTGCTTTACAGATTAAAAATGACCCACACCCTAAAACCAGACTGAAATTTCTCTAGGACAGGACAATATGATATTTTACAAACGCTTATTTATGTTTTTCTAAAACTTTGCTTAAAAATGGTAAGTTTGATACCGGTCGGAAGTTGTTTAAATCATTAAAGTCTAAATTGCTCTTATTCAGCAGGGGCCTCACTACCGCCCCTTTAAAGGCGGCAGGAAAATCTAATCTCTAAAAGATCCATAAAATTGCTTAAAAAAGGACGTGGGAATCGGGTCCAAAACACATGTGGTGGGGCTCACTGAGGAGAAAACTTTATCAAGAGTCCCAGCTTCCACGCAGGACTCACAACTCTGTTGTGAGTTGGCTGCGTGACATGTTGACTAAAATCCATATAATTCAAAATATTTAAAAATTCTGTTGATAAAGGATCTAAGATGTTATCTATATGTAGATTAAAATCACGAGCTAAAATTATTCTTTCATAAGAGTTGTGCAAAATTGATAAAAACTCTGAAAATTCTTGGATAAAAAGTGCACTCTTTTTAGGAGACCTATAAACTGTGACACATAAAATCTGAGGAGTGCTAAAAACAGACGCAGTATATTCAAAAGTGCCAAAATTATCAAATAAAACAGGTTTGGCAGAAAGTGTTGATGAAGTAATAAAAGCAGTTCCGCCTCCTCTTTTGCAACTCCTCGTGGAATAAGTGAAGTTAACATTTGTTGGGGAGGCCTCTGTAAGAACAACAGGGGCATCTGCACTCAGCCATGTTTCCGTTAAAAATAAACAATTAATATTATGGTTTAAAATTAGGTCATTTATTATAAACGTTTTATTGAGCAGAGAGCGAACATTTAGAAGTGCCATATTAATGGTGATTGGAGATGGAGTGACTGTATGGTTTACTGGAGGTAGGACTTTTGGTAACGGTTTGAGATTATTAGGGTTGCATTTGCTATTTTTTATATTATTTTTACGCTCTCTGCTGATAAAAACAGGTATGAATGATGTAAAACAAGGTCCAAGTCCAATATGTGAGTTACTGTTAAAATCAGAACTGAGTTCGTAGGAGCAGGGACCAGCTTCACATCAGGATGTGGTGGAAGGGGCAGAGAGGGCAGGAACAGCTGGGGCTGGTGTGGTAGACAGGGGGGGGGCGAGGGCATGCCAGGCTTATTGCCAGAATTCGGGCACCCTCTCTGTTAAGATGTAGTCCATCTGGTCCAAACAATTGACTCCTGCCCCAGAAAACGTTAACATTGTCTATAAAACCAATATTGTGCATCACGGTGGCAGAGGAAAGCCAAGTGTTCAAAGATAAAAGCCTGCTAAAATGACCAATACCTCTGCCAACAGTGGGGGTGGGGCCAGAAATAAAACCACCATTTGTGATGCTCATCATAGGGGTCTTCCCTTTGCAGAGTATAAATTATAAAAACTACAAGAAAGTTATTGAATTTGGAAAAAAGGTGTTATGGTTTATGGAAAAAGAAAATAATCCAAACTACCCCAGCTAAGGTAGATATTGTCATTTACATTATGTTTTTTGTTTTATGCTTGTTAGTTGTAAGCAAGTTTATTCAAGGGATTTGCCCATCATCCATAGTTCTAGAGCAGTGATTCTCAACCGGGGACACGCCCCTGGGCCAGTAGGCTACAGGATGGGAGGAAAAAAACTGAAAAAGAAAATGTGCAATTTTTATTTATTATTAAACTACTGTCATAAAAAGTTCTCGTTTTGTATATAAATAGGTCCGAATAGGAATTAAAATGTGTTTGGACTGATAAAAAAAAAAGAAGTTTTGAACAAATTTGATTTGTTTGTTGATCATGAGCGCAAATGCTTTTGATAAGCGGTTTCAGCGGTTTCAGCGAGTCACACTGAAGTTCGCTGGCTCTCCAGTGGGGGCGGGTGTTACAGCGGTTGTATGAGCTGCAAGAGGAAGTGAAGTGGTTTTTGACATAAATCAAGTCAGATCTGGTGAAGCATCTGGATGACACTATCTGTGGGTTGCGTCTCTGTCTTATTTGATCTATATTTGACCGCTTGAATGGGCTTAAACTGTCTTTGTAAGGCCGCGAAACTCATATTTTGCTCCTTGCAGACAAAGTGCACACCTTCACAGTAAAACTAGACCTCTATGGCCGCATCAGTCAAGGGAACCCCAGCCTTGTAGACTTTATCACTGATGCAGGTACGCCAAACGATTTCTCCTCTCTATTTCAATCAGCGTCTGAGTAACCTGTCAGCAATGAGAAAACTATTTGCGACGTACTATAAAGAGGATTATCGCTCTTTTGCGTGGGTTCAAGATCCGTTTGTGTGCACAGCAAACGAGCTGTCAGTTTAGGGTGATCAATCGTCCTCTATTTCCCGGACATGTCCACTTTTAATGCGCTGTCCGGGAGGATTTATAGGCTGATGAAAATGTCCGGGTCTTTATTGTTTTCATACGACCATGCTTAAACTGACTGGTGTGATGCATGCAGTATGGCAGCCTTTTTCTCATGTAACGTCCTCCCGAGCTGGTTCTGATCCGTTTATTGACACCACAGACAGCAAGCTGTGCGCAGCGCTGCTCTGCGCCAAGTTGCACCGCACCACACCGGGTTATCCTGCATTGCGCAACGCAATTGCGCAGCGCTGAGTTACTGCTGTTTACAAGAAGTCAAAGGACAAGCTTCATGCACGAACCACAAAAGATATACTGTCAAGTCGCAACAAATGGGTGGCGGAGTGCACCAGTCACATAACTGGCATGTGTGTTTCTGTGTGACAAAAGTGGCAAATATCCAAAAGATCACATGGACACAAAAACTATAAAAAGCCTGAGCAAAGTGAGAGTTCATCTATAAACTGACTGTGGAGGATGAAGATGCAAAATAAACAGAGTAAGCACTTTTTTATTTTGTTTTTGAGTCTGCAGCTGTTTACTTTTATTACAGTGAAAAGAAAATAATACTTGTTTTCTCAGAAGATGATTTCAGATTTTTCTTCAGTTTTTGTCCAGTGCAATTTAAAAAGTAAACTAATATTGTTGCTGTTTTTTAATCAGAAGAGCTACTATTTCTATTATAATTTATTTCCAGAGATTACAAAAACAATTTTCTACTTGTGAAAGGCTTTTTGAAGTTTGTTATTTAACTAATCTTTTCTAACCACATTGCGAATGCACACTTTAAATATGTTAAAATCAAAAGTCTTGGCCAAGTCCTGAAAGTGTTTTAGTACTGTGCCAGATGTCCTTTTTTTTTGGAAATCAAAATATGGTCACCCTGTGTCAGTTGATATGCAGGACCATCTTATTGAGCTGAAGAGTGACAGTAAACCGAAGGAACGCTTTGGCTCCTCCCTCTTTCGTCATTCTGGGCAGCATTGATGCAGGAATATCCTCAACTCTGTGACGTCGCCTTGAAGATTCTCCTTCCTTTCACGTTGACATATTTGTTTGAGGCAGGATTCTCACAAATGACTGCACTCAAAACAAAATTCTGCAATCGTGCACAAATCGAGGATGATTTGAGGCCATGCTTATCAAACATTGAGCCAAGAATCAGCACTGGGGCCCCAACTGCAATGAACCAGCTTTTGGGGGGGGGCAGCTTGCAAAAGGTTGAGAACCCCTGTTCTATGGCATTGACCTAAACTAGAAATTAGATTTTAACCATTGAAAATTAAGTTTAAGAAATACGGATTTACAGTATTACAAAATATGTATAAGTGTTGCCTGTTAGAGAATTTGTTAATATGAATACCTGAACCACTCACTTTTGACAAAAAAATCAGTTTACACAAGCAGGGTTACTTTTAATTTCTCGAAGAGTAAAAGGGGATAAATTTAAAGGTTTTGGATTGTCAAACCACAGCAACTTTTAACTTTGTTTATACTCTATGAGTGTGTTTGTGGAATTACTACCAATTTCGCTTCCAAAATGTTTCCAGTTTTGTGAGATGTCTGGGCAATATCTTACGCATCAATGTTTAGAGGTATATCTACAGATGTTATATAAGATGGACACTATAAGAACCAGGGGAAAAAATTGCATTTACTGAAGTGAGCTAGTCTTCAGTGGAATATGAGGTGAAACATCTGGAAAATAAAGCAATATTTTTTTTTTTTATTCCCCACTTTTATCCAGAAATTTAATGTCTTTAAAAATTACATGGTTTTCCATTTCTCCTCATGTGTGTAACTTGTGTCACTGGCAACAACAACATTAGGACTGCTGCACACAAAGCATGCATTTTTTGCTTGCATCTAGAAAGGTTTATTGTATCAGTCTAAGGATATATTTTTAGAAAAGTATAAGCCTTTTAAGGTTTATCTTTAAATTACTGACACTTCTTTTATGATGGTGATCCAGTGAAGGATTTAATCTATTTATTCTCCCATTAAGGTAATATTTGTGCAGGTGTGGCTTTTATCAAATAAAATTACCCATCACTCAAAAGTTTTAACTGAATCTTTTGTAAGGTTTTTCTCTAATCAAACAAGGTTTTCAATCCTACAATTAGTTGTTGAGTAAAGGTTTTCTCTGATTTTCAGAAATCAGCCTGACCTCCACAGGTCCTCTTTACTAAGATTTCTTAATTACATTACAAACTGAGATAATAGGTACCTGAATCCACTTTGATATCTTTTTATAGCCCTCCACTGATTTGTGGACATTGATTATTTTAATTTTCATACAGCAAAGGGACTAACTCAGAGCAGCTGGCTGTTGATTAATGATACATGGTTTTAAGCAGTTTAATAAAAATTAAGCTCCATTATTTGTTCTTCTCTGACATTAGCTATCCAAGATAAAAGCCTTATGTAAAAGTTACCAAAGAGCTTAGTTTTAATGAAGGGTTCTTAAAAGAATGTGTAGAATACGATCCCTTTGACTCCAAAAGTTAAAAAAAACCAAAACATTATCCTAACCTGAAACAAATACACCTAAAAATATACCTGATTAAATGAGTGTATGTTCTTTCTTAAAGTTTTAGCTCTTGCTGCACTTTGGTGAAATAAAACACATTTATTATACCATACCACTTTGTCTATCCAGGCGGTGTCATTTAAAAAAAATACTTTGGTGCTTGAAAAAAAAAAAATATTTAAAGTATAAATAAATCTCAAACTATCCATTGTTATTCCACGTAGAACAACAGCCTACTTTACAGTTGACGTCACAATTTAGCCACGGAAGTGCTGCTGGGTGCTAATGCTAGACAAACAAACCGCATTTACCAATTGAAAAAACAGAGCGGTTGGATGTCGATGTGAAGGCAGAAATAAAATGTGAAATTTAAATGCATCTCACAAATAAGCAAATATAAAATGGAGGAGGTTGTTTTGACAGAGAAAGACATACCAGGGGCTTTTCTTGATGGTAAGTCAAAATGTGTCACTAAGAGAGGCTATTGAAAAGGTGCATAGATGTATTGCAATAAAAATACTGGTTTATCCTGGAGTGGATGGTGTTAAATGGTATGAACTGAAAAAGCAAGGACGCTATGCAAATAACACTTGTTACACCTTCTACCGTGACAGCGCCAGACAGCGGCTGATCCACAAACTTGCTAATTACACTGAGTAAAGCTAAATGGCAAAAGGTTAATTTGACATATAAAAAAAATGTAGTTTGTGTTTTTTGTACCCTGTTGTCAAGAATTATTGCTTTTTATAAATGTATTATGGCATTTTAATTTTTCATTTTATTATTTGTTTCTCATAACTTTCTCCGAGATCTTATCTGGGTATCTAGAGTCCGATTTGCACAACCCCCAACAGCAGTGCTTAGTTGCTTCCCGTTTAAACATTTTGGGAGGCGAAACTACAACTTTGTGACGAATGGAGCGACTCGGACCCATAGGCACCCATGCAAAGTGTACACTGGTTAGTCTAGGGCTACCTCCCAGAATGCATTGTGACGTTAGATCATGATCTACCTTTAGCTACTGTGAAAGCCGCTAATAAAAGGAGATCCCCTTTTTTATGGATGACGAGCATGTATCACCAAACCACAAAGGCCTATTGTGGTAAATAAAACATGCATTGTTTTCTTGACAAAAAAGATGTGTAACTACTTCCTGGCAACACAGAATAAGTTGGAGTGGGCACTCCTACTTTCCCGCACAGATTGTCCTCTCAGCAAAGCGGGGTCAGACTTCCAAAGCTGTGCAGCTGTAAGCTGACTGAACTGTATGTTAGTATTTTACCTTTCCTTTCCACAAATTCAAGTGTAGGATTAGATTGTGGTGACTTTCTAGGACCAAATAAATCATCATGATGAAACTAAATATATACTGATATGGACAATTACTAACAATTTGACATACATTGGTGTCATTAAACCCTTACAATTATTATTAGATTGTATGCAAAAAGAAGCAAGACTGTTGCCATGTTTTACCCACTACAAGTGGGGCTATTCTGGTGACACAATTGTAAAAAAGAACAGTGACACACACTTCTGCACATCAATGCTGTAGCAATGCTGATAACAATAACTGAAATTGAGTCTGCTTCATTTGCTGGAAAGCTGCTAGAATTTTAGGTTATGTCATTTGTATTTATGTAACAAATGGTCATTGTGGCATTTTATATCTGTGGTAAAACTTGCACAGCCTTTAAATCCTTGGGTATGGTGCTGGTTTGGCTGGTCTCTAGGCTTCTGCGCAGATAAAATGTCTACTGACTTCTACCCTTTCCTCACTGGTCAAATCCCAAATCTCTACCTTATGAATTTATGTTCAAGTTGAAGAGTTTTACTGTTCCTTTTATCTCTGGTGACCATTGTGTTCTGCATTAACTTTGGTGTTCTGTTTGTGACATTATCACTGACTACTTTCAGCCGCTTTCTTGACTGCCTGATGTTTCTTTTCTAATCTTTCATACTTATTTATACATCTCACTGTCTTGGAAATTAAAATGTATATAACTTTCCTGAGCTACAACCCAAACACATGCAATTGAACAGGAAAACATATAAAAAAAAGATGTTCTTAGCCCTTGCAGTTTGTAAATTTCTGTTTTAAATAAGTATTTTGCTGAAATGCGGCATTAAAATGTTTTTTCCTAGTTTTTTTATTTATTTAATTTTTAAAGAAACTTTGGGGCAGTTTGATCTTCACGGCTCTTCTTTACCCCCCTTTTCTCAATTGTGATGTTATTATTCTACCTACAATATATTATTTTGTGGCAGAAAGTTACTTTAATTGCCAGGATGTCCGTTGTTCTTTGTTTGGGCAAGGGTTGAGCATATAATATTTTAGAACCTTTTCATTACCAATAACCATTCACCAACAACCAGGAAACTGTTAAAGCCTGTTAGATATGAAAAAAAACAACCTCTCAAATGTTAGAAATCAAGAGTTGTGGTGCATTTACACCGATTCAAATTAATGGGACCACTTCCCCCCTCAGAACCATCATATCTTTTCCCTTTACTGGATGATTACTAAATTGAAAATCATCCCAACACTGAACAGGTTTTCAAATGAGAAGTGAGTCAGCTTTGATTGGACTATTAATGCATCTTCATGCTGTAATTTCTTTTTCAATAAATGACTGAAAAATATTATGAAATTGGATCATAATTAGAAATTATAGACAAAGGACACATTCATAATACCTTACAGGCTCACGTGTAACCTAACTGCTTCAATGTGCTTGCTGCACAATTAATCTAGTGATCTATCTTAACACTTAAAAGTTCCGAAAAAATGCATATTAGGTATCGCACAGACCATTCACCCATACATTTGATGAAATTTGAGCATTTAATGGTCAACTGGAACCGGAAAATGTATTTATTTAAATGAATAAACAAATAATTTGGAGGAGCAACAGAATTTTGTGTAACCTAATTTTATTCACTTGCTGTTTTCTACTCGGTGTTTGAGAACTTTGTGTTTTAATCCAATCTTCTTTTTTGTCTCTTGTAGGTTTCTTTACTAAGGACTAAATGGAGGACAGCTTTTGTTCTAATAGCCAGTTTTTTTCAGGTTTTCAGTATGAAAACTATGTTTTGTATTTTTGAGTGATTATCTGATTAATTATGTCTTTGTTCGTGTCTTTTGCTTTGTTTTTATAATATTTTATTAGCAAATAAAGAAGAAGAAAATGAACACCAATACATTGATAATCAGGGATGAAAAAGTAAGCCTATACATGCAAATAAAGTCAATGAGATGTATCAGAGAAAATCACACATATACTGTAAGTATAGGTTTGTTACCTTTGCAAAAAAAATTGTCATAAATAGTATCTCTGTGTAAAGTCCATGGTGGTGATACTGTTCATGTAGAAATTTCATTAAAACCAGTAGATCAGAAAAGAATGACTGTTTGAAAAGAGGAGGGAACTGCTAGGAGCAGTGAAACTGGAAGGAGTAGAGTCATCAAATGTGAATGAGTTAAAATACCTGGGGTCAACAGTAGCATACAAAGCACAATAAAAGTTCAGTAAATGTGAAGAGGATGAAGAGTGTCAGGTTTACCAGGTACAGTAATGAGGCCTGCTATGATGCTTTGTTTGAAGATTGTATTATAACAAATACAACTGGAAGAGTTAAAGATGTTAAACCTTTCTGTGGCAGTTACTAAAATGCACACCATTGGAGATGAGTACATCAGAGGGACAGGGATTGTCTAGTGCACCAAATCTAGTATTGAAGGTGTCTGCTTTAAGCTTGACATCGGAATGTTTTCAAGAGGGAAAGAAAGCAGTTCTTGATTTCCCAACTGGTCGTTGGTCTGGCAGCTAGTGTTGTTTTGTTGTTTGCTGCAGAGGAAGGACTGAAATACAGCTAAAATCATTTGAAGAGTGGAGATTCAACAAGACATTCAACAATAGAAACAAATGGCTGATTTGGAAGATGACCTGAGTAAAAAAACAGCCACTTAGAGAGACCACAAAGACTCTAGGGGCAGGTAAAAGCAAGATCTGACAGAACATTAAGAAGAGAGGAGATATTTTCTGTGCTGGGAGGGTGATTACTGAAAAAAAGAGTAGGTAGGACTGATTACTGATGCCCTCATGCATTACTGATGCGAAATAGGATTACTGGAGTAATTTAAGAAAGATAAAGAAAATGACTAAACACAAACAAAATTTAAGGAAACGCTAGGATGAATGAAAACATAATAACTACATTGAAAATATTCAAACAAATTGACTACAAACACAAGACCAGAGGTAACAAAAAACTCAGCTGTTACAAAGAAAACAGGAAGTAAGTAGGACAGGGTGTTTGAACAAGTTGGACTGACAGAATAAAACAGACACGAAGTAAGAATCACAAAATTAAACATCAAAGATCTAAAGTACAGGACAACATCACAAAACACAAAAGCAAATACCTTAGGATCAAGACAGATAAAACCATTGATGAAGACTCATCCACTTTTAAATTGTTTGTTTGACCGCATTTTAACAGACAAGATATGAACAATTTATAAGCACTGTGAGAAGACCACAAAAGGATAACCATCTGTGATCAGTGAATTATTTCCCACCAGTTACCAAGAGATGAGGAACTGAGAATATAGTGGTGCCTAAAATTAAAGCGATCCCCTAAAAACTGTTTGTGCTCATTTCACTTTGACAACAAAAACTCCACAGAAGAAAATCGTCAGCCAAGCTTGATCAGATCATAATAAAAATAGTAAAATACTGAATAAATGAGCTTTCAGTGATTTAAAAGGATTACATTTTATTTTCATATCTGCTTTTTCTCCTTAGCAGTGTAGTTGGTAAAGCAGCTCAATATGCTAGTAGACAGAGGCCATTTATTCAGGTGATCCTATTCTGCAGATTCTTTAAAACAGTTTCTGCACATACATGAGACTGGTGATTGCCTGTGACTAATATTCTTTCCTTTACTCCAAGCACTGCAAGTGACATCGCTACTGTAATGTTTTGGTATGAAAACATGTATTGTTACACTATTGCTATTACATAGTTAAAGAGCACTCCAGAAGGCTCTTGGTGCAAGTATAAACAGTATACAAATGTTTAGTAAAAAAACAGGGTGATTCATTTTGCCAGCATACTTTGATCAAATGAGACATATAGTTTAGGCATATAGTTCAACACTAAAAATTTGAAGCAATTAACACACATTTATTCACAAACTGTGCTTTTTTTTTTAAAAGGAATTTAGTCTGTTGATCCAATTAGGATTCACAGTATAAGTCAAAGAACATTCTGCACTCTTCTTACACACACACAACACACACAGAGTCAGAAACAGACACACACAGACACCACTAGTATGCTGTCAGATCAGTTTACAGTTTTGTAAACAAGCTGTAAAGAAGCAATGATTGCAGCAACAAGAGCTGTAAAAACCAGTGGCTTTGCTGAACTCTCCTTTCATTTCTTTCTTTCATTCATTTCATTTCTTTCTTTCTTTTCAGTTCCATTGTTGCTAAGCTACAGACACAGCACCCCAATGCATTTGTGGCAATATTTGGTGATTTTAATCATGCCTCGCTCTCTACTACACTTCCAACATTTCAACAATTTGTCTGCTGCTCTACAAGAGAAAATAGGACCTTGGATTTGTTTTATGCAAATGTAAAGGATTCATACACGTCCAAACCAAGACCTCCTCTGGGACAATCAGATCACAATCTTGTTTTTCTCTGTTCAGAATATAAACCACTTGTTCAGAGGCAACCTGTGACAAAACGAACTGTGAGAAAATGGTCACAGGAAGCTGAAGAAGCCCTGCAGGGTTGTTTTGCAACCACAGACTGGATGACTCTTTGCCAAGCACATGGAGAGGACATCAATGACATGACTGAGTGTGTGACTGACTATATAAACTTCTGTGTGGACAACATCATCCCCACCAGAACAGTGAGATGCTTCCCTAATAACAAACCCTGGATCACCAGTGACCTGAAGGAGCTGCTAAACAAGAAAAAAAGAGCCTTCAGGGAGGGAGACAGGGAATTACTGAGGAGTATACAGAAGCAACTTAAGGTCAAGATCAGAGACAGCAAGGAGGCATACAGGAAGAAGCTGGAGAACAAACTACAGAGGAACAATATCAGAGATGTCTGGTCAGGAATGAGAAAGATCACAGGTTTTAAGGACAGGAAAGATTGGATAGATGGAAGTCTGGACAGAGCCAATGAACTGAACATATTCTTCAACAGGTTCAGTTCTGGAACTACCTCAGCATCCCCCTCTCCTGTTCCCAGCCAAACAGACATCCCACTATCCTCTGATCAACAGCTTTCCTGTTACACCTCGGATGTTTTATCCTTCACCTCAGCCATGGAGTCTTCTAATTCCACAAGTTTGACTTCAACCAAGTCAGGAAATGCTGCTACCCCCTTTGCCTCCCCCTCCCACTTGTCTGTCTCCAAAAGTCAGGTGAAGAGGCAGCTGGAGAAACTGAACCGGAACAAGGCTGCAGGTCCAGATGGTGTCAGCCCCAGAGTCCTGAAGGCCTGTGCAGAGCAGCTCTGTGGGATTCTGCAGCACCTCTTCAACCTTAGCTTAACTCAGGAGAAGGTCCCAGTGTTGTGGAAGACATCCTGCCTTGTTCCAGTACCCAAAAGATCTCACCCATCAGTCATCAATGACTATAGACCCGTTGCCCTGACATCCCACATCATGAAGGTCCTGGAGAGACTCCTGTTGGCACCCCTGAGTAAGCAAACAAGAACGTATCAGGACCCACTGCAGTTTGCTTATCGCTGTGGAGTTGGAGTTGAAGATGCCACCATCCACCTACTTCAACCAACCCACTGCCATCTGGACAAAGCAGGCAGCACTGTGAGGATCATGTTCTTTGATTTCTCTAGTGCATTTAACACAATTCAGCCTGATTTGCTTTGTCAGAAACTCCTGAAGACACAGGTGGAGCCCTCAACAATCGCCTGGATCAATGACTACCTGACCAACAGACCACAATTTGTGAGACTGAAGAATTGTGTGTCAAACCAGGTGGTCAGCAGCACAGGAGCACCACAGGGGACCGTACTCTCACCATTCCTTTTTACTCTGTACACCTCAGACTTCCAGTACAAATCAGAGACCTGTCATCTGCAGAAATACTCAGATGACTCTGCAATTGTCGGGTGTATCAGAGATGGACAAGAACCTGAATACAGAGAGCTGGTGGACCGCTTTGTGACATGGTGTGGAAACAATCGTCTCACCTTGAATGTGAACAAAACAAAGGAGATGATTGTAGATTTCAGAAGAAACAGGGATAAGTCAAACACTGTTTCCATCATGGGAGAAGAAGTGGAGGTGGTTGAGGAGTATAAATACCTCGGAGTTCACCTTGACAACAGACTGGACTGGAGGCGCAACAGTGAAGCCGTCTACAAGAAGGGACAGAGCAGACTGTACTTCTTGAGGAAGCTTAGGTCCTTCAAGGTTTGCAGCAAGATGCTGCAGATCTTCTACAAGTCTGTTGTGGAGAGTGTAATCTCTTCAGCCGTCATCTGTTGGGGTAGCAGCATCAGAGCCAGGGATTTAAAAAGGCTCAACAACCTGATAAAGAAGGCTGGTTCTGTTCTTGGGACAACTGTGGAAAATCTGGAGATGATAATGCAAAGAAGGATTCTTCATAAAATCAAAAAAATTATGGACAACCCTGAGCATCCTCTTCATGAGACAGTCACACAACAACAGAGCATCTTCAGTCGGAGGCTTCTTCAGTTTCGCTGCAATACAGACCGCTACAGGAAATCCTTCCTGCCCACAGCCATCATTATCTACAACAACTCCTTAAATAATTGATTATATGAGCTATACCAACACTTAATTTCCCTCTGGGATCAATAAAATATTTTCGAATTTGAATTGAATTGAATTGAATTTGAATTTTAGAAGGGATAAAAGTGACTCCGCTACAGCTATTACAACCTTGTCTTTATATAACTGATTACCCAAAGTAATCTCTTGCTGTTTTTGCAGGTAATGACTGCAGATAGGTTCACGTAGTTAGACATTTCCGATCCTTTCTGCAAGGGTATGACATCGTTCTTTAAAGCATCTCCCTCAATGTGTTGCACCAAGAGAGCAAGACACCAAAATAATAATTTTTACTTTCAGTATAACAATCTGGTCATGTAAAGAGGGACTGATTTAATTTTTTTTGTTGGAGAAAAGAAGCATATTGTGCATTTTCTTACAACACACAAGTAATTGTTTTTGGAAAACTAAATCTATTTCTCATTACTGTGGTGTAGTTGGAAAGATGCAATATTGCGTAACCATGGGACAATTTCTGACTGTTTTGAATAAAAGCTGTTGTATTGTATTTGATTTTAGGGAAAAGAAAAAAAGAACTTTATACAGAGTCATATTATTGAGTTAAACGACATGAGCAAACAAATAAGGCAGAAATCAGACTAGTATTGGTCTTTTCCTTCAACAATAAGAAATATTTTTCTTTGATTACTTCAGTCTTATGAGTTTTAGATACTCTACACAAAGGCTTTTATAAAGATAAAGGAATGCAGATATTTAAAAATATTTAAATAAAAAATCATGTTAAGTTCACGGACGAAAAAAATGCATTTGTGATTACTTAGTAAACACAAAAAGTAACAGCCATGCAATGCCTTGGGAAAGTATTCATACCCCTAATTTTTGCAGATTGTATGTGATGGACCAACACAAAGTAGCTCATAATTGTGAAATGGAAGGAAATTACTACAATGTGTTACAAATAAATGTTTATAAAGGGTGGCATGCATTTGTCAGCGTTAAACTAGATGGAACTACATACAAAATAATTGTGGAAGAAAACCTGTTAGAGACTTCAACAGACTTGAGACTGTGATTGAGGTTCACCTCAGCCCTAAACATACTGCTAGGGCTACAATGAAAAGGTTTAATTAAAAGTATATTCACACATTAATAGCTAAGTCAAAGTGCAGACCGTATATTTGTGTGGATAATATATTTGGAAACCACATATTATTCACTTTCACTTCATGATTGTGGACTACTATGTGCTGGTGTAAAATCTCAATGAAACAAATTAAGGATTGTGATTGTAATTTGACAAAATGTAAAAAAGTTTAACAGGTATAAATACTTTTGCAAGGTTGCCATGTTTCCCTCCCTTGCCCACTTACATTCCACTGTGCTTTAGAGCCATGGAGCACTGACATGACATTGAATTATCCATTAACCTTTCTTAAGGAGGAATACCATAATTTCATGAAAGCAGACATTGTTTGTTCAGGCTGTAAATGTCCCCAGTTGTTAGACAGTACTGTGTATCAGCATTATCCGTGTTCTTGTAAATTAGTGTGGCAGCAGCAGGCCTCAAAATGAAACATCTGACCCTCTTAGTGCCAGACCCTGACTCCAATATTAAACTAAAGCTCTGTATACATGTGAATTTGTTGTTTTTCCCTTTTCACTTCTCCAAATGGCAAATAGCTTCGAGGTCTTTTTACTCTGAATGCAGAATAAGATGACTGAATTTATGGAGCAATTTGCTTTGATCTTGCTGTGCTGTCCCCATTTTACAGGAAGCACCTGCCTCAAACGCATTTGCAAAGATTAGAAGTGAGCTTGTTATCTTTCCGCTCCATGTCTGTGTCTTTTTACAGGACTGGAATTTCAATGCAGGACCAGACACTGCAAAGCTGTTTCCAGAAGAACACAGATATTTGTCGTTTGCTTGCGTCAGTGGATTCAAATAAAGAGCATTGAGTGTTATAGTATGTTTTAAGGCCTGGAGGTCAGCAGAAGTTCAAGCTGTATTAATAATCTGCTTTGTATGGCACTCTGATGAATAAACAACTCAAATTTCAATTTTTTAAATACATTCCTTCTAAGCTCACAATATCAGTGAAAACATTTCTCTGCACAGAATAATTACTTAGGGTCTTATTGATGTGCAGTAAAAATAAATCTCAAACCAAATTTTCAGCAAGGCAGATAGTGATCTAATCACAAGGGAGAGGCGATAGCTAAGATTGATTCTACTGTATCTTCACTGCAACACAACTCTCTTGGCAGCCAAAATTGTAAGGAAATCATCTTTTGCCTTCAAAATAATTCAGCTGTCTGAGGCTTGTGAGCTCTGCTTGCTCCAAGCAAGGTTTCAAGTGTGCAGTGATGTTTCATGGCGATAGTTTGACAGTTTAATCTAGTTACACATGTAGTTTCTGCCCATTTCATGTCCGCTGTCATTTGCCAATATACACTCACCAGCCACTTTATAAGGTATACCTAGTACTGGGATGGACACCCCTTTTCCCTTCAGTGCTGCCTTCATTCTTTGTAGCATAGATTCAGCAATGCTTTGGAAACATTCCTAAGAGATTTTACTCTATGTTGAACTGATGTCGTCATGCAGTTCCATAGGTAGAACCTCCACTACATCTCATGTGCCCATTTTCCACTAGGGTCTGCTGAGCCCAGCCTCGGGCCCATTTAGCACATTTTTTAATTTTTTTTCCCCCACACGTGTCCTGTCTGGCAGTGTGGAGCTCAGAATTGGTGTCTGAGTACCAAGTACAAGCCCGACAGATTTACTATCACAAGTGGTGCACCACAGCTTTTGCTATAGTACCCCCTTTAATATATATGTGTAAGAAATCTTTATTAAAAATTACTGTGGGTTTATTTTTTTTGTTGCCAGGGACACGGAGACAGAAAAGGGGAAGAAATAAAGCAGATGATAGAAGTAGGGGAAAAAAAGGTTAAGAGGGACAGGGTTAGCTGAAGATACATGAAAGGAAGGTGTCATGTTGGTATTAAGTTTGACCCACATGCAGAACAACACAGAGAAACCAGTAAACAGTTTAAGATGTTTATAAAATAAGAATGGTTATACAGGGAGGATGCGGGAGCTGTGAACACTGTAGAAGGAAGTGGAGATGGGATGCACTGCAAGAAAGAATCCACAGAGGAGAATGTTTTTCTTGAGGAGAGTAATGGTTTGATGAACTCCGGTGAGGCTTACTTGGAAAATGGAAGTCGGGCCACCAGGGAGGAGAAGCTAGGAGTCTGGGATGACTGCGAGAACTTCCTCCGGTAAAATCCGGAGATGATGGGCTGGTGAGGTCCAGGAGGGAAGATGGTACTCAGAGGGCGGGCAGGCAGAACACGAGGACGTAACGAGGACCATGGAGGAGTCAGGAGCTTGAAGACTGCCAGACGAAGGTAGAGAGCTAGGGCTTCTTGTGAAGCAGGTGAACTGAGCACAAGGAAACAACGACGAGGAATACCTGGAGAAAACACAGAGTGATCAGTCAGGAGCCCTACAGAAGGTACACAGAAAACACTGGAGCAACATGGAGAACTTGAGGTATACCAGAAGGTAGATAACACTCAAGCACTGAAGGTCTCCCAGCCAGCTCCTCATATCCTCCAGTGGAGATGAGCTCAATGAGCTGCACCTGCGATGGTGCAGCAGGCAGGCTCCGCCCTCAGCATGATTGACAGGTCCTCCGCTCAGTTACGACCTCTGGTGGAAGCTTTCAGAAATATGGAGAAGCAGCAGGAAACAAACAAACAGAGAAAACAGGCAAACACCCCAAACTCCTAACAGAAGGGGGACAAAGAAAACACGAAAAAACATCCCAGTCCCCCTCCACACCCGCAGGACAGCAGGGAGAGGGAAAAAAACAAGAACAAAACAAATCAAACAATGCGAACTGAGAATTACACAACCACAACCCAGAAATAGATATATGAATACAATAACAGCGTCACTGAAAAACTCTTGATACAGATTATTACAAGATTTAGTAATAGTAACCTAAGCCCAAGAATGTATCTGTAAACACCGGAATCCCCACACCTGTGCATGTCTATGAGCATGCTGGTGCATATTAGGTTTCTCCTTACGAGTTTTCAATAGCAGGTGTCGATCCGCCTCCCAGGAATAGATGCAGACACGAAGGAGATCAGAGCCAAAACCAAAGGACCCCCAGAGCACAGGAGCCTCAGGCAGACCAACGCAGAGCCAAGTGCACCCCCAAGAGAGGAGCAGAGGAGAGCCCTGGGGTAACATCCAGCAGCTACAATGCAGGGCACACCGACGAGCCTGCAGGCTCCCCCGGCAACGCCAAGGCGGATCCAGCCATGGGCTTGAAGGCGCCCCACCCCCCAGCAGGGACCCGACCAGGGACCGGCCAGCGAGGGCCGCCAGGCCGCGGGGGCCATGGCCAGAAGATGGGTACACTGTGGCCATAAAGGGATCAACATAATCATTAGTAATACTTCGGTAGACTGTGGTGTTCAAATAATGTTGGTCCAAAGGGCCAAAAGTGTTTTAGAAATTATTCCCCACACCATTACACCCCCATCACCTGCCTTAATTTCTGATACAGGGCAGAATGTATTCATTACGCCAAATTCTGTCTACCATAAGCTGAACCTGAGGCAACATTTTTCCTGTCTGTTATTGTGCTAACAGCTAACAGCTAAACTAAGGCTTCATTCTGGATAAATAATAGAATCCTATAAGTACAGCTGAAGTGGGCAGGAGACCAGATTATTTGTAAGGGAAAGGTGTGTGCTGCTACAACACATTAGAGGTTATTAAAATGTTTCAAGTTTACAACTATGAATAGCGCAGCATGGGCTCAGAGCTTTCCTTCAGTAAAACTACCATTTAAATGGGAGTTATTTGTATGACCCTATAATTGTGCATCTTTTTTAGTGATTCTTTCCCCAAAATTTAATGCATCTTTTTTGTGTTATATTAATGATATTGTTTTTAATTGTAATTTTTCTCCTGCTCTGCATTCTACAACAACTTATAGTTAAGCAGTCATCTGTTCTTGAGTCATGGCTGAAGATTCCTTAACTGGTGCAGGATGCTGTGACCAGCAGATGCTGGTTGATTTGATTATTTTGTCTGAGTCAAAGGGTTATCTAAACCAGTGTTTTTCAACCCTGGTCCTCCAGGCACAGTGCCCTGCATGTTTTAGATAGTTCCCTACTTTAGCACACCTGATTTCAATTGATGGCAGATTAACATGTTTTTGTTTAACTGCAATCATCTAAGGCAAATGTGTTAAAGCAGGGAAACACTTAAAACATGCAGGGCAGTGTGCCTCATGGACCAGGGCTGAAAAACAAAGATCTAAACAACACATTTACACCATACATTTATTCTTCCTCTGAGGGTTAAGGAGACTGGGGGAGCTTCCTAATGGATAATACCGGTACCTCCAAGGGCTTTAAATTACAAGTGAAGTAACACATGTGTGCAATTTACAGCTCAATTTCTCTGTATAATGTAGGCTCAATAAATTGTCATTACGGGTCCATTCTTTGGGGCTATGTGTAAGTTTATACATGTAACATCAGGAACTGCTACCATGATGAGGCCACAATGAATCATTCTACAATCATATATTTTGGACTAGTCACCATATAGTTTTGTTGTAAAATCTAATCATGTGTCTGTTATTATACAAAGGCACTGAAAAAATTGTTGTGGCCTATTAGAACTGCATGTGCATCTCACTGACCTAAAATATAATCCAACAGTAAAATTGTTTCAGGGGTTTAGTATAAATGTTAAGCTCAAATAATGATTCTTCACAGAATGATGTAAATCAATAATTTATTTATTTTCTTTTTGATGATTGTGGGTGACAGGTAATGACAAACCAAAACTGAGTTTCTTAGAATATTTTAAGATTTCATAACACCAATCACAAACACACTGTTGAAATTTTATGTGCAAATAAAAATTGGTCAGGGCCCCTTTGTTACTGAATTAATGCATTAGTGCTGTGTGGCATGGATATGTCAGCCTGTGGCACTGCTGGGGTCTTAAGAAAGCTCAGTTAGCTTTAAAAGCAGCCTTTGACTCATCTGGATTGTTGGGTCAGGTTTTATCTCAACTTCCTCTTGACAATACTCCATTGCTTCTCTATAGGGATTACGTTAGGAGAGCTTGTTGGCAAGTCTAGCACAGTGATATTGTGGTTATTAAAGCAAGCATGATTACTATGGCAATTGGGCAGCTAGAAAATGAAGTCAGCATCTTTCTAAAGGGTGTCAGCAGAGGAAAGCATAAGGTATAAATATATCCTGGTAGATGGTTCCACTGATTTTGGACTTGATAAAACACAGTGGACTAACATCAGCAGACGACATAGCTCCCCAACCATTATTTTTAATCTAAAAACAGGAGTTTGGACCACTGAGCGACAGATCAGTTATTTTTATCCTGTGTCCAGGTAAGATGTTTCGGACATATCTAGTTCAGGAGTGGCAGTCCAGCAGCAGTCCAAACCTTGCCCCTCAAACTCTTGAATGGATTTTGCTTCAGAACCCTCTCAAGGCTACGATTATCCCTGTTGTTTGTGCACTTTTTTTCCTTCCACAGAACTTTCCATTGATGTGTTTGCACACAGCTCTTAGAACAACCAGCTGTTTTAGCAAAGACACTTTGGGCATGATGTCCCAGTGAATGTCAATTAATGTTTCTTGTCAGCTGTGAGTCAGTCGTTGCTATGCTATAGCAGGATGATACTATAACATTAAACAGGATATACCATTTATGTATTGAAAGTCTTTTTTTGCTGTTATTTTATGTTACATAATACTCAGACTTTTAAAGAAACAAAATTTTGGGGTTTTATTAGTAGAAAGCAATAATCACAAAAAAGAAGGAGAAGAAAAGCTCACAATAGTTCACAATGTTTCCAATAAATCATTATAATTTGAATTTAACCTTTTGAACTGAATTTTACTTTAAAGTATATTTAGAGTTATTGATGTAAACTGGTTTAAAAAGATTGCTGCAGAATAAAAACACCATTAATTGTGAGGGTTAGGGTTAATAAAAACACATTAGTAAGAGCATGACATGAGTTTTTTTTTTAAACTGTAGTTGAATATGTAGAGTCAGATATAACTACAGAAAAAAATTATTTAGGTGATATATCGTTGAAACATTTCAACATGTGTTTCAACATATTAAGGTGGTTCTGTATTACAACAATTCAGGTTAGGCAACATTGAATCATATTCGTGCCGATGATCTCATTCATTTAACGTAGTACGCTGTATCTGCAAATTGAAGATATCTTAATTGATTGATAAGGAGGAGGGATTGAGGCACAAGCCTAACTTCAGTCTTTAACTGTTAGTTTCTGGTTTTCTTTTTGTTAACGTAACTGAATAGACACACATTTGATGTTTTACGCTATATAAGGACTTAACTGGTACGATTAGACTCTTGGTATATCTTGGTTTTAAGTGGTACCGCTTTTAAGAATGATAATTTTGGAAACGGCTCGTCTCTAGCCCCTGCAATTATAAGGGTTGCCCTGTAAGATACACAACATATTACCATGTTTGACAGTTCGCTCCTTTTGACTATTTTAAATTAAAATATGGGCTGAGCATGATATTACTGTTTGTTGTTTTTTTTGTGTCATATTTAGTACTATTGTAAAGAATAAAAATACAACTTTCCAGAATAGTTTCTTTAAAGTGGTAAGATTTGGTCATCACTGATAGTAAGAATGGATTATACTATTGTATATTAAGACAACTAAATTATGTATTAGTGCTATAGACATGTCATAGTTAAGCATTGCAGCAGTGTTGCATCCCCAGTTTTGATGTGAATTACAAACATTAATTACTGAAACTGTGTATGTAAATGGAAAAAGACAAATAGGAGGTATGAGAACAACATAAACACTCATCTATCACATTTCTGCAGTCACTCAGTTCCCCAGATCTGTGCTAGCCCACTCCACTAATGTTGATGATAACTTGCTAGTTCCAGCAATTTTTTAAAGTGCATAAGCCAGGCTATAGGCCTAGGCTTTGTAGATCTCATTTGATTTTCCCTGCTGATAGTTGATGCGCCAACTTATGCCAGCGCTCATTCAAGTAGATGGAGATCAAAGAACCTTGTTCTAGCCCTCCTCTCACTCCCATCTCTGATTTCATCAGATCCAAAACAACATCCATTACAGAGGTCTTCTGATTCACCCACTTAATCGGTAGGGTCACAGTTCATTCCTGCAGAGAATATATGTGTGAAGAAAATCATAAGTTTAACAGCAGCCCTTCAAAAATCTGCATGTATTTACATGTTTATAAAGCAATTTCCCAATCAAACACGATTATGTTAGCGTAAAACTGCAGTGTGGCATTCCATTTTCTTAAACAGGGCAAGAAAAAAAAAACAGCTGAACAACAGCTACCATTTTTAGATGTTACTGAAGTAAACATGTACTTCCATCAGTTTATTCAGAAAATAACCCCAGGTACAGATTTGTTTTTTGGCTGGTATTTAGTATAACATAAAAAGTGTAATTGAAAAAATGAGTAACTATATTTTAAAGGACATATAATTTTATTTTAATAACTTTTATGTTTTAATTGCATTCATCTTTACAGCTCAAGATATTATTCACAATGCCATATTTGAAATCTAAATATGTGAAAACAAAAATTAAAAAGTGAGTTTCAAAAGGGCTATGTGGTAAAATAATCTGCTTGTAATACACCACAGTGGCTAATGACAACTTGTGACAAAATCTGTAGGTAAAATATTTATTCTGGAATGATTCAAGTAGACACAATCTCTGCCTTAGTTTTTACCAATAATGTTACTCTGATGTGGACTGGCCTGCCTCAGCACTCCCGTTTCTCCATGTAAAACATAATGACAGCTAAGCAGCTACAGTGGGGCAAAAAAGTATTTGGCAGCCACCAATTGTGCAAGTTGTCCCACTTTAATATGAAAGAGGTCTGTAATTTTCATCACAGGTACACTTCAACTGTGAGAGACAGAAAGTAAAATACATCCAGGAAATCACATTGTATGATTGTTTTAAAGAATTTATTTGTATAATGATGCAGAAAATACCTCAAGTAGTGGAAGAAAATTAAAATAATGATATAGAATCAAAGAGCAGCTGATGTTAAACGCACTCTTCATTTGGCTCAGATACTAAGAAAAAGCCTATTGCTGCTGCTGCTACTTTTTTTTAGGTAAACAAGCAGAGGATCATTTGGAAAGAGCGATTATTGATTTAATGTAATTACTTTAACCATAGAAGTCTGTTAATGTTTAATAATGACCGAGGACACATAAAAGTAAAAAATACAGTTGAACAACACTCTTTGATGGGAAACTTAAAACTCATTGCCTTCGTGCTCTGGCTGGTGACTTACTACGTACGTAAAATGTTGATGCCATGGCATGAATTGTGTTGGTAATTCATCTGTCACCCCTGGACTCTTCCTTTACCTAAATCCAATAGTTCAACAGAGAGACTGTTTTTTGGGGGTAGGAAGAAATCCATACCCTTCACCTGTTAACTTTATAGTTTCATTTGAAAGGTTAATTTATTACAGAAAACAATACGTTTACTGTGCACAGAAATTGGCAGTTGCACTTTCCAGTTCCATATAATGTTATTTTCCATAATTCTATTTTTTGATGGAGTGGGAAAGTGTCCAGGCTATACCCTGTCTCTCGCCCAGTGACCGGTTTTATTTAATCTTTATTAGCACAACTGAAGGGAAATATTGTTCCCGACTATTGGGCTACAAAGAGCCTCACTGAACATCAGCTAAGTTGCTCTGAACCACCATGCTATGAGATAATACACAAAACAGTAATGAGGGCAGGCAGTACCTGAAATCCTTTCAGACATGACAATCTCCAGGTTTGCTTTGATGATTTCCAAATTCTTCAAAAATGCTTACCAACAGACATAAAGTTCAGTCAGTTATAACAGGGAAGAAAGGTACTTTGATGTTATATCTGATAAAGAGCAACACAGGAGAGTTGGTGTGACTACAAAAGCAACTTTTTTTTTAAATAATCTAAGATTTTGATGTTGCAGTGAAGAAAAATAATTAACTTACAAAACTTTGTCTTCCTCTGGGGCTTTATTATCATTTTGCCCAGTTTGAAATTGGAAATGTTAAGCCCCAAGCTGACAACAAACACAGTATAAGTTATTTAGATGTTGCTTCCCATTTTGCACATTCCTTCATATTTAAACATGAATGCAGTTATACAGTTTATTCAGACAAAGTGCATCCTCAGCACTTTATGTTGCCTGTTTAACTGGCCATTTATGAGAAATCATAAAACTGTTTTGCAAGCACTGGCCTGCACCAAATAACAGAAAATGCACGACATGAGATAAAAAAAACAAATACAAGTCCAAGAAGCTCTACATTACAAAAGAATATGGGTATTACAAACGAAAGAAAACTGTCTCTAAAGGAGCCATGAAAGGCACAGGAAAGCAAAGAAACAAACACAGATTATGAAAACAAGCTCCAATAGTCTGATAAATGGTGAGGAGAGCACATACAGCAAACACACAAAGCCCAAATACCAGTTTCCACGTATTAACTCACAAACATTAAGGATGTGTGGGAGGAAAGGATCCTGCTCGGCTCAAAAGAAGCTAAGATTTGTCCCGATGTTATCTCATTAGGTAGGTGTATCAGGTCTCTTTGATTAAATTTGGGCATTTCCTGAAGTTCATTTACAGACTTTTCTTCAAGACTTCACACACTGATTACAGGATTTCCTCAAACACAAAAAGCCTATCTTTTAACTGAGCACATTTAATCAGTGGTGAACCCCAATGTTAAACAAGAAATTCTTCCTGCAAATTCCTGCTTCCACAATTATTGGTAGGCTGTCCATTAAAACTGCTGTGAAAAAACAAAAAACTGAGTGTCTTAGGTTTTAAAAAGTAAGCCATGAGTTCTATATAAAGGGACCGATTTTTTTTCTTAGTCACTATTCAAAGTGGGAAAGACAAACGAACATACCATTCTAATAACTGCAGCTGTGACTGAATCTTCATTTTTAGATCATCTCAGCTCTACCAAATCTAATGTTACAACAATAACTAAACAGTTAAAATCAACCAACACCATGACAATTAACGCTGGATCTTAACACTACACAGTGAGGAGGCTATTAAGGAAGATAAAACAAAATCTTCAAAGTTCACAGTTAGAGGACACCCACAACAATCATTATTTTAATATGCCCTAATTTGAGGATGCCAGAAAAATGCACCGTGTTTTACCATAACAACAGTAAATGTGATGAAATTGCTAAACTCTTTGGGATCTCATGTATACTATTTGTGGATGATCTGGGATGTTGCAGGTCTGTTTTTCTTTAAAGGTCTCAGAGAATCGTTTTAGAATGCATCATGAACTCAAACTCTGGTGGCTTCTGTGATAAAATAATTAATCACTGGATCTTTCAGCGGGATAAAGACCCAAAACATATGGCCCAATCAACACAGAAATGGTACAGTAGATACAAAATCAACTTTCATGCTTTGCTATCTCTGTCTCCAGAACTAAATCCTAGTTTCATATTGGAATAAATGATACACTTACGTTTTATTAGTATTTGTATGAGGTGCCGATATGTGTGAAGGTGCTCTACGGTATGTAGGGCTTTTATCCTCCCTTTGTCTTTACCCTGCTGCTAGGCAACATCAATGTGTGCTTGGTTCATACTTTAAAAACATTTTCAGACCATGTGAACTTAAACACTCTAGAGCCACAGCTGTGATGTGTTTTGAGTATATGAGGCTTTTGTAGGCAGCCTTTAAGATGTGAAGGAGAGCACGGTAACAAGGAACATAGAGAGGCACTCTGTGATGAGAGATTAGAGGCTTAGAAAGGTATGATGAATCTAAATTTAGACTTGTAATGCCATAAAGACAGCTCTCCGAAGGTGGCTAGGTCACCATAGGACCTAACGCTCGTCACACAAATGTTCTGAAGGAGGTTTGGATTGACGTTTTGCATCAAACTGATTGAAAAAGTGCCACAGATATTTTTTAATGATATCCTAGGAAGTAAAACCACACAGAAGCAACATTTAGAGGAGAGATATTAAATTAACCAAGCAATTAACATTTATTTGCTGAATTACTTTAAAACATCTGCAATATTATTGAATTAAAACAAAAAGACAAAACTATCTCTGTTACATGTTTGCATTGTTAAGGTCCAAATATGTCCCAACACACCTTATATTAACACCAGCAACATATTTAAAGCCAAGGGTATCCATAGGGACACATTTGGAGTGGAGGGAACACCTTCTAATTTAAATGCTTTTGATATGAATAATTTAGGGGTTGCTGTCAGAAAATCTAACAGAAATTAAATCAATAATAGAAATTCTAGCCAGGGGAGAATGTCATTAAATGTGAAGAGTATACCAGCAGATCAGACCTTTTAAAGTCTACTCAACTATTTACAGAAGATTGAATTTTACATGTACTATATGAGGGGGACATACTATAGGGAAAAAGATCCTTGGTTCACTACAGAAGAAATATGTTAGTGTCCACAGAGACAAAGTCTGAATCAGTGGAACAACTGAAGAAAAAAACGAACCTGTCAGTTTGCTTAAGGCCCCTTTATGGGATCAGAACAGTATCACCTTGAAATGAAACTGAAAATAAATATTGGCATTTAAAAATATTATTGTAACTGAAAATATTAATTTTGAATCTGAAATAAATCTAGTGAAAACTTTTGTATTGAAAGTGATTTTTTTTTTCTATGAAACCCATGTATATGAATTGAAAGAAATAACTAAAGTTGTCAAACTTTTTTTACAATGCTAATCTTTTTTTACAATGCCAATCTTTTTTTCAATGCCAATCTTTTTTTCAATACCAATCTTTTTTTCAATGCCATCATTTTTTTCAGCTTCATTCAGGTGATGCTGTTTTGGCGCTTGTGTGTGCACGCGCATGAGGGGCGGGGCTTCAGCCCCCCATATGTTTGCATGAACGAGGCAGGAGGGAGAACAGGACATTTACATTGCTAATAATGTGGTTTGTGGAAGAAAAAAATACATAAATGGTTTCTTCTCAGTTTCTTCTACTGACCAGTAGACTAGGAGTCTTTGTGATAAAGTTTTATGCTTGTGTAGCCTGTCTTTGTTGGAGGCTCTCCTCATTACAGACAGTGTGGTATGAAGGGATGTAAATACACACTATATAGGCTATACCATATTAAATAACTGTATTTATAGATAGAGCTGGTTTGTGCCTGTATTCCAGGGGGCAAGGTTGGCATACACTTTTTAATTTATGGCCCATTTCTAGGCCATTTTTCAGCCATGGAACACAAATATTGTATTTGTTGTGTATAGACCCTGCCAGGCTCCATTGGTGGCTACAAAACTGTTATTTATAAATATGACACCTATGTTTATAGCCTACTTTCCCGCAGGAACAAAAAAAAATTTGAAATGGGGCAAGGTGCAAGACAATGTCATAAACAGAACTTGAACCCACCATCATCAGGGATGTAATCCTGCTTATTAACCATTGTGCCATAGCAGTAAAGTACAATCTCAAACAGCCAGGGTACACTGTAAGCGGAGGGGACTCCCACATGATCACATAGTTGAATGAACGGAGGGAACAGATTACAACTCCATGCGCATGGTTTAATAAACCGAGCGTATAGATTCTTACCCCTCAAAAAATATTTCTGCACCTGACCCCTGCCGGGATCTGTAGCTTTGTGCTTCCGTTTGTGTGAGAACAGCTTTATTGGTTGTTGATTGATTCACGTCACAACAACTACACTAGGACTTGCGATAATTCTAGAATTGCGCTGCTCTGGGTGGCTGCATGTTGGATTGGCTCTGTTGGCTACATATTAAGTTTTGGTTTTTTGTACATTGGTTCATCTTTTTTCTCAAAGAAGATTGCATTTTTTTGACCTGTATACTTTCTAGTTTTTGGTGCTGTGAAGCTGGAAGGATTTTTGCTGTAAATTTTTCCCTTTTTGACAATTTGTTATGATGCGTAACCATGGCAACAATGTGGTTTACAGCCGGGAGCAGCTGATTAACATCGCAAAAGCTGAAATAATACCTCAACTGAAGCCACAAATCCCTTATGAGTTGATAAGGAGGAGACGTGGATGCAGAGCAGGAGCGAAAAGGAGACAGAGAAAGAGGAAGTTCAAGCCATCTCTTCCATCGATCATAATGGGCAATGTAAGATCACTGGCTAACAAGATGGATGAACTCCAAGGCCTTACAAGGACTCAGCCAAAGTACCGTGAATGCAGTGTTATGTGTTTTACTGAGACGTGGCTGCTGGATCATATCCCCGACTCCAACGTCTATCTGCCAGGTTTCCTGACTGTACAAGCAGACAGAGATCTGAAGACGAGCAGAAAAAGAAAAGGTGGTGGAGTAGCAGTGCTTGTCAACAACAGATGGTGTCATCCAGGACATGTTACTGGGAAGTGTCGTCTCTGCAGCCCAGATGTCGAACTCTTGGCAGTGAGTTTTTGTCCATTTTCAATTCAAATTCAATTCAAATTCAAAAATACTTTATTGATCCCAGAGGGAAATTAAGTGTTGGTATAGCTCATATAATCAATTCTTTAAGGAGTTGTTGTAGATAATGATGGCTGTGGGCAGGAAGGATTTCCTGTAGCGGTCTGTATTGCAGCAAAACTGAAGAAGCCTCCGACTGAAGATGCTCTGTTGTTGTGTGACTGTCTCATGAAGAGGATTTTCAGGGTTGTCCATAATTTTTTTTGATTTTATGAAGAATCCTTCTTTGCATTATCATCTCCAGATTTTCCACAGTTGTCCCAAGAACAGAACCAGCCTTCTTTATCAGGTTGTTGAGCCTTTTTAAATCCCTGGCTCTGATGCTGCTACCCCAACAGATGACGGCTGAAGAGATTACACTCTCCACAACAGACTTGTAGAAGATCTGCAGGATCTTGCTGCAAACCTTGAAGGACCTAAGCTTCCTCAAGAAGTACAGTCTGCTCTGTCCCTTCTTGTAGACGGCTTCACTGTTGCGCCTCCAGTCCAGTCTGTTGTCAAGGTGAACTCCGAGGTATTTATACTCCTCAACCACCTCCACTTCTTCTCCCATGATGGAAACAGTGTTTGACTTATCCCTGTTTCTTCTGAAATCTACAATCATCTCCTTTGTTTTGTTCACATTCAAGGTGAGACGATTGTTTCCACACCATGTCACAAAGCGGTCCACCAACTCTCTGTATTCAGCTTCTTGTCCATCTCTGATACACCCGACAATTGCAGAGTCATCTGAGTATTTCTGCAGATGACAGGTCTCTGATTTGTACTGGAAGTCTGAGGTGTACAGAGTAAAAAGGAATGGTGAGAGTACGGTCCCCTGTGGTGCTCCTGTGCTGCTGACCACCTGGTTTGACACACAATTCTTCAGTCTCACAAATTGTGGTCTGTTGGTCAGGTAGTCATTGATCCAGGCGATTGTTGAGGGCTCCATTTGTGTCTTCGGGAGTTTCTGACAAAGCAAATCAGGCTGAATTGTGTTAAATGCACTAGAGAAATCAAAGAACATGATCCTCACAGTGCTCCCTGCTTTGTCCAGATGACAGTGGGTTGGTTGAAGTAGGTGGATGATGGCATCTTCAACTCCAACTCCACAGCGATAAGCAAACTGCAGTGGGTCCTGATACGTTCTTGTTTGCTTACTCAGGGGTGCCAACAGGAGTCTCTCCAGGACCTTCATGATGTGGGATGTCAGGGCAACGGGTCTATTGTCATTGATGACTGATGGGTGAGTTCCTTTGGGTACTGGAACAAGGCAGGATGTCTTCCACAACACTGGGACCTTCTCCTGAGTTAAGCTAAGGTTGAAGAGGTGCTGCAGAATCCCACAGAGCTGCTCTGCACAGGCCTTCAGCACTCTGGGGCTGACACCATCTGGACCTGCAGCCTTGTTCCGGTTCAGTTTCTCCAGCTGCCTCTTCACCTGACTTTTGGAGACAGACAAGTGGGAGGGGGAGGCAAAGGGGGTAGCAGCATTTCCTGACTTGGTTGAAGTCAAACTTGTGGAATTAGAAGACTCCATGGCTGAGGTGAAGGATAAAACATCCGAGGTGTAACAGGAAAGCTGTTGATCAGAGGATAGTGGGATGTCTGTTTGGCTGGGAACAGGAGAGGGGGATGCTGAGGTAGTTCCAGAACTGAACCTGTTGAAGAATGTGTTCAGTTCATTGGCTCTGTTCAGACTTCCATCAATCCAATCTTTCCTGTCCTTAAAACCTGTGATCTTTCTCATTCCTGACCAGACATCTCTGATATTGTTCCTCTGTAGTTTGTTCTCCAGCTTCTTCCTGTATGCCTCCTTGCTGTCTCTGATCTTGACCTTAAGTTGCTTCTGTATACTCCTCAGTAATTCCCTGTCTCCCTCCCTGAAGGCTCTTTTTTTCTTGTTTACCAGCTCCTTCAGGTCACTGGTGATCCAGGGTTTGTTATTAGGGAAGCATCTCACTGTTCTGGTGGGGATGATGTTGTCCACACAGAAGTTTATATAGTCAGTCACACACTCAGTCATGTCATTGATGTCCTCTCCATGTGCTTGGCAAAGAGTCATCCAGTCTGTGGTTGCAAAACAATCCTGCAGGGCTTCTTCAGCTTCCTGTGACCATTTTCTCACAGTTCGTTTTGTCACAGGTTGCCTCTGAACAAGTGGTTTATATTCTGAACAGAGAAAAACAAGATTGTGATCTGATTGTCCCAGAGGAGGTCTTGGTTTGGACGTGTATGAATCCTTTACATTTGCATAAAACAAATCCAAGGTCCTATTTTCTCTTGTAGAGCAGCTGACAAATTGTTGAAATGTTGGAAGTGTAGTAGTATTATTATTACTTGTATTATTTACCAAGAGAGTTCACCAGTGTAATTTTGGCAGTTGTTTACATTCCACCTTCAGCCGTTGCCGACACTGCATGTGATGTCATCAGTTCCGTTGTTGCTAAGCTACAGACACAGCACCCCAATGCATTTGTGGCAATATCTGGTGATTTTAATCATGCCTCGCTCTCTACTACACTTCCAACATTTCAACAGTTTGTCAGCTGCTCTACAAGAGAAAACAGGACCTTGGATTTGTTTTATGCAAATGTAAAGGATGCATACATGTCCAAACCAAGACCTCCTCTGGGAAAATCAGATCACAATCTTGTTTTTCTCTGTTCAGAATATAAACCACTTGTTCAGAGGCAACCTGTGACAAAACGAACTGTGAGAAAATGGTCACAGGAAGCTGAAGAAGCCCTGCAGGGATGTTTTGCAACCACAGACTGGATGACTCTTTGCCAAGCACATGGAGAGGACATCAATGCAATAACTGAGTGTGTGACTGACTATATAAACTTCTGTGTGGACAACATCATCCCCACCAGAACAGTGAGATGCTTCCCTAATAACAAACCCTGGATCACCAGTGACCTGAAGGAACTGTTAAACAAGAAAAAAAGAGCCTTCAGGGAGGGAGACAGGGAATTACTGAGGAGTATACAGAAGCAACTTAAAGTCAAGATCAGAGACAGCAAGGAGGCATACAGGAAGAAGCTGGAGAACAAACTACAGAGGAACAATATCAGAGATGTCTGGTCAGGAATGAGAAAGATCACAGGTTTTAAGGACAGGAAGGATTGGATAGATGGAAGCCTGGACAGAGCCAATGAACTGAACACATTCTTCAACAGGTTCAGTTCAGGAACTAGCTCAGCATCCCCCTCTCCTGTTCCCAGCCAAACAGACATCCCACTCTCCTCTGATCAACAGCTTTCCTGTTACACCTCAGATGTTTTATCCTTCACCTCAGCCATGGAGTCTTCTAATTCCACAAGTTTGACTTCAACCAAGTCAGTAAATGCTGCTACCCCCTTTGCCTCCCACTCCCACTTGTCTGTCTCCAAAAGTCAGGTGAAGAGGCAGCTGGAGAAACTGAACCGGAACAAGGCTGCAGGTCCAGATGGTGTCAGCCCCAGAGTCCCGAAGGCCTGTGCAGATCAGCTCTGTGGGATTCTGCAGCACCTCTTCAACCGTAGCCTAACTCAGGAGAAGGTTCCAGTGTTGTGGAAGACATGTGCCTTGTTCCAGTACCCAAAGGAACTCACCCATCAGTCACCAATGACTATAGACCCGTTGCCCTGACATCCCACATCACGAAGGTCCTGGAGAGACTCCTGTTGGCACCCCTGAGTATGCAAACAAGAACTTTTCAGGACCCACTGCAGTTTGCTTATCGCTGTGGAGTTGGAGTTGAAGATGCCATCATCCACCTACTTCAACCAACCCACTGTCATCTGGACAAAGCAGGCAGCACTGTGAGGATCATGTTCTTTGAATTCTCCAGTGCATTTAACACAATTCAGCCTGATTTGCTTTGTTGGAAACTCCTGAAGTTACAGGTGGATCACTCAACAATCGCCTGGATCAATGACTACCTAACCAACAGACCACAATTTGTGAGACTGAAGAATTGTGTGTCAAACCAGGTGGTCAGCAGCACAGGAGCACCACAGGGGGCCGTACTCTCACCATTCCTTTTCAATCTGTACACCTCAGACTTCCAGTACAAATCAGAGACCTGTCATCTGCAGAAATACTCAGATGACTCTGCAATTTTCAGGTGTATCAGAGATGGACAAGAAGCTGAATACAGAGAGCTGGTGGACCGCTTTGTGACATGGTGTGGAAACAATCGTCTCACCTTGAATGTGAAAAAAAAAGGAGATGATTGTAGTTTTCAGAAGAGACAGGGATAAGTCAAAAACTGTTTCCATCATGGGAGAAGAAGTGGAGGTGGTTGAGGAGTATAAATACCTTGGAGTTCACCTTGACAACAGAGTGGACTGGAGGCACAACAGTGAAACCGTCTACAAGAAGGGACAGAGCAGACTGTACTTCTTGAGGAAGCTTAGGTCCTTCAAGGTTTGCAGCAAGATGCTGGAGATCTTCTACAAGTCTGTTGTGGAGAGTGTAATCTCTTCAACCATCATCTGTTGGGGTAGCAGCACCAGAGCCAGGGACTTAAAAAGGCTAAACAACCTGATAGAGAAGGCTGGTTCTGTTCTTGGGACAACTGTGGAAAATCTGGAGATGATAATGCAAAGAAGGATTCTTCATAAAATCAAAAAAATTATGGACAACCCTGGGCATCCTCTTCATGAGACAGTCATACAACAACAGAGCGTCTTCAGTTGGAGGCTTCTTCAGTTTCACTGCAATACAGACCGCTACAGGAAATTCAAAATTAATATTTTCAGTTACAATAATATTTTTCAATGCCAATTTTTATTTTCAGTTTCATTTCAAGGTGATACTGTTCTGATCCCATACACCCCTTACCCTCTGATGTTATCTCATTAGGCAGCTCTTCTGATTTTCAGAATGTGGTTATCCTGCAAGTCAATTAAATATTGCTTTTGCTGTGAATTGGATGTGGGAGGTTAAAACATTTTGTGGATAAGATTTGTCTTTTATATTTTAATTGGAGATGAGATGATCTTTTATCCATTTGTTTGAAAAACAAAGTGAATCTTATTGTAAACACTGTTGTATATCCCAAAACCATCCATCCATCCATCATCTGTACCCGCCCATCCTATGCAGGGCTGTGTGGGGGCTGGTGCCTATCTCCAGCAGTCGCGGGGCAAGGTACACCCCTGCACAGGGTGTACGCCAGTCCATCAGAGGGCAACACAGAGACATACAGGACAAACACCCATACCTAAGAGCAATTTTAGAGAGACCAATTAACCTAACAGTCATTTTTGGACTGTGGGAGAAAGCCGGAGTACCTAGAGGGAGAACATGCAAACTTCATACAGAAAAACCTCAGGCCGGGATTCGAACCTGGGCCTTCTAGCTGCAAAGCAACAGTGCTACCAACTGCAACACTGTGCAGCCTTACCCCAAAACTATTAGTTCCTAATATTGTACCCTACTATCTTAAAGAAAACAAATTAACCAACAGTGACATCTACCCATTAATTTTCTATACCCGCTCATCCTTGCAGGGTCGTGGGGTGCATGGTGCCTATTTCCAGTAGTCACAGTGACATACTGCACATCATTAATCATATCAATGTATCAAGCACACAAACGTTTAGTTTAAGCTTTGTATAAATATAGACCTCAGAGGTTTTCTCTGACCAAGACACACACCACACAGGCCAGGATATATGTTGTGGTGAGGTTTAAAGCAGAGTTAGATTATAAAACATTATAAGATGTTCAAAACATTATAATTTCTGAACATCAGAGTACAGTTTAATGCATTATCTGAAAATGGAAAGAGTATGACACAACTGCAAACTTCCCAAGAAATGGCCACCCACCAAAACGACATCAAAAACTAATGTTAGTTAATTATTAGTTTTGCACTCCACATATGTCATTCAAACTTTATTTAGAAAGCGTTTTTCATTCAAAGTTTGCAACTCAAAGTGCTTTACAGCTTAAAAATGACATAAACCACATTTCCATCCCTCCCTCAGATAAGAAAAAACAACCAAAACTAGCAGTTAGGAGTTCTGTAAACAAAAAGTACAAACTAACAACAAAAACAAACAAAAAAGACACACCATTTTGCTCTGCCACTGCAGATAAATGGACCGTATATGCACGTTGAAAGTTATTGTTTTCATTCGGTAATAGCGCACATGTGCACAACGCTGGAGGGCAAAAAGACCTTCCACATCTGCTATCCAGAGCTTTGCTCTTGCTCTGCGTGTGGTTGAACAATTCCACTTAAAATAAAACCTAGGGATGTAGATATTACTAATTTAGATCATCTTTGAGCAGATACATCGCAAAGCTAACTGTTTAGTGGAAAGCTTCCAGATCCGTTTCATGTAGCTAACAAGCTATGAAATGACACTTCTCAGGATTGGCCGCCAGTTCAGTATGGAAATATCTACAATTATCTGAACAACAACATTGTTTTGGTACACATCTACATTGATATGCAAGTTTTTATAAAAAGCAGTTTCATAGTCATAAGAGTGTGTCTGTCAATTCCAAATATTTCTTAGAGTTCCATGCTAACTTTGCTAGCAGTAGATGTAGCTTTGCACACTGGCAGGTTATTTTAAAGGTCTCGTTCACTGAAAAACAATACTTGCAATTCTTGTAATACTTGCTCTTTTTGACATATAATTTGTCACTCTGAGTTGCATATGCATGCTGCATGAGAACATTTTCTCCAACCCCCATTGCCTCAATTAGCCTCAGAAAGGAAACAGATGCCAAACAAGCGAGTCAGAAAAAGCCAGTCCCTTCTTTGTCACAGAGAAATTAGCGTTCAGGGTCTTGCCTACCTTGGTTTACAACAGCCCATGGGAAGGCTGTGTGGTTTTTGTGGCCACGAGAGTTAGTAGAAGCTAGTACTCTGCTAGTAGAAGCTATCCATTAGCAACTCCACAACATGGCAGAACACGGATAGGCGTGTGTTATTTGTGGACACAGCACAGCAGAGTTGCATTTTTTACCCAAGAAAGAATAGCTGAGGAAGAAACAGTTGAATTTGACTTGGAGCACCACCAGTTAAGTTAGTTAAGTTAGTTATTTGTTTGAAGGCAGCAGAAGGGTCACATTGATGTTAGCCAATCGGTATCAAGTTGTTTGCATATCAGGAATAATAATGAGTTAGACTCGTGATCCTGTTGTTTCCCTCCATGCAATCCTCTAACAAACTTTAGCCTCCTGAAATGGCAGCGCTAGAGCCTTTTTTTCCACATAAAATGCCTTGCAAGGCATTTTTTCAAAACAAAACTGGGGAGAAGCATCACCGAAACTACCATTCACTTCCGCTTTAAAACAGGAGAAATCTCTCAACCTAACCTCACAGGCTTTGGCACAGCTGACATTAACACATACAAATCTCAAAACTTAAACCATAGTCAACAAACAGTGACCAAAAACAGGAACAAAAAGAGGCAAGCTGCACAATCTGTTCAAAGTTGTCCAATGAAAATATTTTCCTCCGAGCCTTTTGAAGGTGCAGGAATTTTTAATTAGTTGGTGATTGGTCTGGTGTCCCACAGCCAGTCCAATAGGTTTTCAAAGGATGTGCAGGCCATGGTCTGTGGGTGTTTTGCATGCCCAAAGTTGCATGAGGGAAGGCCCACTACTTCCAACGCCATGTAATAGGATGAAATGTGTAAACGTTAAGGAGAAATAATGCATTTGAAGCTTGCTGTAAGTCCAAACTAAACCAAAGTGTTTAATGATTTTTAACTAGTCTATGAGTTTTCCTCCTAAGTAGCATCTTGGTTATTTTATTGATTATGTTTTTTGTTTTGCTTTTGTTTCTTTCAAACTGAATCAGATTACTCACAGTGACCGAAAATGATCCATAGTTGCTATCCGTGGCCTCAGTATTATATCATGCCGCTTCACCCGAAAAAACATGGCTACTTTAAACTATTCATAGTAAATGCCTCAAGTGCATAAAGTTATTCACAATGACAGCAATAATGCAAGACAACAAAGAGAAAGTAGAAATATGCTTTAAATATAAGAGGAATTAAACATGCAAACAAAAGCAAAAACCATTGCGGTTCGTATGTTTTGAATTAAAAAAGAATGGCAAATTTTTGTCTAAGGTGTTTCTCAGTGCTTGTATAGAAATCTTATAAGCAGCTCAACTTGCAGCTCAATCTGTTCAAACCTCAGATGTGTGCTGCAGGCCACAGGATAAGAAATAGTCAGTGCAGTGCAGTGTTTTTCCTCTCACACATTCTGAGCCCTTTATTCCTCTGGTTTGTATGGGATGAAATATATATTATTGTAAAGAAATGCTTGCAAATAAACTATGCTTAAGTTTTATCTTGAGCACACTCAGTTCCAAAATAATACATGCACTTTAGCTGTAGAATGAAATGTTGCCAATTAAAAAGCGTAGAATAGGTAAAGCATTGCACACAAATATGTTTTTTTAAGACATTTTCAGAAAGATTTAAAGAAGTAAAATCATGCCAGTTTTTAAATAACAAAAATGTATTGAGGTTTTGTTGAAAGATGAAGATGAAGATGAAGGATTTGGGACCAACCATAGAAACCTGGTAGTCATTTAGTAGAGACCAGATCAAACAAGATGCCAAATGCCTGAATACCTGAGCTGATGCCACACTTGAAAGGCCAGATTTCATCATATTTTATTGTGAAAAAACCAAAGAATCTTAAAAGCATGAATATAAATAAATCTCAATCAGCCTTCCCATTGTTTTTCAAAGCAGATAAGAGATTTTGGAAGGTACACACACTTATGACACAAAAAGAGCCTTTAAAGCCAAGTCTCTCTAAATCTGGAAGGCAATACTATATGGATGATATAGAATATATATATAACAGCAGAGCACACAACTCCCATTTGTCCTAAACAGAAAAATATAATTTTCTCAATAAAAAATAATTATCTAATGGAACTTTAGTAAAGATTATATTGTTTCTAAATGTTATCTTATGATTTTATGATGCAATAAAAGAGACACCTGGAGTCCTGCTGACAGTCTCTGACATTTTTCAAAGGTGTTGTGTGTGTTTTTTGTCTCAGTAAAGGGAAATGTTTAGTTGCCTAATGGTAACACAGAAAATGATGAAGTGAGTATTCTTGCTTTCCTCAAAGATTCCTAGATTGAAGAAAAGTGTGTTAAATTGGTGAAAGTAAACAGGTAGAAAGGATGGCTTTCAAAATACACTCACTCCGTTCAAACTTTTTGTTACCCCATGATTCATGGGAAAAAGGAACCAAAAGCTGAGGGATGAAAACACAACAAATTTTATGCCACAGTGACAAGCAGTGAATCAGGAGCTTTGCAGTGTTTCAGGTAAGAAACTCACATTACCTTGATCAAGGCATCTCCTTTCAGCAGAGACTTGGAAGTTGGTAAAAGACCAGGCCCGGCCCTTACCAATTTGGTGCCCTAGGCAAGATTTTAAGTGGCGCCCCCTTGCATCGCAGTACAGTATTTGCACTGCTAGTGTCTATATACTCACAAGAAACTAGCTTTGTTTTAGACATTGTTTTATTTAAATAAAACAATTGCACATTCAAAGCTAGTCAGCTGGGTCTATTGGAGCAACAGAAGGTCCGCTTGATGCTGCTGCATCACTGCTGGTTTGTGCTGCTGAGGTGGAGGCAACAGAGGGATTGGCAAGGGTGGGACTGAGAAACCTCAGCAGCGCATCTGAAGACAGAAGAGGAGTATGTGACACCAGTCTAATAATAAACAAATGATTTAAAAAATACAATGAAATAAAATTAAATAAATGAGAAACCTAGAGATAAATACATGATGTAGACCATAGTGTATAATATACAATGTATTTTTTCACATACAAATTATATTAGTAATTCATATTAATTAAATTAATTAAATGTTATCATTACAATGAAATTCTAATTAGCAGAATGCAAAATAATCAGTAAACTGCAGTATAATATTGCATGTGAGAATGCTAAGTTATGCTCTAACATTAATAATGTAAACTTTAACACAGGTGTAAAGTTTGACATGATAAACACACTTTTATACACAATATGAGCTGTAACACAGTAAACAGCTGGCGTTACAACTATGGAATTATTACTATGATTATAAATGGTATTTTGATTGATTATTACAAGCTGGGAAAACGTGAGATAATGATGCCTGCTGATTACATCTAATATTTACACATTTGTCCGAGGAAGGTACTCATATTACTATTTTCAATAATAAAAATGCTAGGCTAATCTTTTAGAACCATTAATATTTTGGCTAGGACTAGCAGATAGCGCTGGCTATTTATAGATTAGCTAACCATGTATGCTAATAGTATTTTTGATCATCGTTCTGTAACATCAAAATAATATCATTAACATCATCTTTACTGTAACATTACCTTTGTCTTTGGTCCACTTTCCTCCTCTTTTTTTCTGTTTTTCCTCCCCTGGGCACCAGATAATTTGGGGCTCTTTGACATATTAACTTTTTTTGACGCAATAAAAAAACCTTGACTTCAAAGGGATTTATAATGTCTTCAGAAACTTCAAGTATGTACTGATTTTTACATTGCTAGTTGAAAGCATTGCTTCCGGCTAATTATTTTAATGCAGGAATTAGGCCACGCCCACCAAATATTTGCTAACATTTCTATTAGGGGTTGGACTAATATCCATGTTGTTGAATTTGGTTCAGATCAGATGATGTATGTGGAACTTAGAGCCAAACGTATTTCCATGGTGTGATGCCATGCCGCCACAGCCACACCCTCTTTTGAAAACTCTCAGTACTGGACAGCAAGTTACTCCAACTTGTTTTCAGTCACTGACCACAGCTAGATGTTGATTAGGTAAAAAGAGTAAAATATGGACTATTCTAAGTAAAACATTACACTTTCTGTTCGCAGGGGGTGGGGCTTAGGTGACGAGCAAATGAGCCTATGAATCTGTTGAGTGCTGATATGTGATGATGCACAGAAAGTTTAGTACAGCTGTGTCCTTGTTGGTGGAATTTAGCACTCCATCTACTTTTATGGCGAGAAGCCATACTTTGAGGCTTGGCCATGCCCACATGTTTTCAAGCAGCAAAAATGTTTTGTCAACTTATAACTGAAAGGTTCACCTTTAAGAGGGACAACAATATTAAACATACAGCCAGAGCTACAATGGAAGCATTTAGATTAAATAAAATCATGTGTTGGAATGGTCTATTCCTAAAACGTTTAGACCTTAATCCAATTAACAATCTGTGGCAAAACGTAAAAATTTATGTTAACAGATGCTCTCAATATACAGTGAGGAACATAAGTTTTTGAACACCCAGCAATTGTGCTGTGAAAAAGTGAACATAATCATCTTCAGGCGCTCTGACACATGATGCTTTATCTCACTCTTCAATAAGACTGTCCATTTTGTGCATTTTCTTACCAAGTTAATTGGTAATTTTATTATGAAGTATCACTACTCTTTCTGTTTGCCAATTTCGGGGTGGTCAACCAACTGTGAGTAAATTTAGAGACTGAACAAACATGTTTTAACAAAAATACACCATGTAATTTCTGTTGAGCTTGTTGCATTATGCAGTAAAGTGAATATACAGTAAACACCATTAATTGTCACAGGAACCACTTTTTTATCTTATTCTATGATACAGTATATACACATTACCTCCTATGAGTATTAGTATTGTATTGAAAATAATTGACTTAGAAAAATGTTTCTTCTACTTAAAAGTTATTTTGTATTTTTTCATTTTTTTTGATTGTTTTCCATTTTTTTGTCTTTAAAATACCAGAATTTGCCCATAATTTTATATTTCTGTTTGTTTACATAATTTTAAAAAATATTAAATCAGACGTTACTTAGTACTCAAGTAGCCTTTTTACCAAATACTTTTTCACTCTTACTCGAGGAATTTTTTTGGACGGCTACTAAAAATATGTTGAAGTTGTGCTACACTTGAGTACAATTTTTGGGTACTCTATCCACCTCTGCTTTAATGACAGTTCCTGACTGTAAGAAAAGTAACATTTGCATTAAACTGTTTGCTTTGACTAAATGCTAAATATTATATTCATTTTATACCTGCAGAGTGTTAAAGCTCCCAACTAAGGGACAGACACTGATTATTCATATTTTAGCTACAAGCTGTTTGTGCAAGACCTCCCCACACCAGCATGAGTCATGTTGTCCACAAGCTGGGGTCTCTGGAAATCCTGTATTACACTGATATGACATCACACCTGCTGGAGGGCATGTTGCAGCTGCAGCCCAGAGACAGCATGGCATTTTTAAGGCCTGCATTCAAAGCAGCTGAATGAAAGGGGAGGTCTGTGCGCTGAACTGCATAATGTGTATATCATAGGACATTCTCTATCTTCTCTTCATCCTTTTAGGTTATCTGAGTTTATCCAGACCTGCATCTGGTAAAGGGGCCTCTACAACATGGCTTATGGAGATAGTCAAGGGTCTTGATTCACTAACACCAGCAAGACTTGGCTTATCAGACTCTGCAGATGCTGCCACAAAAAACGATTGTCCTTCCTTTGGCTTTTTAGCCGGTTTAAAGGGTGATGTCGTAACGAGAACCCTGACAGCAAACATTTGTTGTATTACACAGTTTATATCACCTAGAAGTGAAAAATCCACACACCCAGGCTGGGATCAATGATTCAGGTCAGGATATGTAAGTTACACATTATATCCAGTTTGGTAATTAAATAACCAGAATAAAACAATATCCAAAGTATGTGAACAGTAAGCGCAAACATATAGGGAACAATATGGAAAATATACACTTAAAACATCAAAATAAGGTTATTAGAAATAATCTTTAAAATACTTTTTATACCAGTTTTAAATTAATAATCAGAACAAATGTTACAAAGGCAAATTATTGAACTGATTTACTTACAGTGAGGAACATAAGTATTTGAACCCCTTGCGATTTTGCTAGTTCTCCCACTTAGAAATTATCGAGGGTTCTGAAATTCACATTGTACTCTCACATTTCCACTGTAAGAGACAGCGTTTGTTTTACATTTAGGAAATCGCATTGTATGATTTTAAAAGAATTTATTTGTATTTTATTGCTGCACATAAGTATTTGAACACCTGAGAAAATCAGTGTTAATATTTAGTACAGAAGCCTTTGTTTGCAATTACAGGGGTCAAACATTTCCTGTAGTTCTTGACCAAGTTTGCACACACTGCACCAGGGATTCTGGCCCACTCCTCCACACAGATCTTTTCTAGATCTGTCAGGTGTCAGGGCTGTTGTTGAGCAACACAGAGTTTCAGCTCCCTCTGAAGAGTTTCTATTGGATTTAGGCCTGGAGACTGGCTAGGTGACATGGCCCCATTCATCCTCTCCTTAATACAGTGCAGTCGTCCTGTCCCCTTCACAGAAAAACACCCCCAAAGCATGATGCTTCCAACCCCATGATTCACAGTAGGGATGGTGTTCTTGGGATGCAACTCATCCTTCTTTTTTCTTCAAGTACGGCGAGTGAAGTTTAGACCATTAAGTTCTCTTTTGGTCTCATCTGACCACATGACTTTCTCCCATGCCTCCTCTGCATCATCCAGATGGTGATTGGCAAACTTCAGACGGGCCTGGACATGTAATGACTTGAGCAGGGGAACCTTCATGCAATGCATTATTTTGAACCATGACTGCGTAGTGTTCTACGGACAGTAACTATAGAAACTGTGGTGCCAGCTCTCTTCCTGTCATTGACCAGCTCCTCCCGTGTAATTCTGGGCTGATTCCTCACCTTTCTTATCATCAGTGATACCCCACAAGACGAGATCTTGCATGGAGCCCCAGTCCGAGGGAGACCGCCAGTCATCTTCAGCCTCTTCCATTTTCTAACAATTGCTCCAACAGTTGATCTATTTTCACCAAGCTGCTTGGCATTTGCCCCGTAGCCCTTGCCATCCTTGTGGAGGTCTACAATTTTGTCTCTGGTGTCTTTTAAATGCTGTCTCTCACAGTGGAAATGCACCTACAATGTGAATTTACAACACCTCCATAAATTATAAGTGGGAGAACTTGCAATGTCGCAGGGTGTTCAAATACTTATGTCTTTCACTGTACTTAAAAACAAACCCAACAGTTGCCCTTAGTTAAACAGTAATCAAATATTTATATAGATTCACTGACAATTGCTGCTTTTTCCCCACAATGTTTGCAGGCAAAGGTAAAAACATTCAGAGTGATTAAGTAGCAGTATAATTTAAATAATAAGCCTGCAGTGTTTAATATTTTTCTGTAAATGCAAAAGCCAAGGGCCCTTTTCCCCCCCATAAAATTACTTAAAGTCTATTAGCATCCAGTGGAACAATGCTTTGTTGTTCTCTGGTAAAAAGTTTGGGTTTTTTTCTTCAGTGAGTCCTGTAATTACATCTTTAAACTTTGTTTTGACTGCACTAAAGAGAAAAAAGCCTTGTATTGGGACAAAAACCCTGTATGTCAAATTATGTGGTAGGTGGCTTCCTGCTGCTTAGAAGAGACTGTAATCAAACCGAAAGAGTTCAGCATATAAAATGGCATTCGTGCTACAAGACTCTTGACAGTGGGGTATTTACAGCGTTAAATTCTAAAGAAACATATTTTATAATGGAAAATGCTCGCACAAGGACAGAATCTTGCAAAAGGATTTGTAACTCTTGAACTTTTTCCGATTTTATCCTGTAATAATTATGCTAAATTATTAAGTGAAGAAAAATTAAGCATGGTTTTCATTTTTTTCAAATATTAAAATAAGAAATTTTGTATTGCCCCACTGAGTCCATAGAACCTTAGCTCAGTAAGTAAGTAAGTAAGTAAAGTTTATTTATATAGCGCCCTTCAGAGACCAGGGTCACAAAGCGCTTCACAATTAAAAACATACACAGAAAACAGTACACATACAAGTCAGTTCCAGAAACAAGTACAAAAGAAAGCATCCTTAAAATAATACACAAAGGGCTATGTGGGGTGAGGCGAGAACACCTGCCTAAACAAATGGGTTTTCACTTGGGACTTGAAATTGTCCAATGACTCTGACATTCGCAGAGACTGGGGAGCTCATTCCAAAGGCGAGTAGCAACAGCCTGGAATGATCTGTCTCCTCTAGTTTTAAAACAAGTGCGGGGGACAATCAACAGGTTCTGAGAGGAGGACCTCAGGCCCCTGTTTGAGACGTATGGCAGGATCAGGGCCTTAAAGTAATCGGGCGCCTGGCCATGAAGAGCCCTGAAAGTAAGCACCAGAATTTTAAAATTAATTCTATGTGTGACAGGGAGCCAATGTAAGGATTTCAAGATTGGAGTAAAATGGGCTCACCTATGGGTGCGGGTCAAAAGCCTCGCAGCAGAATTTTGGACCACTTGCAAACGAGCCAAATCTTTTTTACTGAGACATGTAAGCAGGCTGTTACAATAGTCCAGTCGCGAGGAAACAAAAGCATGAACAACCATCTCTAGCTCATGGCTTGAGACCATATGTCTGAGCTTAGAGATGTTGCGCAGATGGAAGTTACAATTTTTGATGAGCTGTTTGGTGTGTCGTTCAAGGGACATCCCTTCATCAAAAGTTACTCCAAGGTTCCTCAGGCTTCTTTTTAACGGAGCTGCTGAGGTCGCCAAGGTGCTGGGTAATAAGAGGCACAACACTGTCCGGGGCTATAACTAGAGTTTCCGTTTTACCAGAGTTCAGCTGGAGGCTATTATCAGTTAGCCATATCTTAATTTTGGCCAGACAGTTAGTTAAAGAAACCAGTCTCTAGGGTTCGGAGGGCTTAAAAGAGCAGCACAACTGGAGATCGTCTGCATACAAATGATATGAGACATCACTGAACTGCTGAATCAGCTCACCCAAAGGGAGCAAATAGATCAAAAACAAAAGAGGCCCAAGAACTGAGCCTTGGGGTACACCCCACTGAAAGTCCACAGGTTTAGACACCGAGTTGTTAGAAGACACACAGAAAGTTCTACCAGTCAGGTAAGATTTAAACCACTCTAACACCGGGCCTGACATGCCGACCACATCCCGTAGTCTAGTAAACAAGATGCCATGGTCCACCGTGTCGAAGGCAGGCGACAGGTCTAACAGGACCAGGACGGAGCTTTTACCAGAGTCGGCAGCCATCATGATGTCGCTAGACACTTTCAGTAATGCTGTTTCAGTGGAATGAAACTTCCTGAAACCAGACTGTAAAGTTTCAAAGACGTTGTTTGCCTCCAAGAACGCTGTAAATTTATTGCAGACCAACTTTTCCAGGATTTTAGCCAAGAACGGGATCTTTGATATAGGTCTAAAATTCTGAAGATGGGTTGGATCCAAGCTAGGTTTCTTCAATTGCGGTTCCACAACGGCGTGTTTAACCTTTAAATTCCTGCAATTTCCGCCCTACGTTTTTTAAAAACGCATACCCAAAATTAACTTAAAGCTGTTCTTGAACCATTTTGAGTAGAGACATGGCTGGGGTCTCTTTGGAAAGCAAACACTCTAAAATTTATCCCAAAACTGTGTTAATATCTCTGAGTGCTATTGTTACCAACCAATATTAATTTTATTACCCCAAAAAATTATTTTATTTGTGTCCGAATATTTATTTTATATAAATACATGCTGTAAAAATGGCTTTAAAAAGAGGTGGTGACCTAAAACACACTGTGGGTCTAAAGTCTGAAGTATTACCTTCATCCACACCAAATTTGACAGCAATAAACCAAAAAATGAATATTCTGCACACATTTTTATAACTACAGGTCAAAGGTGGTCAAAAGTGTGCCATATGCGCCATCTCCTGGGTAAATGCCGTAGTCCTCACTGAATTAAAAATATCATCAGAATCATAACTTCATCTTACCGTATAAAGCTCCACGGCTTCCTTCAATGTTGTGTTTTGATCATAAAGGGTGTTTGGACATGGTGCTGAAAGAGTATGTTACTGGTACGCACTGTGCGTAATCTCTTCATGAATAAGACATTTTACGCACGTCATATACAATGGATGCAAACAAGTCCGCCCGGTCATGTTATATATCTGCGTTTACAGCATTACATTGGCTATTCGATGCGTCAATCATCAGAGTTCTGGACCGCAATTGGTTTGAGTTACTTACCATAACGTGACTTTCCATCCATGCGCCATTGGTTGGAGATGTACCCTACGTAAGAAAAACACTGAATGAAATTTTATTTTTTTTTTCTTCTGGGCATGCTCAGTGACCTTTGTCGGCGGAAGTGGAAGCGAATGAATCGGAAACAAAGCCGTAAAGACTACAAAAATGGGCAGACATTTCGGGAGCACATTTTCATTGTTTGTTTTACATTTTTTATTGGTTTTGCTGTTGTCCTGGTCTAATAACTTTATCGGAGGACTTTAATCGGACCCTTATTTATGTAAAAAGACCATTTCTGTTCGAAAAGGATCGGTTTTGTCACGTTTATTGGACTACAAAGTGGTGAGTTCCATATTTTTATACCTCCATCAGGAGAACGTTTGTGTTGGCAAAAGCGCTCACTGTGTCTTCAGTTATGATTGTATCCTTAAACGCCAGGCATAATTGGAATCACAAGACTCTTAGCTTTCCAATGACATAAAACATGTATAGGTTCATAAAAGTTAGAAGTCAGAAAATTGGTGGATTTAAACTAGGAAATGGGCTGGGCCCGCCCACGGGCCCTCGGAATTTAAACGGGTTTAAGAGAGCATTGGAATACACCAGCTGAAAGTGACATGTTAAACATTTTAGTGTTCAACAGTCCGATTGAATCTAAAATATTAACAAAGACCCGGGCCGGAACAACATCTAGACGGCAGGAGGACACTTTCATGCTGTTTATAGTGGATAAAAGATCCACTTGAGTGACTTCCTTGAAGGATGACCAGCTCTGAGGCGGAGGGTCAGCACGAGCTTGAGTGGGGGTAGGAGAGGAAGGAAGTTTGTTTTTTATCTCTCTAACCTTGTTAACAAAGAAGTTCAGATTACAGTTCTGAGTCTTCTGGGGTATGTCTCTAACAGCTTTTTGTATCAAGGGTTGTAGGGTTGTTGTCCTGCTAAGTGTAAGCACCCACCACAGTCTCACTTTGTTTAAAATTAGATCCATCCATTAACTCTCATCAAAATCCAAGGCTGTGTTGAAGAAAAATATTTCCATCGCTTGATGCTGCCACCAACATGCTTCACTGTGATGTTAAGTATTCATTAAGTGCCCCTTTTTTACACGTTTTACATGAATGTTGTTGGTGACACAGTGTTTGCGATAAATGTCTGGGAAGAATGCACTGGAGAAATAAAAGAACATGATCCTCACAGTGCTGCTTTGTCCAGATGACAGTGGGTTGGTTGAAGTAGTTGGATGATGGCATCTTCAACTCCAACTCCACAGCGATAAGCAAACTGCAGTGGGTCCTGATACGTTCTTGTTTGCATACTCAGGAGTGCCAAGAGAAGTCTCTCCAGGACCTTCATGATGTGGGATGTCAGGGCAACAGGTCTATAGTCATTGGTGACTGATGGGTGAGTTCCTTTGGGTACTGGAAGAAGGCAGGATGTCTTCCACAACACTGGAACCTTCTCCTGAGTTAGGCTACGGTTGAAGAGGTGCTGCAGAATCCCACAGAGCTGCTCTGCACTGGCCTTCAGGACTCTGGGGCTGACACCATCTGGACCTGCAGCCTTGTTCCGGTTCAGTTTCTCCAGCCTCCACTTCACCTGAATTTTAGAGACAAACAAGTGGGAGAGAGAGGCAAAGTGAGTAGCAGCATCTCCTGACTTGGTTGAAGACAAACTTGTGGAATCAGAAGAGTCCATGACTGAGATGAAGGATAAAACATCTGAGGTGTGACAGGAAAGCTGTGGGTCAGAGGAGGGTGCGATGTCTGTTTGGCTGGGGATAGGAGAAGAGAATGCAGAGCTAGTTCCTGAACTGAACCTATTGAAGAATGCGTTCAGTTCATTGGCTCTTTCCAGACTTCCATCTATCCAATCCTTCCTGTGTTTAAAGTCTGTGATCTTTTTCATTCCTAACCAGACATCTCTGATATTGTTCCTCTGTAGTTTGTTCTCCAGCTTATTCCTGTATCCCTCTTTGCTGTTTCTGATCTTGACCTTAAGTTGCTTCTGTATACTCCTCAATAATTCCCTGTGTACCTCCCTAAAAGCTCTTTTTTTCTTGTTTAGCATTTCTTTCAGGTCACCCGTGATCCAGGGTTTGTTATTAGGGAAGCATTTTAAGTCAACAAGTCATCCAGTTTGTGATCTCAAAACAACCATGCAGGGCTTCTTCGGCTTCCTGTGACTATTTTCTTACGGTTATTTTTGTCACAGGTTGCCTCTGAACATGTGGTTTATATTTTGAGCAGAGAAAAACAAGATTGTGATCTGATTGTCCCAGAGGAGGTCTTGGTTTGGACATGCATGTATCCTTTACATTTGCATAAAACAAATCCAAGGTCTTGTTTTCTCTTGGGGAGCAGCTGACAAACTGTTGAAATGTTGGAAGTGTAGAGGAGAGCGAGGGATGATTAAAATCACCAGATATTCCCATAAATGCATTGGGGTGCTGGGTCTGTAGCTTAGCGACAAATGAACTGATGACATCACATGCATTGTCTGCAATGGCTGAAGGTGAAATGTAAACAGCTGCCAAAATAACACTGGTGAACTCTCTTGGTAAATAATATCGACGAAAACTTACTGCCAAGAGTTCAATATCTGGGTTGCAGATATGACACTTCACAGTAACGTGTCCTGGATGACACCATCTGTTGTTGACAAGCACTGCTACTCCACCTCTTTTTCTTTTCCTGCTCGTCTTCAGGTCTCTATCTGCTCGTACAGTCAGAAAGCTTGGTAGAGAGACGTTGGAGTCGGGGATATGATCCTGCAGCCAAGTCTTGGTGAAACACATATCACTGCATTCCTAATACTCTGGCTAAATCCTTGTAAGGATTTGGAGTTCATCCATCTTGTTAGCCAGTGATCTCACGTTGCTCATTATGATTGATGGAAGAGATGGTTTGAACTTCCTTCTTCTCTGTCTCCTTTTTGCTCCTGCTCTGCATCATTGCCTCCTCCTCCTCAACTCATCAGGGATTTGGGGCTTCAGTTGAGGTATTATTTCAGCTTCTGCAATGTTAATCAGCTGCTCCTGGCTGTAAACCACCTTGTTGCCATGGTTGCGCATTATAAGTTATCAAAAAGTGTAAAATTAACAGCAATAATCCTACCAGCTTCACAGCACCAAAAAACTAGAACGTATAAAGGTCCAAAACATGCAGTCTTTCTCAAGAAAACAGGAAACGTCTGAAAAATCAAAACTCAATATTTGGCCAACAGAGCCACTCAAACATGCAGCCACTCAGAGCAGCGCAATTCTAGAATATAAATTCAATTCAATTTAAATTCAGTTTATTTATATAGCGCCAATTCACAACAGATGTCATCTCAAGGCACTTAACAAGGAGTCATTTCAATACATTTATACAAACATTCCAATCAGTTAAAAAGTTTCCTATTTAAGGAATCCCAGCAGATTGCGTCAGTCATTGGCGTGAGGTTGGGCAGACTTTCCAACCACAGCAATCCTTCAGCAATCCCTCATACTGAGCAAACGTGTAGCGACGGTGGAGAGGAAAAACTCCCCTTTAACAGGAAGAAACCTCCAACAGAACCAGGCTCAGTAGGAGCGGCCATCTGCCACCACCATCTGGGGGTTTGAGAAGACAGAGCAGAGACACAGAAGGAACAGAAGATCTGAAATAAGAGTACTTTCTATGTTACAGAAAGTAAAAAGTTGATAACAGAACACAGTGGATGTTCAGCCACTGGGAGCACCATCCCAGTCGATGCCCACCGTCCAACAGGGCATTGCAGCCAAGCAGGATACCAGACCAGGTATATCTTCTATGGAGAGAAAAACACTGAGAGAACACAAAGTTAACAGTCGAAATAGCAGAATGTACTGTAATACAACTGGAGAGTAGTAGTAGAAAAGGAAGTAGCAGAGTGAAGAAAATTGGTAAGTCTGTCCTCCAGCAGTCTAAACCTATAGCAGCATAACTACAGAGATAGCTCAGGATGACCTAAGCCACTCTAACTATAAGCTTTATCAAAAAGGAAAGTTTTAAGCCTGTCCTTAAAAGTAAACAGAGTGTCTGCCTTACGGACTAAAGCTGGGAGCTGGTTCCACAGGAGAGGAGCCTGATAACTAAAAGATCTGCCTCCTATTCTACTTTTAGAAATCCTAGGAACTACAAGTAAACCTGCAGTCTGAGAGCAAAGTGCTCTGTTGGGAACATATGAAACAATTAGATCTCTGATGTATGATGGAGCTTGATTATTAAGGGCTTTGTATGTAAGAAGAAGGATCTTAAATTCTATTCTGGATTTAACAGGGAGCCAATGAAGGGAAGCTAAAGCAGGAGAAATGTTTTTAATATTCATCAGAACTCTTGCTGCCACATTTTGTATCAACTGAAGGCTTTTAATGGCATTTTGTGGACTACCTGATAGTAAAGAATTACAGTAGTCCAGCCTTGAGGTAACAAATGCATGGACTAGTTTCTCAGCATCACTCCTGGACAGGATGTTTCTAATTTTAGCAATATTCCGGAGGTGAAAGAAGGAAATCCTAGAAACCTGTTTAATATGGGATTTAAATGTCAAGTCTTGGTCAAAATAACGCCGAGGTTCTGTACGTTATTACTGGTGGCCAATTTAATGCCATCCAGATGAAGTGATTGACTAATCAGTTTCTTTTTTAGAACTTCTGGTCCAAAGACAGCAACTTCTGTCTTGTCAGAATTTAAAAGCAAAAAGTTTAGATTCATCCATCTTTTTATGTCTTCCAGACATGCCTGTAATCTACCTAACTGACTGGGTTCATCAGGATTTATGGATAAATATAGTTTTGTATCATCGGCATACCTGTGGAAATTTATCCCATGCTGTCTAATGATTCTACCAGTTGGAAGCATATATATGGTGAAAAGAATTGGTCCAAGCACAGAACCCTGTGGAACTCCACAAGTAACCCTTGAGAGTGAAGAAGATTTATCATTTAGATGAACAAACTGGAATCTGTCAGACAAATATGATTTAAACCAGCCTAGTGCTGTTCCTTTGATCCCTGCAACATGTTCAAGCCTTTCTAAGAGAATATTATGATCGACTGTGTCAAAAGCAGCACTGAGATCTAACAAAACCAGAACAGACACCAGTCCATTATCTGAGGCCATGAGAATATCATTAGTAACCTTCACCAGTGCTGTTTCAGTGCTATGATGAGCTCTAAAACCTGACTGAAACTCTTCAAACAGCTCGTTACTGTTTAGATGCTCACAGACTTTATTAGCAACAATTTTCTCAAGGATTTTGGATAAGAAAGGAAGGTTAGATATAGGTCTGTAATTCACTAAGTCATCTTGATCAAGGGAAGGTTTCTTGAGTAAAGGTTTAATTACACCTATTTTAAATTCTTGTGGTACGTTTCCGTTTACTAAGGATAGATTCATCGTATCCAAAATGGGGCCAGGAACCAAATGGAACACTTCTTTAAATAATTTGGTTGGAATTGGGTCCAACATACAAGTTGAAGGTTTAGATGAGGCTAATATTTTTGATAATTCCGAAAGTTCGACTGAATCAAAACAGCCTAAGAACAAATGAGATTCTACAGTTCTTTCCGATGCTGCCTCATTTTGAGGAAGAAGCAATCATTTTTGGGAGGATGCCAATGATTTTATTTTTAATAGAATTAATTTTATTTATGAAGAATCCCATAAAATCATCACTGCTAAGAGCTGGGGGAATAGCTGGCTCAACAGAGCTATGCCTCTGTACTAAAAAGAAACCTAGGATTGTTTTTATTTGCCTCTATTAATGATGAAAAATATGCTGTTCTAGCTTGTCGAAGGGTCTTTTTATACAGCAGTAGACTGTTAATCCAGGTTAAATAGGAATCCTCTAGATGTGTAGAGCGCCATTTTCTCTCCAACTTCCTAGTATTCTGCTTTAAAGTATGCAACTCTGCGTTAAACCAAGGAGTCAGCCTCCTATGGCTAGCCACTTTCTTTTTTAAGGGGGCTACACTATCTAATGCCAAACGCAATGAGGACGTAATGCTCTGAACCAGACCATCAATTTCTGAAGGGTTAGAGATAGAATTGCTGCCATCCACTGTGTTACTCTGAGACACTGAGGAAAGTAAGAATGGAACAGATTGTTAAAAAATTGTTACAGCATTGTCTGATAAAGCTCTACTATAATGAAATTTTCTTTCAGATTTAAGATGGTCAGTAAAAGTAAATTCAGAAGTTATTAAGAAGTGGTCAGACAGGACCGGGTTATGTGAGTGGACTGTTATTTCCTCACACTCAATACCGTATGTCAGTACAAGGTTCAAAGTGTGTTTGCCCGAGTGGGTCGATCCCTGTACTTTTTGAGTAAAGCCAATTGAGTCTAAAATAGCACTAAAGGCTGCATTTAGGCTATCACTTTCAGTATCCACATGAATATTGAAGTCCCCCACTATAATGACCCTATCAGTATATAATACTAAATCAGATAAAAAATGTGAGATCTGATCCAAGAGTTGAGAGTAAGGGCCTGGTGGACGATACAAAACCAGAAACAAAAATGGTCTTAATGTTTTGCAACTTGGATGAGGAAAATTAAGGGTTAGATGTTCAAAAGAACTGTAGCTATCAATTGGTTTGGGACTAATTAGTAAATCAGAACGAAAAATTGTTGCAACTCCTCCTCGCCCAGTATTTCTAGGAATGTGAAAATTTAAATGACTGGAAGGAGTTGACTCATTTATACTTACATAATCCTCCTGCTGCAACCAGGTTTCTGTGAGACAAAGCAAATCAATGTGATGATCACAAATCAAGTCATTTACTAAAAAAGTCTTTGAGGAAAGAGATCTTATGTTTAATAAACCACATTTAATAGATTTATTTTTCTGTTCAGTCAAAGCCGTATTTATCTTTCTGAGATTTCCATAATTTGCTTTTGTTGGCTTAACTTTTAATCCATTTAATTTTGGCCGTGGGCAAGACACTGTTTATATAGGGTAATGGGTGGGTAACAGTACAGAAGCAGCAGAGAGGTGGGTTAAACTACCACTCTGCTTCCTGGTCTGGACGCTGGGTTGTCAGTGTTTTGGAGGACTAATAAATTCGGCCATATTCCTAGAAAGAAGAGCTGCTCCATCCAAAGTGGGATGGATGCCGTCTCTCCGGATCAGACCAGGTTTTCCCCAAAAAGTTTGCTAGTTATCAATGTAGCCCACATCGTTTGCAGGACACCACCTAGACAACCATTGATGGAATGACAGCATGCGGCTAAACATGTTGTCAATGGTCCGATCAGGCAGGGGACCAGAAAAGATTACAGAGTCTGACATTGTTTTGGCAAACTTAAAGACCGAAGCAACACTAATTTTTGTGACCTCTGATTGGCGTAACCGGGTGTCATTACCGCCAGCGTGAATAACAATCTTACTGTATTTATGCTTATCTTTAGCCAGCAGTTTCAGGTAGGATTTGATGTCGCCCGTTCTGGCCCTTGGCAAGCATTTGACTATGGTCAATGGTGTCTCTAATGCCACGTTTCTGACTATGGATCTGCCAATTACCAGGGTCAGCTTCTCAGCGGGTGTGTCGCTGAGCGAGGAAAATCTGTTAGAAACGTAGACCGGTTGGTGGTGGCCCGTGGGCTGGGTCCTAGAACCATGCTTCCTATGTACGTATATATATATATATATATATATATATATATATATATATATATAAATAATTCTTCTTCTTTAGCAGTGGTTTAATAACTGCTTTTTTAATGCCTGGGGGAAGGCACCTGACAGGAGGGATGAGTTCACTATTTGAATCAGATCAGACCCAATGATTGGGACAACTTTCTTAAGAAATGCTATGGATAGGATATCAAGACAGCAAAAGGACGAGCTTAATTAATTAATGATTCCTTCAAGGTTTTTTGGTTAGTTCAGGGGCTACTGTCACTGGAGAATTAGTTAGTCTTTCCACTGTTGCAAACAGTGTCCAATAAACCAACAAGGAACGATCTCTAATGTCATTCTGACCTATCTCTCTGCCCAAACACATAAGAGTAGAAATAAATGAAACAGGTTTGACTCTACTTTGACAATGGCTTGCCGGACCGAGGCAAACCCGCTTGGGCAAAAATGTAATGCGCACGACAGGTCTTTTTGATTCCATTGCAGGCCACCATGGCTGCGATTCAGCCTTGGCCCGTCTTCTTCATGAACTGCCTTGGAACACTTCTTGCCGCCAGCAAGCTTTCCTGGTTGCATGTACAGGACGCTGGATCGCTAGACAGGAAGCACTTCCAAGATTTGAGGAGAATTCCTACCTGGTCCCGCTGGTAGCCTATAGGACAAAAAAGGGGAATTTTCATAAGCGATTTGCACCTTCTTTCATGACCACGGTCAGAGAGGGAAGGCAGGATGCAACGTAGCTGCTATGTGATGTCATCATTGGCCACAAAACAATGGGACTGAGTTGAGGGTAGCACTAGGAATGCTGGGAAATGCTGTCTGTTCAATTCATTCGTGAACAATGATCTCAACAACGCCAAGCAAAATTTAATATTCATTACTTTGTGATTGTCTATCATAAAAAGCCTAAAGATTGATGACTGGGGCTGTTACGTAACATCTGAAAAAGTAAAAGGGAATATAACATCTTTGTAAGACACTGTATATGTTGTATTCTAGTTTAGTTTATTTTTTTCAGTATGCTTCAGATGGGTCCAGGTGAAAGTAATGAATAAGATAAGATAATAAGTCTGCTATACCACCAGTCTCTGAGCAACAACAGTCTTTTATACCACACTTTGAACATATAGAGATACTTTTTTATACTTTTAGTAAGAATAAATTCTGCTGAATTTGCAAAGAAAAACCACAGGCACATATCACACAAGGTTAAAAAACAGAGATGTGGATGATTAAGTAGAGTGATTTCACTTTCACTTTCACCTGAATCTGAATAAAGTGATTATGCAGAAGACGATTAAGGATTTCAAATTTTCTAAGAACTTTCAAACTAATTTCACTGGATCAAGAACAGATCTTAGTTTGATCTTCCAACTGAGGGCATGCTGTGAACATGAGAAGTAGCTTGTAAGGGGGGGAAATGCAGAATGAGAAAAGAGGAGGAGGTGGCAGATGTGCACTGCAGAGCACTAATTGCAACACTATTTTACTGTTCAAGCCCAACTGAAGCATGATAGAACAGTTTATTCTATTTTAGGATGGCGGTGTCCCCCAGAAACAACTATCTCCCAAATTGGGAGATTTATCTTTATCACACCAAAGGTCAACGTCGCCTCAGTTAATTTCCTGAGGGCAGAGAGTTAAATCTGCAACAACAATGACACGGGTTTTAGAAAGGCTTCTGTGTCTAATCAGTGTAATGAAAATATTAAATGGGAATGACATGAGGTCTAAAGCTGGAGGCTCAGATGCCTCTGACTCACCGAAGCAGACCAGGGTTTTCAGCTCCCTGCAGCTGTTTTGGTTCTTTCAAAGTGTAAACTTTTAGGATCATAGTTTTACTTTGAATCATGAATGAATTAAAGCAGCAACTCTGACTTTTTCAAACTCCATGTAACTGTAAGATTAGATTTTTTTAAACAATATTTTATTTGTATCAGATTAGCCAAATTATTCTGATATTATTAGTTATTTCTGATATACAAGCATATGTGAAGACTAAAAGTATAAATGTACATGTGCAGGTAAACAAAAGAAACTAATAATGCAGGCAAAAAGAACAATTTGTACCTTTACATTTTATATTTTTGTTGGATAACTTCCACCATACAACAAATTCTAGCAACACATCACATGTGATGTATAATGTATGTTCTCTGAACTACTCCTCCAGGCTTATTTACTCTTAAGAAAGTACATTTTGGCCATTCTTCTCTGCAAAATACTTCACGCTGTGAACATCAATTTCTAAGACTAGTCACAGATTTTCAACTGGGTTCAGGTTTGGACTTTAACAGGGCCATCCAAACACATAAATATATGCTTTTATCTAAACCGTTTTATTGTAAACCTGACTGCTGGAAAATGTCAACCCCGGTCTTGACCCTTTTGCAGCCTCTACAGTGTTTCTATGTCTTTAGCTAATTGTTCTTCCCATCAATGCTGACCAGCTTCCTTCTAACTCCTGAAGTAGAAAAAAGCTTCCCCACAGCATCAGGTTGCCACCACCGTGTTTCACTGTGGGAATTGTGTGTTCAGGCTGATGTGTGTTATTTGTTCTGCCTCACTGAATGTGTTGGTTATTTTGAACGTTAGACCAGGTTTGACATGCAAAGATATTGAGTCCAGTTAACCAAACAAAGTCAACACAACTTCAGTTCTGGAATACAGCCTCTGCCGGTTTATTAGTTTACATACCTTCTCTGAGCAGGACAAAGCATAGATTACATACAGTTCTGCTGTCTTCCAATACCCCAGCAAGACTCTCTTGCCAGCCCCAGACTAGACTCTTTTTCTCTTATTAACACACAGATTTCTATACCTAGTTTGTGCGTCATATTGATGCAGATTTTTCCATTTAGCTTATCAACGCACTCTGAGAGAACATGTTCTGCTAGCCAAGTTTATAATTTATCTTGTCAGACTGACCCGACCTGAGTAAACACACAAATTCCTTCACGTAGCATTTGATAAGAACATTTTGGACATTCATCATCCACCACAACATTCCCCCCTGTGGTGCTCTCTAAGGGCACCAAAAAGCTAATTAGGCCAATTAACAACCTTTAAATGTGAGTAACATATATACCTGTGAATGATGAATGAAAAACAAGAAATGGTGGGGATATACTAACACCTATATGAGCTTACATGTAACCTGGATAAATATTGAAATGAACATAGTCAATCCTATGCCAGTGGTGATTTGTTGTGTCGAAAAACCTGTCGGCTGTTCTTGAACAGGAAAATTACTCTACAGCCCGCCTGGCCTGGGCGACTACCTTAGTTTTGACAATGTTTCGGCACACCGAATCACCTTAACCGACATGTGGAATCATCTTAACTCAAAATGTGAGTAAATGCAAACATGGATAAATTCAAAATACAATGAAATTACATACATGTTGACTAACACCTTAAACATACACTACATGTAGTATATATGAATGTTAAAATGTCACTATTGTCCATAGCAAGTGTGAATATGAAAATGTTTCAATGTCCCGATTGTCCACAAAAATGTACTTAATAAGATTGGTGAAATGTCTCGATGGTTCATGAAAATGAAAAATAGATGTGTGAAGTAAATGAAATAGGTTAAGCAAAGAACAAAATGAAGATTCTTGTTGTGGGTTCCGTTGAGAGCTGATGGGGCCTGGAGGTGGACTTATTTATTCAAAAGACACTTTATTACTTGAGCTGACTCTACTAAAGAGTCCTTGGCTTGGATGTTCAGATGCTTAGGAGGTGGGGAGGACAGTTCACTGTGGTCCTCTCCATCTGAACCAACTGGGATGCAGCAGCCAAGTTCACCTGAGAAGTCAGTGTCCAACTGGTTTCACTGTACCATATTTTATTTAGGGGTGTCAGAGTAAAGAAACTGTACAAATGGTGCATTATTCGAGCACAGTGGAGGTACTGTATATATGTAAAAATTACAAATGTTATTCTCATCAATATAAACACTGGTTTCTTAAAAAGATTACACTGGCAGTACCACTGAGAAATGAGTGAAAATGGGGAAATGTCCTGGGGGTTCAGATGGGAGAGCTTTGGGTAAATTATGAATTAATTATTACTGCTTGAGTCCATCCAAAAAAAAATCCCCAACAGATGGTATTATAATAATAGTAAAAAATAAATTATCCTGGGGTGAGAAAAGACATTTTAGCAAACAGTTGTCACACAGTCTATACCATGTCATCAATATGATGTGCAACATACTGTAAATAGCCTTAACTCTGTGAAAAAAAGAAAATCTGAAAAACCTTTTGAATAGCTTTCTAAACACAATGGCCTCTCAGAATCAATGCATTAACAGAGTTAAGGACTGACCTTGCACTGAAGGGAATAACTGGTGCAAAGAGCCAAAAAAGAGGACCACCTGGTGTCTTTCCAATATTCTGCTGTTTTATATGTTTTGTGCTGTATGCTATATGGACAATACAAAACCCCAGTTTAGTTTTTTGTTTGAAATGACGAATATTAAAATGTTCTTACAGCACAAAAATCAACAAAAGAAATGCTAAGACAAGAAAAAATGGCCTAATCTCATTATTTCAAATGGTTAGTTTGTCCTCTATCCCTCTGGCCAGCCTCAGACCAGCAGGTGTCCAAATTTCACTCTCAAAGCCTATTTTAAAAGACATTTAGAAATGTCCTAGTCATTAACAAAATTAAATCCAAATCAACTTGTCTTTTTCACGTGGAGGTTTTACACTCTCCACCAGTAACCCTTTATTTCAGAATGTTCTTATTTATCTATGAGAACCCTTATTACAAAAGCTTAACACAGTATAAAATAGAATTTACTTAGCATGTTGGCAGAAGGCCAGCTTAACCCTTTTTTTCCCCTTAACAATTCAATTACACCACCTGTGAAAACGCTCTCCTTTCCCCCAGTTCATGTATGAAAACAAGCATTCCATCCTGGAAATGGTTTGTTGTTAATGATGAAATTACTGATCTTTGCAGCTATTTTGAGCTTTCATTGAGTAAACTCCAAAAATTACCAATCATTGTCAAAGCATCCTACAAACGAGAGGCTGGGGTATAATTTCATGCTTGAGAATACAAAGCTGATTGATACGTGGTGTGACCCTTTGTATATATTCTGGCAATAGTCATGACAAAGAAATGCAAGTTAAAATGTTTAATGTCTGTCTGTAGCAATAAAATTACCATTGAGATTCCTTTTTTTCTGCACTCAGATCGGAGGGTTGACCAGAAATTCCTCAACTCAATCAAACAAATGTTTTTAAGGTCTTGCTAAACTAAGAAATTAATAATCGGAACTTCCGTTGTTAATTAGATCAGAGGATTAATGTTGCTTAAAAGCAAATATTAAACAATTTCAACAGTCAGCTCTCAAACTACTCATTATGTAAGGGATTGCCAATTCATAAACACCCATGGCTCTAAATAACATTCTGTACAGGCTTATCTAGGGGGTTTCACAAACCTACACCTCCATCCATTGAGACCGTGTTGTTAGGAGGTAACAACAGGGAGGGAAATTCAGACTCTCCCCAGCAACACTCATCAGCTGGTTCTGAAGAATCCCACAGCATTCCCAAGCCAGAAGGGATCTAAAGTTTAGCCCCAAAGTGTTATTTCCTTTGGTGGGTTGGGGTTTAAAGTAATCTTTTCATCATATCAATATGCTTCTTTTCATCGAAAGTAATATAAATGTTTTGAAGCAGGTCAGACAGCAGCTCAACTTGAATCTGATAGAAAATTTGTGGAGCAAGCTAAAGATTAGGTGGATGGTAAGGAAGTCTTCCAACCTGAGACCTGGATATCACCAAAGATAATTTGTCAAAAATACCAGTAAAAACATGCAAAAAGCAATCATAAAGTTCAATTGCTATAATGCCAATAAAGATGTTTCAGTTTTTTGTATAAAAATGTACATTAAAAATGCATAAATATGTATTCTGAAATTGTTACAGTTTTTGAGATTTGTACTCTCTTTTGAGATATACCTGAGTTATTTCTTATAAGAAACAAACTTCCTGGTTTAATAAAAATCTAAAATAATAATAATAATAATAATAATAATAATAATAACAGGGTTTGTAACGCTTTTCAGTTAAAGTTTTCCATTACTTTTCAATAACCTTTAAATAACTTTCAATGACCAAAAATAACACATCCGGGCATCAATTTAAAATGTTATCCACATTTATTGATTGATTTTGAGTTTGTTTGCAAGCCTTTTGCAGATTTAACTTAAACACAATCATCTTTAAAAGGAGACATATCATCCAAAACCCATTTGAGTTTTAAAGTATATGCTGTTCTCTAGTCAAGAATGTACTTGTAAATATCATTTCAAGTTTGCTATTAAAGTGTCATCCGCAGCCCCATTGAGTTGCTAAACACTTGATCACTGAAATTTAAAGTTTTTCTTTTTACTTAAGTAATTCCCATTTTTGCCAGCAGAGGAAGCTGCATGTGTATCAGAACCAGAGGTCACCTTAACCGAATATTTTCTGTATTTTACCTTTTTTTTTAAACAGTCTGAAGGCTGTCATTTTGACAGATTAGTATTCACACCCCTGACTACTTGGTGAAGATGCGCAGACATTTATAGGTAACTAAATGATTTTGATTTTTTTTTTTTCGAAAAAGATTCCCATAAGAGCATCTGAGCATCAACTCAGACCTGGACACCGTACCGAATGCATCTCGGTAACTGTGACCTGACAGCGCATTGAAGAATTATTTAGAGGCTGTGGAAAGCATCTGTGACCGGTGTGGCTAATCAAAGATGTGTTTCAAAGAGCCTGGGGTCATGCCAACCACTGGTGCAGAAGTGGCAGATATGCTGCAGCTGAGAGGTTTTTTCCCACTGAAGTGATAGCTTGTGGGTCAGGAAACGTTTTTTTCAGAGAGTCTTTCCGACTTCTGATCACTTCAATTGGTGAAATGTTCCCTGATTTCAAAACTTTGGCTGAAGTGGCGCTTCATTCCAGACTCTGGTGTGGCAGCAAATGGGTGATCGTTTCAGTTCCATGCAGAACAGGAGGAAGTTGTGAGACTGTGCGTTCAGGGCACAGCAGGTGAACTATTCTATTTTAAGTGCAATCGCTGAATGAAAAATGTTGTTTTTTTATACATAGTTATCTGTTCAGCTAGTTCAGAATTAATATTATTTAACATGAATAAAAAAATATTAGGGCTGTCAATGGATTCTAATTATTTACAGGGTAGCTGTGAATTAATCACATATAATCAACATTCCTAAACATGACTTAAAAAGTATCATTTTCGGTGTAAAGAAAGAACAAAACCAAATGCCGCGCCCTTGTGATGCTGCCCTGGGTAGTTGCCCCGCTCGCCTATATTAAGAACCATCACTGATTGTTGCAGCTTCTTCAAAAAACTTGCAACTAAATAAGTCTTTTGTTTGCCTTGAAAGGGCTGCAAGTTGATGCAATTCTTTAGAACTTGCACGTTTTGTTGTTTTTATCAAATCGATTTGTGCAACTAACTGCACAATACATGATCGCGTCATAGACGAATAATCCCTCTATATGTCCTACGTCTGAGAAAAGACGTTCACATGTATATGGAACCGTGGATGAAGTTCGGATCTGCCATGTTGTCTACGTGACGAGCAAGCACTAAAAGTAGCGCAGGCTGAATTTTAGGGTAAACGGGGAGGGTCATTCTGTACATGCGTGAATGAGTTAAAGAAAGAATCGCGTTAATTCTACAAATGAATCGACCCGTGCTAAAGCGTTAATTTTGACAGCCCTAATAAATACTATTGAATATGTTATCGTTTTAAAAATTGAATGGAAAAAAATAGATTATGACCAGAATTTTATAACCCCGTCAGTAAAAATGACAAACAAGAAAAATGTCTAGCCCGACCTCTGATCAGAACAATAACTTCTCTTTAAATTAAAAATGATAAAACATAAAATATCAATGCTGATTTACTCAAAACATATGTAAAACTTAATAATGTGGGCATTAGTATTATTTTAACAACCTTTCGACACAAACTGCACTCGAAGAAATGCGAAGAAGAACAAGGTGCTCCCAGTAAACAGTGTGTAACTAATTACTAAGAAAATACTACTTACAACTATACAATGTTATTTGTCCATAAAAAGCCACATCTTGTTGAAATTGCATTTCCATGGCACATACAACTCTTTATTTTAGCTTGTATGTGCCAAATCGGTTTGGCATTAGTTCCATTAGCTACATTTAAGGGCCTCGGAGGGAGGGGTGTGACCTGCTTGACTAAAAATGTACAAATTCTCAACTTTTTATTGATTAGTTTCTTATATATTTTGCATTACTTTTAACACTTTGAACATAGATTTTGTAAAATTCAGAAACTTTTCCAGGACCTTTAACAATTTCAAAACTTTTCCAGGGCCTGGAAATTTGATTTTCCATTACTATTCCACGTTTTTAATGACTGTATGAACCCTGTAATAATCGAAATCAGTCATCAAGTCAAGATTAATTTTGGCCTAAATGTATATATGGTTACTTTCTCCCGCTACGGCAATGCCTCTGAAGAGAAAGAACTAATATACTCCAAATTAAGCACAGTAGAGTAAGTGTACATAGTATAGTTGATAAAAATTACACTTTTAAAGAAAACAGCAAAAACAGATTTTTCACAGCTCACTGAATTTACAAAATCACAGCCTTAGTACTTTGGAAGAGCAAGAACAAGTCTATACAAATCCCTTTCTTGGGGTCTCCTCCAGTCTGAAAAAATGCCAAAGAGATGTGGCCATAAATGACCTGATAAGAAGCCCTTAACACTTTAACTGACTCATATTGATGTGAAAGAGCACTGGTTCTATGACTAAGCTTATTTTCTTTATACTAAAGCCTAGTTTATACTTCTCCGTGTGCGGAGGTGCGCAGGCACACGTCAGCATTATCAGTCAATGCAAGGGCTCTCCAACAGCCGCGCAAGGACGCACAGAGAAGACCCCAATTTTTAAACTATCTGTCGAACATATACTGGAGAGAGCACATCTGCGATTGGTCAGCCCAAAAGCATTTCACCATAACGGTGCTGTGTAGTCAATAAAATTAGTAGTCAGTGCAGGTTTTGGGCAGTAGATGCTTTATACTGCAAGGCCAGTTTATCTAATATAGACTTTTGGCGATTTTGAACACCAGGAGGGATAGAGAACAACAAAACAGACCGCTCTGTTTGTTTCTTTACATGCATTTTTAGAGAATTCGTTCAGCTGCACTTGTAGTAAAAACCGTTCCAGCTTAATCAAAACCTGCTCTCTGTCGACCATTGCTCCTTGAGTGGATTTGCACTCGACCAGAGACGTCACTGCAAAGGTAGGCGGACTCCCCAGAAAAGGTCTGCACCCCCTGCTGTCCTGGTGGCGAATTGCTTTGCAACACTGACACACCAACGTATAAAAGAGACGTATAAAAGGAAAACATATCTGTAAATAAGTGTGTGTGGATGCAAACTTGCTGACGGAGAAGTAAAAACTAGGCTTAAGACCAGCCACCCTACAGACACATTTTAATTGCTTTTATCTGGGATCTTATTCTTTCATTCAGGATCTATGTCTCCACCAGAGATGACCACACGTGAAGATTGGAACATACACAGACTAAATAGAGAGCTTCACTTTTTGGCTCAACTTGTTCTACATCACAAGAGACAGCATCAGTGCCCAGAGTACAACAGATAAGCCCTCCATTAATCAATATTTGTCCCACTCCACCCCTTAATTACTCTTCAACAAGACAGTTCAACTCTGCTTGAGGTAAATACTGTCACAAACTATGCATATCGAGACCAAAAGAAGAAATAAATCCACTTCAGTATGGTGAAAAGGTCAATTGAAGTACCCCTATGATCCTGTAGAGTATGTTGTCCAGGTATTTGGTTTCTGGTAGGATCTATCATGGCAAAGTGACCCATTGGTGGTACTATACCCTTTTACACTGAACAATTCCATCATAAACCATAAACAAACTTGCTTTACTCTTTGTCAAATGATATGAGGCTGTGGCTTCTTTGCTTTGCTTGGCAAAGGAAGTAACCCCTTCACCAGCTTTGTCCCTTCACAAAACTCTTGAAGATGGCAAAAAAGCTCCTTAAAGAGGCTATATGCAACTTTTTCCCCAAAATAAACATAACAATAGCCTTTTTATTTGACCATTTATGACTCAAACGTCTGCTGATGAGCATACTGACACCTTGTCAGCTCACAGTGGGTGCACCTATAAGCCTGTATCCAATTTTTTCTATTTTCTGTCGGGTCCGATTTTCCCGCGCTGCCTGCGGATGTGACGTCAAGCACGTTCATGTTAAATGTTTCAGATCACTCTGCCACCACCGGTAGTCAGCACTTGCAAGCAGTTAAATGGATTGTGTGAATACACAGAAGAGACCAAGGACAACTTTGACAGCAAAAGTAACTCCACATAAGACTAAGAAAGTTAAACCCCTGACAAGTGCCCGAAAAAGATCGAAGATTGAGAGAGAGTGAGAGTGATCAGAAAGGAAGAGCAGTTCTGTTTTTGGCCACATGGGGTCAGTCGCGAGTTTAAATTTCAGAAAATTGCATATAGCCCCTTTAATAGAACCTTGAAGTATTTTGTAAAAGAAGACTCCAGATTATAAATGAAATTTGCCCTGACTGGGAAGTCTGTTGACCCTTTTTGGAGACAGGCGTGAGGCAAAGCTCTCCAGTAAACATGATAATAGAGCTTTTCAAATGTGTGTTTCAAGAAATTCAGCTTACAAAAGTACCAGAAAGTCCCCTAAACCTAAGTCCACTACCTCAGAAAAACACATCAAGGTCAGATGCTGTGAAAGACAGGTTGCAGGTGAGGGCAATTTCCTGACCATGCCAGTTCCCAGTGGCATAATCTGTCTTTCAAAATATGGAAACCCAAATCAACATCTGTAGTAAAATAAATAAAACCCGTCAAATGGAAACATTCACCGTACAAATCTGAAGTTTTCTTATGCCAACACAAATAACAGCCTGAAAACTGTCTTTTAAATGTACCATTTTAACTGTTGCACACAAATGTAATCCCTGGTGGGACTGAATGTAGTGCAAATGTAATGGAAATCCAAGGAGTGATATTTTGAGTGTAAACTTGGCTTGAGGTTTCAACACCAATTAGGGGGAAATCAGCCAATGCGGGGGATATTCTGCATCTAATCAGCTGACTGGAAGGACTAGTTGTTTTGAGTCACAGCAGTGAGGCCAAGAGGTAATTTGACTAGACACCCATAGGGCATACTAATGACTGTCTGCGCTTCATTACTTCAAACTGGGACTACACTGCTAAAAAGCCTATTACTGAACAGATCTTTCTATCATCCTACCTTTTGTGTTATTTAAGCTCCCTCCCGCATCAACTTTCCCTTTGCACCTCGGTTCTTAATAGTGTGTGCATTATCTGCAGTCATGCAAATTTGATTCCACAATTCAATTCTGAGAATGCCATTGCGATCTCATAACCAGCAACATCACATTTACCAAAGCCAGGCAGAGTCCCAGCTGCCGAGGAGATGGAGATAACAGGATGATTCATGGTTTTTCAAAAGGAGGTCACAGCTTCCTGTGCTTTTTACTACTGGAATTTGGGATTCCCTTAGTGCACACAGTGAGGGCGGCAAGCCAAGAATCCCAGTTGGTATTTAGAATCAGTTGTGGCAAAGATGAGAAGCACACCTCATAACTCATTATCCTAATCTCTAGCAACAACACATGGCCTACTTTTATGAATACATTATAATTTTCATAACATTGGAGACTATTGCTAAATGAAAATATAAAGTAGACAAAACGATGCAGACAAGAAATTCTCAAAAAGTGAGGAGATTTGCTTCTCATATGACAAGGGGATGTAAGGTTGAAATAAAGGCTCCGCTCGACATCCTCCCAGTTTCTAATTACTGAGCAAGAGCACGAGGGAGCCAGGCTCCTGATTACAGCTGCCTGGTGACTGCAGCAGAGACCAAATCTTCTCAGCTGTCTGGTATAATGAAAGTGACCAGAGCCTCTGGCACTCTGTCAGAACTTCTTATTGGGAATTAAAAACCTATGATGGCATCAATGTTTAAACAACCATTCATCACAAATTAAAGACTGATCTGATTTTTAAATAATTGATTAAGATAGACATCAGGGTGTTGTTGTGTTGATGATATGTAAACAGGCATGGGATAAGCTAATGTCATGACACTTTTAATGAACAGACATCATAATTAAGGTTCCAATTTAACAAAACTGTCAGTGTGTCCCCAGGCTTGAGTTATATATGATGTGGTGAATAACAGGTGAATTCCATTATTGCTGAAAATTAAAGACCAACAAAACATTTGCTTTTCCTGATCTGCTTTAGGTTTTTTACTCTGCTGTCCTTACTCACTCAACTCTCAAAGTATGCCACATTTGCAATTAATGCTATATAATGTGTTTAGCTGTGTATCTTTTCCAGAAGCAGTAATTGCTGCTATTAACTCTGTGTGTCCTCTTCTTTCCTATAGAAAATGCATATGGTACAGTATTTCTGTGTTTCTTTTCTGGGCTTAGCCATTGATGGAATCATTGCTCCCACAACTTTTAAAAACTCTTTGTTTTTCTTTTCAAAAGAACGTACTCTGGCATCAGCACTTTTGTCTCTAGCTGTATCTTATTTATCTAATAAGCAAGAACATACTTTCACAGTAAAACATGTGTTTTACTTCGTTCAACTCTTCATTACTTGAGATAATTACTTTTACCAAGACTTGAGTCTCACACCAGGAGCCCAAGGTCAAGTAACAAATCTTTAGGGCACAAGTCCAAGTCGAATTCAAAGTCCTAATTTTTGTGGATTAAGTGCAACTTGAGTCGGAGTCTCAAACTCGAGTCTCCATTTCTGGGTGGTATGCAATTTTACCTAATATGGCTTTATGACCCAAATATTGACACTACAAAATATACTCAATTGAATTTTTATAGTTTTGTCATGCTACAACACTCAATTGTATAATTAATCCTCACAATATAGTCTTTTCATTTTGACATGAAAAATAGCAACACTTTTCTTGTGTAAAGTAATGCAGATTTATGGGAGAAACACTCACTTTTAAAGTCCTTTTACATACACTATTTCACACATAATGCACTTTCATTGGATCACAGTAAATCGGCTTAACCCAGCAGGCTCTTATAAATTCTTGAATGACGCAAAATTTTAATTAAGGGATGAATTTCAAAAGCAGAACATAATGAAAAGCTTACAGATGCAAAATTAGAATGTCACATTAAAATGTAATCTTATCAGATAAATTGATGTGCAGAGTTTTTCAATAGATGTAATCAGATTCTAACTCTTTCAAATCTGCCCATATTGAGTTTTTCTTTAGATCACACATAAAAGTTTATTAAGAATATGCAGTTAGAAGCTGTGTATGTGCATTTCAACTGACATCTTTTTTTCTTTGGAACTCTGGACATTGTTTTAGTTGAAACTAAACAAATCTGTGTGTTGCAGTAAGATAAAGGGATCCTTGACTTCTTTCAGGATATATTTCATAAATGACCTGTGATCGTTCATTAGTTGTTCAAGCTAATGTACACAAATGTTATAGCAAATGCTGTTGAACAGAAAAATGCAGAAACAATTATTCTAATAGGTCTACCTATGCTACAAGGAACTTTTTATGTTGGCTGGCCTGGGAATGCCTTGGGATTCCTCTCGAGGAGCTGGCCCAAGTGGCTGGAGAGAGGGAAGTCTGGGTCTGTCTGCTTAAGCACCTGCCCCAGCTACCCGAACCCCGGATAAACGGGATGGATGGATGGATGGATGGATGGATGGATGGATGGATGGATGGACGGACGGATGGATGGACCCACAAGCCTACTGTTAAGCTGGAACACAATGGATAATCATTCAGACATGTATATCTGTGCGTTGCTGGGACTTCACAACATATAAATTCAACATGAGCTGAGAGATAAGCACCAAGCCTGCTCTGACAAAGCTCAATATAGACTCACAATGCCAGTATCTCAATAAAATATACCTTTTATCCGAAAGTACCTGCTGTCTGATTACCAGTTGGAAAAATAAATGCTTCAATATATTGGCCAGTTCTGTACACAGAGTCTATGTTTGCTAGACTGAACACCACCTGTGGCTCGCTTTCTAATGTTGTGTGGATCTTTACAACCATCTTTGTTCGTTCAGCACTGTGAACATATCCTTACTTTTTCATATCACTGTGGACACAAAAGATCATATTGTTGCTTTACTAAAATGAACCTTCAGTACATATTTGGCTTTCAGCTTTGCTCTGTGTTTGTTATTAAACAAAAATAATTTGTGTAAGGGACACCAGCTTCCAGTAGGAGATAAACTGAAACTATTTGCCATCTGTCTGCTGCAAAAATGTCTTTCTGCCAAAGGAAAACAAAGTACGAAAATCTAAATTTCACAGACATAGGCACAAAGTTAATTAATTATCTGTAAAGACAAACCCATTCACATAAACTACAACCTTTCATAAACACTCAAACCAACTCATATGTACAATATATAAACACTGAAGACAAGGTGCTAAAAAGAAATGCTCAACTTTCTGTTAAAGTTAATGTTTGGAATGAAGACTAAATGCTTTCTTTTGTTGCACTGAAAATTGACTCATCATCTCCAACACTCGCTCAATTTTTACTGTACAACTTGCCAAAAACAGACCATTTTGATAAGTAAAAAAAAAATGCCTCCCTGCATTTGTCTGAACGTGAGAAGATCAACACACTGAAAGACTGAAAAAGATATCTGTACTCTATACGTGACAGGTCTAAAATCAAGTCTTACATTTTTGTTTTCACATTGTAATATAATGAAGGCCTTGTTTTGTCTCCAAACAAAACATTCATTAATTTTGCAAAGGATTATGTTGTATAAATGACCAATTACATTTCTAGCGCCATGTTTCGAGTGTATATTAAATTAAATGAATAATATATATATTTTAAATCCTCTAACATGATTTTTAGATGCATTTGTTATTTTCATATATGTTGGTTGTGCTTGAACTGCTTATTCCCGAAATTCTCTTTTCTGCCAATGTAATTAGACAAGCAGCTGTCCTTTCACTTATGTTGGCCAATTGGAAATAATTAAGGTCCACTGATGCAACTTATTGGGTTTTAGGGGGAGGGACCTTGATCTGGTTAATCAGTTAAGAGAAGAAGATATTTAAGAGAGATAAAGAAAGAATGGTTGTAAGTTTGAGCTGTTAATAACTGATTTTAATGCTAGTACTTTTTATGTTACATTGTTTTAGGTAATATTGGTGTAAGATATAGATAAAGGTAATTGTTCTGTGGTATCACTTGAGCTTAATGGCGCTTGTAAACTCTGATAGGAAGAAGACGTCAATGCTGTTCTTTAAGAGGAAACATTAACGTGCAACTCACCCCCAAATCAACTTGTTTTTTGCTGATAAACTGTATAAATGAGCGTCTAATAGTGCTGTCTACATGTCTAGTCATTACTTTTGGTATTTTAGTACATTTTAGTACAAATATTTTTCTAAAAAAAACTGTCAGTGGAGGGCCATTTTCAGTTTAAAACTTTACACTGCACTTACATTTTATTCGGACATTGCTACTGGTTCAGCCTCTGCGGTTGACGTCAGTCAGCCATCCTGCCGCCGTGGAGTATAAAATTAGCCCAGTCTCTGCCACACCTCCATAGCGAGTTGGAGTTGGAATAGCAAGGAAGTGTTGATGCTACCCAGCCCTCTTCCCCCGCGCATCCCTCGGTCGACCAGGCAACACCTCCTTTTGCTGCATTTTTCAAACCAGAAATGTAGGTGGAGTAAGGCTTTGGTAGGAGGGTTGAGTTGCTTTGAGCACATGGGCTCAGGGTTTCTGCATCAACTTCTTGAGTACGTGAAAGTACACATACTTTTACCGGGGCACGTGCCCTGGTAAAAGAGGTCTTATTTGTAAATAAAATTCTGAAGTGGTGAGACAAAGGTGGAACTATTTGGAAAGCGTATGTCCCGTGGCCAACAAAATTTCAAGAAATGAACATAATGCCAACAGTCAACCATAGTAATAGTAGTGTAATAGTCTGGGACTTCTCTGCTACTTCATTAAGCGCGTTTCCACTATCGGAACTTCAGGGTTATTTTACCGGATCTTTTATCTGACTGAGTAATCTGTTGGCCTGCTCTGCTCAGTCTCCAAACAAAAGTGGCCTTTTAAGGAATTAGCCAAGACGTCCAAATATCAGGACTCTCTGGGCAGTAAGTAACGTCACTTATCAGTGCCAAAAGACGCCCACAGCACAGTGGCATAGCCAGAAAAAGGACACTGGGTGTGCACCAGCAAACACTGGGTGTGCCAAATTTATTCTCAACAAATAGAAAATTTTTGCCAAGGGCTCCCCCTTCCTTAAAGGGCCTATTGTGTATGGAGACACAGAGGCTGAGAGGAGCGGGCCAACAGATTACCCTGTCAGAAAAAGATCTGGTTAAATTACCCTGAAGTTCCGATAGTGGAAGCGCCCCTATTGCCAGTTTTCAAAAATGACTTGTGGGAGTTGTCGCTACAGGTGGCACAACAAGTTAATTGGTTTAGGCATCAATCACTTATTCAGAAATGACTACGTTGGGAGAGATTTTTTTCCCTTAATAAATGAAAGTGTTTTTACAAATTTACATGTTACTGTGTTATTGTTGTCGGACACATCAAAAACTTTAATGATCTGAAACATCTAAGTGTGAAAACAAGAAAAGAAAAAAACAATTCTATAGAATAATAAGGACTTTGACAGCAAGGCATCTAAATTTCTATGTTAGCGCGTGTAAATATTAGTGTTGTTGAATTAATCCTCAGATATCATAATTTAGTTGTATTTATACCATAGACTTTATATAAAAGATGGACAAAGCCTCCGTGATGTCACCCGTAGGTTTCTGAAAAGTTGAATTGAAGCACAGTGGATGGGTTGCCACCATTGCAAACCTGGCCACATCACACGCCTCTTTATCCAATAAGTGCACGCTGGGGTGCCGTAAAGGGGGGGTAAACGATGAACATTCTCGGGGCCCATGACTGTGAGGGGCCCAGAGAAGCCCCCAATAAAATTGTGATGCTAAAAATTTTTTTTATAGTAAATATTATTAACTTTAAATTATTCTCTTTGCTGTTTCCTGGTGTCTAAAAATGTATTTGTTTAGGAAACACAAACGTCCATGGGCCCCTCTCGATTATCATAAAATGGTTCAGTCCGCCCAAATTGTATCCAGGCAACACAAACCGCTTCACTTACAGCGCCGTAGCGGTGACGGAAGACAAAGTCAAAATGCCTCAAAAATCTGGAAATCAAAAAACGCAAAGAGAAAAAAATAAGAGAAGTGAAAGAGGCAAAGGGTCGACAGTATGTTACCCAATATTTCACAAGAAAAGGTGGGTTTGTAAGGAGGCCTATATTGTTAGTGGACCACGCAGGTAGCGAACTTGTAATATTAGGCTAAGGTGGTCAAAATAGCTTAGCTAAAATTTCTCCCCATGTTGGCTCAAGAACCCGCGAATTTTTCATTTTCTCCGTTTTAGGTAACTACTCAATGCAGTCAAACATGTAAGGGATAATGCCCGACGAGGTGTCCATTAACAGAAATTAATTGACGACACGGAGGCGTTCACGCATCGCGGAGGACGGTTGCTTCCGCGAAGTCCATTAATTTCTGTTAATCGACACCTCGTCGGGCATTATCCCGCTTATACCATGGTCACTTACGAAAGAAATAAGTATTTAATCAATTAATAATACTTTAATGCAGTGTTTCTCAAACTATGGGGCGAGCCCCACTAGTGGGGCGCAGAGGTATTGCAGGTGGGGCGTGACATCAATGGGATTTAAATAGTTTTTCCCCCCTAGATTCTGTCGTTGTGAATGTTTCACTGCACTGTAAATTAAATCAACCAGCTCCCCCCTCTCACAAAATTAAACACACTCAAATAAATTACCAATTGTGATCATCATTGTAAACAGAACCGGGACCTGGAACATCGGGCTGGGAGTTTGACTTTGGAATATATCGCAGCAGAACAAAACAAGCTGAAATAGCCGCATTGTCAGAGATTCCATCTACAAAATGTACAAATATCTAAAAAGATCAGGGAATGTTTCAGAGTCAGAGAAGTCGCACGGTCAACCACGGAGGAAATGAAGGGATGAGTATCTTGCTCTTTATTTATTTTATTGTTTTTTTTTATTTTGTATTTTTGAAAGCTTTGTAAATTTGATAAAACTACAACTTTTATTTTCTCCAACTGTGAGCTGAAGTTCTACATGTAGCAACTACTGACAGCATATATTTCTGAGCCGGTTTTATACAAGTGCGCAACCCCTTTTTCCAACTAATTCATACCCTTAAAAACTTGTAGACTAACTCGGCGATTTAAATAAATAAAACACTTTAAAAATCAGGCGTGGTCACCATTCTGTTGGGGCGATAAAAGCAGGGGGGGCTTGTGTATGCTCCTTTGTCCAAAGTGGGGAATGATAAAAAAAAAGTTTTGGAAACACTGCTTTAATGTGTTTTAGAGTTAAAATCGTGAGGGTTTTTATTTTTATAAGTCGTTTTCATAAGTCAAGCGCACTATTTAATATCTCCCATATACAGGCGTTGCCAAGCAACGTGGCCACAGCGACCGACCTTGTGTCGCTTTTCCTTTTTCTTTTCTTTTCATATTCTCTTCTCTCTTTTTCTTCTGCTGCATCCCAGTATTCAAAGTTGGTGAACTCACAAAATAAGTTAAAAGAAATGATAAAATCACTCATGTTTTGTCTGTCTTACTGTTGCTACGAGTCAACTGTGAAATAACGTTGTCTCCGTTGCCATGGTTACCATCTAGCGTTTGAGCCAGCGCAATAATTTATCAGAATCGAGTATTCACCCAGACCATGGTATAAGCTGTTATATAGACTATCAGTTGGCCTTGCCTCTATCAAAATGATGTCTCAATCGTTTTGAACAGTCACATGCAACGCACTTAAAAGTGCATGATAAGCGAACTCAATTTTCTCCCCATGTTAGGTCAAGAAAACATAAATACAAAAATAATACACAGTTTTAGTTAAATGTTCAATGCAGTCAAACGCACTTTGTCAAAATTGTGCCTCGTTCGGAACAGAGTCAAGTGAACCAGCAGCAGCAACTGGTCCGGCTGTCTCCCGACCCCCAACTCCAGCATCCCCTAAATTAGCCCCTGCACTCCCACATGAAGAAGAAGGTGAGCGGCTATTAGTATTGGTTTAACGGCAACACATTAATGTCTGAGAGAATTGCTGGTGAACGAGTTTTATGCGGTTCTGAAAGTTGAGCAGATTAGTGAGGACAAAATCTCTTCCGTGTGCCAACCACTGATCACTAAGTATTCCAGAGATCATCTAACTCATGATTTTAAAAATCAAGTAAGACACCTAAACTGTGTATATGCTTCCAACTTCCCCCCTAACCTGTCACCTCTTGAACTCCTAAATTCTATTTGTAAGCTGCAGCTGCAAAGCATCTTTGGACAAGTGTGCATTGCTTTGCGTTTATTTAGCACACTGCCAGTGACTGTTGCTGGTGGGGAGAGGGCATTCAGCAAATTAAAACTGATAAAAAAACTACTTGAGGTCTACAATGTCTCAAGAAAGGCTTTGCAAGAGCGAGTTGGTTAGAGAGCACGACTTCAAAGATTTGATTGATGATTTTACAGCTGAAAAGGTCCGACGTTGGACTTTTGTTTAGAAATGTTGAGCAAGGATGAGATTAGAAAAGATGTGGAAAGAGTAACTCAGACTCAGCTATGTTATACCTTGGCCATTCTTTGATATAGTATGTTATGCAAGTTCTGCTAAAATTATTAGAAATTTTACATGACCATTTTGTTTTATGGTGGTGTTTTCTTGCTGAGATTTTTTTTTCCACCACAGATTGTAATTCCTGTTTTTCAAATTGAAGAGTTTTATTTTGAAATTTCAGTATCAGTGTTGAAGCAAATAAATATAAATACATTTCATTGTATCAAGAGTGCTCAGTGTTTCCGTTACATTTCAACTGTCATGTTAAAAATAATAGGTTAGATTAAATTAACTTTATTATCATTGCCAGTGTACAGTACATATATGTACAGTACATACATACAAATATAAATATATGTGAATACACTATATGACACATGTACAGCTATGCACAGTATATACATTATACAGTACTGAAGTAGTGCAGTATTACAGAGGACAAATTACAGGTATGGACATGGGATGGAGTTCAATTTTCTGATTGACTTAAATATATGAGAATGATAGTCAAAATACCATAAAACCGCATAATTTTATGTAAATTAATATGAAAAAAGTCTCAGTTGTGTTGGGGGCCCTGCCAAGATTCTTTTCATGGGGCCCAAAATCCTTAGCAGCGCCCCTGAGTGCACGATTAACATCTGAACACGAATAAACATCAACAGCAACTGATGGACAAGTTCAGAGAGACAAAAGTTTTAACTTGAGTCCAAGGCTTGCTGCCTTCCCTGGAGCAAGATTGGATGGCTTATCTGAGACCTGTCAATCAAAAAGACACGCCCCTTATTATTAACAATTTCAAGCTTAAATTACATCTAAATGGATGAGTTTTACAAAAATTCACGCCCCTCACAGTTGTCATGACGGTAAACCTGACCTATTAAACCTAAAATGTTTTTTTGAACCTGTTCATTTCTCCTGAGAAGTTGGCATTTTTAACATGGGAGTCAATAGGAACTTGCCTTTCTGGAGCCAGCTCCTAGCGAATAAGGGGGGAACTGCAATCTTTGTCACTTCCGCGTTGGCCTCACTTTTGGCCGGCGGAGTTTGCCCCTTATTACAGGGTTCACACCAAATGCATTTGAAGCGTCAACGTCGTCAGTATTTTTTTATTTTTTACTGTTTGGCAGTGTGGAGCTCAGAATTTGTGTCCGAGTAACAAGTAGAAGCCCAAAAGATTTACTTTCACAAGCGAAGCAGTACAGCTTTTGCTATAGTACTCCACTTGATATATGTGTGAAAAATCTTTATTATGAATTGCTGTGGGTTTTATTTCCTGATGTTATGGACCCGGAGACGGAAAATTAAGGGGAAGAAAGAAAGAAGATGAAGAAGAGAGGTAGGAAACAAAAAGTCATGAGAGAGGGTGAGTTGAAAATACAAGAGAGGAATGGGAACAAAGAAAACACAGGAAAACATTGAAGTCTGCCTCCATACCCAAAGGACGGCAGAGAGAGGGGAAAAAACAAAACAAAACAAAAAGGAAAAAGGAACATTGACAAAACAAACCAAACATCGTGAACTAAGAACTAAACAACCACATCACACAAAAATGGATATAAAAATACAACAACAATGTCACAGAAAAACTCCTGGTACCGATTAATCAAGCTCTAGTAATGATAACCTCAGCCCAAGAATATATCTGTAAACACCAGAGACCCCACATCTATGTGTGTGAGCATGCTGGTGCATATAAGGTTTCTCCATAAGAGTGTTCGATAGCTGGTGTGAGCAGGCATCAATCCGTCTCCCAGGAATCGATGCAGACATAAAGGAGATCGGAGCCAAGACGTCCAAAGGACCCGGGAGGGCCGACCGCATCCCCCAAGAGCAGAGCAAAGGAGAACCCCAGGGGAACGTCCAGCGGCTACTTTGCAGGGGCCCGGGGGGCAGCAGTGACGAGCCCATGGGCCCCGCTGGCATCCAGCCGCGCCCGGGCTTGCCGGTCCATGGACCGGGAGAGCCGGGGCCCAGGGGCGCCCCACCCCCCATCAGGGACCCGACAAGGGACCGGCCGACGAGGGGCCCCCGGCACTGCAGGGGCCGCGGCCGGCCGCCACACGCCACCACCACCCCGGGCCAATCCCCACCGCCAACATCCCAGCGCCCCACCCCTGCCCCACGTCAGGGCACCCCACCGATAGCCGCAGCAGACGGACGGCATCCCCAGGCCGAGCTCAGCCAGCACCTGGACACCAAGTTGTACCACCTCCCGAGTCCTGATCCCACGCAACGCAGAGCGCGAAAACCAGGCATCCAACAAAGGCCAGGGCCGGTCCAACCCGCCAATGAACCGACCACGCACGGTGCGCACAGAACAGGTGATTGAACGAGCAGAGACGCTGGATCCGTATCCCGCCGAGCCACCGAGCAGGCACCACCCAACAATCCCAAACCTGGCACCCCTAAAAGAGTTGCCCCAACCAACCAAAAGAAGATATCGGCCCAGCGCATCGGCCGACCGACACAGAGGCCCCCCCAGGCACGCACCAGGTCCGAACCGGATTGACCACCGACTCACCAGTAGGCAGGGGCATCCGTAACCGGCGGGGAGTGACGGAGGGGAAATAGGCCCCCCATTCAATGTAAGGCCTGAGGTGCGCCAGGCGAGAGGGCAGCCCAAGACCCAACCTGACAGGCAGACAAAGACATACAGACACAGTCATACGTTCCCTCCCTCTTAAACACATACATTCTCACTAACTCACCAAGACACCCAAGAAATGACACTGTACCCTCACTCACACACCCCATACACACTTCATGCTCCCAGGTCCAGGTACCGATGCCCCAGTAGAGCCACCAGCCCCCGAACCCGGGAGATGGACCCCCTACCTTCTAGTACGGAGACAAGCAGACCGCCAAGGGCCCCACAGTGGCGAAGCAGCCCGACAGCCCAGGACCCCGACCAGACCACCTGTTCCTCCTCCGGACCCCAACCCCTGATGGCCCGTAGCAAACAGGGGTGTGAGAAGACCCCTAACCTCTGTCCTCCCGCTCGAGTATGGTGTAGATGCGTGTTGTTATAATGTGCATTTAAAACAGAGGGGTGGGATGTGGGGAAGGCAGCCACACATCGCCCAACCCCCACCCCGAGCCCTCAGTATCTATATGTGGTTTAACAGTGGGCACCGGCACCAGAGGGGAAGCTGATTGAACTGCTCCCCCTCTGGATGCCGAAAAGTGTCCCCACCCCAAAGTCCCTACATATGTGTCGCATGAAAATATTATAAGTGGGAGTGTCTAAGTTGTATATTAAAATTGGGACCCAGGACGCCACGGGATAGAGAGTAGGGAAACCCCTCCTCGCACCCCAGTGATGTCCCCATGCCCCAAGACCCTATATGAGTGGTAAAGTGATGGAGCGGGTGGACAGAGGTGTTCGGGGATGGGAAAGGAAGGACTGGGAGACAAAATGTCTCCCCAGGGAGCCAGCTCCCCCACCTGACAACGTCGTCAGGTTTACATGTTAAGTCGGTGCAGAAGCGCACTGACGCGAGTAAGGGTTTCTCTGTCACATCACGCGTTTTTATTCATAGCGAAAAGGCTTTTTAGGTAGGAGATGTAAGTAAATAGTAACATAACACTACCATGTGTGTGACCTACAACCAGCAGGCTTTTAACCATGTAGATAAGGTTCAAAAGCAGCTACTGGTTAAATAATAAATATTCATCAACAATGGATCAGCCTAGTGGATGAGGGGGGAACTGCAATGTTTGTCACTGGTTAGGCTTCACATCCGCCGGCGGAGTTTGCCCCTTGATTTATTATCTTTGATGAGCTGATCTTTATATCATGTATAGAAAATGTAATAAACATCATGCTGGAATTCAGGTTCAGTATTAAACATGAGGTAAAGAGGTCAATCTATAATTTTTGTTGTATTTTCTTTTAAATGAACTGCAGAATATGCTAGTTGGTGTGTAAACGCCCATATGCAGAACTAATTCCCACTCATCTAAGCAGGTGAGGTTTTATTTCCTTTAATTTATGAAACCATATAGTTAAAAACGCTGTCAACAGTGGACACACTTTTCAACAGGTCACCACCTAGTTAGAAATACCTTTTTATTCTTCCCCTATTTTCCTCTATTTTATTTCCATCCCTGTGTCGTATATATTTATGATATATTTATCTCTTCTTTGGTTTAAAATTCATACAGCTTTGAAAGCCTATCCTACCTTTTCATACAGCTAAACGCCAGGAGGAAAGAATTCTTGGATGCAGCTGTGTTGCTTGAAAGACAACTCAATATGCAAAATTATGTAAACTGTTATATCCTTCAATCCATAAAGCTGCATCTCCCAGTTATCTAAGCAATCAGCTTTGAAAAAGTGAACCTAAGCTACCATTTAGCTTGAGCATCTCAAACTGACACATTCTTATTAAATAGGCATACTCACACTGTCACAGTCCTCTCAGTGGTAAAATATGGTCCCGTCAGTCAGTGGCTACCCTTTGGCTACAAAGTGTCAGGCTAATGCAAGCTGCTCCTAAAAGCTACCCCTGGCTAATAACTGTGCATGTTGCAGGCTGATGGAGGCAGTTTGTCCTGCAATATTGTAATCTCCTAGAGCAGACAAAAAAAAAAAATACATCACTGGCCTTTTTGGATGACCGCAAGCTACATTTGTTAGCTATAAAATAGGTTAGTGTGGTATTTGCCTTTAAAAGGAATCAACAATAAATTCATTGGAAATATGGAAGCGAAACTTTGTTACTACATAGGAAAAATGTATGGTATTTTTATTCCATAATGGATGCAATGTGTCATCATATGTTAACCTATCCTTGTAAAGGATGAAAAAAAACTTGAAAAAGTGATTGTTATAGTTCTAAGACATTTATAGAATATTATCTACTGTGCTGGACTTAATGTAACTGGATCTGAACTTAACTACAAAAATTATTGGATTTGAAGGAATAACATTGATTTGATTTTAATACTGACTGAATAGCATTCTATATAATTGAATATTAATTGGATCTGTTTGTTTTGTAAAATGCCATGGGATGGCATTTGTTGCGAATTTTGTGAAGTGGAAACTCGCTTAAATGAATGCCACTGACATAGTGTCATTTAGCCAATAAGATCCTTGAAAATAAAAGAAAAACTGATGGTCAGGAGCTTTTTCCTTGTCACAGGGGTCATAAATGGAAGTGGAATCACTCTGACATCTCAGGCAGCGCAAAGGACAACACATAACGTCAACCTTTGTGGGAAGCGTTGAAAAAAAAAGAGAAAAGGGAAAATAGAAGTTGGAACAAGCTGATGAACATTTTTAAGTTTTATGTTTGAAACAATTCTATTACTGTGATACTTAATGCATCCTCTGGGTATTCAAGCAGAGAGATGGGATTATAAGGAACTGCATGGCCGACCAAACCTAGGTTGACCCCTCAAATTTGCATTCCCGCATCCATGTGCAACTGTTTAGCAACTTGCAAAAGTATTCATACCCATAATATTTTTCATTTTACTTCCACAAAGTTCAATGTATGTTACCAGTAGGTTCATGAGGGCGACAAAGTAGGATGAGGTAGAAGGAAAATGATGCACTTTGTTATTTTGCTGCAGCTACAGCTGTAAGTCTTTTGGGGCATATCTCTGTTAGCTCTGCACATTTCGAGACTGAGGTTTTTGCTCATTCTTCTCTGAAACATAGCTGAAGCTAATTGGAGGTTTTTGAACAGCAGTTTTCACAGATTCTCAGTTAAAGTTATATGTCTGGACTTTGACCTGTCTAACATTCAGTATGCATATGCTTTGATCAAAACCATTCCATTATTGCTTTGGCTGTATATTTAGGGTTGTGGTCCTGCTTAGGGGTAGACGTCTGCCCCAATCTCAAGTCTTTTCCCGGCTCTTAAAGGTTTTCTTCCAGATTTGCCCTATATTAAGCTCCATCGATCTTCCCGTTATTTCTAAGCATCCACAATGTTAAAGAAAAGCATTCCAACAGCATGATGCTGCCACAACCATGTTTTACCACGGATATGGTGTGTTCCAGGTGTTGTGCACTTTAATTTTGCTAGTTCTTTGATTACTGCTCTCCTTACCCCACCTGTCGTCTTAGTTGAACTGCCATGTCCTGATAGGTCTTCATACTTTTGCATACTGATAAATTTGCCATAGTTTCTCCATTTTCAGATAATAACGACCTGAGGCCCGTCGTTTGAAGCTGGTTGGTTGCATTAGATTTTATTTGGAAATATCAGAGTAAAGCAGACTGAATGCAAAGAAATACCACATATCATTTTCCCCCCACTTTACAACTTTGTGCTACTTTGTGTTGGTCAGTCTAATACGATGGCAATAAAATACCTTGAAGTTTGTTGTTATGTGACAAAATATACAAAGCACTCTATAATCACAACTCTTGCAAACAAAATATCTAGTGTGCGATACATTGAGGATTCCTTGTGATCCAAATTATATTCTCACTGTTTTTTATTCTTTATGATGCATTTTATATCTTTTTTGTATCTTGAACCTGATGGAAAACTGATGTTTTTCGAAATGCCACTCTACAGAAGGTTCTATCAGTAATGTACCACTCTGGTACATTACTGACAAAACACTCTACTTTTCTATGGAAGGAGTAGAAGTACCCATGGTGTTCTATTTGAAAAACAGATGAAAAACAGAGCTGCAACAGTTCTGCTGCATTGTAACTACAGTCCAAGAAAAAGTAATAAATAGCCAATATCATTACACAGTTCTATTTTTCGTCTTTGTGCACTTAATGGGAACAACACAATAGCTGCTTTGTGCCAGGAACATTTGTTGTCCATTAATTATGCCAGGACACAGGAACAAAAAATTGTCAGCTGGGTTGAACACGCTGTGAGCCAGAGGCATGTCATCATGCCGAGCAATAATGTGATCAGATTTGTCTTTCATTGCCTTGCCACACCTATTCTTCATCAACACTGTACATCTGTGTACATCATTTTTGGCATTTAGATTGGGAATTCCAAAATTGTTATGGCAAGGAATCACACTGTTGCATTACAGCCTAGACTCCCACTTACAGAAATCAGCTTCTAATTTTGTTAAAGCAACGCACAATATTATACTTTTAGAACAAGAACCTAAACAAAGACAAATATGAGCATATTCCATTTTCTAAATTCACAGCCAGTTAAGCCACTCTATTTCTAACCCCTCCTCTGAGGCCCAAGACAGAATAGGCCCCAGGATTATCACAATGTTAATACAACTTCAAAGGTAGGGTGACAAGCTTCAATAACCAGGGGGAGCTTGCAGTAGAGCCAATGCTCCTCAAAATTAAAACGGGTCAGTTAAGGTTGTTTGGGGTCTGTTCGGGAAGCCTCCTCAATTTATTGGAGGTTTCCATGCAGGTCCAATGATAAGGAAACACTGAAGATAATTCAGAACCTGATGGAATCAACATATCTATCCATTCTTGAAACTAGGGGATGGATGGAGGGATGGATGGATGGATGGATGGATGGATGGATGGATGGATGGATGGATGGATGGATGGATGGATGGATGGATGGATGGATGGATGGATGGATGGATGGATGGATGGATGGATGGATGGATGGATGTGTTTAATTTAGGATATCTAAATTAGTCTGATATTTCTGTCAACTTATTTTACTGTTCTATATCCACTCCATCTCTAGTTTCACATAAGGTTGGTGTGTACACCAAGCAGCAAAGCTTTCACAGCAGATTTACAAACAGTTATAAGGTTCTAGACAGAAAGAAACTGCTATTGTAGGTAGGGTTGTGGTGTTTTCATGTTGGATTCTTTCTGTCTAAAACAATGTGTGGTATAAATGTATTTCTTTAAGTGATGTGCCAATAATATTTTGGGCTGATTTAACCATCCTATGTGGGGAATTTCTTGTGCTGTACCTGCAAACTGCAGTAAAGCACAGGCACATTGAACCTGTTCCACCGAGGAATGAAGAAGGTAAGTAAATGCTGGGTCTTTTTAATGGCTCCAGCATTGAAAGAAAAAAAAAGAGTCACCACAAATAAACTGAAGCTTTACCACAACATGAAACAAACTGTTTAGGTTACCGGTGTCTGATTTACTGTTTTCAATAACATAAAGACAAAGTTAATGTCTCTGCACTGCTGCACAAAGAGTTCAAACCCATCTCTGCAGGTGATCCCATCATTATTGATGTTACTATAGTATCACATTTCTAAATGCTGAATCAAACTACCTGACAGAACAGATTCTGTTGCAAAGATAGGGCAGAATGATTTAAAGTATGCATGATATAATCTCCTCAGTGTTCTATGGGGTAAAGAATGAAATGTGTTGTTTTACTTTACTAGGAAGAGTTCAATAAAGTGTCCAGTCTGCCAGACCAGAGCTCTTGTTAAAATGGGTGGCAAGTACCATGGGGTAAAAGATCTATCTTGAAATGGCAGGTTTTTGTAGCTGCATATTAAATCAGATTTGAAATGCAAGCTGGTATAATGTACTTGGGGAAATAAATGGCATTAAAACAGGTCGTTCATGCTAAAACATCCTGCAGTACTACAAAGGAGAGTGGGACACAATTCCTTCACAACAATGTAAAAAAAAATTCAGATCTCAAATGCTCAAAGACAGTAATTGCTGCCATTGAGGATAGGTTGAGGGAGCAATTATTTTTTCACTCTCCACAAGGTTGGTTCGGGCTTTTTAATGTAAATAAATTCAGTCATCATTTAAAAACTGCAGTTTCTGTTTAGTCAAGTTATATTGTCTGATATTACCATATGAGGATCCGAAACATTTAGGTGTCACAAAAAAGCAAAAACAGAAGAAATATGTGAGGGGGCAAATACTTTTTAAAGCACTGTACTTATTTTTCCTACAAATACAAAAAAATGCATATCCTCTATGATATAATTGAAAAAGTAGGCTAGGAACATTACATATAATTTAAAAACATGCTTGAATGACATGTTCTCTTGTCTTTCTCAGATTTTTTTGTAGTTTTTTCCCTTTTGAAACATATTTGATTTTTCACATTTGTTTCTTTAATCAATTTGCCCAGCATGCTCGGATTTAGTCATGTTTTTATCCAGATTTTATCAACTTCACCTGCAGGATACATCAACTTACTCAAGCAGTAAACAAATGGTAACTGAGGGAGGTGACTAACAAAGCAAAAAAAAACAACTTCATTCATAGTGTCAGCTGTCAATATGCTGCAAAATTTCATTGTGGGAATTAATTTCTTCACATGCAGTATCACTTTTTTAGTTATTGAATGTAAATATCTGTCCGTTTCTCAAATAGATACAGCTCCTTTCAGTTTTGTTGTTGCTTACTGTAAGGTTGTATGTAAGTCTCAAAATAAAAGTATATTTTATCATCGCAATGTAATCTCACAATAAAACATTTGGTGCAGTTTTTTTACCCCCTCACCATACGCATCACTGTGGATAACAGCAAAATAGACTTGAGTCCTTGTCCAGCATTAAGTGCGTTTTCACTATCGGAACTTCAGGGTAATTTTACAGGATCTTCACGGTATGCGCGTGTCTCCACTCCATCGGGCCGTTTTCAGGGAGATTTCAGGAACCAACCGAGTACCAGTCTTGGGGTATATACTCGGAAATAGCCCGGTAGAGTCGCTAGGTGGGAGATATAGTTAAATGATGCTGATTAGTTATAACTCAGGGAAATGAGCAGACATCGCCAAACAACCAGCTTTGTAAAACTGGAAGGGTTGCTGGTGAAACAGTTTATAAAAACAGCAAACAGAAAGGTAGCAACCATCCCTGCTTCTTCCATTGTCGATCTCTTGTTATTCTCTGCTGCTGTGGATGCCTTTCGGCACTGATAATGATACTTACTGTCTCATGAAGAGGATGCTCAGGGTTTTCCATAATTTTTTTGATTTTATGAAGTACCTCACGCTGATGCTGCTACACCCAACAGATGACGGCTGAAAAGATTACTCTCTCCATAACAGACTTGTAGAAGATCTGCAGCATCTTGCTGCAAACCTTGAAGGACCTTATCTTCCTCAAGAAGTACAGTCTGCTCTGTCCCTTCTTGTAGACAGCTTCACTGTTGAGTCTCCAGTCCAGTGTGTTGTCTAGGTGAACTCCGAGGTATTTATACTCCTCAACCACCTCCACTTCATCTCCCATGATGGAAACAGTGTTTGACTTATCCCTGTTTCTTCTGAAATCTACAATCATTTCCTTTGTTTTGTTAACAATCAAGGTGAGACGATTGTTTCCACACCATGTCACAAAGCGGTCCACCAGCTCTCTGTATTCAGCTTCTTGTCCATCTCTGATACACCCGACAATTGCAGTGTCATCTGAGTATTTCTGCAGATGACAGGTCTCTGATTTGTACTGGAAGTCTGAGGTGTACAGAGTAAAAAGGAATGGTGAGAGTACGGTCCCCTGTGGTGCTCCTGTGCTGCTGACCACCTGGTTTGACACACAAACCTTCAGTTTCACAAACTGTTTTCTTTTTGTCAGGTAGTCACTGATCCAGTCGATTGTTGAAGGTTCCACCTGTGTCTTCGGGAGTTTCTGACGAAATCAGGCTGAATTGTATTAAATGCACTGGAGAAATCAAAGAACATGATCCTCACAGTGATGGCTGCTTTGTCCAGATGACAGTGGGTTGGTTGAAGCAGGTGGATGATGGCATCTTCAACTCCAACTCCACGGCGATAAGCAAGCTGCAGCGGGTCCTGATGCGTTCTTGTTTGCTTATTCAAGTGGGCCAACTAGGTCTTTAGAGAGGATCATCGGAGCCGACCTTCCCTTGATCCAGGACTTGTACAGGTTAAGGGTCAGAAAAAGGGCAGCTAACATCTCTGCAGACCCCACACATCCTGAACACAAGCTGTTTAAACGATTACCTTCAGGTGTGTGCTACAGATCACTATTTGCCATAAAACAACCATCGCAGAGATAGTTTCTTCCCCTAGGCTGTCTCTCTGATGAACACTTATAGCCAGAGTAGTCAGCTGCTGTGTGGGTGCAAATACATATTCGTGGCCAGTAAAGCTGATTCTGATTCTCTCATTCTTTTTTTCTAAATCATATGGTCTCTTGTATTTCCCATTTTAAATAATGACTAAGAAAACCATGTTATGTCATATTTACACCCCAGGGAAACAGGAAGTTGTGGATTGCTAGTAAAAAGTTACAAGAAATCTCTCTTATGGAGAAACCTTATCTGCACCAGCATGCTCACACACACACATAGATGTGGGGTCTCTGGTGTTTACAGATATATTCTTGGGCTGAGGTTATCATTAATAGAGCTTGATTAATCGGTACCAGGAGTTTTTCTGTGACATTGTTGTTGTATTTTTATATCCATTTTTGTGTGATGTTGTTGTTTAGTTCTTAGTTCACGATGTTTGGTTTGTTTTGACGATGTTCCTTTTTTGTTTTGTTTTGTTTTTTCCCCTCTCTCTGCCGTCCTTTGGGTATGGAGGCAGACTTCAATGTTTTCCTGTGTTTTCTTTGTTCCCATTCCTCTCTTGTATTTTCAACTCACCCTCTCTCATAACTTTTTGTTTCCTTCCTCTCTTCTTCATCTTCTTTCTTTCTTCCCCTTAATTTTCCGTCTCCGGGTCCATAAGATCAGGAAATAAAAACCCCAGCAATTCATTATAAAGATTTTTCACACATATATCAAGTGGAGTACTATAGCAAAAGCTGCACTGCTCCGTTTGTGAAAGTAAATCTGTTGGGCTTCTACTTAGTACTCGGATACAAATTCTGAGCTCCACACTGCCAAACAGGACAAAAAAAAAGAGATACTTTAATAATCCCTGTGGGGAAATTAAGTTTCAGTACAACCAATCCAAGATCATACAAACATTTGCAGAGTAATTTCAAACATTACAAGCTGTTAAAATCAACAGGTGAATTTTTACATACATTTTAACATATGATCGAAAGCCTGGGAAGTTTCCTGGCATGGAGAGCACTCTGTAGCTCAGATGCATTTTTGGTGTTAAAAAGAGAAAATACCAGATAGATTATAGTTGTTGTTTTCTGCAAACTCTTATGCGGTGGGAGGCATGGTGGCTTGTTAAAAGTTTAGAAGACAACCTTGGAGCTCTATATTGCGCATTGAGCATAGGATTTGAAATGTTGGCAGTCTGATGACTGTGAGACAAAATAGGAATGTTTACGACCTAGAAAACAGAGAAGCTGCTGATATAGTTATACTAACAGGCTTTTAAGAGCAGGCTCAAGACTCATAAATAAAGTTTGATTGATTGATTGATTGAGGAGCGCTAACAGCTAAAACTGGAAAAGCTGCTGTTATATACCAATTATTATTGTTAGCTTATAAAGTGAATTGTGCCGGCGTCACAGATTTAGCAACTCTATCCAAGCATAATGCTAATATAGACCCAAAAGGTTCCTTCTGAGGCTCAGTATGTAAATATTAATATGGTGATCTAAGATAATCTTTTTAAATATGAGAGTAGGATTTCTTATTTTCGCTCTCAAATATCATTTCCCTTCTTTCCCACATATCTCTGCTCTCTCACTGAAAAACGTTCAATGTCTCTTGCACAAATATTGTCTCTGCTTTGATTCTTGCTCCTTTTGCTCAAGCATCCTTGTGGGTAAAACATGCTTTCTCTGGAGTTAAGAACTGGCCTGTATCAAAAATATTTGCTGTTTTGTCCCAAGAGAGAACAAAGAAAATCTGCAAGCAAACAAAGTCGATCTCAAAAGATGCAGGTATAACCCCTACAAAGGACGTTAAAGCAAGCGGCGCAGGAATCAAGCAAGAGCAGAAGACTTTTGGTCAACGGACAATAAATCTGAGCGCAAAAAATATTCTTTTTTGAGCGGGAGCAGAGCATATTGTGCAAGCAAGATTGTTTTGAGTGCAACAGTGGAGTTTTAAGAGTACAGAACAGCACGTAAGAGTAAAGATAAGGAATCCTGCTATCAAACTGAAAATGAAGGCTCGCATCTTTTGGAAGAAAAAGTCCCCTCATATAGTGAGAATCTTATGGTGACCAATGTCCAAATAGGAATAAAACAGATAAAAATAATGCACTTTGTTTGGGTTTTTAAAAAGCAGGGCAGAAACCACTTTAACTAGAAGATTACTGGAAAACATAACCATGTAAACAACCAAAAAAAGCAGATGTTCATTTTGTTAATGGTCCATAAAATTCATGAAGTCATTTATAGGGTTTTGGGAACACTTAAAAAGTTTCTGACCATAGAAGATTTTGTAAGTCTTGCCGTGGTACACAGTAGCCCCCCCGAGTTGTTATTCTTGTTTTTATGCAAGTGAACCAATTAAGTTTCATTATTACTGAACTGAGGTACTGACCTTTTCCGATGCGGAACGTGAGCATGGCAGGCTGACCCTCGCCTGCTGAGCTTCGAGCCACCATCAGGACCTCGTAGAGGCTCGAGGGCTCAAGCTCCGACAGCCGCAAGGTTTTCTCACTGCCGGGGACTTGGACTGTCTGCCAGCTTCCCACCACTGTTCCCATGTCATCAACCTGATGCGGAAACACACAGGCATGTACACACACACACACACACACACACACACACACACACACAGAGAGAGACGCCTGTAAGCAACCGACAGAATTTGCTGTTTCGATTCAATGTTGTTGTTTTTTCTAAGCGTCACAATTTCCAACTTCAGTACTGAAGCAGATATTGTTTATATAAAGGGGGTGGGGGAGGAACTATCCATCCATCCATCCATTTTCTTCCGCTTATCCGGGGTCGGGTCGCGGGGGCAGCAGCCTAAGCAAAGAGACCCAGACTTCCCTCTCCCCAGCCACTTGTTCCAGCTCCTCGGGAGGAACCCCAAGGCGCTCCCAGGCCAGCCGAGAAACATAGTCCCTCCAGCGTGTCCTGGGCCTTCCCCTGGGCCTCCTCCCGGTGAGACGTGCCTGAAACACCTCACATGGGAGGCGTCCAGGAGGCATCCTGACCAGATGCCCGAGCCACCTCAACTGACTCCTCTCGATGTGGAGAAGCAGCGGCTCTACTCTGAGCCCCCTCCGGATGACTGAGCTTCTCACCCTATCTCTAAGGGAGAGCCCAGACACTCTGTGGAGGAAACTCATTTCAGCCGCTTGTATCCGTGATCTCGTTCTTTCGGTCACCACCCAGAGTTCGTGACCATAGATGAGGGTAGGAACGTAGATCGACCGGTAAATCGAGAGCTTCGCCTTTTGGCTCAGCTCTCTCTTCACCACGACAGACCGGTAAAGCGCCCGCATAACTGCAGATGCCCCACCAATCCGTCTATCGATCTCCAGCTCCATTTTTCCCTCATTCGTGAACAAGAACCCCAGATACTTAAACTCCTCCACTTGGGGAAGGACCCCATCCCCGACCCGGAGAAGGCACCCCACCCTTTTCCGGCTCAAGACCATGGCCTCGGATTTGGAGGTGCTGATTCTCATCCCAGCCGCTTCACACTCGGCTGCGAACCGCTCCAGCGAAAGCCGTAGATCACGTTCCAATGAAGCCAACAGGACCACGTCATCTACAAAAAGCAGAGACCCGATCCTGAGGCCACCAAAACGGATCCCCTCAACGCCTTGGCTGCACCTAGAGATCCTGTCCATGAAAGTTAGGAACAGGATCGGTGACAAAGGGCAACCTTGGCGGAGGCCAATTCTCACTGGAAACAAGCCCGACTTACTGCCGGCAATGCAAACCAAACTCTGGCACCGGTCGTACAGGGACCTAACAGCCCGTATCAAGGGGCCCGGTGCCCCATACTCCTGGAGAACCCCCCACAGGGCCCCCCGAGGGACACGGGGAGGAACTACTTAAAATATAAAAAAGATAAAATAAAATAAATAAAATAAAAAAGTTACTAGAAATCTTGGCATCATAAAAATTAAAGTGTATACTAAAGAGATGCATCAATGCCATTTATTTTATAGGAATTGTTAGGGGTGCCAGTAATTATTACACTACATTTTTCTAAATAATAATAGAAAAATCTTAAAGAGGAATTAAAAGAAAACTTCCAATTAACAGATGGACACCAAACCCCATCTGTATGTATACATTTTATGGCCAATCTGGACCACATTCCATAGCAGATTAGGCAGTGATTACTCATAAATACTTCCCTAATCCCAAATTGAATGGCAAACATTTTCTCAATTGGCAGCTCTGTGCATTTGCTGAGCCAGTGTCATAAACAAGCAACTTTAGACATCAGAGTGCTCACTGGAGTGTGGTACCATCAGGGGTGAAATATGAGAACACACGTGGATTTGAGAGACCAAACACAATGCCAACAAACAGACAAACAAAAGTCATTTGCATTTGCATTAAGGGGGTCATATTTGCTCATCCTCACGGTAAGATCTGAGTCAGCTGCTCTCTTTCTCTCTCCAGATCCGTTCACTTTATTTTATTTTCTGTTTGCATTTCTTGTTTTCTTTCTTAACCTTTTTTTAGTTACTTTATCTACCCAGCCCCTGGAGTTACTGTATTGGACCGGATCTCTTCTAGGATTACTTTTTTATGGACTTATCAACATGGCTTTTTGCTCAGCTGAGGATTTTGAAAAACTGCTCCACAGAATTGAGGGCATTGAAACGAAGCTACGTCATCTGGAAATTAATTTTGATCTCCACGCTGATAATGGAAACGACACAACTTTACCTTTGAATACAAACAGCCCGGTGTTACATCGGTCTAACCGTGTCACAGAGACTCCTTACAGGCGCCTGAGCGGCAGAACTCCGCACTCTAATAAAGACTGGCCAGCTTTAAAACGCATGGAATCATCAACCCCAGCCTGTTCTTCGAGGAAGAAAAAACTAAAGAAACTCCAGCACAGAGAAAGCTCTGAACCCAGACCTGCTAAAAGTAAACAAAAGAGGTTAAAGCCAAAAACAAGAGATATTTCTCCACCTGAAAAACAGATTCGCAACCTTGAGTTCCCCGAAAGATGACACAGCCCCTGGGACCAATCAAAGCCACCAGGAGAAACCCAGCCGCATCAAACGGACACATAACAAAGTAAGAGCCCCCCCAGCAAAGATTGTTATCATACAAGACGGATCAATTAATGGAATTGAGGCTTTTTGTAGCAAGAACACCAGAGTTTATAGCTGCTACAAAAATACAGTGAGAGAAATATCAGAAAAAAATCCCAAAAATCTTGGACCAACATCCTGCTTGGAAAAGCTCGTCATTCACGCTGGATCAGCAGATATCGCGATGAGACAATCAGAGATTCTGAAGAGAGACTTTTCTGATCTCCTACAAAGACTTGATGGACTTAACGTAAACATCCTCATCAGCGGACCAGTCCCTGAAGGGAATGATGAAAGATTTTGCAGACTCTGCATGCTCCATAAATGGTTGAAGAAACAATCAGCTGAGAAGTCGTTCACATTTATTTATAATTTCAAAGTATTTGTAAGTCCTAATCATCTGTTCAAAGCAGCCCGTTATCTTAACAAGGCCGGAGTAAGGCTGTTAGCAGCAAACACTTTTTCTTATCAAAATCAGAAACCAAAACACTTGCTCCCAAAAGCTGACCTTTGGATATCAGAGAACAAAAAGACCAAGTCATGATGACACCACAGGACCGAACAGATAAACAACCATCAACCAATAATAACAACCAATAACCCCCCCCCGAGTCTAAGATTTCAGTGATTAACAGCAGCAGGAAACATAAATCGTTAACCACACGCTCTCATATTAAACAAAATCTCAAATTGATAACCTGTGAGAAGGTTCAGCTGCCCATCATCACAATACTTAAGTTAGCTTTATTAAATATCTCTATCCGGGAAGTCTTTCCTTATCAATGACTTCATCACTGAGCGTAGTTTACACGCCCTTTTATTTATCAGAAACTTGGCTAGATGAAAATAACGAAACAACTGCATTAATAGAATCTACTCCTCCAAATTATAATTTCTTAAGCGAGAACAGAAAACACAGACGAGGTGGAGGTGTAGCCACCATTTTTCACAACTCAATGAACTTTAAAAAGGTAACTCTGGGCACCCAGATAAATGAGCCTAACAAAGCTTTATTTCTAAGTTTATATACACCACCAAAACTTAACTCTAACTTATTTAATGATTTCAATGACCTTCTTTCTGTAATATGTATCGACTATGACCAACTAATCATTGTGGGGGATTTTAACATCCATACCGACAACCCCCAAGATAGACAAGCAAAAACATTAGATGATACTCTCCACAACTTCGGCCTGATCCAGCATGTCAAACAACCAACACACAATAAAGGACACACTCTGGACTTAATTATTATCAAGGGTTTAAATATTTCCAACATCTCAGTAATTAATATTGCGTTATCTGACCATTTCTGTATTTTCTTTGAAAGTACCATCTCTGCTAAATTATCCAGCCACAGTAAGACCACTATAAAAAAAGCGTTTTCTAGGGGACAGCTCAGTTGAAACTTTTAAACGTATTTACCCTTCCACTGCATCCCCCTCATCTCCCAACTCAAACTCAGTAAATAAGTTGGTAGATAATTTCCTTGCGAAAATCTCAGACATCATGGATTCCATTGCTCCACTTAAAGTGAAAGTAGTATCAGGTAGAAAGAAGTCTCCGTGGGCAAGTAATCCACTGGTACGTAGTGAAAAAAGAGAGTGTCAACGAACCGGGAGAAAATGGCGGAAAACTCGACTCCAGGTTCACTGTGAGATCTACAAAGAGCGACTGAATAGATATCAGCTAACTATAAAAGATGCCAGGGAATCGTTCTTTTCTGAAATCATCAACAGAAACATTGATAATGCACCCTTTTTGCAACAGTGGAAAGACTATCTAATCCTTTAGTGACAGTAGCCCCTGAACTAAATTCTACCAGGGCCTGCAATGAATTTGCCAGCTTTTTCACTGAAAATATTCTAACAATTAGACGGTCAATCTGTACCTCAATATCGAACCCACAACCAGTGCCATCCCCAATCAACAACAATGTAGAGAAAATGTCTGAATTCCACGAATTAAACCAGAACAGCCTTGAAAAAATCATTATCCAATTAAGCTCCTCCTCCTGCTGTCTTGATATCCTACCCACAGCTTTTCTAAAGAAAGTTCTTGCTGTTATTGGTTCTGATCTAGTTCAAATAGTGAACTCATCCCTGCTATCAGGTGTCTTCCCTCAGGCTTTAAAAACAGCAGTTATTAAACCACTGCTAAAGAAAAAAAATCTGGACAACACGTTAATGCAGAACTACAGGCCAATCTCTAATCTTCCATTCATCAGTAAGATTATTGGAAAAGCTGTGTTTCAGCAGTTGAATAGGTTCATAACAGTGACAAACCGTTTTGATGTTTTTCAGTCTGGTTTCCGTGCTCACCACAGCACAGACACGGCCCTCGTCAAAGTATTCAATGACATCCGCATAAATACAGATTGTGGAAGAACCACAGTTCTGGTTCTGTTGGACCTCAGTGCAGCATTTGACACTGTTGATCATGATATTTTATTGGAACGACTGGAGAGCTGGGTCGGACTCTCCAGGTACACTACTTGGCTGGTTCGAATCTTACCTAAAGAACAGGGACTTCTATGTTTCAATAGGAAACTTTTCATCAGAACGAACAGAAATCACATGTGGGGTGCCCCAGGGCTCCATCCTGGGGCCCCTCTTATTTAATATCTATATGCTCCCACTAGGCAAGATTATAGCAACCAATAACATTAGCTACCATAACTACGCAGATGACACTCAGCTCTACATTACAATGTCACCAGGTGACTCTGAACCCATTCAAACCCTAAATCAATGCATTGACCAAATAAATGGATGGATGTGCCATAACTTTCTCCAGCTGAATAGAAACAAAACTGAAGTGATTATTTTTGGACCCAAGGAGGAACGATCAAGAGTTAGCACACAGCTTAAATTAATACAGCTAGAAACAACTGATCAGGCTCGAAACCTAGGTGTAGTAATGGACTCAGACCTGAACCTCCAGGGTCACATAAAGGCAATAACAAGGTCAGCGTTGTATCACCTGAAGAACATCTCTAGGATTAAACGACTGATGGTGCAACACGACCTAGAAAAACTCATCCATGTGTTTATCTTTAGTCCGATTGATTACTGCAACAGCATCTTCACAGGTCTGCCTAAAAAGTCAGACAGCTGCAGCTGATCCAGAACGCTGTCGCTCGCATGCTCACTAGAACCAGGAAAGTAGAGCACATCTCCCCAGTTCTAAAGTCCTTACACTGGCTCCTTGTAGCTCAGAGAATAGACTTCAAAATACTCCTACTAGTTTATAAATCATTACATGGCTTAGCACCAAAATATGTTGAAGACCTGTTGTCATGGTACCAACCACCAAGACCACTCAGGTCCTCCAACTCTAGCCTACTAAACATCCCTAGACTCAGAACTAAACATGGAGAAGCAGCTTTCAGTTTCTATGCTCCCCTTATCTGGAACAGACTTCCTGACAAGTGTAGAGCTGCTGAAACTCTGAACTGCTTTAAATCGAGACTAAAAACCCATCTGTTTAGAATTGCCTTCGAGTAAATGCTTGATGTCATATGTATGAAATGTGTTCATGCTCTCTTGCTTTTTTTAAATCTTTCTCTTGCTTTATTGTGTATCATGTATAATGCGTGTTTCTTTTACTTTTAATTTCCATTGTTTTTTTTGTTTTTTAAATCACCAAATCATGTAAAGCACCTTGAATTGCCCTGCTGTTGAAAGTGTGCTATACAAATAAAATTGCCTAGCCTTGCCTTGCCTTGCCTTGCCTTGCCTTGCCTTGCCTTGCCTTGCCTTGCCTTGCCTTGCCTTGCCTTGCCTTGCCTAATTAGTTCAGTGATAAAGGTCAGCTGTTTTTGCAACACATTTGAAAAGCAGTTATCTTTATGTTGTCTTTAAATGAAAACTGCAGACTCCATGTAATTCTGAGAAATCCACTTTAACTGAACATTCAAGGTACAGCTTGTTCAAACACTTCTTGTTACTTGCTAACTTGTCATCAGGAGTTCTTCACACCTTTAAATTAGCAGCAGAGATCAAACCTGGAGCCAATCAAGGGTGGTATCCATGCTGTTCCACAAAGCACATAGTGAAGAAAGCAGATATTACTGGTTAAGAACTCTTATTTTTGTATAAAAAATGAAACCCTGTAAATAAAAAAAATTCACATATGACAGTGTTTTTTAAATGTAGCTTGAGCCTCTGACACAAACTCTAAAGGGGAAAGAATAAAATAATTTGACAAAGCAGATATCAAAATAAAAGACAAAAACGGCGCCTTGCAAAAGTAATTATACTCCTTGAACGTTTTCACGTTCTGTGGTTGTTTTATGTTTATGTAATAGATAGAATAACCCAAAGTGTTGTAAAATAGCAAAGTGGTGTATAATAGTGAAAGAAAATTGCAAGTGTAACTAGAGTCATTCTACAGGGTACTGAATCATCTACGCTGAATACAAATGCAGGCTTCACTTTTTAGATTTGTCTTAGTGAAAAGCTTGAAAACTGTGTATTATCTTCCACATCATTATTATTTGCTACTTTGTGTTGATATGTCACATCACCTTGCGTTAAATACTTTGAAGTTTGTGGTGATAGCGTAAAAAACTGTGGAACAGCTTAAAACTATTGTAATTTTTATAGGGAGATGTAGATTAAAAAAGAAGTGACAGCTTAAGCAAACACAGAAGATAGCAGCAAAACAACTAAAGCTAAAGTTCTTAGGGTGTATTCAGACCTGCATGAGGGGAAGTTTGGTCCACTTTAAATGGACCAGGGTTCGTTTAGAACCGGACCAAGATCCACTTTTTTAGGTGGTCTCGGTCCGCTTCCAAACGGACTCTGGTGTGGTTCGCTTCAGGTGTGAATACAAACCAGTGTCGATCCAAACCAACTCCACGCAGAGCACATCATCTTCTTTGGGCTACTGCACGCATTCGCCGACGCTGTTCCAAAATTTGAAACAGAGGGTTGCGAAACCTGTGTTGAATGAGCTGCTCTTGACACTCAAAATGATTTTGCAGCTCCAATAACAGCACAAATATGCAGAGCAGGAATGCAGCACGTAAGACTTCCATGTTTTCCTCCATTTCCAGGTCTGTGCTCTGTGTGCCGCCCTAGTCATTGCTGTCCAGTGGCAGCACCGATCGTCATACTCGTGGATGTGCTTGCAAAATATAATTCACTTGCAAAAAGTATAGTGTGAATGCAAACCGCACCAAACAGAAAAAAAAATAGTCCAGACCAAACAAGCGGGCCAAAGGACTTTTCTGGTCTGAATGCACCCTTACATTTGGTACTCTGCGATCTACTAAACGCTACACTATTAGTTAAGTCCATTCATTCAGTCATTGCTTTCTGCTCATCTGGAATCAGTGCACAACAGTAACACATCCGGGAGGGAAACACAGAGATCCCTCTCTCCATTGATACTCCTCAGCTCCTTCTGGGGGATCCCAGTGTTCCCTGGCAAGAAGAAATATGTAGTTCCCCCAGTGGGTTCTGAGTGGACCCCAGGATCTTCGGCGGTGAGAAATCCTGGGAAAAGCTTTAAAGGGAGGCACCCTAAACCCTGAACTGAAATATGACATAACAGTTTCAAAGTCTACCAAGAAGGTAGAATATTTTAAAAACAGCATTGGATGTAGTATTAGGAAAGAAGGGAGCTTAATAAGTTTCATACTAAATCGTATGTCAAATAACAAGGTAAGACAAAGGAATCCCAGTATTTCAAAACCCAAACCAGAATAAACTGCCTGAAAAGTCTCTATGATAGCTTCCCAGAAATGTAGGAAAATATGTATATATATTTTAGATTCATAATACTGCCAATTACTTTTTGCCCAGGACACCATGTAACAACTTCAATAGTCAATGTATGCATGCTTTGTCAAAGGACAATATGCACAGAAATATAGTGACAACCTTTTCAAACCTTTTCAGTCAGTTGAGCTGAAATCAAAGTATATTTCACTGGACTTAAGTGAAGTTAACTAACCAGGTGAAAGAGTTTCCCCACTGACTTAAATGCCAAATTGCAGAACAAGATAATAAACTTGGAACTGGATATAAACACACATTTTTCACCTTACACTGTACTCTGTCCAAACTCAATGTGATGGCTGTGACTGCACACTATCAGTTATTGCTTTGTAGTTGGATTCATAGTTGGACACATCCAGTCTCACACAGTCAGAAAGGAGTGAGCCTTGACCGGTGCTTTGCTTTGATTATCTCCATTTGTGGGAAGGCCATCTCACACAGGTATGTGGAGCCAAGAAATGCCTTCACTTTCACTGCACTAGATGAAAGAGGAAATATTTCTCTGCGCACAAGTTCCCACAAGCTGCTGTCCTTTGCCTTCGACTGCAGCTAAGTGTCAATTTGCAGTTCAATTATTTTCATGTCTACTCCATTAGGTAAAGAAAACACATCCTGCATCTTGTTGAATACAGTTTCAGTGTCAATGGGAAAAATGGATTTGTGATAAATTTGACATGTGTTCCATGAGAAACATTTCCTGAAAATGCCTGTCAAATTCTGCAGCTGATTCCAGACAAACACAGAACTGCTCAGGATTAGCATTGCTTACATTCTCTGCCAGTATTATTAAGTTTGGAAAGTATGAAAGTCTCCTCTTTCTGAGCCGAGAGGTCCACAGACCCACATTGAATGTATTGACAGTGCTAATCATATGAGACCTCTTTGTCTTTGCCCTGCAGTTCAGAGCTGAGCTCATTTAATTTCACTATCAGGCCTGTGAAAAAGGCAAAATCAAGAGGCCATGCCTCATCTAACAGTTCTTCATGATTACCATTTCTTGTTTCAAAAAAATTTCAGATCTTACGGAGGTGTTGAACAAAGTGCTGCAGCTCTTTACTGTGACTTAACCAGAAGACCTCAGCATGTAAGAGTAAGACCCCATGTTCAACGCCCACCTCGTCCAGTAAGGATTTGAACACTCTGTCCCACAGTCCTTTTGCCCTTATGGAGTTAACGATTTTTACAAGCATCATCACACGAGAAAAATCTACAACTTTGCTAGCGAGAGCCTGTTGATATACCACACAGCAATAACTCTGAAAATCTGGAAACTGTGGGGGGTGTGGGTGGGGGTGGTGGGGGGGGGATGTGCACTTGTTGAGATACAGCTTCTGATAACAACACGATCCTCCTGAGCCCAGCGGTACACTACAGGTATCATTTTTGATGCCATCTTTGTTTTTAATTGTCTTTAATTAAGGTGTCTAAACTGATGGATAGGGCTTCTTTAATTAGTTAATAAATTTTATTTATTTTATTTATTAAACAGGAAAAGAATAAAAAAATCGGGCCTGACTCAGTGTATATCATACAGTATAAAGAGAAGCATCATGAGGGGAAGTTATAAAGGTACTTTCTTTAGTGGTTACAGTGTAACTGTCCGTTAAATGAAGAACAAATTTTCTTTTAAATAGTGTAAGCATCTGTAAATGTGTTTTTGTGCCTCACTAGGTGACTCACAAAACGATGCCTCCATGGAAGCTTTTAGTTTTTCTAGAGACTTGGTAAACAGCTGCTGTTGAGTCTTCAATGCTGACTTTAACTTGTCGACTTTGGAGTGCTTTAAGGCTTCTTAGCATATCGGATGGGACATAGCATGATGTCGTCCCAGGAGGCCTTTTTTCACCAGTGCAGCTACTTGTGTAAAAAAGCAGGCAGACTGGTCATGCTCATGCTCCCATTCTTAATGAAGGTGGTAGGTTTTCGGTTTCTTACGAACGCCATCTTCCATGTTACGCTGCTAGACGGTTTCAGCCAAATGACTGCCTGTAGCTCTGCTTGTACGTCAGTAATGTGACCTAATCAAACATCCTAATACAGTCAGACATCATGAGCCAATTAGACATAGGAACAGTACAGTGACACATTATAAAGTAAGCAGATTGAATTAATGTAAAAAAAAACTTAAATGGCTTAAACATCTGATAGATTAAAATAATATATTAATAGTCTTAAAAGCTTTGCAATCTACTTTGATTGAGACAGAGATCAACTGTTTGGTGACCCTGGCTCTAATCACAAAAATTCGTAATTTAAATGACTACAAATCAGAAGTCACTATACGACATCTTGTAGCTAACATTAGCTAGCACTTGAAAAACTCACCTTGTAGTGCTTGTCCTGCGTACTGGCTCTCACTCGACCGACTATTTATCTCCCATCATAGCTGTTAGTTTCCACACAGAGGCACCAAACCAGATTTATAGTGGTGTTCTCCACGTTTAATGCTCGTTCTTTTGTCCTGAAAGAAGGAGGCAAAGCTTGCTAAACTCACGGCCATTTTCGAAAATTTGTGCTTTCTCGGCATCAAACTGTGTCTTTAAAATTCACAGACATCATATGTTAAATCCATGGAATGTTTCGAATGCGATCAGAAAATGGAAATGGTAAATGGCCTGCATTTGTATAGCGCTTTTTCAGTCAGAGGACCACAAAGTGCTTTACACTACATTCAGTCATTCACACACACTTTCACACGCTGATGGTGGCAAGCCACTACATTGTAGCCAGAGCTGCCCTGGGGCACACTGACAGAGGCTGTCAGACACTGGCGCCTCCGGGCCCTCTGATCACCACAAGGCGAGTGGTGATCAAATCCCCACTCTGTCACAACGACCGAACCAGCAACCCACCGATTATGGGACGAATTCCTTACACCTGAGTCAAGGGTTGCAATAAAATAACTTTTACCGCTCCATTGACTTTCATTCATTTTATCTGACGGTAGGGGATCCATGGATCGGAAGTAGATAGGCGTGACTTAGGCTCCCCAAACATTCCCAAATCAGGGGGGTGTGGCTTAGAGATGATAGCTGACAGGAGGGGTGAGAGTTCTGTGAATGTTTATGTTGAAAAGCTAGCTTGTTTTGCAGATATGATATTTAAAGCTATAGCAGCTTTAAATAACAAACTTCAGGTAGGCTTTCACAAGTACAAAATTGAGATTAAAATCTCTGGAAATTAATTAATAATAGAAATAATGAATCTTCTGAATCAGAAAACTAACCAGTAATAATAATACATCACTTTTTAAGTCATACTAGACAAAAAAGTTAAATATTCTGAGAGAACAAGTTTTTTTTTTTTCAAAGTAATTGTAAAAGTAAAAAGCAGCAGTCTCCAAAAAAACAATAAAAAGTGCCTATTCAAGTCTTTAGTTATCATCTTCATCCTTCTCAGTGAATTTATAAATGAACTCTAACTTTGCACAGCATTATTATAGTTTCTGTGTCCATGTGGACCTACTGGATCTTTGCCACATTTGTCACACACAGAAACATATGCCAGCTATGCCAGCTCAGTTCGTCTGTAAAGTTACACTTGCGCTTTAATTTCCTGTAAACAGCCGTGATTGTGCTGTGATTAGTCTGTTCCCTCTATGAACGGATCAGAACCATCCGCTAGGCGGCTGCTCAGTTAGGATGTCAGATGAGAAAAAGGGTGTCATATTCCATGCATCGCACCAGTCAATTTAAGCAGCCTATGCTTATTCGTCCCCTCAAAAACGATGAAAACACGGACATTTGCATGAATCTATGAAATCCCCCCAGATGCTCCGGACAGCATGTGAAAAGTGGACATGCCAGGGGAAAAGAGGGCAGTTAGTCACCCTAGGTTAGCACACTCTAATTCCAGTTGAAACAGCATACTGATGACTGATGGCACACAGAATTCAGCATACACACTGCAGATTCATATTGCAGTCAAGTCTACAGAGAAAACCAAGCCTCGACAACCCATAACCACATATAAAGTGCTGATCTGCATACCAAATCCAGTGGCACACTGCCATGAGCAGCAAAATAAAAATAAATATATTACTTCAGAAAGTAGCCTACTTACTTTCTTCTCAGAATATTAGACAGACATTGTTGGAGAGGGTCAAGATGATCTGAGTGGGCTCGTTTTTGTCTTAGATGTAGCACACCTACTACTATCATTATTTAAATTGTCCATTTAGAACTGTGAAGCATTCTCTCTGTGCTGAATGTTTCTTTTTGAGTGGCATTAGTGGTGTTTTTTCGCTATCTCCATTGCTCATATCTCTAAAAGTGTAAGGTTTCTATGAAATTTCAGTCCATTACATATACTGAAGGAGAAAATCTCTTTTCTCTCGTCTTCTGCCACAGCTGCTCCACAGTTTTGCGCCTCCAGAATAATAAACACTTAAGCATTAACTATTTAATATCCTCTTTTAGCCAAGAGCAGGTGTACACCTTGTTTTTATGGGTTTCTAATACATTTGGCAGGTTTTCACTTTATTTATTTTCCAAAATGGAATTAAATATTTTTTCTTGTTTGCAAAGGAAATCATAAAAATTTTTTCACAAATTTCAGAACTCCAGCAGACCATCCTTTGACTGTTGCCATTGTTCTGAAAGGACGCTCCAAAGGAAGCCCCTCATCAAGTTAATTACCTATTCCCCAGCTCTGAAACCACAAGTGGCTCTTTGGACCTCCCACTCTGAATAACTTTTGCTAAAAAACCAATGAAGATTTTTAAATAAAGATATAACAAATGCAGGTTTTAGCGGTTTTCCTGTTGTTTTTTTGGAATACTTGGAGGTCTGCAACAAAATAGCACTATAGGTACAAGTAATATTTATTTAGATCTGTTTTTCTTTTCATTATCAAACTAGAGTATTTTTAAGTGATTCCACAATATTATTAAATAATTAATATTTTTATTTAAATGTTTGTCTGTTTGTTCTCGTATGTTTGCACAAAGTACCGAAGCAATTTCCTAATGTTGTAAACCTGCCCAACATTTGGCAATAAAACCCTTTCTGATTCTGAATATTAACACTACAACATTAACATTCCATAGAAAAAAATATTAATCTTCTTTTTGCAAAAGTTTCACCCTTTTCTTTTTTTTTTACTTAAAAGTGAAAAAAAGGTGTTTTTTAAATAAATTACAACACATTTCCTACTGTCAGTGAACAATCCATAAAATGAGTCACATTTACCACCTCTATTTTTTAGATGGGAAGGGAGAGAATAATGGAGCAAGGCATTCAAGAGCGTTAGGAAAACTAAACTCCCACTGAATTAGATGCAGAGGTATAAAGATTTCAATGGAGATTTAAGTTCAGATTTGCAAAAGTGTAATTTTTATTTCTCACCTGAAACCTCAATATATTTTTCATATTCCCCTGTTCTAATTACAGGTAGTTGTAGGTAACAATGGTCTCTGCAGGGATATGGGAACAAAAACAGAAAGGCTTTATGCTGTAGCCAACATGTTAAAGCTCATAAGTACTTTTTGAAATAAAAGTCTCTATCTCTTATGATTTGTTTTTTGCCAAACTAGTTACACAGACAGAAGGTACATCACTTATTCTGTAAGTGTGTCAAAATCAAGCTAATGAAAGCTTAACAAAATAAAAGTCCTGACTTTTAATGCTTTGATTATTGCAAAGGTAGATTTCAGAATCCTCATCAGATTTAAAGACCAATGATCATGCTTTTTGTGCTTTACTCAACAGCAAAATGTTTATCATGGTACAGAGCAGTCCACATGATATGGCAGCTACCATCAAAATTCCTTCAGCAATTTTTCAGATTATAATGATTTTGTAGATTAAAATTAGGATTTGGACATTTGTTTGAATCCTATAAAACCATGTTTTTTCTTTGGTTCTAAGGCTGAGTTATCCAAAGCTACTGATAAGAGTTCTGAGTTGGTCATGTTTATATTTAGCTATAAGGAAAAGCACAGTGCTTTTAAAATATTCATCAATACAAACTGTCAGGTACGTCTTGGGGGTTACATAAATATAACCACCAAATCCAAACTGTCAAGTCAGGCACAACAAATCCGTATTAGTTCTTATCATGTATGTTTCCGACAGTGTTATTAAGGCAATCCATGCTTGGCTGGAATCGGTGGAGGAAGTTGATACGGATGAGTAAGCTTTCCCTATTAAAATGTTCTTTTTTTTCACATCTGTGTCTTATTTTAGTTGTGCATGCGTACTTTCAAATGTGTAAGCATTTATATTTCTACATTTACAGTTCAATGTATAAATGCAAGTTAACAGTATGGTGCCTACTTGTTTTAGTGCCACACATGCATTCTGCAACAGTGTTTACACTTAATGAAAGACGTGTTGTTAATTAGATTCAAAGTTGCTGTCAATTTTCTTCTGCAAACACGAGCCCCACACCAAGCTTATGCATAGTCCTTTGGGTAATAATTCTATTGAATAAGGCAAGGTCCTGTCTTGACTGTTGTTTTCCACAAGGTGATGTTAACCTGCAGGGAATGGGTTTGAAAATACAGGTACATTAAGTCTATTATTATTGAAGCATTCAGACTCCCAAAATACATCTTTTTCTATACTTCTCTTTCCGTTCATTGAAAGTTATATATTATAGAACATATTTTGTTTATTGTCACATGACTGTTAGGTTAATTGGTCTCTCTAAAATTGTCCTTAGGTGTGTGTGTGTGTGCATGCATGGTTGTTAGTCCTGTGTGTCTCTATGTTGCCCTACAATGGACTGGCGACCTGTCACGGGTGTACCCCGTCTCTCGCCCAATGACTGCTGGAGATAGGCACCCCCGCGCCATGCTATGGAGAGACGGTACAGATAGTGAATAGATGGATAGAACACATTATGCTATTACATCAGAAAATGTATTTGCAAGACAACTAAAGTAAACAACAAATATGTACCCTAGCTGTCAGAATACCTTTTACATAATTTAGATGTCTGATTTCAGACAGTGTGTTTCATTCTAATTAGACTTGTCCACTCTCTGACAGCAGTTAAAAGGATAGAAATGAATGCCAAAAATATTTGCTTTGTCTGAAAGGTACCCACTCAGAGGAAGAACTCCTACAACCACCAGTTGAGGGGGTCTACACATTCCTGGTCTCTCTACGAGCTGAGCAGCAGCCTAATTAGTCACTGAGAAGTTGCTACATAAGGTAATGTATCATTCATGCAATTAATTTTTTTTCTGTACCTTTTCATCAATGATACATGGGCCATTTTTGTTTTGTGGTAAATGTGAAGCCTCATTATGATTAACCATTGTTCTCAGAACAAACAATCCTTATCTGTAATTATATCTCGGTATCCATTACAGTCTGTTTGAACAAACACATTATCATACACATTAGAACTTCATTTCATTGTCAAATGACATAATTTGTTTAGTTGCAAAGCTTAATAAACAATAATCCTGTCCAGTGAATCTTGTACATGCTTCCAATTTGATTGCTTCATCTAAAGGTTTATATATATATGGCTGTCATATAGGGCTGTGGTGCTTAATTTATAGGGACTTGTAAAAGCCCTTAACCTTTTAAAGATTTGTTGCATTGCATCTAAACTTTAATGCATGAGATTTTATGTGAGAGAGCAACAGAAAGTAGAGCATAATTTTAAACTTTGCAACAGAAATGAGAAGAAAAAAAAAAACGTTTGCTGGGCTTTTTCAAACAGAGACAAGAAAAGCATTGTTCAGAGAGGCAGTCAGGAGGCTCAGTTGGGACAGTCTGTTGACAGTTGTGCACTTACTACACAATTGTGGTATTTACGGTTTGCTACAAGCTATGCAGAAGACCCAAAAAAATGAAAGAAGGTAGTCAGATAAGACCAAAATTGGACTTTGTGGCCTACATAGCAAATACTATGAATGGCAGAAAACCAACACTTCATATTATCCTGAACACACTATCCCCACTATTAAACATGGTGGCGACAACATCATGCTGTAAAATAAATTAAGTTAAACATAAGGCAATTGTGGAAGGAAGCCTGTGAAAGGCCACAGAAGACTTGAGACAGGGGGGGAGGTTCACCATTCCGTACTAACCAACCCAAAACATACAGGCACAGCAACAATAGAATGGTTATTTCAAAGCATTGGATAAAATAAACCAGTCAAAGACCAGACCTAAATCTAACAGGAAATCTATGGTAAGACTTACAAATTGTTGTCCACAGGCATTTTCCATACTATTTGGCTGAGCTTGAGCTATTTTGTAAAGATGATTGGGCATACTTCAAAAAATTTGCAGATGCAATAGCACCAAAAGGTGGCGGTGGACTGCATACAGGTCTTTCTCAAAGAATTAGCATATTGTGATAAAGTTCATTCTTTTCCATAATGTAATGATAAAAATTTAACTTTCATATATTTTAGATTTCACCAACTGAAATATTTCAGGTCTTTTATTGTTTTAAAACTGATGATTTTGGCATACAGCTCATGAAAACCCAAAATTCCTATCTCAAAAAATTAGCATATCATGAAAAGGTTCTCTAAACGAGCTATTAACCTAATCATCTGAATCAACTAATTAACTCTAAACACCTGCAAAAGATTCCTGAGGCTTTTAAAAACTCCCAGCCTGGTTCATTACTCAAAACCGCAATCATGGGTAAGACTGCCGACCTGACTGCTGCCCAGAAGGCCATCATTGACACCCTCAAGCAAGAGGGTAAGACACAGAAATACATTTCTGAACGAATAGGCTGTTCCCAGAGTGCTGTATCAAGGCACCTCAGTGGGAAGTCTGTGGGAAGGAAAAAGTGTGGCAGAAAACGCTGCACAACGAGAAGAGGTGACCGGACCCTGAGGAAGATTGTGGAGAAGGACCGATTCCAGGCTTGGGGGACCTGCGGAAGCAGTGGACTGAGTCTGGAGTAGAAACATCCAGAGCCACCGTGCACAGGCGTGTGCAGGAAATGGGCTACAGGTGCCGCATTCCCCAGGTCAAGCCACTTTTGAACCAGAAACAGCGGCAGAAGCGCCTGATCTGGGCTACAGAGAAGCAGCACTGGACTGTTGCTCAGTGGTCCAAAGTACTTTTTTCGGATGAAAGCAAATTTTGCATGTGATTCGGAAATCAAGGTGCCAGAGTCTGGAGGCAGACTGGTGAGAAGGAAATGCCAAAATGCCTGAAGTCCAGTGTCAAGTACCCACAGTCAGTGATGGTGTGGGGTGCCATGTCAGCAGCTGGTGTTGGTCCACTGTGTTTTATCAAGGGCAGGGTCAATGCAGCTAGCTATCAGGAGATTTTGGAGCACTTCATGCTTCCATCTGCTAAAAAGCTTTATGGAGATGAAGATTTCATTTTTCAGCACGACCTGGCACCTGCTCACAGTGCCAAAACCACTGGTAAATGGTTTACTGACCATGGTATTACTGTGCTCCATTGGCCTGCCAACTCTTCTGACCTGAACCCCATAGAGAATCTGTGGGATATTGTGAAGAGGAAGGTGAGAGACGCAAGACCCAACACTCTGGATGAGCCTAAGGCCGCTATCGAAGCATCCTGGACTTTTTTTATATTAAAAACACTTTTCTTTTATTGGTCGGATGAAATGTTCTAATTTTTTGAGATAGGAATTTTGGGTTTTCATGAGCTGTATGCCAGAATCATCAGTTTTAAAACAATAAAAGACCTGAAATATTTCAGTTGGTGTGCAATGAATCTAAAATATATGAAAGTTTAATTTTTATCATTACATTATGGAAAAGAATGAACTTTATCACAATATGCTAATTTTTTGAGAAGGACCTGTATAACTGCACACCACACATATTTTTATTTCTTAATAAATTAGAAAAAGCATGCATCATTCTACTTCCACATCACAATTATGTGCTTCTTTGTCTTTATCTATCATATAAAAGTCCAAAAACATATAGTTAAATTTGTAGCTGAAACAAAACAAAAAGGGAAAGATTTTAAAGACTATGAATTATTTTTGCAAGACATTGTATAAGTCAGCAACACTGACCTGTGCTGTGTATTCTAACAATCTGCCACTATAAACAAAAGAGAAAATCTTGTCAGCAAGAGGGGAAGCAGTAAAAACACAAGCAGCTTCAAATTAGAATAGTGATGTTGCAGTGGCCTTGCATTAGTCCTTGCATGTCTGGGAGAACCTAGAGAGTGGATTTAAAATACATGGGAAAGGAAACACTGTGGCTTCCTTTAAGAGGAAATAAACTTCAGTCACTACGATGTCACTGACTGTGTACCTCCTGAAGGGAATTGTGAGACTTTTAAGAATTGATACAACTCAATTAATGCTTTTTACCCGGTTCTGACAGAGGGCTTTATTCGTAAAAGCAATTGAAAAGGAAAAGAAAAAACTCCGATTCATGTGCAAGGTTGTTATGCACCTGGATTCATTTTCAAAAAGGAAAAAAAAATCTATTTTTCCCCTTCTACTTTTTGCTCTTCAAAGAAATATATTCCTCCTGTCTGGCTGGATAAGAAGAAACATGTCTGGCTGCATGCATGCTGAAGGAATTCTAAGTCAGTTTCATACACCCTCCAAAGAATTAATGGCCCAGATACACACAACATCTCATGGTAACCAAGTTCGTAATCTATATGGGTCTACTTACAACTCCCCAAGTGCACAGACCTACAAAATAGATGGAAGAACTGTGGATGGTTTCAGTCACGAATAAGCTAAGTCTGTCTAATAACAAACCCCTTCATGGCATTTTATACATAATGACTGGCAGATTACAGTATTTGGGAAAGTAATTGTCCTGAAGTGTTATGAACATGCAAAGCTCATTCTCCACCCCTGGTGCTACTCAACTATAGAGATTAGGCTCAGAGGGAAATCTGTTCCCTTAATGGAGTGAAAAGGTAAAAAGGGGTCCAGACAGATACAAACACACTAAGTATGTGTAGCCAATCAGCTTTCGGCTTTTCCTGTGAGCATCCTGTTCCTCTGGGCCTTTTGATCCAGGAAAAGAAAAGTCTTCCCTTTTTCCCCTCAGGTCCCGTAATACCTGTGTGATGAGTCCCAGCAAGAAGACTCAATCCCACCACATGAATGCCCCACACAGCGAATCCACAAGAGACTTCAGCCACTCAGGGAACACTGAAGCTCTGTAGAGCCCCCTGGTGTGGCAGTGTAATACAGCGTTTACTATAGACTACTAATATAAAAAAAGAAAATTGTAATATATATTAACGGTTTTCTTAGTCTTCCTTTAATTGCAAATCCTTTTTGGGTTAACAAATATGTAATTTCATTATGCATATGGGACTGTGAATAGCAGGAATACATAATTTAGATAAATGCAATTTATTATTTGTAGGCAATTAAAAACGATATGTTTTTTTCTATTTAAATTGACGATTTAAAATTAATTTATGTCACAAAATCAATATTCAGGGATGTGTGTTTTTCACGAACAAAAGTGCACGGACAATAAAAAGTGCACTCTTTCAAGAAGAAATAAAACTGCTTATTTTGCTGTGTGTACTTGGTCAAGGACATCGCAATAGGCAAAACAATGAATTGATCTGTTAGAATCAGTAAACATTAAGGCAGAAGAGCAACTATTGACAGATTTTGATATAAGACAAAATACATATACTGTATCTCAGTGTATACAAGTGAAAGACTGTTACTACTAACAGGTGAAAGGAAAAATCATGTCATGGTATGTGTTAGAGGGTAGAATATAAAAGGCACCACAGAAAAATGTGTCCTCATATTTGATGTTAGATGCAGGTAAAATGGATAAGTGTAAGGATTTGAGAAAGTTGAAAATGAGTAATTAACAAATAGCGATGGCTAGATGAATGGCTGGGAACAGCTCTAAAAACTGCAGTTCTTTTGAGGTGTTCCTGGTCTGCATCGGCCAGTGTCTATTGAAGTGGTCCAACAAAGGAATAGTGGTGAACCGGGAAGTGAGTCAAGGCCCATTTATGCACATGGAGAAGGCCTGGCCAGATTAGAACTTTAATTGGTACCGAGCTGTTTATATTCCTGTTTGAATTTTTCCATATGATTGGTTTCCAAGCAAACTCACCAGTCATAATCTGAGTAAATTGTATTCTTCTTGTATCCCTTTACAGTCGGCCAGCACAGTGGCACTGCATGCATTTCTAATGAGTTGATCTTATCTCTTTCTGACTGCAGAGCAATGGGATTTTTTAGACTTCTCTCTTATGGCTATACTGCGAGTGCATCCAAGATGGCTCTGACTGATCAGACTGGAGTCATTATAGGTCTGATTATTTTTGTTGTAGAAGTAGATGTAGCCTTTTTGCAGGAATTGTAGCATCATTTTAATAGCATACCTAAACCAGACAATATATTTTTAAAACAATTTGGCTCAAAATAATTGTTGAAGATCGTACCAGACCGCCCTGTTCCTCTTCAAAAACTGATTTCATGTGTTTTAATGTCAGTTTTTTTCTTAAATCCATACAATGTCCTCATATAAGGCTAAAATGTTGTACTGCAGCTGCAAGTTAACACTTTTGAAAGAGTAATTTGAATTAAAAAATATGGAAAAGAAAAGATAAAAAATCAACTAAAATGCACTCAATCAGAACTCTAATCAGTAGTGGTGACCATCATGTTATAACACCAGGAAGTTTGTTTTTGAGAGAGTAGATTTTTTTTCCTTTAGTGACAACTTTAACTATATTTCAAGTAAGTTTGGTTTATTTTACAGAAAAGTCTTGCTAGTAGCTTCAAAGACAAATGTCACATCTAATTTCTTATTTTCAAGGACTATGAAAGATCACTCAAAGTGTTCACACCAAGCCACCTGCTACACAAAATCCACTACCCTTTTACACCTAGCTTTCTTTCAGTATTTTTGTAAAAATCTAACTTGACACAAACTGTTACGTCACTGCAAGATGTCGACCAGGGAAACCAGGAGACCTCTGCATTGTTTTGGAAAAATATAGGAGGGATACCTTGAGCTGTCAAGGTGTTAAAATTGCTTGTTTGGACAGTTCAGAGTATGGTCCACTTACATATGCGTGACAGGTCAAATGTCATCCATAACTGCAAATCTAATTTTATAGCGGATATTTTATAGTGACTTCATTAAGAATACAGATGCCAAAGATCCTGACTTTGCATTTTGAATGCAGATTTTAATGGTGCCAACTGCTGTTTAAATTCAAGCTGCATCTTTATTGGATGAGTTCTTGTCACGAATGATTTACATCCTGCAAATCAGTCGTCTCAAGGAGAAAACTGCATCACAGTCGTTCGGAAGATGATCAAGGGCAGATTCTGTCAGCCATGACTTAACCAGTTCGATTGTTGGGGAGATTTTGTGATCCTTTATTAATGCAGCAAACAGTTAGCAATTGTGTTTTTTATTTTAAATTGTTGAAACAATTCTAAACAATAAGTCAAGCCAACTTCATTTCGAAAGCCCTTTAAAACAGCTAGAACTGACCAAACAGCTTCGGAAAAACTTAATTAATATCAACTATTCATTTTATTTTTATAAAATGAATAGTTTATATTATTGATATTATTTGCATACTTGTTTATTTGCAAAACTCTGTCATATAGTATATAGCTTCTTTGTTTGTTCAGACAAAAAATAAATAAAGATAAAAGCTATGATCCAAATACATTTCAAGAAACTGGAAAACCATGAAAAAGTTTTTTTCTGTGAATTAATACAAAGAGAAAATCATATATCACACAGATTTTTTAATTACAGTGAAATATATTTTTAAAACTCTATTTATGGATGATAGCTAATGAAAACCTCAAATTAAGTTTAGAAGAAAATTAGAATGTTACATAAAACAAATGAGTTATTACAGAAATGTCCACCAACTGAAAAGTATGTCAAGGTATTATTAAGTAGAAACTCTCAATACGTGATTTGTGCTGCATAAATTACTGCATCAATGCAGTGTGACATGGACAAAATCAGCCAATGGCTCTGCTGAAGTGGACCCCAGGTTGCTTCAACAGCAGTCTTAAACTAATCTGCATTGTTGGGTCTAGTGTTTCTCCTCTTCCCCTTACAGTGATACCATGGTCATTAAGCCTGGTATTGATAAAAAGCTTGTCAGCAGAGGGAAACATTAAGGGTTATAAAATTTCCTGGTTTGATGCTGTTTGTAGATTAGTGGAGGTTCAACTCAACGTTGTAGCCCAGGATAGTAGCTGTTGAAGAACTGACTGCCAGTCTGCCACAGAACATGCCTCGTGAATTTCTTCCAACCTTCTGAATGATCTTTTCTTCACAATCATATGCAGTAAAGTATGTGGTTATCCCTGTTGCTTGTGCACCATTTTCTACCAGTTTTTCCTTTCTTCACTTTTCAGTCAGTATGCTTGGTTACAACATCCATTTTAAAATCTAAAATTAACAGAAGTAAATGCTTGAAATGCTTGTGTGTACTTAATCTATATGATTTTTTAAAATCAAATTACTGAAATTACCTTTTCAATGCTATTTTACATTGGACTGCAGCTCTATGTCAGTCTTCTAGTACTCATTAAATAAGTTTTACCTTATCTGAGGGTAATTTCAAAAACATGACTCATTTGTGCTCAGTTGCTGGGGTAATGCTTTTCTAGGCGTTTGTGTTTGGGTTTTTTTTGCCAATCATTACTGCTTTTTTTTAAATACCTGGACTGGTTTCTCTGTGGAGAAAAAAGCTCTAGCATTTTTGTTTCTATGACAACTAATGTGTCAGACTCCACAAAAAGCTAAAAACATGTTCATTCTCCCTTCGTTTCTGGAGATTCACCTGAGCCAATTCATTATGGTAATTTTCATCATTACAACAGGATTGGGAGATTAGAGTTGAGACACCCTATCTTTTCCAAACACCAGGAAAGATAGTCTACCGATTCTTTTCTCTTTTTCTGGAGGGACCTTGCGTTTTACATCTTAATTAGAAAAAATGACACCCCGAACTTCAGGACTAATGAAACCAGGCAGCAAAGCAGTCAGACTTTGCATTCTGATAATACAACTGCATCACTGGTGACAAGTTCATAAATGCCTCTTTTGATTCTCAACTTTAAGATTAATCAGGGCAGCTGGCACAGGCTTCATGCAATTTAACCTCATAGGGGAGAGCACAGATGGCTGCATGGGCAGAAAGCACAGAAGCATGTAGAATTTAAGACATTTAGGATGATTTCTGAAATACCACATAGTTAACTAACTTACCACCAGACTGTTCATTATTAGCTTGAAATATCTTTGTCTTTTTCACATCTGTCTAAATGTGGTCATATCACTAGTAGCAACTGGATGTGGTGTGTTGTGAATTGTGCGTAGTCCTACAACAAAACCAGAAATTGCGTCACTCCGTCAGAACATTTTAGATAATGAAAATGCACATCAGCATGAAACTTACATTTATTGATTTGTGTCCAAAAGTCAATGTAAAAAAAATCTTGAAACCAATGGACATACACAGTAGTGTAGTTAAGTAAAAGTTTACGGTATAGATTAACAAAACGTAGCATATCACGGTGAAGTGGAAGGAAAATTCTACCCATTTTAGCACAATCTTCCTTGCAAAATAGTTCAATCCCAGTCTGATTGGATTGAGAGCATCTGTACACATAAATATTCAAATGTTGGGACAGACATCACTTGAATTTAGCTCTGTACTTTGACTGGGCCATTCGAAGACCTTAATGTGCGATGTTTGAATCTGTTCATTACAATTGGTGTTATGTTTAGGCTTGTTGTCCTGTTTGAAGGTGAACATTCACCCTGAACATTCACATATATACATATACATATATATATACATATATACATATATATATATACATATATATATATATACACATATATATATATACATATATATATATATATACACATATATATATATATATATATATATATATATATATACATACATATATATATATATATATATATATATGTATATATATATATATATATACATATACATATATATATATATATATATACATATACATATATATATATATATATATATACATATACATATATATGTATACATATACAGAATTGAGCGAGCAGAGAGCATCCCATACATACATATATATATATGTATATATATATACGTATATTTATATATATATATACGTATATTTATATATATATATATATAAATATACGTATATTTATATATATATATATATGTATATTTATATATATATATATACGTATATATATATATATATATATATATATATATATGTATGTATGGGATGCTCTCTGCTCGCTCAATTCTGTATATGTATACATATATATGTATATGTATATATATATATATATATATATATATATATATATATATATATATATATATATACATATACATATATATATATATATATATATATATATAATATATATATATATACATATATATATACATATATACAGAGAGCATCCCATACATACATATATATATATATATATATATATATATATATATATATATATATATATATATATATATATACGTATATATATATATATATATATATATATATATATATATATATATATATATATATATATATATATATATATATATATATATATATATATATATATATATATATATATATATATATATGTATGTATGGGATGCTCTCTGCTCGCTCAATTCTATTTGCTCAGTTCTGTCTCTGGGAATTGCTGCCCCTACAGGTTTGGCATGTCTATGAATGTGCTTAACAGTGCACTTATGCGGTTAGGTGTGGATAGGTTTGTTTTTAAAAAGAGGTTGAGGTTATTCGGTTTTTCAAAAACCCGGTTACGTGTGTACATGGCCTTAATTTTCTTTAAATCAGTTTATCAACTTTTAACACTTTTTAAGACCCCAAAGATACCCTGATAACAACTTAACGATTAACGTGCAGAAGACTGCAATTGCACTATTTTTTAAATTATTTTTAAATTGTGCAGACATGTTAATTTATGTGTTTTATTTTATTTTAACTGTTTTTCTTTACATTTTTATCCTAACCTAAGCACAAGAGAGAGATAGAAACAGTATCTCGGTTCCTGTTTGTTGAACACACGGTGAATTGACAATAAAAATTGAATAAATTAAATTTATAGTCATACATCCTTTTTACTTCAAGTTCCCATTGACGCACTGCTTGCGGTTGGTCACAGAAAATACATTCAGGTTTGTAATTGTAATGTGACAAAAAGTAAAAACTTCAGGAATTAGAAATATTTTAACATGGCACTGCATATGAATATACATAGTAAAACTGACAACTGCAGTTGAATATCACAGATAACTAGCTATTTGTAAATGACTATGTAATGTCAGTTTTGACATTATCTTGCACTTTCTGTCACATTAGAAACAACTTGATTGAGTTTAGCCATCAGGAAGCACAACATAAAGATAAGAAGACAAATCTATGGATTGATGATTAACAGATTGAAGTATGCTATACTAAGAAATTACCACCTATTTTTGGGGTGTGAGATCATGGCGTTCATCTTTGTTATCACCTGTTCTATCAAACGTGATACAACATTTATACCCATAAAACCCTCTGAAGTGTTTGAACATGAATGCATCTGCAGTTCTTTAGTCAGTAATTCAAAACGTTACGGCTAAAATTGAAAACTCTAAAGCTGAAGTGGTAGACAAAGACAAGGCTAGCATTAAGGTAAATGGAACTAATTTATATTGTGCTTTTTAAGACATATTAACCCCACAAAGCACATTACTAGCACCATATTCACCCAGTCACACTCACAAATACACCTTCCTCCAGCTTATGTTTAAGGCGTTTTAGGACATTTTCTAAAATGACAGACAAGGCAAGTTTAATATGCCTTTTGTCAACATACAGTAAGTTCTTGTGTCTTGGTTCTGGCATGTGGCTCCGTTACTTTCACACAAAGGTTTCCCAGCTTTAACGCCTTCCTGTTCTATAAAAAAAAACTCCAGTTACTGTTGATTGGTTTTACCCATATAATAAAAGCATGTTGTGATTTAAATTCCCCAAACAAACTACAATGAGACAGTTTCACCAGCAGTATTGTTTTGCTAGAAAGCCAGAAGAGATGATACTTTGGCGATTAATTCTTTCTGACAGGGCTGCTTGCTTCTTCCTGCTTTAAACAGAGTAATAGCACCCAAATCCTCAGCAGAAATTACAAGGTGAATGAAGAAACTGACATTTCTAAATCGAAATTGATGAAGATGGAATTAATGCAAACGAGTATTGAATGAACAAGCAAACCAATGTAACTTAATAATGGTGGCCAAAAGTGCCACAATCAGATATTTAAATCATTTCAGTAATTATATAAAATGAATAAAATTTTCTTGCATTATATTGTGTAAATTTATTAAACCCCAAAAAAATATCTAAATCATAACTTAAAACCTAAATTCATCCTGATTTAAAATGGTAAAGAATTTTCTCAATATTAATTATTATATATTTCCTGGCTTGAAGTCATTGTGAAATAGGTTAATCAGTTACTATTGTCCATTAAATTGGCTATTTCATCAACTGCAGACCAATTTTTTCCTCGCCTACTGACTGACGGGTGAACCCAACAGATGAAACAGATTCATATTCTGTAACACGACTATGAAATAATCGAACAACATAAATCCTTTAAAATAATTGATTAAAAAAAGTGCATTCAAATTGCATTTTTTTTATTAAACACTTAGATCCCATATGTATTCATTAAATTTATTTTTGGTATTTAAATCAGTTATTTAATTACCTATTTATTCATTAAACTTTTGGCCCCCGATAAATTAAGAACTGGTTTGAAAACTCTGGATGGATGTATTTCTGACTTTTTAAAGCGTAACATTGCATTACATTTACATTTTTTATGTAGACGAGTGCCGGAAATTTGGGAATAAAAATATATTTCCACTCTCCAATTCTTTTTCCATACATATCCGGACCTGGCCAAATCCCAATCAAATTCCCAAGGTATGCAGTAGTTCAGTATTAGTCAAGAGACTCAGTTTGTATTTACCTTTAATTCTTCCTGTGCTACTAAGTACTGTTGAAAGAATTCAGGGTGGCTTCAATAAAGCACACAAGCCTCTCGAGGTTAAAAAAGGCAGAACCGTGTACTGACCTAAAACTCAAACCTGATTATTGGTCTCATGGCCTTGCATTGCAAACAATACACAACAGAAATCTTTTTTACATTTTGTCACGCAGATAAAAACCTGAAAAGTATGGGGTGCATTTGTATTCTGCTCACTGATTTGGAGCTTGCAGCGGCAGCTCTTGATATTTCAGCTGCAGGTCTTTTGAGGTGCATGTTTTATCAGTTTTGCACTTCTACAGACTTGTGCCCATTCTTTTGGGAACACCTCAAGCTCACTGAAACTGGAGCGATAACATCTGTGATTCAGGTCTGGGCCATTCTACCACATTAATATTCTTCCATCTAAACCACTGTAGCCCTTGTTGTGGGAATATTCCAATGTAATTAGGATTTAATTACATATCCTCTGTCTAGTGAATGCATCTAGGGCAAGATGACAAGTTAGGGGAAGCAAGCTTATTGTTCCAATCTAATGTTCCTGATAAGGATGCGTCAGATCACCGGAGAGACAGATGTCAGGGCAGCAAGATATCTACAGAGTCTGACTTGGGATGTGTTGGTTCATGCTTTACTATCAGACTGGCATGAACCAGTTCTCCAGGAGCTGGACATGAAGATTGAAGACGTGCTGGAGAGATAAACAGTGATAGCTGAATATTACTTAAACTGTTAGATTAGGAAGGTTGGGCAGGGAATTCATGGCAACCCTGTTCCCTCCATGTTTGAATTGAATGCTTAAACGCCTTCTGGGACTCGGTTTTCTTTTATCTTGGAACCCTGAAGTATTTTCAGCCATTACACCCTGGCTGTATGTTTAGGGTTGTTATCCTGCTGGAAGGTGAACCTCCACTCAAGTCTCAAGTTATTTATAGCCTCAACTAGTTTTCTTGTTGGATTACCGTTTTTAGCTCTATCCACTTTTCTATTAACTCTGACTAGCTTTCCTTTCTCTGCTAAAGTAAAGCATGACGTTGCCACACAAAGCGTTTTCATAAAAGCCAACTACAGTTTGGGATACTTTTTTTTTTATCCCAATCCTGCTTTTTAATGTCTCTACAACTTTATCCCTGACCTGTCTGGTGAGTGTTCCTTAGTCTTTATGACGCAGGTTTCTTTTCACCAATATTCTCTAACAAATCTCAGAGGTCTTTACAGACCAGTTGTATTTACATGCACCTTAATTATACGATTGAATGCGCCGGACTTTGTTTAGGTGCATCAGCCTAAAAGAGGCTGAGTACAAATGCTTACCAGATCTTTAGATCTATAAACCTTCCAAAATTATTTATCCCCTTCTTTACACTTCAAAATGATCTGTTATTTTGTGTTGGTCCAAATGCCAAAGAATGCCAAAAAATTTGAGGTTTTTACATGACAAAATGTGAAAAAGTTCAAGGAGTATAAAGACTTTTCCACTGCAAACACGCAGCACTTCAACACCTCTGACAATCCCTGTGAGGGTGTGTTTCAGCTTCTCAGTGTGTGATCGATGAGCACTTCCATTATAATCATCTTGATTCATACCCTCATCATCAGATAATTAAGATGATTTAGTCACACTTGAAGACACAGATGAGATGCAGTTCTCTGAACAGCAAGAATCTGAAACTGTTGGTTTAATTTCAACTTAACATCACTCTGAATGTGCAAGATCAGTGAGATTACACATTGTCTCATCAGTGTGGTTTAGTACAATTGGTATGAGCTACAGCAGGAAAAAAAATAGTGTGTGAGTTTACACAGCTAAATACTTTAAATAGGGGTGTATTTGGTTGTGTCCTTGAGTCCGTTTTAATTTTCTTCTCATTCCCACCACGTATCCATCCGCCGTACTCGCACCTTCTGCTTATAGTGGTATTCTTTCAAGTGTTTTTTCAGCGCGTTTGGAATGGGGAGCATGTTGATGCCGTCGTATGTGGTGCAGCTGCTTATGACAGCTCTGCAGATGTGCTGCAAGCTGAAGGGCTGTGTGCGGTGGATGGGATTGGACAGGAGCGGCTCAAAGAACATGCATGAGTTGGGGTCCTTGTAGTGCTCCAACAGCCCCGTGACGGTGGGGGCGTGGAAGACGCTGGGGTCGTGGACGTCGAAGCTGAAATTGTGGTTCCACTGTTCGATGCGCGCGTGCAGCGAGCGGCCGTAGCGCCGGAAGCTGACGGAGAAGAGGTAGTCTTCCTGGGCAGAGTCGCGCAGCAGGAAGGTGCCCTCTGGCTTTCCCTCGAGCAGCGTCTCCGCCTCGTAGCGGTCCATGACTCCCCAGTAACACGGGAGATTAGTGATCTGCAGCAGGTCTGGGACTAAACAGTGGATGTAATCGATCTGAGTGTGAAAACGGTAGCCTTCGTGGGATTTCTGATGGTCGGTCCGCGGGAGTGCGGCTCTTGAGGTCAGACTGCTCGTCGTCACCTCTGGGTCGGCCGGGGGATGGGAGGCCACGTCGGGGGCGTGCAGAGAGGCAGACGCAGAGGCTGCTACCTCGTCGAGAGTGTCCAAGCAGCTCTGCAGCAGGAGCTGGTGTTGCTGTTGTCTTTGGAGAAGAAGCTGTTGCTGCTGATGAGCAGAGGCTCCCTCACTCCCAGCTAATTCGTTCATGCCATGAGCCAGCTTGGGGCCATGCTTGTACAGGGGGTTAATTTGAGCCGTCACCTCAAACGTGTGGATCTCTGCATTGGGAGGTGGCTCGACGCCTTGCTCGATGCTGATGCGCCTGCGCTCTCGCAGCTTGTCGTCCACGTCCTCCACAGCAGCCATCGCCGAAGTTGGGGCGCTGCACACTACTGCAGGGTCTAACAGGGGAGGCTGGGTAATGGGGGCTGTGTGTTGCTTAATGAGATACCACTTCTGGGCCAGCTCTGAACCTACGGGGAATGGGCAGTCATCCAACATCAGTTCACTGAGATGGATCTTCCGCCTAGAGGAGGCGCAGGCAGCTGATGATGAAAAGCCCTGTGGGGGTGGAGATGGTGCTGGAGCAGTGTGTGTCTTTATTGGAAAACACTGGCCCATTGCATCCTGGATTTTTTGCCTGAGAGTGCGACTGCTGCTGGAACCTCTGCCCTCTGCTTCACTTAGAGCGGGTAGTTCTGTGGCAGAGCAAACTGGGCCCTGACCTTGCTTGGCTGCAACACCTTGCCCCAAAAATGACGCTGTGACGTCCAGGCCCTGCCATTTCCAGGTTTCCTTCAAAGGGGAGGTGGAGGAGGAGGTTTGGCTCGTGGCCTCCAGGTCACTTAACAGCTCGCCATACTCAAACCCATCACTCACAGGTCGCTCAATAGCTTTCTCATGCGAGGAGAGGCCTTTTTTCTTCCCCTTTCCACCTTTCCGACCACCACCAGAGTCTCTTCTCTCCTCTGATCGGCTCTGTCTCACCTTTGGACGGGCCCCCCTCTCCCGCTCTTTCCCTCTGTTTCCTGACTCATTTGGTAATGACATAATGGATTGTGTGGAGAAGAAGTTACGACTGTACCACACTAAAAAGTTGCCAGGGGATAAGTTGGAAATCAAGTTTATCTTTCAACATTTTTTTCATCCACATCACTAGTTTCAGATGTCATTCTCGATGTCCAAGCATAGTGGCCGCCATCTAGATGTTAAACAACCTGCAAAAACAAAAATTAAACCACCATTTACAAATCACAAGAAAAAAATTCGCCATACAGATGCAAATAAATTGCACATATATTAAAGATGTGTGAAAATCCTTAAAACATTGCTGTCTTCTAATCCCACAAAAAAAAATTTATGTCTTTTCAATTGAGTGCACTTATAGTGAAGAAAACAAATCATTTTTTGTTTTAATAGATAAACTGAAATAAAATAAAAAAACACTAAGAAAATATTTGTACCCCAAACAGTCAATACTTTCACTACGCTGAAGCGTTGACCTTTTCTTTTTGTGGAATTTCTCTTAATAGTTCAGAGTCCTTTGTCCTTTCTTGTGCACTCTTCTCTTCAGCGAATGCCACAAGTTTATCATAGGACCGATGTCTGAAGACTGAGATGGCTAAGGAAGTTGATTTTGTGTCTGGTAAATGATGTTATGTTGATGTTTTGGACTTTAATGTGCTAAAAGACCAGGCACCACACCAGCCCCCCACGACCCTAAGGGATAAGCGGTATAGACAATGGACAGACGGATGTGCTACAAGACCCAATGATGACTGCACCTGATTTCTATGTGAAATATCTAAATATTTTAAAGAATCCACGATACCATGCAATTTAACCAGGTTCTGAGAGCACTTTGGAAGCATTATCTGCTTTTCCACAAAATTAATCCTGTTCCCCTGCAGTCGTACCCACAGTGTTGGTTTCCTCAGTCTAATCTGACCAAAGTGCATGGTTTCAGTGGCCAAACTAGGCAAGGCAACTTTATTTGTATAGCACACTTCAACAACAAGGCAATTCAAGGTCCTTTATATGATTAAGGGGAGAACAACAGTCAAAGCATAAAAGTAAAACATTAGAGACACAAAACATGAGACATTTAAACATAATACATTCCAGCTATTATTGCTCAAAGGTAGCTCTAAATAGGGTGTTTAGCTGCGACTTAAAGGAGCTCAGATTTTCAGCAGCTTTGCAGTTGTCTGGAAGTTTGTTTCAGCTTAGAGGAGCATAGAAACTGAAAGCTGCTTCTCCATGTCTGGTTCTGATTCTAGGGATGGTGAGTAGACTGGAATTAGAGAACCTGAGTGGTCTGGTGGGTTGGTATAGTAACAGTAGGTCTTCAACATACTTTGGTGCTAAGCCATTCAATGATTTATAAATTAGTAAAAGTATTTTGAAGTCTATTCTCTGAGCTACAGTGAACCAGTGTAAGGACTTTAGAACTGGGGTGATGTGCTCTACTTTCCTGGTTCTAGTGAGGAACACGAGCAGCAGCGTTCTGGATCAGCTGCAGCTGTCTAATTGACTTTTTAGGCAGACCTGTGAAGATGCTGCTGCAGTAATCAATCCGACTAAAGATAAACGCATGGATGAGTTTTTCTAGGTCCTGTTGCAACATCAGTCCTTTAATCCTAGAGATGTTCTTCAGGTGATAGAAGGCTGACCTTGTTATTGCCTTTATGTGACCCTGGAGGTTCAGGTCTGAGTCCATTACTACACCTAGGTTTCGGGCCTGATCAGTAGTTTCTAGCCGTATTAATTGAAGGTGTGTGCTGACTCTTGATCGTTCCTCTTTGGGTCCAAAAGTAATTACTTCTGTTTTGTTTCAGTTCAGCTGGAGAAAGTTATGGCACATCCATCCGTTGATTTGCTCGATGCATTTACTTAGGGTTTGGATGGGTTCAAAGTCACCTGGTGACATCGTAATGTAGAGCTGAGTATGATCTGCATAGTTACGGTAGCTAATCTTACTTGTTGTTATGATCTGGGTTAGAGGGAGCATGTAGATGTTAAATAGGAGGACAATTCCCTGTTCTTTAGGTAAGACTCAAACCAGCCAAGTACTGTACCAGAGAGTCCGACCCGGCTCTCCAGTCGCTCCAATAGTATATCATGATCAACAGTGTCAAATGCTGCACTGAGGTCCAACAGAGTCTTTATTTATACGGATGTCATTGAAAACGTTGACGAGAGCAGTCTCAGTTAGTGGTGAGCACAGAAATCAGACTGAAAAATATCAAAACGGTTGCCACTAAAAATACTTTTTCCTTGCTGGCATATAGATAGTGTGCAATTATTTTTTTAATGACTCTGAGGATTGAAATAAGCCACTTATCAATGTAACTCTCTAAAAATGAGTTCTGGAGATTTTCCATCTAAAAAAACTTTGATGATGGTTTATTTTTATTCGTAAACAAAAAAAAGTTGACTCAAGATCTTCAGACAAATAAGAAAAATAACTTGACAATTTTATGAACATACGGGATTAGCCTTTCTAAGAACCAGAAAAACAAAAATAATTTAAATTACTAAATGTCCATAACTAACAATCACAATTGAGTTATAACATTTTCAATCTAGTTATTACATAGTGTTAATAATTCATCTAGATTTAGCCTGGAAGATTTTTTGAATATGCCATCAATTATAACTGTGATCAGGCTTTTAATTATGTGGGAGAGGGATGAGAACGTTGTACTTATGGGGTATTTTTAATTCTGTAAAGCACTTTGAACTGCATTTGTTGTATGAAAAGCGTTTTATAAAAAAAAGTTTGATTGATTGAATTATATTTTGGTAGATCCCTGATTTCTTTTAAAAAACAAAAAAACTTTTTTTCTTTTCTTATGTAGCAGTGTAGGTGATTAGACCTGTATATTTTAAACTTGAATTTGCAATAGTAAAATAAAAATTATTCTAAAGATTACGGACAATGGTACTGTAAACTGGACACTGTAAATAAACATGTCTAACATGCCCCTCAATATAAAAGCAGCACCGTTTTTGATATGGTGCTACAACTAAATGGAGGTGGACATGCAAACCTTTTTTGAACTGCATTTCAAAATACATATGCATTTATAGACATTAACGTATTTATGAAATATGATCAGGTTTTTGTGCAAATAAACTAAAGTTAGAAATGTAAATTTATCTATCCGTTCATGTTTAATACAGGCTCAATAGTTTTTTTAACCTAACCTCCGGCACACAAGTTGAGTTTATGAACGGACTAAACCTTCAAAATGTTCTATTTCCATTCAAAAAAATGGAAGTTACTCAAGTTACTAAACGTTATTGTAATCATTTAGTATTATGGAGAAAACTGAATGAAACACAAAAAGACATCCCAGAGCAGATACTCTGTTCATTTAAATATTCGGTTTACAGCCAGATGCCGTAATGTTAACTTAGTTTTGTCGTAGTTAAACCCAAGGTTGTACCCTGAAATCACATCAACTTACAGTGATGTCGACAAAGACTTTATCAACTTTATCAATGTGCTTTAAACTAACGTTAACTTCCGTTTTATAACAGGAATCAGATTTTTTCATTCTTTACAAATTGACTTTACATTACAGTTACAGAAATACGGAAAAACTGTTAAGATCAGCTGCTAAATTAGCAGCTATGCTAAATCAGCTGTTATGTTCGGTAAGAGCTAAGTTAGCTTAGCATGTAGCTATCTGGTAACTTGGCTACTCTTCACTCCTGGGAAAAACTACTTACTTGGAAAAGTAAAATACTTATAAAACTCAGCTTTAGTTGCACTACACAAAATGTAAACATACCGTAAGCAGTTGTAATAGTTTCCATGTGAAGTAGATCGGTTTTTTTTAAGTAAGGACGTTAACAAGGTAGCTAGCCGTTAGCTTGAGGAACAGCAGAGAGGGAAGGGGGGGGGGATACCTTTGACTCGGAAGTGAAATCTACACGGGATTGTCGCAAATCTCAAAAATAAGACCTTGTGTTGATAAAATGCCTATTTAATGTACACGAATAAATCTGCAGGTGGACACAAAAACACAAGTTTAGTTGCAAAAGAACTGAACCTCTTTATTTGGACTGTCATGATCCGACGGATGTTGCACTTCAGACCATTCACACATAAGAGTGACAATGACAGTAAAAAAGTAGAAGCATGTGATGCAAAAGGTTCACAAAATATTAGAAAAAGTCTGGGGCAAGTTATTTAGAATTAAATATAAATTTTACATGACAAGTATGCGGACTGTGACCTACAGCTGGCTGCAGAATTGAACCATTATAAACCCTAAGCATCACTTGGTAGATGTCTCAATATGACACAGGCTCTGTACCTCTTCTATAGGATCCTGACATGTTTATATACACCAGGCAGAACTCATGAAATGCATTTCCCAACTCATTTCTTGGATCGCTGGAATGTAAACATGGAGTAAACGAATTCCTTGGCCCGTTGATAAGTGTTCAGTTTACTCATCGCATCGTTTTTGGCTCAGATAAGCATCGTCATCCCCTGCTGCTGCATCAGCATCATAAACACACAGTTGCAGACATCTGTATTGTACCTCTGTGTCCATTAAAAGTAATAAATAGGGTGCTGAAAGCAACAGAGGCTATGAAAAGGATAATCTGAGCCATTTGTAACACAGTTCATGAACAACACAGTGGACTGTTAAAAAAAAAAAAAGACTGCAATAAAGCCCACATTGAGTTCTGACAGTGGGTGCAATGCTTTTTACTAAGTCAGATCTATCCAAGAGCCTGCTCTGAAGAAATCCATGACTAGAGTGCGGCCACTTTTAAAAGAAATGTTTTGCGAATGCTGGAGTTTTGCATTTCAGGCACCATATGAACAGTTTTTCAGGACATGGCAGCCAACAGTTTTAATATCACGGCCAGAGAAGCTGTTCTTTCTTCTTACCACGCCATCCAGACTTGTATAAACCAGATCTGAGTGCTATTTGGAGTCCACCGATTCCAGGGTAGAAGACTTTTTTAAGACTCCACCCAGCCATCTCAAAAGTGAAATGGCTTCAGTTCTTTTATGCGTTACATAGCGAGACAATAGATTACTCATGACATCAAATATTATGAATCAGGGATTATCCCAGAAAGATGTAAACAGTGACATTTAGGCGATATGAACAACATTTGTTGCAAGATGACTGGTCTCTAGCTGTTGGTGACACCTGGCACCATCAGCCATCATGTCCTCTATCTACAACAGTGCTGTATTAGTGTGGCAAAACATGCGATTATAGAAAATAAGCATAAGTTATCAATATCAAGGGAGAGTAAAAAATACAATTGGAAAAGATATCTGTAAATAACCATCTTTACTAGACAGACCTCCTATGGCTGTGCTGAAATAATATATGAATGGTTATCCCTGGCTTATGAAGCAACCAAAAGTGATCCAAAAGACCATTATCACACAAACATGCACCTCCGGCTCTGTCACATTCAAAGACAGAGGCTGGAAAAAGACAGTTTTTGATTCAACACTGATAACAGATGATAATGTTGGAGCTCTGAGACTGAAACACAGACACAAACAGAAAAAATATGGACATAGTTAAGCACCTGGAAAAGAATGATTCATCAAATCGTCACATTGGCCATTTTAAGGATGAGGGCACTGTGAGGTTTAGACGCCATGCTCTGAGAGTTTCTTAAAGGATCGAGTTTCATTTTCCTAGGCCAGTCGCAAAGGAACCCGAGGGCTGAGACCTTTTTCATTTAGCTTTCTCAGCCCAGCATTGGATCGTAAATTGAAAACACTCTGGCCTCTTCGCTTTTATCAATTCAGTATCTAATAAGCTCCTGCACAGTACAAACCTCACCGGCTTTTACTAACCCCCCCTCTGGGGATTCCCTGGCACAAAATGAGATTCATCATCATTTATGAAGTAGGACATTAAAATGAGACAAATTGCAGCTGGCAATAATTTTTCACACTGCTTTTTTTAATTGTTCTGCTGCAACTCACTACAAATATCTTTCTCAAATCAACAAACGCACAACCCTTGTCTTTGGCTTTGTAGAAGCTCAGAGGAGGACAGTCAATTTTACTTTATGTGTCGAAGTAAAACAAGCGAGACAAAAGGTATGCCCTAAAGTTGAAATATAAACTATTTCTCACTCCTTTTGCTCCTCTATTTGCCATTCGTGCAACGAAATCATCAGAGAGGACGAAAGGAAACATCAGCCTAATTTAAAGCCCAGACTAGAGCTACCTATAGGATTAGTAGGTTAACACCAATCTCCAGGTGAAATCTCAGTGTGTACCATGAGGGTCAATTACAGCTCGTGCCTAATATCAAAGATAAGTTAATAAAAGTGCCTCACTTGCGGCTGGAAATCTTTTTAATCTAGAACATGTGTGGTGAAGGGGCTGTCAGTGTGTTGTGGATAGAAAACCTTGGTCCAAGGTAGTAAGAGAAGAAGAGCTAATTCAGGGCAGAACCCTTAAAGACAGCACCGATCCACTGCTTTTTTCATATCATGGTAAACTGAAGCGCTGCACACCATGTCACAGTCCTGCTGCAGGTGACATGGCACAGCTGACACAGTTATTAACCTTTTCTCTCCTCTACAATATAATAATCATCTGTATTCCATTTTTAATAAACTTAGTTGTATATAATAAAGTACAAAAATATTAAAGAACATATACACAGTTTTTTTGTCATATTGTAGTGACTGCGTTTGCCTGGGTTTTTCAAAGCATACATCTATCTTTGTGCTGAACTGAGCAGGTCTCAAATGAAGTCTCTTTTTTCCCCGTCTCCTCTTCATATTGTTGATGTCCGGTCAGTTCCATCTGAGAAGAAAACAAGCCACAATCAGGAATCAGCCTCAATCATGCATATTGAGATGTTGTTTTGTGAAATCACATGTTCCCGCCCAGTCGGTGTTAGTCTATGGAGTGACTCTAGTACCCAGCATAGCGGTGTATTTAATGGAAACAACTTTCCACTGTAGTGACAGCCGTGACTCAAAGTTTCAGGAATAGAAAATGTTTTAAATGCGCTGCAGTTAGTCTATTCATTTTTACGTTCAATTCATGTCTTTAATGCAACTTTATACTTTTCAAGCCAGTGAGTATAAAAGAAATTGCCACATCCAGAAAGCCATTTTACTTTTGTCCCCCTAAGAGTAACATCTTCTTTCAAAGCTTCAATAAGGTCGAAAAAAACATTTTTTCCCTTTTTAGTTTAAAACCATTTATTGCTTTTCAGTCCCAGATAAAAATGGCAAATAATAGAAGTAACACAAAAACCTCTAACATTAACACCTCATTCTTTAAGCTCATAATGTTATTGAACCTTGACCGGACAAACTGCAGCAACCCCAGATCAGAGCACTGCCCCCACAGGCTTGTACAATAGGCAGTAGCCATGATGGATGCATCACTTCCTCTGCCTTTCTTCTTACACTGATGCGCTCATCACTCTGGAAGAGGGTAAATTTGGACTCAGACCACATGACCTTCTTCCATAGCTCCTGAGTCCAATCTTTATGTTCCCTTGCAAATTAAAGCCTTTTTCTCCGGCTAACATCTCTGATTAGTGGTTTTCCTCTGGCTACAAAGTTGTTCAGTCCCAATTACTTGAGTTCCCTTCCCATAGTGTATATGCAAATAAGTTTATTTTAACTTTTAAATATAGTTGTGAGGTCTACTGTTTTTCTTTGACTCGATTTCTTCCAACTTTTAAGTGCTCGCTAATTATGTCCTTTCCCCTCCAACCATATTTCTTCCTCAAAGACTATGGTTTTCCACTTCCCCTCCAGTAATGCGTTGGACAGTTCTTAACCCAATTTTAGTCGTTTCTCCAATCACCTAAGATGTATTCTCAACTTGATGCACGCCAGTGATTTGAACCTTCTTAAACAGACTTAACATGCTTTCCACAACAACAGGATGTGGTTTCAACATGGCTGTTTAGGAAATAAGAAGTTACCTATCGCATCAGTTGGGGTTAATTAACTTATTGCCAGCAGAAAGATGGCTGGCGACCAGCTGGTGATTTCTGAGTGAACAAATGAGTATGTGTAAGATTTCCTAACTAGTAGCACCAATAGTTAGTTGGTGGTGAGGACACTTACCCCCTAAGGCATGCTCTGTCATACTGAGGCACAGTGACTCCAGCGTGGGGTTGATCTCCAGGTCAGCCCCTGGAACTTGGCATTCTTAAGAAAAACAGAGAAATCATCTTAGTCCTTAAGAATATTAAGAATCCAACTGACTTAATAATTCTCTTTTTGTTGCTTTTTTCACACTAAATTACAAAGGGGGAATATGCTTTGCTCGCATGTAGAAAGAGGATAAATGAGGTTTTTTATTTTAAAATGAGTAATTAAGCATGCTGTGAGGCACAGTAAACGTATTAAATAGTTCTATTTTATCAACTAATAAAAGATAGCTAAGTTGTTTGAACAGAGCAGAAAATCCTTTCCCAGTGGGGAAAATCAGGTGTCACAGCAGCAAGTTAAGGTAAGTGGGAGCATTGATATTCACACAAAAGGTAAAAATATATATACAATAAGACTAAGAGAATATGCAGTAAGAACAAATTTACAAAAATATAGTACAGTTATTAAATATAATTCAGAGAAATGTCCAGCTCTATAGGGTAAATCAAAATATATAGATTCTTATGTTAAATGACAGTTAGTTGTGCTGGTTAAAATAGAGCCTGCTGTGCCTCTCGTCTAAGCAATAAAGTGAGTATGACCGTTTTCTTCTTTTTATATTGCGTTGTATTTATGTTGATTGAGATTAACCTTTAAATATACAATGTCTGTCTGTTGGACTCCAAAAATGACCCAAAGGAACTAAAAATGAAACACATTCTATAAGACAAGCAGCAACCCTGTACTACTTTTATATACTCTGTAGCTATTAGCAAATGTGGGATTTTGGACTGCTTTAGTTAAATTCAACACTTCCAATTAATTTATCCTATTAGTAATGTACGGTTTGGGCCTAAAACGATAGTGTAAATGATAGCAAGCACAGTGGTTTAAATGTGTAATGGAAAATACTATTATAGTTCCCTATTAATAAAAAGTATTATTTGCATTAAAAAAAAAAAGATTACTATAGGTTGTGGGCAAGTGTACGAGCATCAATCTAAACCAATTAAAGTATGCTAAAATACAAAAATGCATGTATGCTCAAATATGGCTTGCATGATACCTTGCTGCTGGAACATGAGCATGGTTTGTGGAGATGTGTGGACAGGAAGCGAATGGGTCCGCTGCACAGAGCTGCGACTCTGACTTGGCATGCTGTTACTACCCCCAGGGTTGGCAAACCACAGGTTCTGTAGAGGAAAACAACACCGTGGTACATAAATCTTCCTCAGACTTCTAGAAAAGGATTTCTTATTATTCAGCTATAAAATAAGACTTTTGATTTACAGAAAAGGGAAACTTAAGGGTAGAAAACAAAGGAAAACCAAAGTGATATAGGTTTGCGCTAAAATATCTCAACGTTTGCATTCAGTTCTAATTAGCCAAGCTAAATCTAATCCACTTAAACATAATTCCAGTAATCAATATTTATGAATGCTTTGATTTCTTAAACAGCAGGTATAGTGCCTTGCAAAATTACAAACCTTCTGAAATGTTCCATATTTTTTCATAATGAAAGTGTCTTTAATGTATTTTATTGAGATATTATTTGATACACCACCACAAAGTGATTCAGTTTACCCTACTCAAACAAAATAACATCTACTGACCTTCTGAAGTTAACCATTTAGTAAACACAGTACATGTCTGTAAGGGCCTGTTAAGGTCTTCACCAACATCATAAAATCCAAGGGACATACCAAACATGTCAGGGATAAAGTTTTAAATTTAAAAGTAGGAATAATATTAAATAAATATTCAAAGATTATGAAAGAGTGCCACGAAGGACGCTATTTTTGAACGAAGTCCTGTTAAAGGGACACAGCTAAAGATTGTAAGAAGGATCTCTGCTCTGATGAAACTAAAAAACTTGTTGGAAAATATATATTTTAAAATAGATACAATACTAAGTTATGGATGTCTCTTGTAAAAAGTGTAAAAAGTTTAGGAGATTAAAATAATTTTCCAACATTGTATGCTAGGCAGTAGCATTTTGATATTCACGGTTGGCAATACTGACTTGTCTACCCTGTCCGGCCAACGCAGGGTTAGTGAGTGTGTGGCGTGGAGACGCTCCGCCGATCCCACCAGGAAGACACATGCGCCCAGCTGGGAGTCCACGAGGGGTCATTGGGAACTGCCTCTGGCCTCGTCGGCTTACACCTCCACTCACAGAGCCTGCTGTGGGGAGGGAGTTTGACCCATAGTTCCAGCTGAAACAACACAACAGTAAAAGGAAGTTAGATGAAACAACAGCTGAGATCTGTTAGTTGCATGAAAATGACAGCAATGATTTTAATGAGAAAAGAGGAGTAAGAGAAAAAAGGAAGACAATCAAAAGTAACAAATAGTAGGTAGGGATGTGTACCGAAACCCGGTAATAAATTGGCCCAGGGGCTGATTCTGACGGTCCACCCGGACCGATAAGCTTCAGCCTTATCGGTCCTCTTAACGGTAAACTTAAGGTCGTATTCATGTTTGCGGGAGATATAAACACAAGCCAAGCACTGTATTGCAGCTCAGTCCTCCTAAAACAAGCACACACACTGCGGGGACGGAGTGCCAACTGCTGCGCGCTCACGTGTGTGTTCGCCTTACAGATACGATGGCAGAGCGAACGAAAAGATCCAAAATTGGGCTTCATTTTACGAAAATAGATGCCGACAATGCATGCTGTCACATATGTAATAAAAGCTTTGCGTGGAAAGGCGGGAACACAAGTAATTTGACCAAACACCTTGCCAAAATACACCAACTACAAACCGAAAGATGCACGATGTTTGACCGCCTGAGTGCTGCAGCAACAACGACCGCTGAATCAAATACAACAGCTGTTAATATGCAAAGCAAACACGTGAAGCATGGACATAAGTTTGCCATTTCATTCTTACAATTAATAAATGCTGGATATTTTGAACAACAGCTTCCTTCTTATCTAAGTTTTAAAAAATTCTTAAACTACAGTTAACCTGCTATTTTATTCTTACTATTAATAAATGCTGGATATTTTTCAAGAAGAGCTTCCTTATCTAAGTTTTAAAAAAAAATTCTTAAACTACAGTTCATTATTTGTGTTTTTCCCCTTTTGTTTTAGTCTTTCAAAAAAAAAGTACAGATAAAGTACCGGATCGATAAGGAGTATCGTTAAGAGAAGTAGTATCGATAAATTCTTAACGATACCCATCCCTAATAGTAGGTATGAATTCAGTGAGAAGGTTGCAGTAAATTAATGTGACATCTATGCTGGTAAGGAGAAAGATCAAAAAGGTAAAACAAAGCCAGAAGCCTCACCCTTTCTGTCGGTACGCCGACATGTCCGGCATTGCTTTCCGAGGGAACAGGCGCAGCAGCTTCAGGACCTGCTGCTTCCAGGTGACCAGCCTTTTCTTTTGAATTTCTGAGAAAGCCTGACAATGAAAAAAAAAAAAATATATATATATATATATATATATATATTCTAAAAATGTGTTTTCTGATATCTGATACCGCATGCATGCAACATATTGATCAATAAAAAAAAGTTAAAAGCTACTTCTCACCTCATGTGCTAGACTCTTCTCAATAAGCTGAAGGTAACAGCTAATGTTTTCTTCATCTGGCCTTGAAACCAGCAGCTGGGTGCACACTGAAATATCAAAACAGTAGTTTATATTACCAGTAGGTACATACACATGATAAACATATGAGGCAGATATAGAATTAAAAGGTCATAACTGGGATTTACTTCTGTAAATTACAAAAGGTGCTAGTAGTACCATGTAAGAATGTTGCACATCTTGTCAAGTTACAGGGGATTCACTGATTAGTGGAGGAAAAAAGAAGATAAACGGTTTAAAACATTTTACACATACAAAGCAGTGTGGTGTGCTTTTGTATTTGGCCCCGCATTACTCTGATCCCACTATATAAAATCCAATGCAGCCAACTGCCGTAGCAAGTCACTATGGAAGAAAACAGAGTCCACCTTTAATTTAATGTCAGTAAATACAAATTCTCTGTGAGGTTTCTCATAGAGCATTAGGGAACAAAAGACTTTATGAAGACCAAGGAGCACACTAGCCAGGTCAAGGGTTGTATAAACCTTAGCGCAGGCTTTGCTTATAAAACAACGATACTAAATTTGAATATCATCTGAAAATAGTATAACACATATACAAACCTACCCAGACATGGCCATCCACATCTGGGCTTAATGGGAAAGTGACAAGAAAGCAATTGTTGAAAGAAAATCATAAGAAAAGTCCCATTTGCAGCTTGTCAGAAGTTATATAGCAGATATACCAACATCAACGGCTGCATAACCCTTATCCTCTCAGCAGGTCAACAACTAAACATACAGCCAGCGCTCCAATGGAGAGGTTCAAATCACAGCATTAATACATAATAGTTAGAATGACCCAAACTAAGACAAGACCTGAATAAAATATAAAGTCTGTGTTAAGACTTAAATACTGGTGTTCATAAATGATCCAAATCCAATATGTCAGAGCTTGAACTATTTAGCAAAGAAGTAGGAGCAAAATATTTAGTCTCTAGATGTGCAAAGATGCCATTGGTTCAAGAGGGGGAACTCAATAGAAAAGCATAACAAACTTCAGATTTATTTCTTGTTGCCAATTAACTTTCACAATCATGGTCACCTTTGGGTTGGTAAATCACAAAACATCCCAACAAAATACACTCTGTCATTGTAACATGACAAAATGTTAAAAGTTTCAGGAGTATAAATGCTTTCACAAAACAGTGTAAATAAATATAAGCAAATACAAATTGATGAAAAAGCCTTTAAAGCTACATTGTGTATTTTTGAGTTAATTCTTCGCAAAAACCCCTTTGTTCTTTCAAAAATATGTGCTCATTCATGTGTAATTACTTCCACCTACTAATGAAAGTATTCCTGTAAGTGTAGAATCTGCTATTCAGAATACATACGAGTGAGTCGCGCGACTGGCTGAATCCATGTTCAGCCTCCATCTTTGAAATACATTCGCCAACGAGGAACATTCCTGGAAATTCTAGCTCCGCCTTTCGCGCTATGGCTACACTCAGTTGCACCGTGACGAATGCCAGAGGGAGATTGTCTACTCGCGGCAGACGTCTGACTATATGACTAAATGCAATGTAGTTTTTTTAATTAAACTCATCACTGGAAGGAACACTGGACGAAGTCGTAGTACTGGAATCCATGTTAACCTTGGCATGAAACGGCCACCGTAGGAGTTAAAACGCGCTCGGAATGGGGGGGTGGGAGGTGGGGCTAGAACGTAATATTCAGTTGGTTGTTTCACCGCTAGATGGGAGCAGATCTTACTCAATGTAGCTTTAATTATCTTGGCTTCACATAGTCTGCAATGAAAAAAGTGTATTATTTTTAATGGATTTTATTGCTCTAACAGGGCAACTTTTAAATGTCTCGGGTTTGACATTGTACTTGAGTTAAAACAATGCATCTTACAAAGACAAATTTAACTGTTTTTATGTACTTAATTTAGATCAAATATGCCACAATCTGAAGCTGAAAGGTTTATAATCGTACCTTTTCCCATGACACGGGTGAACTGTCCTGCAATGTCCCCATCTGAGATAGGCGTGACTGATGAGTCTCCATCGCAGGGGGGTGGGTTGTGGGACTGAAAGTCCTCTGATGTTGGTTCTTTGTCTGCTCCCGTTTTTGTGCCTTCTGTTGAGGAAGTGGAGGCGTCCGAGACGGGCTGTGCTGCGCTGGGTGGACTGTAGGCCTTAATGGGCGTGATGATGATCTGCTGAAGCTCCTGAAGGGCATTGCGCAGGTTTCCCCCTTCCAAAATATCCTGACAGGAGATGAGGGCATCAGTCTCATACTGTGTAAAGGTAAATCATCTGGAAATGCACACTCTGTGTAAAGTGAGCGATTTTAAAGCTTTTATGCCTGCAGCTAGCAGACATGCAGCACAACAGAGGTAAACCAACTTTCATAGCACCATCGCAAAAAAACACGTACTTGAGTGTGTTTGATCAGTAGCAGTGAAAGGTGATCAGGAAAAAAAAAATTTGTTGCCTTTTTTTAGCTTCAGAGGAACCTGAAATAATCACCTTTTCTAAAGACTTGAGAACACACTGTCTCTCTCGCAGTTTCTGGATACTCAACGCAATCTTGTGTCGTGCTCCTTTCGTGACGTTCTGAACAAGACAGATGAGAAATAACAGACTGCTATGAGAAGTCATGTCTTGAGGGTACACTGAGCAATTCACAAAGTCACTGAACAACAAACCTAATCACCATCTGTTTCAATGAAGGCAAGCAGGAAGTGTGACTGGCTCAATAGAACTGTAGGGTTCATCATTTAATTTCATGCCTCATTGAGAGCTTATGTATCACCAGGTTTGAAGACCGTACAGAAATCACACTCTGAGAACAGTGAAAAGGCATCAGAACAAATAAAAAAAAAACACCTGAGATTCTAGATGTTGCTCTGTGAGTATCATCATCTCCTCATAGGTCATCTGCGAGAATAGGGATGCATATTTATGAAGGCGAAGGCTCTTTAACCAAGCAGGAACATCTGCAACAAAGGGGACACACAAAAGTCACAAAAATTAGTATCGTCAGCCAGGAGATAACAAAAATATTAACCTCAAGTTAGAGTTATGAAAGCTCAAATCTAATATTACACTCCAAGCCAAACCTTACGCTGTGTGGAAGGTGTCACTGAGGCTAAAACAACACTAAGTCATAAGAATCAGGTAAATAATCAGTCTGTACAGATGTGGTTAAATTATTAAATAAAATTGGCTTGGGCCGGTTTTACAAAATTTAAATTTTAACACTGCTAAAAAATTGTCTGATACTACTGGGCTGAAAGGAGCGTTGTAACGTTCTTACAAGACAGATTTGGCTGTTTGGAAATATATTTAGCCCTTAAAAACATGGAGAGTCACTTTATGGAAACTAAAGGAGCGCTACATGTCACTCTTATTAAAGCAACCAGAGATGGCAAGTTGTGAGTGGGGCATCACCAGAAATAATCAATATTTTATATTTTAGCAGCAGTAGGAATAATTGCTGCTTTTCTGTTTTACATAAAATAAATTAAATCACATTAAATGACCTTTTTAGATGTCAAGTTTTGTCTAAAATCAAGCTGTTGTTTGATGCAGTGTTTTTACTCAAGCTTATTATACCAAAAATAAGTAATACGGGCTCCTGTCTATTCATTGCCAGCCATAAAGTTTGAGGGACGGATCACACTTTTGTAAAATGCGGTTTGTAATGCTTGTTAAATCAAACAAAAATAACAATGTTCACAAAAGGATGACTTCTCTCTGCCCCTTTTCATTATAAGCTTAGGTTTAGCCATTTAAAAGTACATAAATAAAAATAATACATATAAACTTAAGCCAAAAATCATTCATATCTCTGGCTTATTTAGATTCAAACTATTTTTTATTCAACAAAGAAATGTATTGCTGATAGGAAACGAGGCAGGCATCTTTTAATAGATAGTAACGGAAAGAAAAAGGAGCATCAATTTTGAAAAAAACCCATCATATTAGATATGTTTTAACACCAATTTTATTAAAAATCTGATGTCAGAAATTCTTTTTTCCAGTTGAGATCAGATCATGGCCTCAGATTTGGACTCAGACTTAACCAGTAGACTGCTCCCTCCTTGGTGAAGGTCAGTCTTTGCCTTAAGCAAAGCAGTTGAAGCATCTTTATATCTGGTATATAAGTGGTGGGAGGACGAAGCAGGAGATACAAAAGATAGATTGGTGCTTTGTCTGCAGTAATGCTGGCACTGTCTCAGACTCACAAGGTGAAAAAAAGAAAAGAAAGAGCTGAACCAAAAACCAAATATCTGAATTTACCCGGCTGTCTACATACTGTCATAAGATATGGAACAAAACTGGAAGAATGACATCATGACATGAGGGGCTGAAACAAGCTCCTTTCATAGCGTAGCTGGGCTCACCCTTAGAGATAGGGTGAGTTGCTCTGTAATGTGTGAGACACTCGGAGTGGAGCCGCTGCTCCTCCAAATGGAAAGGAGTGAATTGAGGTGGCCATCTCATCCAAATGGATCCTGGAAGGGGGGGCGACGGGGGTATCCCACTGGAAAAAGTCCCTGAAACACACCCTAAACTCACAGGTGGGAATATATTCCTTGTGGTCTAGAAATGTCTTGGGTTTAGTCGGGCTGGGGCCTGGAGGGATGCTGTGTGGAAAGGTTTCTGGCTTTCCCTCTTGGACCTGATCAGCCCCCCCATGGCAAAAGCTCATATAAGCAGAAGACAATAGACGGATGGTAGGGGAATTACAGTACAGTACACCAGCATTGTGGGTCAGTACGTTTGGGGTACACTGCAATCTAGATAAGCAATCTTTGTTACTTCAAGAGCAAACAAATAATTAAACAATGTTTTATTTTATAATGTTCTAAAACTTCAAAAAGTGGCTAGTTTAAACCTGACTGAGATGTGGGTACATTCTTTACTACTCAAGCATTACCAGGTATAAACAATGTATGGACAGATAGAATTCACAATAAAATCATATGATAAGGTAAACTCAATGTTTTCGTTTAGGAATATTTGCAGACATTTGAGAAATATATTTTGAATCATTTCGTGGCTGTTTTGACTATTAGAATTGGAGAGATGTGATTTTAAAAAAATCTAATAATTAGCACCTTTATAATCAATTTTTAACATTTTTATCAAATAGCAATGTTTGACTTTTTTATGCAATACATTTATTAGTGACTGAATCAATTAAAAAACACCTACAATTTACATTAGGATAGATTAAGAGCAATTTCTTTGACCTATTGGAAAAGGTAACATTGCATCTTCGCCTTAATGCAGTTCTTCATCCATACAGATTGAGATGCACTTTCCTTTAAAATTTGTAAATGCTATTAAACCAGCAGCTTTATATTTCATAGTCTTCTAAATCGTGCAACTATTTTGTGGGGGAACACTGCTCCATATAGTTCACAGAACAGCCTTGCCATCATTCTAATCTTTAGATCCCTCTGCAGATTTCTCTGTGAAATTTAAACCGGGAATCTGGCTGGGGCACTCCAAAATGGTAATATTCCTTTCAGTAAGAACCACCGTACCTATAAAATTACAAAGTTTACTTTCCACCTAAATATGCTAGTAGTATAAATAATTTTGGGATTAACTTAGTTCAGAAAAGTAAGGAATGTTTAATTAAGAGATTCATGCTACAAAAAAGGACAAGACTGCAACTCTTGTTCTAGTCGTCAATGAAAATCCATAATATCCACAACCCTAGAATGACCAGACACCTCATATTAACCATTTGAATATATGTAGATTAAAAATAAAAAGAAACAGTGTTTTATTTACAACAGGATTAATTTCCTGCACTGTTTATTCACACGTTCATCCCAGTCATCTGGCCAATTTGTGCTAACAGACGATGTTGACACAGATTTGAAATCTGAGGCTGGGACTGAACATGTGGCGAGTTCAACATCAAAGGCTCTTTTAGCCACAGTTGTCAGCTTTTTCATTAGCAAAAATGTCACAAAAGGTGCTATTTAAAATCTGCCATTTTAAAAATGTCACCCATAAAATCATGGGGCTACCCATCTTTGAAAAGCAGTGCTTGAAATCCTGATCCTAAATCAGTGAAAATTAAAGAGTGCTGCTAATAAATGCTTATAGTGTGCTCAAGTGCTTAGAGCAATGGATGACCTTCCTCTGTAAACACAGAACAACCCTGAACTCGTCTTGGTGTACTCTACAGCAACGCAGATGACTTGTTATGAGCTATGAGTTGCATTTAAACACATGAGAGTTAAGGAAAACAATTTCACAATTTACCTGAAACACTACTTATTTTGCTGGAGGTTATGCATTTTTATTACTAACCTTGCAATCATGGCAGTCATTGCTAAAAATAATTATCCTTTGAACCAATTACAATGTGATTTGTTGTCGCTCATTTATATTGCTGACAAAAAAATTTCAGCACTGTCTAAAACAGAGGCGTTTTACCTTTAGGATCTAAGGAGCCTTTCTGAACCTTTCCCCTATAAATAATAAGAGTCTAGGGCTGCAGAAAAAAAAGATAACTTTCTTTACTTATCTTGGTATTACATTTTTTTATTGTCTATATTATAAAGGAAGATTTATTTCATAACATTTGATGAGTAAAATCAAATGTAATAGCAGATAGACTAGTCAGTTTTCAGCAACACCAATTTCTGGTTTTCTGTTGTAAGAGCCATACCAGATAAAGATTCGGAATCACTGTAGTTTTCTTTTACACAGGTAGTGGTAAGTGTAGTAGTTTTGATTCCAACAGAAAATTAAGGATTTACAAGATTCTCAAAACGTGTCCTTAACCTTCATCTGCTTGCTATTGAACTCAAAAATTAATGAACTGAAAATTGTAGGTTTTCCTATTTATTTTATTTTATTTTTTAATTTATCCCACGGTCTTTTTTCCATTATTTATCACCCAGTGCTCCTACCTAGTACCAGTCCTGGGGTTCCACTCTCCCTCTGCCAGCCCCGGGACGGCCCCGCACTGAAACCCAAGCCTCCTTCATGCTTGGGCAGTGAGCAGGCCCTTCTTTTCACCTGGCGGGTCAGGGTTTCCCCGGCTGGACATAGCGCGTGGAAGGATAACGTTATTCCCCATCCCTTCAGGTGCCCCGGCTGGCCAGGAGGAGGCAGTATATAGCCCCAGGACTGGTGCATGTTTTTGTGGGAGTAGCTCACATTAGTTCCTCAAGTGAACATGGGGAGAAGATGCAAACTCCACACAGAAAGGTCCTTTCCCCAACCTCCCCCAGGCTGTGGGTGCCGATGATGCGGGTTAACAAACACACCCTCAGCACCCACAGCGTCCCCAGGCGGTAATTGAACCCACGACCTTCTAGCTGTGAGGTGAGATGCTCTACCAGCTGTGCCACGGCTTTCCCTTTTTTTGATGCATTTAGTGAAAATTCACAATTCCCGGTATTTGTCCTGCCAATTACTGATCTTTGATTCTCATCTACAATTTAATGAAAACTTGATCTTATTGAAAACGAAGTGTTGTTAGGCTAAACTCAGTATTTATAGAAGTGGATGTATCTGGTAATAATTTCATTCCAATGTTATTCACATATACAAACACAGGCTACCCAGTCCGTTTTTGAACTATTGCAAACTCCCTGAAACATGATGTTTAAGTCGGACAGTCAAACTAGCTTCCAGTTTTTATTACTATTTTTGGCTGCAGTTACAGAGAAGAGTTGTGGTGCAGAAGAGCCACAGGTTGCAGACCGCTGGTCCAGAACGAACCCCAAATCTAATTTTACATTCACAATTTCTAAAGAGAGAAGGGAAAATTGAATTAACACAACAATAAACAAATCTGACAGCCCTGTTACAAGTAAGGCTGTACTGTAGTGTACAACACAACAGTCACCGACTATAAACAAGTTTTACCAGGGCCTAGCGAGGGCTTTGCCAAGTAATCAGTTCTGACCTTTCATGCCGCTGCCATCCTCCAGGAAAGTGTTGCGAGCGGAGCCCTGCTCTTCTGTCTGCTCACTGCCTGAAGACGCTATGCTGCTCTGAGGTGAAAGAGGTGCATGATCTGTGGAGATGAAGCTCTGTCGCCCCCCTGTGTCATCCTGGCTGCCCCACTCTGAGCCACAGGCCTGAGAATTGGAAGGAATGACCTGCATGGGCTTCTTCAGAGGGCTTGGCTGCATTGTCCCAACTAGACCTGCCAAATGAGCAATGCACGTATGATCAAAAACAAAAAATTTTAACATCTATAGCCATCTTAATTACAAGAGTGGTATTCCACCACATTTTACTCTGTTTTCTCTCAAATCATGAAGTAAATTACCTGTGTTATTGCTGTTAATCGGTGAGGACATCCCACCCGGGAAAGGCATGTGTCCATTCTGGCCTGCAGGAGATGTGCTAGATGAAGGGGACTTGTCTGGCCATGCGTTGCCTGGGTCGAGAGCCTCAGCTGAGCTGGGCCATTCATCTGAGCCCTGGCGTGGGTGGTAAGGGCTAGGAGGTGCCCTAGATGCATAGCCGCTGGAAAGGTGCTCCTCCAGGTGATTTAGCCATGAGGCAAGTGATGTGCGATCATCCAGGGTGGTGGCAGGGTGGATGAGTGCATAGGAGAGCAGCTGCCTGCTTTCTTCCACAAAAAGGCTACTCTCAATCGTGTGAGTTAACACTTTCTGCAGCAGCTTCATGTATTCACATTTGGCCTCACAGTTACGTGGCTGCAGCAGAGGCAAGTGGGACAACAGCAAGGACACCACCTTTTCTTTAGGCTCCTGATGCCACTGACTGACAGTTACTGATTTGAAAAAAACCACAACAAATTCATGTTTTACAACTTAACTGTATTATCAAATGAAAAGAGATCAAACTTCATATCAGTTACTTATAAATAACAAAAGAGTAAGTCTGAGTTACCTGCATTGTTGGCCTCAGCTTCAAGGATGTGGATCTCAGTGCAGTCTGCCAGCCAATGTTCAAGGCAGATGTGGAGAAAACGAGCCTGGGTGCGGGACACCCTCTTCAGAAGCGACAAGAGCGCCACCGTCTGTTCACACTCATTCCAGCCTTTGAACCAATCTGTGAGGATACCTACCTGATCTCGGAACATCATGGCGAGTCTCCTTGCAAAGGAGAAAGGGAATGTGCGGATGGGGAGGGAGTCGTTAGCTTGGCTGCTCTCTCACACAGAGACAGGATGAGTCCTTCCCCGCACAGCGGGGGTCGTTGTTTCAACAGTCCAGGGTTCCCCTCAGATCGGACCGAGGGGCCCTCACATGGTTCAGGTGCTGGAGCAGCTGCAGACCGAAAGGCTGTCTGGATTTTTAGGGAGATGTCTTGATGCTCACTGTGTGTCAGCTGTAGTAGGTAATGGCTCACAACGGAGGAGCTCTTTTACTTCACATCCTCTGTGCCCTATTAAATCAACAAACAGAGTTAAAACAATTCTTCAAATATCACCCAGACTTGCTAAACAACTGGTATTTTTTTTATAGATTATTTTCATATCCAGCACCTTGCAATAGTATTCTCACCAAATTTGTCACATTACATCCACAAACTTCAACCTATTTAAATTGGATTTTATGATAGTCCAACACAAAGTATCATAACTTTTAGCTGGGAGGAAAATGATGCACAGTTTTTAAAATGTTTACCAAAAAAATTAAAAAATTAAAAAGGATGAAGTGCAACCAATTGCCTAAATAACAAAAGTCACCTATAGAGTTTGGCTGTTTGTACCTTAATCTCAGTGTGAATACAGCTGTTCTCGCAAGGTCTCATAGGTTTTTTGGCGAATATTGGTAATTTTAAAAAAAAACATTACCAGACTAAAAACACTATACACAGGTCAGAGATAAACTTGTGGAAACGTTTCAAGCATTATTAAGTTTAGATATCAAACATATTTAGCCCATTCAACCATGTGTGGCGGCGTAGCTAGCAGATCTGCTCCGCGGCACTTCGCTTGCCGATAACGTCACACTACAGCAACGACACTCGGACAAACTACATTACACCCCCATTTTCTATCCTGCCAAGCACTATATGGTGAAATTTAAAAGAGACATAAATGTTAATAACAGCTCCTTTAGGGATCATTAAAAAAAGGTGACATCATTTCTGGTACTGCTCTTTCACATGTGCTTAGGAAAGAGTTTAGCAGATTGTTATTAACTGTATTTTGACGGATTTTCCCTTACGATGGAAATATGTAAAATTCTGTTTTTTTAGAATACCCCAAAAATATGATATATGTTTAACTATACATCAAATCAATATCAGACCATCAGGAAAAAGGCTCTCAAAACAATTCATATACGTAGATTTTCCGCATGTACAGTATTTATATAACACCACTGGCTGTTTGTATCTGTTGAATTCTTCTGTATACTTCCTTTATTTCGTATGTTGTATACTTGCTATTTGTTCAAAAAAGTTCTTCAACTGCTCACCACGTCAACGTGCTAACGTCCGGTTAATCATGTAATACGAGGTCATAGCAAGGCGCAGGCCCCCCAAGCAGATCTGGTACCTACAGCGGAAAGCTAAACCTGAACATCACCCTGAACACACCAGCCTCACCACCAAGGATGGTGGTGGCTGCTTCACAGTGAGGGTATGCTTTTCTTTAGTAAGGACAGGAAAGAGTTTATTGGAAGCTATATGGACCTATATACAGGAAAATCCTGGGGAAAGAAAATGCTACTTAAGACATTCTCATCCATACCTCAGGTGTGGGAACTTTCTGACAACTGTAAGCTGTGCACACCACACTTGTGGCCATTGGGAAAGAGCAGCAGGAATACTGCTCATCAACCTAGACACACTGACCCCTCACTGAAGCATTATGATGTGGGGGATGCTCGTGCTCACCAGGGACAAGGAAGCTGGTCAGAGTTGATGGGAAAATATTTTGGGTCAAATACAGGACAGGGGTAGAGGTTTACCTTCCACCAAGACAACAATCCTAAACAAACTAGCAGAGTCTTTATAGCGTTGTCAGAGTGGCTCAGTAAAAGTCCAGACGGAGTTCAAATTGAGAATCTGATGCAGAGACGAAAGGTTGCAAAGACACGAGGTTGGTTTACAGTCCAATCCGGCTGAACTTGAGCTTTTTTGCAAAGAGAAACGGCAAAAATAATAATAATCCCAGACTTCATATCTTTAAAACTGGTGGAGACATATCCCCAAAAGACTTGTAGCTCCAAGTGCTCCCAAACGGGGTTTAACAATTTTTCGCTACCGTAAAGCTCAATGCAAATGCACGCTACAACTTTTAGACTTCCATTTGTGAAAAAATTTGGAAAGACTTGTATCATTTTCCTTTTACTTTGTGTCGCTCAACACATAAAATACATAGAATTTTATGGTTTATTGTGTCACAAAATGTTGAGAAATTCATGGAGTGTAAATACAACTGCAAGGCAGTGTAGGTTCTTCCCCTGTGAAAGCAAAAGAATCATGATGACGATGGTTCAAAAAGTTCATTGAGAAAAATTTGAATACACAACTATGATATGATATGCAAACAAGGCCTGGGACAAAGAATGCGAGATCAATATAAGCATTCAAAAGTAGAGTTCAGTAATCAAAAAGCAGTCTCCTAAGTATGTATACATAACCTTACAAAGTTCATCCATAATAAGAAATATATAAGGAAACTAATCGATCCACTATTGTTTAGGCGAGTTGAGGCGTATTGTGAATTTGTGAAGAGCGACAGGAAAACGTAAACTAAGCATTCGATCAATTCTATTGTTATCAAAGCCTAAGGGTGGTTGGGTTTGTAACAGATAATCAAAACACAGTTGCCGTACTCAAGAGAACAACAAACATTCTGCATAATATCTAACCAGCAAAGGAAGTGCGAGATTTAAATAAATGTCAAAAGAGCTAACTACCATCGCGGTAAAGGGTATCGCTCTTAGCTTACCAGGCTGTAAAAACAAAGCTCTGTATCGACAGTACTATGGGTGTGAATAATGATGTTAACAGTGAGATTTAAAGAAAAACAAGTCCTCAGACAGTTGAGCATGTTAAAAAGCGGAAAACTGGAGCTAGCTTAGTCGGCCTAGTCTCTGCTGAGGGATTCGGGATTTGTATTGTTTTGCGTTGACGCTGCTGCTACACATTTTCTCCGTTGGTACTTCCAAGAATTTGCGACGAAAATTATCTAATTAAACGTAATCTCTCTTGAGATGGGGTAGCGGCTAAACAACAACACAAATATTAATGAACTGTTATTTTAACTAAAAAAAGAGTTTTTTAAAATCCTTTACCTTTCTCAGACGTGTCTGGCTAGCGAGCTAGGCTAAAGTGCTAATCCACAGCTAGCTCGACAGAAGAGTAGAAATAGTTCTGCTAACGGCTGCAGTTACGTTAGCTTAGTTGGCAGAAACGTGTGTTTTCATCCCCATGCGTAGTAACCCTTATGATTTGTCATTGGCGGTAGCGAGAGTGTTGTTTTAAATGTAACATTTTCTTTTGAATAAAACGTATGTACAAAAATGCTAGTTGGGATACAGAAAATAAGGAGTGTACGCCTGGAGAAATCCACTTCGATTTTGAGTTGACGTAAGACGTGGGCACAGCGTCATACGTTTTCAAGTACGCAAGCTGGTTTTCCGCCCACAGTTCCAGACATTTCAAAGCTTCCATTGAGGGGCGAATAGTTTGAAGGTTATCGAAAGAAAGAAGAAAAAAAATTCCCACGAAGAAATAAGAAAACATCCGTAGGCTAATGGTGGCCACACTCGTTCCCCCTCAGAGATTCTGTCGAAAATTTGAGTGTCAATGGAACACAGGTGTGTTTGGTCTGGCCCACTCCCCTCTGAACTCCTATGATAATATACTTGAAACATTTTTTAGCAGAGGTGGGTAGAATTCCCCAAAATTATACATACTTAAGTAAGAGTAACCCTGCTGCAACACATTTTTTACACAACTAAAAATAAACGATAGCCGTCCAAGAAATTACTGAAATTATTGCGTAATGAGGCTTTATAAGTCCTGAGTAACTCATCACAAGGTTTTATTTCACACTTAAAAATGATGTCATCATAAAAGACAAAATATAAAGTTATGGGTAAATTCTTGTGTTTTAAATACTAATGTTAATACCAATAAATAACATAATTATCAAATAGATTCAAGCAGAAGACACACTTTCCTCTTAGAATCTATTTTACCCAGATCTCCAAAACAGAACTTGTTATTGCTCTCAAATGAACCCACCACCACCACCAGGGTCAGCTGAGATGTGGAGTACTTCAGGGATTGGTACTTGACCCATTCCTGTTTTCAGTTCGCATATTTCAGAACAGCAGTTTACATTTCCAATCAGTGCTTCATGGCGGTGAAACACTTCCACTCCCAATCTGATCCCCCCAAATGTTTTACATTCAATGTAACTGGACACTGACTCATATCTGTATTCAATCAAAAATTGATTTTAATCCATCACGGTAACCCACAAAAATGCAAAAAGGTGTTCGTAAAGAATGTTTGTCTCTGTCAAATAGTTAGAATGTAAAGAAATATATAATTTTCACTGTTATGAAGAATCAAAATAAAATAACCTACTTTTTAGTGCATGCAGAAGGTTTTCACTAGTATGATAGTTCTTTATTATGTACGATAAAAGTTTAGTTTGCACAAGTGGTGGGTAGTAACTAGTTACGTTTGCTCAGTTACAGCACATTTACTTCAGTAACTTATTGGAGGGAAAAACTTTTGGAGTAGTTTTACTAGACCATACTTTTACTTGAGTAATATTTCTATGAAAGTATACCCTTACTTGAGTAAAGTTTCTGGCTACTCTACCCACAGCGAGTAACTTTACTGAATGAAACTGAATGCTTGTTTTAACCAAAAATGCATGAGACTCACATATGCAGTTTATGTTAAAGTGAGACCTCTTGTTTGTACACAAGCTTCTTCATCTTAACATTATTTTCTATCTGTTGAGGCTGATGTGCCATTTGGAGGTAAGGCGGGAGTACCTTACCCTGGTCTAACATATATACATTACCTACTGTAAGTACTGGTTTCAGTAGTTTTTTTTTTTTTTTTAATGTATTAGGATTTTTTTTTTTCTTCTAGTGAAATTTGTTATTTTACAATTATGTCATGTGTTTCTATTTATTTTAGTCTTTAGAATTTGCACTTAACTTTAAATTTTTTCAACTTATTTAAACAAATATTAAATCATATGCTATGATCTCAGAACAAGTACTCAAGTACTTAATACTTGAGTAGCCTTTTTGCCAAATTCCTTTTTACTCTTGAGTAAGTTTTTGGATTCCTACTTTGTACTTTTACTTGAGTAAAAATATGTTGAAGTAGAGCTACTTTTACTTGAGGACAATTTTTGGCTACTCTACCCACCTCTGGTCTGCACCATGGGTTTAAGTGAAAAAATTTATTTTGATGTAATTACTTGGGACAGATAATATGTTTTAATCTCAGCCACAGATTATTCTTCTGACTATTATTATACGGTTTACAATTTAAATTGATACATATTCAGTTTAAAGCCCGCAGGGAAATGGTCAACAAATGTAGCCAAGAAAAGCACAAGGAACGTGAAAAGACGGCCCCGTTCAGTGATGAAAATATGTAGGATTTAAATAATTCTTAGAATCTAATACACTGAATACATCTGATTTAACATGTTAAATAACACATTGAAGTTGGTGACTGTGCTGCCCTCTTGTATTTGTATTCTGTTTGTGGGGGGTCTGATCCTGTAAGATTTTGTGTAGCCGTTTCTATCCAGCCAGTTTCTCTGTGTTGGATGGCATTTTCTCTGGAATTTCGAAGTGAAAGTAACTCACAACAACAGGGCGCCAATTAAAATGCAAGACATAATACAAGCCCTGGTAAACTTGAAAATATATCTGTTTGGTTTTTTGTGTTTTGACATTCATGCATTCAGCAAAAAAGAAAAGCAATTTTTACCACATACAACACTTAGCACATGGCTATGCTTGTGCAATAGTGTGTCAGTAAAAAGAGGAAAGAGTCTCGCTGCAGACTTTAGTTGTGTGTCTGCCCTCCCCTCACCAACTGAAGGAGGATCTCCTGACAACCTGAAGAAGCTGTTTGCTGCAAGCAGTGTCAGCAAGACGGTGTGGCAAGACAGGATCCTTTGAAAATGGTAAGTGCAGTTAATACAATGGCTTATAGAGTGTTCATTTTCAGTGTAGTTTTTCCTGGGATTCATTTAATTTTACCCATGAGCATTTAAAACACAGATAAATATGTATTTAACTTTAGTACTAATGCACAAGTCAACCATCTGCCACCCACTTTCGAACAGGAAACTAGGCTCTTGCTTATGCAGCGTAGCACTTCCTGCTCTTAACATGTCAGAATGATCAAATTTGTTACGAAAGTTTAACCCATCTATTTAAGGCATTCTCTTAACTTATTTTTGAACTTGAACTTCATAGTTCATTGTTTTTAATGTAAGCAGAACAGAATTTCTCTAGTTGACACAATTTGACAGTTGTGTTTTTGCAACGTGTTTACAGTCAAGCTCTCTGGTTGTATGCGAAGTGGACGACAGTCTGAAAGAAAAACTGAAAAAATTCAGATTTAGAAAAGAGACAAACAATGCAGCCATACTAAGTAAGTACTGTATTTTGGTGATAAATGTTCCATGTTTGTCCAAATGTAATGCCATTTGCACTTTATTTCTTTAACAATTACAAAGAAGAAAGACAATTTCTTTATTTCAGTGAAAATAGACATGGCAAAACAGCTTGTTATCCTTGAAGAGGAATATGAGGTAAGTTAGTTTATTTATTCACAGTTAAGTCCAAAGTAATCCTTTGATCTTTCCAACACATTTCTTTTAACTGGACATGATATAAATGTTTTGGAGCAACCCAGGCAAAGTCATGACTTGAATCTGTGGAGGGAGATAAAGATTAGGGTGATGGCAAGGAGGCCTTCCAACCTCAAGGATTTAGTCATCAACATCAACAATAAATCATCAAAATACCAGTCAAAACATGCAAAAAGCTGCTAAGGATTATAAAAAGGGGTCGATGCCGTAATGCCAATAGAAGTGTTTCCATTGATTATTGAGGAGTCTGTAAATAATTTTCACCATGGTCTTTTGATAACATACAATTAACAACTGATAGAAAAAAACGGATGCATTTATTTATTTATTCTGCTTTGAAATGACTTGCATCCAATATTGTCTTCTAGGACATCTCATTGGATGACCTGAGAAATGAGCTTCCCGAGCGCCAACCCAGATATCCTAACTGAATGTCCAGTCATCAGCAGTATTTACCTGTTTCATAGAGAGTTAGAGTTGGTTGACACTGACACAGAGAGGCAGTGTGGTCAGTCCCAGGGATCACAAAGAGATAGAAAGCAATTTACAATCTCCTCTATCATTGACAAAATCTTTGCAGGTCCTAAATGAATAGACTAACTCCACAACAAAGGTTCCTACTCTGGTTTGAATCCAGATTATTCTCACTATTAGAAAAAGTTTTAATCACCGCACAAACATACTAACTGAGAGGTTTGTATCGGTAAAAAAGTGTAAAAGTAAGTCAATCCTCCTTGACAACAGCTCACATATATTGTCTACAGCTACAAATATACCCATGCTGATGGAAGGGTGTCTTATCCCCTCTGTTTCATTTTCTCAAGTCCAATGGGTAAGTTATTAACGCTTCCTTTATCAAACACTTTTGTTCTTAAACTGTTATTTTGTTTATACAGTCCTGTGAAAATGTTAACATTACTGAATTGTGAGAGAGAATGTACATGTTCAAGAAAAAAACATTTTGATCAGATTTTTATCAAATGTGAAGCTCCCAAATCAACAGAAAGGTAATTGATGGGAAAACACAAAATGCTTGATATGGATGGGATGCTGGAACATTTGAAGAGTTGTTGACAAAAATTTGCCTCTGCACGTTTCTTTCATTCATTTATAATTCACTTCAATTCACTGAGGTTCTCTGGCGTCACAAAGCCTTTGAAATGGCTCTGTAGTCCCTCCCAAGCTGATGGATGTTGATAACTGTATCTGTTCTTAAATTTCTTCAGATTGGGTATATGTTGCTTTTCGAGATCTTTTAATCTTCTTCATGTTGTCAGACAGGTTCTATTTCAGTGTAGTTTCAATCATACAGGTCAGATGTTAATTTGATCTCGATGTAGCAAGTGAAATTTGACCAAAATAAGTATACACATGGCTAATCAGATTTTATTTATGTTTCAACAACAGAGGCAAACAATGTTTTGGGTCAGGTTAGCTTAAAGTTGTTTCCTTAATAAAATATATCATAATTTGAAACCAGCTTTTTGTATTTCCACAGGTTGTCTTTATTAGATGTTTAAATTTGTTTGATGATGTGAAGCATATGATTTTTTTTAAAGAACAAGATTTGTAAGGCAGCAGATCCATTTCTCACTGCACTGTATGTTAACTTTAGCCCCATCTTATCATGACAGGGTGTAAGCCAGAGCAGCAGATGATGTATGCAGGCAGCAAGAATCGACTGGTCCAAGCTGCAGAGCTCACAAAGGTATCAATTAATAGCTTTAAGCCATTCCCTACTGATGATTAAAATAGATAACATTTCATCAACTTTTTTGGCAGCAGTTAACCAGGCCTTCATGTAATGCTAAGTAAAGGTTTGACATTCTGTTATTCTTTCAAACATCTAATGACATTTTTTAAAAGAAGAAAAAACAACAACATACATTTAGCTATTATATTAAAACATGTTTAAATCATTTAGAACTAATCCAAATATAATTTAAACAATAATTAAAATACAGAATAATTGACTATATGATTACTCATTAAATGTAATTATTAAGATTTTATTAACCAACAGCATCTCTTTCACTCTGGTAGGTCTTTGAAACCAGAAATGCTGATGACCTGACAGAAGAATGGCTGAAGAACCAGCTGGCGTTTTTTCGCTGAAAAAGCATCTCCTACAACTTTCAAACCAGCTTCTCATGACCTAAACAAGGCCTTCAGTTTATTCCTTTTTTGTTCATTGTGACATTAAAACATTTACTCATAGCAGCAGACGTTTGGTTTTTAAGTCATTTTAGATGTGACCAGTTGCCTGTTTTCCACTAATATTTTAACATAGGATTTTTGCAAGCTTCAATAAGAATCATTCAAGTAAAATTTAACTTACTTTAAAATAAGCAATTTATATATACATTTATCCACTGAAGTTGGTGTTTAACTCTGCCATGCAACTTCAATGCTCTTTACACTAGGCAACTGTAGGTATTATATCCAACTATAGGTTGCCTAGTTTACAGTTTATGTAAACATAACAGTGGGTATTAGCAATTTACTGAAATCCCTTATTTCAAGTCAAATCTTGGTAAATAATTAACAGGAATCTTTTGATTTTATTTTCCAAAGAAATTATCACACCAATTTTAAGAGGGCAATTTTTTTTAGTTTGGTCACCAAAATAGAGTTGAGTGGTTTTCTCAAAGTATAGTTTTGACCCAATTCCTCGATAAGAACTGCAGCACACGGAAAGAATGAATGTAATGTAAAGTACGCATCCAAAACAAAAATAAATAGTAGAAGCAAAGAATGAACAATTATTTAAAGTTAGTGAATGCTGCAAGTCAATTACTCGATCCAATCTGCCAGGTTTACTTAGAAAGAAAACTTTAAAACTGATTGACTAATGCACCGAATGATTATGTAGAATGTATTTATGATTGAATTAAAACTACTTTTTTTCTAAAGTGCCTTTAGATGATGTGTTGTGAATTGGCGCTATATAAATTGAAAGAGATCACTACAAGGTAATTTAAAACCATGTATGAGAAACCCAAGCTTATTTAAGATTTTACTAAGCCTAAAACTGAGATGTTTATTACTTTTTAAGACCCAACAGAACTGAGTAATATGACATTATAAGTGGATATTATTAGATTAATTTGTTTCTATATTTTGGTTCACACATTTTCTTTCCTTTTGTAAAGTGCTATGCGATGACATTTGTTGTGAACTACATAAATTGAATTGAATAAAAATAATTATTTAATTTCAGCTATTGATAATCTTATGAATTGTTGCATCCGAGCTTCCCTGTAGTTCAAATAATTGAAATCGAACCAGGTTTTTGACCAAAATGTAACTAGTGATTTATTATCCATTTCAAAAGCTGTACCAGTATAGTAAGTCATACATAAAGAGAACAAAGATATTTTACATGATCTTACAGAGATTAGTGGTGAAAAAAAATCCAGCTACTACTGTGTGATCTAGATCTACAAATAAAAACTGGACTAAAAAGTAATGGATCAAGTTCAAATGCAAAGAGAATTTTGCACACATTTGCAGTTATCAAGAAGCTACAGACGCCAACAACGCTATTGGCTCAATGACGAGGTGAGAAGGTCAGGTTTTTGAGCCGAACATGGAGTTTAAGCAGACTGTGGATCTTATTCACTGTCACTGGCCTCAGAGGAGTCCGATCCCCTCTCACTTCCACTTTGAGCATGGGTCTCTGAGTGGTCACTGCTGTGGTCGCTGTGTGCCGGAGAAGCGCTGCGGCTCCTCCTGTTCTCTGCCTCATCCTCGCTTCCGCTGCCCTCCTCCCCGCTGCTCCTGGCCGAGTTCTTGGGCTCATTGTCGTCGCTGTCGTCGTCGCTGCCGAAGATCTCCTCTTCATCTCGCATCTCTCGGGTCCTCTCTTCGCCACTCTCGCTTCCACTGCCGCTTGCCTTCCTCCGCCTCTTTCCTGTGTCCTCATCCTCTTCGTCTTCTTCTCCACTTGGCTCCTGGTCTTCGTCTTCCCTCTCAGATTCACTGCCAGAGTTCTCTGCCTCACTGCCACTGCCTTTCTCTTTCTCATCCCCTGAAGAAACAATTCGAAGTTTTATCTGATTTCTACCCATACTCACATTTTTAAGTGCAACTAAAATACCACTGAAAACCCAGTATGTGTAAAAGAAAGTTCACTTTTAAAGAACTAACCAGAATCTTGCATGTCTTTGTCCATGTCTTCTTCCTCATCTTCAGGCTCATGGTTCTCCAGCTGAGCTTTACGTGCCTCCTGAAAGTCAAAACAGACAAAATCATTAGTGAGCTGTCTAACACTATCATCAAAATTATTGAGGCATTCAGCTAAGAAACTGCCCCTCTAAACTTTTTTTTTGTTTTGAGCTGCAAAGACACGATAAAATAGTCAAAACTTATATACATTTTTAAAGCATGACAGAAGATATAAATATCCTTATTGACATGTTTTTCATATTTTATAATTACTCATTCAGATAAGATTGAAAATAAACACACTTTTCTATAACAAAAAAGGACTACCAAATATGGATATGCTGTCTGAAACCACAGAGCCCAAATGACAATTTTTGTAGAGCGATTTTTTTGGGGAATTTATTGGAATTTTTCCAATAAATGTTATTAGCAATGCAGAAAAATACAGAGTGAGCACTTTTGAGCCACAATTATACCTTAGCTCAGCAGTTATTAAAGAATTTGGATGAGAGGTGCAAGGCATTCAAAACAGTTCCCATTTTAAACAGCAGATGGCACTGCAGATTAAATCTGCCTTTATTTAACAACTGGTAGTAGGGGAAGAGTTTATAATGGAAGTGCATTCCCAATACAGCTAACTGCAAAGTTTGGCCACATAACTGGTAGTTTTTACAAATCTATCACATATTTCACAAGAACTATTCCGTCTGTGTTAATATTCAACCACGTATATGGTTGAAAAAAAAAAGCTGCTTTCAGACTTTACCTTGCTGCTCATGCCTGGCAACCACAACTTATGTTATGTAGTAACCGTTATAAAAACGGGGATGTGCACAACTGACCAACATGACAGAACATGCCCCCTACAGACATTATGTGCGCTTTCTGATCTTCTGTATGCATTTATGGGGATAGAAAAATAGAGCATAAACCAGGTTTTGGTTTCCTCAAGGATTCTCTACAAAGGTAACATGTAGAGTTTGAGTGGTGTGACAAACACTGTCCTCAGAAAAACCTTTTGACAGCAACATTGTAGTAGTACATTTAAACACCTGTCTGAAGGCTTACCAGACAGGGGTTTTAAATTGCTTACAAAGACAGCGAGAAAGATGGTCAGCTATAGCGATGCGAGCTCCTTTGCGTCAGAGTTATCTTTTGAGGTGGAGGATTTATCTCCATCTCCTTCAACAGTAAAAAGGGAGGAAAGGAAAGGAGGTTCTGTGGAGGAGGCATGGGCGGAGACTTGGCTTCTTTTATACCCCACGACGGCAGGGTGGCTGACATCAGCCATCACCGCAGGGCAAATAGCAATGCTCGATTCAAATTCAAGTGCAGTATAGATTTTTAACCTGAAGAGGGCGCCACACTGTTGGTTTTAGCACTAAAATACCAAAATATTGACCAGACATGTAGACATCACTATCAGCACTCATTTATAGTTTATTAGCAAAAAAAGTTGATTTAGGGAGGAATTGCTCTTTAACGTCTTATCTCTGCACCAACTTTTAGCTGCATAGTTAGCAACCATACCAACCTGCGTACTTGTTTCATTTCACTCTAATTACATATTTCCTGAATTTGGACATGAGAACCAACTTGGTCATTGTAAACTACAAAGTCAAACACAATTGACAGAGATTTGTCACAAACCTATTGTGCAGTAAAAGGTTCACAAGTTCAGTTTATATACCCCAATGTGTGTTCAGACATTATATATAAACAGAGCAGAAAACTCACCTGGGCTTCCAGTTCTTTCTCATTCATATCCCTGTGCTTACACACCAGCACAGCATTTGTAGTGGACTGTGCTCCTGCCTTGGCTCTCCTCTTACTCAAGCGTACCCTACAGGTCAATAATTTTTTATTTAAAGAGCAATCAAGCAAACCATTATCCTCTTTTTGAATATTGTAGGTCACTGTTTGAATATTTACCTAGTCTCCAGCTCGTTGTAGTAAACCCCGTCGCCGTCTCTAAAGATAAAGAAGTAGTTCTCCTCATAACCTTTGCTGGCTTTGTTCTTGACGTTCCAGTTGTATTCCCTTGCAATCTTGTAATCGTACCTGAAAGCAAAATATAAAATAATGTTTTTATTACCTCTGGCTTATATACATAAGCTGAAAATAGACATTTTGTTCCATATTAATCCAATACTTTCACTTACAAGTCCTCAGGCATATAATCCAAGCCCTCTTCACAGTCTCTCTTACGCTTGCGAATTGTTTCCTCGTTGGGCAAGAAGTAGGCCACAAACTGATTTCCCTCCTCATCCATCATTCCTCTGTAATAAGCACATGTTACATAAAAATTAAAATACTATTGTTGGTATAAACACTAATGTCAAAAAAACTTTTTAGTATATACCTGATCATGGCCTGAGACATCATTTCCACACCTGCTGGCGCTGATATATCTTTAGGTGCAGGATCAGAGTCAAAGATGACCTGAGCGCATGGGTTGATCCACATCTGAAGGTAAAATGTACACGGTCATTATTCAAACCTGGGATTTTTCACATTTATTCTTCTCGTTCCTAGTGCTTAATATCCCAGTTAAAACACATCGCTTACAAAGATGATAAAACATCATTATAAATAAATAAAGCCTTTGAAATCTTTCATTGAGCAGTAAGTTCACCTTAAAGTCAGGGAACACAGGCAAGACCTCCACAGGAGTGACTCTGGGTTTACTGTAGTGCTGTGTGATCTGCAAAGGAAAAGCAACAAAAAAAAAATCTCTTTAAAAACAAATCCCACCTAGACATGTCCGCTAACCCTGACTTCTCTATATTGCATAAAATCATACAGCGTAACCATAAAGCTAAACAAAACAAACTACTTTCTTGACAAAAAAAAGGGGGGGGAATAGGTTAAATACTTGTGTAGTAGAGCTGAAGATCTTTGCCTGAACCCGACGGTTCGGGCTTAATTTCTATCATTGTCCTCGGGCTCAGGCTGGGCTCAGGTTTTAGCGGTCACCTGATCATCTCATTAGCACGAACTAATGGTGTTAATAAAATTCACGAATATGTCCAGGTTTTGCTCAGTTTTACAGACCAAAAATATTTATAATAAAGCGCTGCACTGGGCCACTAATATTATTCCGATCTACCTGTTAAGATGTTGCATACACACCGCATGCGTCATGATGTGAAAGACCCAGGCGTCAGGCCACTCCTTCTCTCAGATCAAAACAGAAAACATGCTCTGATTGCTGGACTGCGCTCTCAGACAGAAAATGCTGAAGTGTAAATGCTCTATTACCAGACATCCCAAGTCCCAAGTTGCAGAAGTCTCCTGCATTTATATAGCAGCTCCCTGATGCCCACAAGTCAGATGAAATCTCCGGAAATCTAGAGCAAGCGGTCAAGAGCGCACAGAGAAACGCACGCAGGCAAGACAGACTTCTACGCAACAGAAGCGGTTAAAGCTGAGGATCTTACTATTCTCTCAGCCACTGCCAAGGTCCTCTTTTGGGTTTTCAGACTATGGTCACCCTATAAAAATTTAAATGTCCACTAAATTGAAAACCTGCCGGTCACGTTGTCCGGTGCCATTTTTTTTCTAGCGGAAACCCTGATGTGTGACTTTTGAATAATGTCGGGCTGTAATCGGGTTCGGGCTTTCATAAACTGTTAATCAAAATATACTCTTTGGGCTCGGGCGGAATTCTCTCGGACCGGACCGGGCCGGGCCGGGCCCAACTTTTAAGGCCAGATTACAGCTCTATTGTGTTGCTACTTAATACTGACACAAAAAAGGAAAGAGAAATTTTGCTACAAAGATCATCTCTGCAGGAAATCTGGATGAACCCCATGGAAGTAAACAAATGAAGAGATAATATATATCTGTACATGATATATGACTAACAGATCAGATGTAGTACGTATGTTGGATGACATTTTTATTCATTGTTGACTTGAATTTTTCTGTGTGATTTATGAATTCTGAACAGAATAGGCATTGAAATAAAGTGTGAAAGCCATAAATAAAAAAATAAAAAAATCTAATTACTCAGATTTCAGGAGGAGAGTTAAATTAACAAAGGCCCTAGTAATTGCTGTGGAAGATAACTTGTTAAATATGAGAAAAAGGCCAGTTTCTCCCCCAGACTTTCCCAGGATGTGAGTTGTGCACCAATCACGTTTTTAAACAGAGAGTCAAACTTATGCAAATGGTTCCCTGCCTCCTGACATGCGTCACCCTAAAAAATGCCCACTAACCGATTTCTGTGCATCCTCAAATGTCTTCTCGATGGCAGAAATCTGACTGTCTCGATCCTTGTAGATCTCTTCTTCGGTAAACTGTTGTTTGACAGACACTCCAATCCTAAACTCAAAACGCACAAAACAATGAGGCACTCATACAGATGTCAATGCCTTTCCTTTCTGAGAAAAGTCAAACTTACTTGACTTCCACTTTCTCGTTAGAAACACCATATCTGTTAAACTCTGTGGAAATATATTCTGTTTTTCTCATCCATGGCACAACCTTGGCATGTTGCTGTGACCTGAAAGAAAAAAAGTAAAAAGATATGTTTTCTAAGACCTTTTGAAAGGCAGTAAAACATGCTCATTTAATAAGCCTTGCCTTTTGGAACTGGATGGTGCTTGAATGTCCTCTTCCAACAGCTTTTCATCAGCAGGGTCCAAAAGAACTGGAAATGTATAGCATTTGCTTGTTTTACATTTATATTTAAGACATTTGGTGTTTCTGTTCTGATACATACAAAACTATACAATTTTTAATGTGCAATGTGTGTGTGCCCTTAACCTAAACTTACTGTTGGGATCAATACGGTAGGTGTCTGGATTAATGAGGTCAATGGTGACCCCGAGATCTGGTTCAGTCAGGAGCTCATGTCTATGCTGTTTCTCAAGCGAAGTGGCTTTATACTGGACAAACCTGCCAAAACACACACACACAAACTGTTGCTCAGGAGAAGGTTGGATTCAACGGACAGGCTGATGGGTGGGTAAATTAACTCACCTGTGCTGATCAAATGGATAGGTGATGAATTTGGGATCAAACGGGATGTCAGGCAAGCTGTTGCAGTACTTCACTCGGCAAACGATTCCTGACCTGCACCAGACAAACGTAAAACAACATTAACAACTGACCTCAAACTGGACGCACATATTAGTTACAAAATACTTAATCTGCTTACCTCTCCGGCACGGTTCTGTGAGAAGACGGCCTGCTAGAAGAGAAAAACAACAGGAAAATATTTAGATGCGTTATCTCTTGTGAATTACTGCCAAACCAACCGTTATTGAAAAGAGTCATTACCACTGATTTTCTAGGCCTCTCATAAAATGCTTGAAGTATTAGTAAGGCTTCAAAATCTTAATATGATGTTAATTAAATGGTCAAATACATTCCTGAAATCTGCTGTACTTCATTGGATAAGTCAAGCGTCCCCACTGACATGTCATGGTATCCGTGGGATAGACACTGAAGTTGCCTCCCATGTGTCTATCTGTGCACTAGTGTATGGACATGGAAATGTAGCTTGTAATATATTTCAAGCACTTTTGATTTTATCAGTTACTTTTGAAAATCAAGACTTACAAAATTAAAATAATATTTTAGATGAGACAAAAATAAAGCTTTTTTTTTAATACTTGACCATGGGGGAAGACTGCTACTTTGACACCCTCCATATTAAAAGGGATATTCCACCCCTAATTAAAAATGTGTCTGTTGCCATCTTCCCCAAAGTTAGATAAGTGAGAAAAAAGCATTTTGTAACCAGCCCGGTCATTCTCCTGATCTGGCAGCAGTCGGTTTGCTTTTGCTCAGCATAAACAATGTAAGTGAATGGGCGCAACTAGCATTTTGTGTGTAAAAGTGATTACATTTACTCAATGAACGTTATGCTTCCTAGTTAACTCAATAATCATATTGACAGATATGAGACTATATTCTTTTAGAAATATATCAGGAATAATGTTTTTATTTTACGTCAGGGCTTAGCGCGTGATCCCACTGCCTTAAGTACCAGTACCTGTTCTGACCATGGCATCACTGTGCTTTATTGGTCAGCAAACTTGCATGACCTAATTTTAATCAAAATGGGGTATTGTCAAGAGGAAAACGAGAGGCACCAGACCTGATACTACAAACTATTTGAATATCACAACTAAATTAACCTCTGCTTCCTTAACACATGAGCAGCGCTGATCATCTCCATGCCACGCTGCACTGTTGCAGTAAATCATGCAAAAGTCGCCCCAACTAACTCAACCTGCTGAGTGAATCTGCTTTGAAGTACATGGACCAACCATTCAGTAGTCTGAGATCCCCATGCTCAAAATCCTGTCTATTTTCTAATGCTCATACGTAGTATTCTAATTTTCAGAAAAAAAATACATTTTGAGTTATTAGCTGTAAACCACAATTATCAAAATTAACAGAAATGAGAGGCTTGAAATACATTATAGTCTCTGTAAAAACTTTAAACCAGGTTTGTTTTTTAGAACAGAAGTTTTTGAATCGAGGAAACTTTTTGAGATGTACTCACTATGCTCGTCAGCTATTGAGAGGCTTGAAATACATTATAGTCTCTGTAAAAACTTTAAACCAGGTTTGTTTAAACCTGGTTTGTTTTGTTTGTTTTTTAGAACAGAAGTTTTTGAATCGAGGAAACTTTTTGAGGTGTACTCACTATGCTCGTCAGCTATTGTCTCAACTTCCTGAAAACATTAAACTATAGATGTCCTTCTGATCAGGACTAAAAAACAAGAGTTCACTCCATGAAGGCAAAGCTTACTTTATCAATCGATAGCCCTTTTGTTTTTTTCACAGCTTCTTTCCTCATGGCATGCGTTTAAATGCATTTATTCTTTCTTCTTGTATTAGACCAATGTTACAGCTACATTTACCTAAGGGAAAGCACTATAATTAGACTAATTTTTTTTTTTACTCTTAGGGTCCTAGTAAGAGATCTAGATGAAATATGCCAGACTTACCCACTGGCTGTCAAGTGATATTAAGCAGCACTTTGAAACCTCTTCCATTTTTATTAAGAAAACCTTTATGAAATCAATTTGGCAACAAAGAAAATCCCCATTAAACCCTTTAGTTGACACGGAAAATCCAATTTATTCTCATCCATTATCAATATTCAAATCTTAACACTAAATAAGAACTCCATTACCTCAGCTAACCGAGTCTCTGTCAAATTGTTTTATATAGCCAGTTTTACCGCATTGTTGGTTAATGTCAAACATGAAATGTTAATGGCATGCATTGCAGAATTTAAAAGGAGACAATACGTCTGGCTGAATAATAGAAAACTACAGCTGTGGTGCTCTACCTGTGACCGTCTTCGCGTTGAGCTTGAGTTTGGATCGTTGGAGCCATATTTACGACTAACGTCACCTCCCACCTCAAAACAAAGCCGCTTGTTGGAGGAGATGATCGTCAGAGAGCCGAATGAATTCACCGGCAATCCTCAGCTTCGCACTATCTGCAACACGTAGATATTGCTAGGAACAAAGCAACAAACTACACATTTTTAGTTCCTCACGATAAAACAGGATGAGGAGAAGGACCCGGTGGTGAAATCTCCGAATCCGAGGAGGATTCTCATTGTTAAGAGCGACCCCTGCTGTCTCGGAGTGGTAGAGACTGTGATGTTTAATAAACAAACTCGGACATAGCTTTGTTTAATAACTCAATATACAGAACAAACATTCTTTGTCATAGTAACAAAAAGACACTAATAGATGCTGCTGTATATCAGTGAGGAAAAAATGTGATCCACATTTTGATTTAAGAATAAACAACTGTCTGATATAGTTCTGCTTCACACAGACCTTTTTGAACCAAACAGATCTATCCCATCTGGTATAAGTCGTCATGAAATTTCAATTAATCAACTCAAAGATGACAACAGAGCAAAATTAACATGTAATAAAGTACATATGTGTTATCAGACAAAATGAGAAATATCAAGTTCCAAGAATACTTTCATTTCTACTACTTTTCTGTTGAAACAGAGAAAATACTGCAAATAATAATTCCAAATAGAAACTTCTCATTACTTTGCAAACGGCTAGGGTTAGACCAATGTTTAAAACATAAGTTGACAAGTTGTAGGACAAAACATAGATGAACATAAACATCAGATTGACTGCAACCTGTTACCTAAAACACAAATATGGCTTCAACTAGCAAACAGTGATTGCATAGAGTAGGTGAAGGACAGAAATGATCTCAGTGCAAGTGCAAAATGGAGTTTAAAGTGGAGGAAAGACATAAAATAAAATTGCATTGAGCTCATGTGAGAACCAGGATTGCATATGTACCTCCGCCAAGGAGGTTATGTTTTTGCCAGGGTTTGTTTGTTAGTTTGTATGTCTGTCAGCAACTTGAAACAAAAGGTTATAGATGGATTTTGATGAACATTTTAGGAGGACTGAGCTGCCTTGGCACAGGTCTGCGTTCTCCGAGTGCTTTTCTAGTTTATATATTTGTTCTACTCCCCAGAAAGCTGATAGAATATATTTGCAGCAGAATATGTTATGAACTATAATTCCACTTTCACAAAAGTTGAATCTCTTTTCTCACTATTGAAAGTGGGGTTGTGGACATCATTGGGAAGGTGAATGGGGGGGAGCAACTAGCTTTCTTTTGCTCCTCGGTCACATGACAGCAACAGTCCTGCATTAAAAATCTTCTTTAAAGCTCTTAACATATTGCCATCTCAGGTCTGTGCCTCAGTCTCTGCTGTGTTGTCGACTCTGTAAAAACACAAGAATTTAAAGCTTGCAAACAAGTATTTTTTAAATTTTTTTTGCACATAAAATGTCAAACTGAATTATTGATAGCTAAAACTTTCTACCTGCTCAACATGTAAATCATCTGCCCAGGATCATCTGCAAATACCCTGTAAAATCAGAGACAATGTATGATAAACCAGTTTATTTCTAATTCACTGATTTAGGTCATAGCTTAAGGCCTTCTATTTTTTGTAACATTTTGTGTGTGAAAAACAAAGAAAGGAAAACTCTTACCCATCTCCCCAGTGGTAAAATGCCTGATCCTGGTAAAACATGGACAAAAACAGCCACACACTTATTGTCTCGGCCCAGAAGATCACAAACAGGAACCATAGTGATGACAGAAGGATTTCACACAACATCATTGAGCTCTGTAAGAAAAACAGTTACACATAAACATAATGATGTGATACCTTTGGGTAAAAACCAAAACAACAAACAACTTACATGAAGCATACAAACACCACAAGAAATTTCTTCAGCTTCTTCCAAGTCGTTCTCTCATCTGAGCTTTGAGACAATAAAAAATGCAACCCCTAAGTGAAAGTAAAAAAAAAAAGAGGCACAACACATGTCCTCATTCCAACTACAAAACCTGATGGAAGCAGCATTGTATGACTATTTGAAATCCTTAAAAAAACGCTGAGCTCAAATTACTATAAAGATTATTTTCATTTTAAAGGAGGAATAGCAACAGTTCATGAGCTGATTATTGGGGGCAAACAATCAGGTTTCAGGTCCAGCCAGGTAACAGCATAGTCACTGTACACCAAAAAAACAAAGTGTTTCACTACAGAAACCTTAGAAAATAATTATGTAAATTCCCTGTTAAAATGAACTAATGTTGATCCATATAAAACAGATTGGATTTTGTTTAAGTTGTCATCTTATTGATTTTTCCAGGCTCCCTTCTGCAATGCAGTTATGTATTCATATGAGAGTGTAAGCTGTAGTTGGACACCAGAATTTCATCACGCTACAGTGGCTTGCAAAATACTTCATACCCTCTGAAATATTTTGTGTTACAAAAACAAATGTCTACAAGTTATGTTACATCACAAAACTATTCTTAGTGGAAACTTTTGATAGGGTTTTATGTGGTAAACCAACACAAAGCGGTGCATAATTTTGGTTTTAAAGGAAAATGATGTATGGGCTTCTGAAATAGGAAACATGTGATGTGCGTAGTCCCCTTCTAATACTCCTAAATTTCCCAGAGTGTAAACCCACTATCCAATTAGCCAAATTCACCTGGGTGTAATTTAAACAAAAAATAAATCCAGCTGTTCTGGGAAGGACTTAGAGGGTTGTTTGAGAACATTAGTGAATAAACAACATCACCAAGAGCAAGGAACACAGCAGACGGGTCATGGATAAAGCTGTAGAGGTTTAAAGTACCTCCGGCAGAACTTTGAACACGTCCCGGGGGAGGCGGGGGACATCGAGTCCGAGTGGACCATGTTCCGCGCCTCCATTGCCGAGGCGGCTGACCGAAGCTGTGGCCGCAAGGTGGTCGGTGCCTGTCGCGGCGGCAACCCCCGAACCCGCTGGTGGACACTGGCGGTAAGGGATGCTGTCAGGCTGAAGAAGGAGTCCTACCGGGTCTTTTTGGCTTGTGGGACCCCTGAAGCAGCTGATAGGTACAGACAGGCCAAGCGGGATGCGGCTCGGATGGTTGCTGAGGCAAAAACTCGGGCGTGGGAGGAGTTTGGAGAGGCCATGGAAAACGACTTTCGTACGGCTTCGAAGCGATTCTGGTCCACCATCCGGTGTCTCAGGGGGGGGGGAAGCGGTCTGCCACCAACACTGTTTACAGTGGGGATGGTGTGCGGCTGACCTCAACGCGGGACGTTTTGGGTCGGTGGATGGAATACTTCGAAGACCTCCTCAATCCCACCAGCACGCCTTCCAATCTGGAAGCAGGGTTTGGGGACTTAGGGTCGGGCTCTCCAATCTCTGGTGCTGAGGTCACCGAGGTCGTTAAAAAGCTCCTCGGTGGCAAGGCTCCGGGGTTGGATGAGATTCGACCGGAGTTCCTCAAGGCTCTGGATGTTGTGGGGCTGTGTTGGTTAACGCGGCTCTGCAATATTGCGTGGATATCGGGGGCAGTTCCCTTGGATTGGCAGACCGGGGTGGTGGTCCCCCTGTTTAAAAAGGGGGACCACAGGGTGTGTTCCAACTACAGGGGGATCACACTTCTGAGCCTCCCTGGTAAGGTCTATTCAGGGGTTCTGGAGAGGAGGGTCCGACGGATAGTCGAACCTCGGATCCAGGAGGAACAATGGGGTTTTCGTCCTGGCCGTGGAACACTGGACCAGCTCTACACCCTCAGCAGGGTCCTGGAGGGTGCGTGGGAGTTCGCCCAACCGGTCTACATGTGTTTTGTGGACTTGGAGAAGGCGTTCGACCGTGTCCCTCGGGGGGCCCTGTGGGGGGTGCTCCGGGAGTATGGGGTACCGGGCCCCTTGATACGGGCTGTTAGGTCCCTGTACGACCGGTGCCAGAGTTTGGTTCGCATTGCCGGCAGTAAGTCGGGCTTGTTTCCAGGGAGAGTTGGACTCCGCCAAGGTTGCCCTTTGTCACCGATCCTGTTCCTAACTTTTATGGACAGGATCTCTAGGCGCAGCCAAGGCGTTGAGGGGATCCGTTTTGGTGGCCTCAGGATCGGGTCTCTGCTTTTTGCAGATGACGTGGTCCTGTTGGCTTCATCGGAGCGTGATCTACAGCTTTCGCTGGAGCGGTTCGCAGCCGAGTGTGAAGCGGCTGGGATGAGAATCAGCACCTCCAAATCCGAGGCCATGGTCTTGAGCCAGAAAAGGGTGGGGTGCCTCCACAGGGTCGGGGATGGGGTCCTTCCCCAAGTGGAGGAGTTTAAGTATCTGGGGGTCTTGTTCACGAATGAGGGAAAAATGGAGCGGGAGATCGATAGACGGATTGGTGGGGCATCTGCAGTTATGCGGGCGCTCTACCGGTCTGTCGTGGTGAAGAGAGAGCTGAGCCAAAAGGCAAAGCTCTCGATTTACCGGTCGATCTACGTTCCTACCCTCATCTATGGTCACGAACTCTGGGTGGTGACCGAAAGAACGAGATCACGGATACAAGCGGCTGAAATGAGTTTCCTCCGCAGAGTGTCTGGGCTCTCCCTTAGAGACAAGGTGAGACGCTCAGTCATCCGGAGGGGGCTCAGAGTAGAGCCGCTGCTTCTCCACATCGAGAGGAGTCAGTTGAGGTGGCTCGGGCATCTGGTCAGGATGCCTCCTGGACGCCTCCCTGGTGAGGTGTTTCAGGCACGTCTCACCGGGAGGAGGCCCAGGGGAAGGCCCAGGACACGCTGGAGGGACTATGTTTCTCGGCTGGCGCCTTGGGGTTCCTCCCGAGGAGCTGGAACAAGTGGCTGGGGAGAGGGAAGTCTGGGTCTCTTTGCTTAGGCTGCTGCCCCCGCGACCCGACCTCGGATAAGCGGAAGAAAATGGATGGATGGATGGAAATATTCCAGGCTTTGGACATCTCAACCTCCTAAAATGCAAGCGTATGGCACAGATGAAAACCTGTGTCTTAATCTGAGAAGCAACCGAAAGTCTCATGGTTACTCTGGAGGAGCTGCAGAGATCCACAACTCAGGGGCACTGCACAAATGTGGCCCTAATGGGAGAATGAAGAGAAGAAAGCCATAGTTTGCCTCAAGCCACATGGGCCGCACGCACACAAATGTGTAGAAGGAGGTACTCTGGTCAGATACGACCAAAACAGGACTTTCTGATTTACACACAAAGTGCTATGTGAACCAAGAAACTAACAATGCATATAACCCTGAACACTAGAGTTGCACACCATTAGATTATCTTGGAATTGGCAAAAATATTAGTAAATATTGCTATGATGATAGTCAGTTGCAATACATGCATGCAGTGACATTTAGCATTTTGGGGAATGTTAATTGTGGCTGGTGTGATCATCTGCTGCCGTGAGACTAAACCAGCTAAATATTACATCAGCATGCAAGATGCAACTTTTTAATCCTTGAAATTCATTAGCCAACAATTATTGCACTCCTTAGGGTCCTTTGTGATGTGAAAATCGGACACACTGATCCTGTGATGACAATATATTTGCGTTATATTTTGTAGCCTTACTGAACACATCCTCCCAACCATGAAACATCATCCCAATGATGAAACATAGTGGTGGTGGAATCATGTTGTGGGGATGAGTTGATAGGAAAACAAACCGAATCAAATGTCGGGCGATCTCGCCCCATGACCACCAGAGATGGGAGATGGGAGGAGACGAAGCAGCTGTCAGTATGCTGCAGGGAGAACAACCTGCTCCTGGAAACCTCCAAAGTGACGAAGGTTATCAATAAGCTTAGGGGGACGAAAATGGATATCCTTCCTTATATACATCAACAGGGACGGTGTGGGGAGCGATTGGGGGGGGTCCAGGCTCCAGCTTGTGTTCATCTTGAGGAGGACCTGACATGGGCTTAAAAAGACCCAGCAGAGAAGGCACTTTCTAAGGGTTCTGTGGAAAAAACAACATCTTCCAGAGACAACAGGTTTGCTTTCATCAGTGGTCCGTTGACCGCATCCTGACATTCTGTATATGGGTTTGGTACAGCAACAGTACAATGTTATTAAAAGCGCACAGAAGGAGGTGGTCTGGCTCCAGGTGCCTGAAGACGGCCAAAAACATCATGAAGAACATAGAGTTACTCTGCGCACCCACTCTCTGAACTGGTCCCATCACTTCATGACTTTAAAAACAATCACAAATAAACTAAACACTTTTATCCCAATGCCACCTGTGACTTAACCAATACATGACATTTTAAGATCCTCAAAAAAAATAATCCTCATATCTATGCGTGTTATTTATTATTATGTTTTTCAATGTTTTTTTTCCCCTTGACCTGCAAAGATAAGCAGATTTAGACGATGGATGGATGACCTTTTTTTAATTCGCGTAATAAAACCTGGTTAATAAGTAGCCTACATAATCGCTTAAAACGACTTAAGCTATTGTGTTCACTATGTTTATAAATACACTTCTAAGATTTTATACACAGCATAAGCCAGAGAAACACCGTGAAGCGTGTTTGCAACCGGTTAGTGTGTGTAGTTACCCCTAATTGAACACTCAGAGGATAATTACTGAGCAGAATAACAATTATGGCTACCGTGTCTCCGGAGTTAAGCAGCAAGTAAGTAGCTGTACAACAAAGCTAGCTACATTTCAAACGCACTTACTTTGAGCAGCAGCCTGGTCTCCCTATCTGTGCATTTTCGATAGGGCTTATTTATGGCATTGCACAGAATTTAGACACAACCATATATAACGTTAGCACAACAACAAACCGCGTCATTTTTCATATATAGTCTCAGTAGATGCCTAATGCCAGCGAAGTGAATTAGAAAACCGGGAACAAACCCACCACGCATGTAAATCTGAATACTTACTCGGGTCAAACACTATTGAGACTGCATAACTTTTACAGGCTAACTCGTTCACTTTAGTTTACAGTGATCGTCACATTTTACGCACTTCCTTGTATGGCTCGAGTTGATTGGATGGTGCTGAAGCTGTGGACCCCGAGGTTTTGTCAGGTGACTTTAAAGGGGCCCTCACCCTCACAAAGCAGGCTGTCTATAACTTATACATCATAAAAATTACAAGTCAATAAAAGTTGTTTCTTTTCTTCGGTGAGATATTTGAAATGTGTACGTGGTCATTTTGATTATTCTGTCTTACAACTAATGACACCCCCCCCAATTGAGTCTCTTTTAAAACTTAAATAAACGAAACCGATGACATTTTCAAAAAAAAATATTTTCATAATTTCAAAATTTATAACGAAGATTTAAAATCTTACAGTTCAAATATGTTACTTTGAGTCTCCTATATGACTTTAAAAGTCAAAGTTATGACTTGCCTTGTATCACAGAATTGTCTTTGAATTTTCAAGATTATCTGAATCTCATGATGAATTCCAAAATGAATGACTGTCAATGTCCCATTTATGAATTATGCCTATGTTCACTTTAAACTCAAGTGTGTGCGTTTAAATCTCATTGCGAACATAAATCACAAAATTATGAAAGTAGAAATTATAATTTTAAGTCAAATGTAAGACTTTGTCAATTCTGTAATTTTGAAAGTCTAAATTATGACTTGAAAATACAAATGTTGAATTTTATGATTAACCATGCCTGTATTGCCATATAAGTGACTTTGAAAATGTAAATTATAATTTTGATTTGGAAAGTTCAAATTATGACCATGTATATATATATTTTTTTCCCAAGTGGCAAAAATAGGCTTCCATCGAAAGCTCCTTGCTACCTTTAAAGGTTAAAGCTGCAAAGCATGTTTAATTACAACTGTCTTTGCAATATCAATTTTTGCAATTGCAAAAGTGAATGGATGCAATATTACGTTATAAATTTCTGGTGACAGGCATTAAAACTCTGCTTGTCAATATGTTTGGCCACTTGCATGGATCTTACTGCCCTTTGTGCTCACATCTGATGGGCATCTTATAGATCAAGATCAGAAAGCTCAGGGAGAATGGTAGTGACATAGTAATGATGAAGGACTAATGAGGAAAATCTGACATCCTTGCAACGTTCAACAAAATCGTAATAGGTTTTCCTTTAATAAAATGTTTTTTATAAAAAAGTCAGAATTACTTGTTACTTTCATGCATTTAAAAATATGTTTATATTCACACCCCTGAACACACATCTCAACATGAACTCAGCTAATTAATGCTTTCTTATCATTTGAGTACAAACAGCAATTAAAAACAAGCAGAATTGCATCTAAAATTAAACGGCATCTCTCTCTCAATATGTACCATATTTTACTCATTGCAGTTTTCCCTTTTTCTTGATGATTTGGACCAGTTATCTTGTGCAAATTTTACTTGAATATGAGCGAATATGGGGCCGGAAAATCTAAGCTGACATATTAGGTGATAAGCAACTTTATAGACAAGCTCAAGCTTTTGTTTGATTAAAAATATACTAAATCTGCATTGTAATATATGGCTCGTTACAGTCACAAGAAAAACCCACACTAGGCAAATTATACTAAAATTACTTTATTACAGCTGATTTCTGTTCAATATCCCTCTGCCAACACAATAAAAATGGTGAATACAAACAATATAGTAATGGATCCTATTTTTGTTTCCTCTTTTTTTACACAACTTAAATCCACTTTTAGTACTTTACCATCTCTCATGTAGTATCTTCATAACATTTGACATTCAATAAGAAGCTCCACCATCTATACATTTTAATACAGGTTATAAGTTGTAGTGGTAATGTGCCAAAGAATACTGACATCTTCAAATAAATGCAATCTTTTCATTTGTCTGCAACTCCACAATTGTTTATCTGAGCCTTTTTTTACTTTAACCCCAAAGCCACAGCCAACTGATCATTATGATTCAATTCTAACAAACAGTCACTTAATAGGAGATGAACCGATGCACTGATGTTCGGGCTTGGCGACTCTGGTTTGGCACAGTGTTTGACCGTAGAAGGAATCCTTTTCAGTTGCTGATTCACAATCCTGTATCCCACCTGCTTTCAGTCAGTAGGATATAAAAACCTTTATATGAAACAATACAAAGTACAAAATAAAGTATGGGCTTATGAGGCAATTTGACTGACTAACATCTAGATTTAGCCACGTGTGACATTTAAAGTGAGTCAAATTGTCCATATGAATGTAAAACTTGGCATGTATGTGAGGTTTGATTGGCTTAACATTCAAAGACTTGGTCTTGGCTTTAGACTTGCAGTAAAACTTTTTTTTTTAAACCAAGCACATATCTAACAAAATAAAAATCAGAAGAGAACTGAATACAACTTACTTGGATTCAGTAGCAGTAGGCATTAACAATTTCGGGGGCCATATATTATGTTTACTTGATATTATGCATACTTTCTGTGGTGAAATATATACAGAAATTAAACTCCAACCTGAAACGAAAAAATAAAGAAACCTGCACTTTTTGTGTTGTCAAATGTGACCGGAAGATGTCAAAGAAGAGAATTCAGGAAAAGCCGAAATCCAAGTTGAATAACAGCTCTGAATCATGCTGGAATGAGGATAGGCTTGGTGTGCAGGCAGCACTGGGGGAAAACGTCCACAGCAGCATTGCTAAACGGACTACATAGGTGGCATTTAAAGGAGATGACGATGAACCCAAGAATGAGGAATCAAGTCTGGTACTAAGAATGTCTTTCAAACAAGCTACATCCACATAACTAGATGATACTTACTGTTACATGAAGTTCAGTTCAGAAAATGTTCAGATAAATTAAATTATTCTTTGGGCATGCTCTTATGGAATACAAAAATGTTAATATATCCAACTGTGAATCACAGGAGCATACACCCAAATTATCTGGCAAATTATTCTTCTGGCATTTCAACCATAAACTTTATTGAAAATGATATTTTAAACAGTAAAAGGAGCTACTTTGTTATCAAAAAAACAGATCTTTGGGGACACAGAATAAAGGTAGAAAATGTGAATGTTATTCAATCGTATTCAGACCCCTTGAACTTTTTCATATTTTGTCATCCTACAACCACAAACTTCAGAGTACTTTATTAGGCTTAAGACATAATCTGATATATAAAAATAATATCTAGTGCACAAAAGTCAGCTATCGGGTATAAATACCCAAGGTAAAGGTAAAATGGTATTGGGCCCAGGGTTTACTCTGGAGGCAGGACAATATGCAAACACGACATCTATTGATCATGGTCTCAGCAAGAAGAAAATGGTTGAAATAAAACTTAAGCTCAGTTTAACTTTTGCCACAAGTGATGCAGATGACACAGTAAACAAGTGGAAAGGGGTCAGATGAGACCATAATTCAACCTTTTGACCTTAATGCAAAAGCTGTGTGGTGGAAAACTACCACTGCAAATGACCCTGAATGCACCCTCCACACTGTGGAATACGGCTGTGACAGCATCATGCTGTGGGGATGCTTTACTTTCGAGGGAACATGGATGGAAAGAAAACAGTAAACAGTACTGTAAAAACAGTAATATTGGGGTGGAGGGTGGGGCTATTGTTAAGGCTTTTAAAGATCTAATACTGCGGGAGAGGACAATAATCCAAAACATGCAGCCAAAGCTACAATGATCAGAAAAAGCCTTGATCAGTAGATCAAAGTATATTTATGCATCAGAATGGCCCAGTCAAAGTACAGGGCCTAAATCTGACTGACAATCTGTGCAGAATATAAACCGAAGAAGCAAAAAACTGAATGGCAAGGGTGGGCCGGAACCAGGCTCAGCTGACCCAAATCCAAAAACCTGCAACCAAATGTTTGAGTTTACAAAACTGATGTTCACAGATTTCCTCCAATCCGGCTGAATTTGAGCTATTTTTGAGCTAGAAGAATTGGACAGAAATTTCAGTCTCTAGATTTGCAAAGCTTGTAAAGTCGAACTCTAAAACAGTTGCAGATGGAAGTCCATCAAACTATAGATTTGTCGGGGATGACGAGGAGAAAAAATGTATAAACACCATGTATCCTATTCATTAACTTTGTGGTTGTATTGTGGCAAACATGTGAAAAAGTTCAATAACCATTCATGCTTTTGACAGGTACTGCGTCTAAAGACCTATATCCCATTGCCAGAATGTGCTGGCTGAGCCTCACAGTTACAGCTCAACTGACTTTCTATTATGCAGGACTCAAAACTTTATTTTCAAAAGTAGGGTTCAAGTTCAGTAGCACAAAGCCTGTTGTCTTGGTCGTAACTCACTGTCTGCACATAAAATATTTTTGTAACTTTGTTCAGGTGGTTTCATGGAAACTCATCTACACATACCTAAAAACATGGCATCCTCACATATTCTGCTCAGTCAACGTCACACAAAAACACAAACAGAAGCAGTGAAACAGATACAGACTCAAAAAAAGGCTGTAAAACTTGGAAAAAGCTTTCACTCATACTGTCCAACATGCAAAATGTTCTTGCTGATGTACTAGGAAAAAAAAACAAAAAAAAAAACAATATCACAGCACAGGTAAGTCTGACTTTTCTACATGCGTACCAATGAAACATTCATTCACCAGGAGCTTTGAGAAAAGAAGTCAAATATTAATCTTAGACTCATCGAGCTGTATAAAGTGCTTCAAAAAAGGCAGCAGTATTAAAAGGCACTAATGAAAAAAAAAGATTAGCATTAAGGTTGTTTTATAAGGCTGACAAGTTTGAGTTACAGTGACATTCTCTGCAGAGGTAAAGTCTACCCCTGTAGTACCACACTCTGGCATTTAAAAACAAAACAAAAAAAACATACCAGAGTAGCTGTGAATTTATTTCTCATCTGCGCATTTAGTCAATATAAATTTCTGAAAAACCATCTGGGAGGGGTAGAAATAAAATCCCAGTCTAAAATGCAAATTACTCTAGAGACCAGAGATCAATGAAGAAACTTAAAATATTTAAACCAAGGCATCTGAAACTGAATGGAGTAATCAAAGCTAAAAAGGCACATTGTTAGTAGAAGCAAATGTCTAAAGCAGTTAAGATTTTTTTGGTTCTGCATTTGTGAAGTTTTGTTTTTTTGGTTGATCCTTAGGTGGAATAAAATTTCGAGAAAAAAAAAGAGTAATTTATCACAAAGACCATTGATGACCACTACAGCAGGCTGGTAGACGACAGCAGAGCATCCTCAGTCATTTCTGACAGGCTCTCCACCGTACCACAGAGAATTTGGCCAGTGCATTATTAAACATAAATGGGAAGATTGGGAAGTGATGATGGTCCTAAACTCAAATCAATGTAATGCGATTGTTTGAACCCACATTTTAAAACACGTCAAAGGCTTTCGAGTGGTGTTTTATGTGCAAAACGAGAGCAATGGCTGTGAATAGCACAAACGTATGTGTTTAGATAATGTCCTCTGTAGAAGATAACTGTAAATAAAAACAAATGAGACTTACTTGTTGATACCCATATGCTTGTTGTAACATGCATTTCAGAATCTGTATGTGTGCTGATAAACTGCTGTATGGATGGGCTGGGCCTTTCCCTGCCCCTTTTGACCTGAGCAACATTTATTTCGCCACACATCCACATCTGTACAAGGGAGAAATCTGGGGGTAGTGTCAGAGGCACAGACAGAGGATAAGAGCAAAGCCAGTACTCTTTCCTGTTGTTGGATTTTTATATATATATATATATATATATATATATATATATATATATATATATATATATATATATATATATATATATATATATATATATATATATATATATATATATATATATATATATATATATATATATATATATATATAAAGTGACTCCATGGCAGACAGGGCATCTAAGAGTAGGAAAGGTGAGACCCATTAGATATTTGAGAGGTGACACTGGAACTCCTGCTCATACCCTGCTCACCGTGCCCTCCCATTGCCTGCGGGCTGCGAGAAAGCAGAGCTCCGCCTTGTGGGTGGCCCCAGGGCATTTGGCCACCTCCTCCAGGTGAGCCCTGCCCCCAGCCTTGCTGCAAAGGTGACGCTCCTAGACTGGAGTGATAGTGGTGATGGCTGCCTCTGTGATTAGAGCTTAAGCTGGAACCGCGGCTGCTCCAGCCATGGGAACTTGAAGAGGGGCGGAGCTGCTGATGCTGACTGTAACCTCCTGGAGCCCCGGGAAAACTGTTGCTGAGACCTTCGGGGGAGATGTCTGCAAGCACCATGTTGCTGAAGCCCAGGCGCATACTCTCAGAGTCGAAAGCCTCAACTTCTCTGGCTTGGCGTTCCAGCAGGTTCTGGATTCGCTCTGTGCGTTCGTTTTGTAAGGACTGCATTTCTTCCTCGATCTACAGGCAACAAAACAAGAAGGATCATCATTCACAGGGACAAAGGCAGCATAAATGGCTTCTACTCTTTATCTGTACTACCAGTACAAAACATTTGATGATGTCCCTCAGATTGCATCACACCCCAATAGCTGCTAATTTCAAATATCTATTCATGATAATTAGCTGTAGCAGCACTTAGTTTTTTCTTTGTGTCTGAACCAAATTAACATCAACTTGTATATCAGTATTTTCCGCTTCTATCTGAACCAGCATATCTGTTGCAATGATGATGTTATTTTATTTGGGACAAAAAAAACATGATGTGGGGCAAAACCACCTGCAAAATGTTCAATGTCAAACCAAATGCTGCCAGGGTCTACTAAATCACCAACTTACTGCTTTATTATGACATTTACCCAGACTCCTTCTCCTTCGCCGTATGAACTTAAATGTCATGCTGGAGACTTTGCTTTCACTTTCTTGTTTGGCAGCCAATGTGTTACGCACTGAAGCCTAAGTTCAATGCTCAACATAATCACCCTGCATCAAATGTAGGCTGTGTTTTCAGCTGCTTTGTGTTTACTTTTCCCCCCTTCATGCTAGGATATTTCTTTTTCTTTCTTTTTTTTTTGTTTACACATAATTCTCAACTTTGGAGATGGAAAAAAGGAGCAACCAATACGAGCTTCGAATCTGAGCCGAATTTAGAATGAAAAGTTGTAAAAAATGATTAAATATGCTCTTCAATGTAAACAAACGTTGAACCTTTTGCTCCAGCAGCGCTCTTCGGAGTGACACCCTTTGTTCCAGATCATTCTTCTCACGGTCATGCTGGGCATCCGTCTGCTTCTTAATTTTACTCTGGTAGGCATTGAGAAGCTCCAGCTCCTGCTGTAGCTGGACCTGTAATGCTTGGCACTGAGATTCCTGAGTCACATCCAGGCGTAACTAAAGACAAAGGAATGAACATCCAAGGTGCAAAGAAAAGACATAAAAACAAAACAAAAATGACGTTACTCAACTTGAAACATTAGGATGGTGAAAATGCAGCGTTATGCACCACTAGTCTTGTTTTTACACTTCTGGCACTAGCAGACTCACCGCCTGAGTTGAGAGCATTTCATTGATGGAATGGTCATACTGCTCTGCTAAAATGGCAAGCTTGCGATGCTGCTCCTGCTTTAGCCGTTTAAGGACAGCCTTGTGCTCTGACTTTGGTGTGGTCTCCAACAGGTGGTTTCTCAATGCCTTATACTGCCGGGTCTGGATCTTACACGTGTCTTGAAACTGCTTTTTGATCTGGAGCTCCTTGGACTTGAATGGAGAAAAACAGGGATAATATATGTCAATCTCAATCAAATTATGAGACAAACATATTTAATAGACTACAACTGAGAAAGTAGAATTAGTGTTTAAAAGAATCTAATCTAAAAACAGAGAAAAAGATGGGTTCAGTCTATCTTAACCATAGAAATATGAAATGAGTTTCAAGATTGGTCAGAAACTAACCTTCAGGCTCTTGGGTTGCTGACGAACCTCCATGCCATGTTTGCGTCTAAGCTCCCTATCTCTTCTCTTGTTGTACTCCTGCTGATTGGTGAGCTCCGTCTGATGCTGTAGGCAGATCAGCTCGACTCTCGTCTTTTGGATGGTGTTAAGCTGGCGGAATTGAAGCTCTTGCATGGACTCGTGGTGCCGGAGAAGCATGGCGTGCTCCAAGTCCTTCTGGGTCTGACGTTTGTTTAACTCCTATCACCAAGTGCAAAGAGGAAATTACAAAAACACAGAAAAGCTACTTCCAAAGATGGAAATGAAACAAAAAACTGATTTCGCTTTATCAAAACCGGTCATAGTAAAGCTTAGCAGTGCTGACCTCTCGCAAATGCTGCTGTTCAATTTTGTGGCGAGCCATCAAGATTCTTCTTTTGAACCTGCGACACTCCAGCTCCAGGTACTGCCTCTGTCTGCGCTGTAGGTTGGCCTCTTCTGCTGCTTGGAGGTTTTGGAAGTTCTCTTTCTGCTTGGACAACCACTCCTGCTTTTTTTTCTTGGGTGTTGATTGATTTTCATTCAGTTCCTACAGAAAACAGATATTTAACCTTACTACTAAAGATAGATGTGTAAAAGAAATTATTTTTTACGTATTCATCAATGGTAAGTACATTGAAAGACAAATATTTATGAATAGAATGTGAGGAATTTTCTAACCTCTTTCAGTTTCTCCTTGCGAAGCTTGTATTCCCGTTTTTGGGATTCCAGGAAGCTGTTCAGCTCTTTTTTCTGCTGACTCTGGATATGATGCTGAAACTTCTTTTCATCGTTGGTAAATGTTTTTGCCTAGTAGAAAAGGTAAACACCATATCAGTCCGATCAATGCAAAACAAAAGCCAATGTGGGAACATCAGCTGGGCTACATTTTTACGCACATTTCCAGATCTTATATTCCAAGGAAAGAAGGAATCGAGATACTGATTTGAACTGTTGATTTTGTCAGTGACTCCAAGATAGAAGGTAGATTAGCAACAAAAAAAAAACAACCAAAACTATTATTGAACCTCACCCTCTATTCATGTGGATACACATTAGAGTGCTTGGTCCATTCTAGTCAGTGGTCACAATGCAGAGAACACGGTGGGTATCCAAAATGTGGTGCTAAAAATAGTTATCTGCTGATTTGCAAATGTTGCACTGGAACAACACGTTTGGTCATAGATGGCTGTAAAGCAAATTCAAAATATCTGACACGGATAAAAGCAAAGAGTAGAGAGGATCCTTTCTATGAAGAAATTACAGTGCTTTAAACTGAATCAGATTGGAAAGGCCAGTTAACGATTTGTCTAATTTGTAAAAAATAAAAATAAAAAGGATAAAAAAGCAAAAAAAAGAAAAGAAAAGATTCAGAGGATTCTTTAAAACAGTTGGTTATAGTTCCCTTACTTGTACAGTTTTAGCTGACTTCAGCAATTTACCAAACAACATTGTCTACAACTTCAAAGCACACCATTACTTACTTTGGAGTGTTTTTGTCTAACTGATAAACATTCTTATTGAATATTATATGTTCCTGCACTTTCCAGCTCTTGTAGTAGTTTGGAAATTATCCAGACAGATTCATGATCAGCTGATCAGCCAATTCAGCGAACGTCCTGAGAGGATTGATTTACTTTTCCAACAAGCTCACAGTAAGATTTTCTGCTATTGATAAAAAGGAACTGTACGTCACAGAATCTTACTTCAAAGATGTCCTAACGTAGCCGTTGCTTCCGGGCAGCATTCTGTATCGTTTCTTATTGACTTGACCACCTTAGCACCACTTCACCTTATAAAAAATGCCATGCTTCACTAAACAACAAGCTTAACCTTATATTTTACAGGCATAGAGATGCAGCCTTAACGCATGGTGCTTCACTAAAAAGCCAACAGGGACATTTTGAAAACGATTAATTTCCAATATATGGCGCAGTCTTAATGTAAAAGTTGTGTATGTTTAAAGAAAATATGTAACCAAATGTTTATGTTCAGGAGTGCAAAGTTCTAAGTTCCCCGCTGCTTAAACAGATCTCTAAGTGAATACATGCGTGTGTTGAAAGCTCACATCTTTCTCCATGGATGCTTGGTGTTTCTTGACCAGCTTCTCCAACTCTTGGGCAAAGTTATTCCTCTGGGTCTCCAGCTCCTTGTCCAGACGGAGCCTGTGCTCATCCATCTCAGTCTTCAGCTTGTTTTCCAGAGCCAGCAGTTGTTTCTGATGCTGCCGTCTCATTCGCTTGTAGCCCAGTATCTGCTCTCTCAACTCTGATTCCTGCTCGTGCTCCTTAATCTGGCGTGTGAGCTGACAAAAATAAGACATATATATTTTAATTCACTTGAGGAAAACATGTTTTTGAGCTACAGAATGTAAGGTTGCAATTTGATATTGATTTGTAAGCAGAGATCACAGGTTTGCCTTACTTGGATGATTAAATTCCTGTTTTTTACTCATCATGCATTCACTCATCATGACCATAAAGGAAAGAAGACATATAAGGCACGTTTCCACTATCGGAACTTCAGGGTAATTTGACCGGACCTTCCCGATATGCATGACAGATTACTCAGTCACAAAAAGATCTGGTTAAATTACCTTAAAGTTCCAATAGTGTAAACATGCCTATAAGGGACAATTGTCCTTTAAATATCTCATGGAACATAACCGGCAGATATGCTGTTGATATCACTAACGAGCTTCATCTCAGAATTACAATTTGGCAAATGGCTCACAAAAAAATTAGACTATGTGCTATAGTGCTCTACCCAAAACCTACCATGCAACAGAAACTTAGCAATGAGCTGAAAAAAAAAACATTTATTTTATATTATGAATAATTCTAAAAAAATAAACAAAAAAATCAGTAGAAGGGTTTTTTGTACATTGAGGAATATAAGTATTTGAAGACCCTGCACTTTTGCAAGTTCTCCCACTTAGAATTTATAGAAGGGTCTGAAATTTACATTGTAGGTCCATTTCCACTGTGAGAGACAGCATTTCACAAAAAAAAAAGGAAATAGCATCGTCTGATTTTTAAAGATTTTATTTGTATTTTATTGCTGCACATAAGTATTTGAACACCTGGCAATCAGCAAGAATTCTGGCTCTAAAAGACCTGTTACTCTGCCTTTAAAAAGTCCACCTCTACTCCACTTATTAATCTAAATTAGTAGCACCTGTCTGAGCTCGTTAAAGACACCTGTCCACCCCACAGTCAGTCAGACTCCAACTACTACAATGGGCAAGACCAAAGAGCTGTCAAAAGACCAGAGACAACATTGTAGACTTCTACAAGGCTGGAAAGGGCTACGGGGCAATTGCTGAGCAGCTTGGTGAAAATAGATCAACTGTTGGAGCAATTGTTAGAAAATAGAAGAGGCTACAAATGTCTCCCTCGGACTGGGCATCCATGCAAGATCTCCCCTTGTGGGGTATCACTGATGATAGGAAAGGTGAGGGATCAGCCCAGAACTACACGGGAGGATCTGGTCTATGACAGGAAGAGAGCTGGGACCAGTTTCAAAGGTTACTGTCAGTAGAACACTATGCCGTCATGGTTTAAATCATGCATTGCATGGAAGGTTCCCCTGCTCAAGTCATCACATGTCCAGGTCCTTCTGAAGTTTCCCAATGACTATCTGGATGATCCATAGGAGGAATGGGAGAAAGTCATGTGGTCAGATGAGACCAAAAGAGAACTTTTTGGTCTAAACTTCACTTGCCGTGTTTGGAGGATAAGGGAGGATGAGTTACATCCCAAGAACACCATACCCACTGTGAAGCATGGGGGTGGAAGCATCATGCTTTGGGGGTGCTTTTCTGCAAATGGGACAGGACGACTGCACTGTATAAAGTAGAGGATGAATGGTGCCATATATTTTGAGATTTTGAGCAACAACCTCCTTGCCTCAGTCAGAGCATTGAAGATGGTTCATGGCTGGTTCTTCAAACATGACAATGACCTGAAGGATAACCAAGGAGTTGCTCTGTAAGAAGCATATCAAGCTTCTGAAGTGGCCTAGCCAGTCTCCAGACCTAAATCCAATAGAAAATCTTTGAAGGGAGTTGAAACTACGTGTTGCTCAGCGACAGCCCTGAAACCTGACAGATCTAGAGAAGATCTGTGTTAAGGAGTGGGCCAAAATCGCTGTTGCAGTGTGTGTGCAAACCTGGTAAAGAACTACAGGAAACTTTTGACCTCTGTAATTGCAAATAAATTTCAGACCCCTCCATAATTTTTAAGTGTGAGAACTTGCAAAATCGCAGGGTGTTCAAATACTTATGTTCCTCAATGTAACTGATTAAAAGTGAAAAGACGTATACTTTGAAACATCCACATGGATAGTAAGAAAACAGTCTACAGCCCATTCAGAAAAGTGCACAAACAGCAGCAACAATCAGCACTGTAACCCACATAAATGAATATCAGTTTGTCCTCAAGATCCAATCAGAGCAAATGGTCTTGGATTGTAAAGGTCCAAAATACGCAAAGTACTTATTATGGCACATTGGCTGCAGTTTTCCTTTTAAAAAGGTAGGTGTCAATACTTCATGAAAAAAATCACTAAACAACATACATGGTAGCAACAGAGCCTAGGGCTGTCAAAACAATCTATTTAATCTGTGGGAACCTCCTCAGCTGCCTCTAGTTAATAAATATAATTCAAGATTAACAGAAACGCAAACTGAACACGCCTGCTGCTCAATACATTTAAATGGACCAGATCTTTGTCTACACTGTTGAAGAAAATAAAACAAATGTTTTCCAAATTGACAAAACCATATCCAAGGTACATTGCAAGCAACCGTTATCTGGTCTACTGTTCACTACATATTTACACTTTGACATTTACAAATATTTTCTTACTAAATGGCAGCTCAACTACCCACTATTTACCGGTTATGCAACAATTAAGACACAAAACACAGAGATACTGTTAATTATATTTTTCCGTTTGTTTTGAAGAACTCTACGTCCGACAAAAAAATCCACAGCATCAAAAATGGCATTGAGTATCAATCAAGCTGGAAGAACATGAGAGAGAGAGCATGACTTTGACTAGATAACAGGAAGGCTGATTAGACAGTGAATGAAGATATAACAGTAAATCCTATTTTACAGTAACTCCTTTCACACAGAAGTGTCATCACCTCTGCTCCAGATTTAAATATTTAACAGCTCCTGCCAAAATGGTTCAATCCAAATATTTCAAACCACATCTTCTTATAGTCTATTTAGAGAGATCCACTTTAACATTTTGATGCATCCAGATTTTATGTTAAAAAAAGCCTCAAATTACAGCTGCATCATCTTGATGAATTCAAATGGGTTTATTCCCAAGTCTCTAGTAAAGATAGAAGGTATTTTTACCGCTGAAGCTGTGCGTATAGTTGCAAAATCTTCACGGTTTCGTCTTGTCCTTTGGGTTTGTGGAGGAGGAGATTGTGGCTCCATTGTGGCTCTGCTGTGAGGCTCCGACTCTTCTTTACGCATCTCTTGTTCCTAAACAGAAAAAGACGCAGCCAGACGAAGCTTGTAAAGTAATAAAAAATATAGTGCATGGCGACCAGAAGCCGAATATATACACAATAGCTGCGTTGTGATGGGAATACACAGTATACTGGGACTTTAGTCACTTACAGGTTTGAGATTTATGACTGAGCTGTTGGACATCACTGTGCCGTCTCCGTCCATCTCCGACTCGCTCTTGTCGTCGCCTGCATCAGGTAGACTGTTGACGGAGCTGCTTTGGGAACTGGCACTGATAGACATGCTGGGTATGGACTGGTTGCTCCCAACGCTGTTCACTGTGCCTGTCCTGTTCACACTGTGCTCTGGCTCCTACACACATGGCACAGGAAACAATACCGGGTTACAACAATGAAAGCTAATATTAAAATGTACACATAAGCTAGGAACTAGTTGAAACAGTCAGACCTCATCTTCATCTTGCGCCTCATTTATGGAGCCATTGTGAGCTTCCTGAAACAAGATCTTCTTCATCTTGCGATACTGCAGATTGTCAAGTTCCCTCACGGCATCCTTGGTCCGATTGATCAGATCTACTAGGACTGATTCTGGTCGTTCACGCTGGATAAACGCATGCTGAGGACCGGAAAAGTAATAAAGGATTCAAGTTTGATCTTTTACTAAGGTTTAAAAAGGAATGAGCACAAAGCTGAGAAGAATCTGTCAATGGCATTTTAAATCCCCACCTTTAGGAGTTCCTCAGAGTTTGGCCTTTCCTGAGGAAGTTTTTGAAGACACGAATCTACAAATTTTCGAAAATATTCCGTCCTATAGTTGAGAGAACAAAGTACACAAAGTTTAGCTTACAGTCGACCTACGGAACATCTCGTTTTAAACTGTGTTAAAAAATAACATGCTGAATTTGATCAATTTTCACTCACCAATCACTAGACTGCAGAGCTGGGCTGTCATTCTGTGCTATATGATATAAGGCACTCATTGCATTCATGTTGAACAGTGGAGGCTTCCTCTCAGCTATAAACCAAGAAGCAAGTACATTACAAAGAATCCACAGAATCAGAATCAGCCACAGTAAAGAGACTCTGCAACCAACTTAGGCTCTAAAGCAGGGATGTTTAAAGTTTGTCCGGGGCAAACTATTTGCTGATTTTGTGCGGCACCCAATTACAATTCAAGAATTATACAAATTGAGCCGCCAGTATGCAAAATATCAGGCACAAAGTATTCATCTTTTAAAAACCATGCTTTTTAAATTGTTTCATTTTATAGTAAACAGGCCTATATATCCAGTGACTTTTACTCTAAATTAAATCAAATCTGCTCTTAATAATTTGTTAACCTTAGCTAAATACAGCAAGCATTTTTAAAGAAAAAGTGACCTAAATTCAGTTCCTATTAATGAGAATATAATAAAATGATTGACCTATTTTTCCCCACAACTGAACCCAAAATAACTTAGCAAACTGCATGACTATATTGGCTTGACAATTTCAGCCCATGTGACAAAATGTTTGGAAACCACTGCTCTAAAGGTTCCTTTCTCTTGCCATGTACAGTCTAAAACAAACATAAGCAACATGTACTCAATTAGAAAAAAACAAAAGCCCACACAAAGGAAGGACACATGAATGCTTGATGCTTTCCGCACCTCTAGAATCCTTCATTTACAAGGTAAAAGGAATGCAGACAAATTACATTGCTATGCATTCAAAGCTTCAGCTATGTATGAACAATTTCACATCAGTGGCAGGAAGGCTTGTTTATAAAGGTTTCTGATGTAGCAGGAATCAGCCTAGATGGCATCAAGTAATGTTAACAGAGAGCAATATGAACATACAGAAAAACCAAATCCTAGTAATACTGACATACCTAATTCGATGCAGGTTATTCCCAAAGACCAGATGTCCACCTTTCCATCATACTGACCCTCATCCATAGCTAATATGACCTCTGGAGCCATCCTGAGAATAAAACATGAGTAGTAGTATAAACACATGAAAAGATGGACAAGTAAAATCTAATTCAACACAAATCCTAAAACAGATTAACACAGCTACAAAAAGGCATCTCAGTGTATTAGATAAATCATCAAATCATTTTTTTCTCCTCAGAATCAATTTTAAAAGCAAAACTTGTTTATGTTGTACTCAGCAGTATTTCAAGGGTTTATTGTTGTTAAACTTTATTATTATAGCTTAGAGTATATGTGACAACCTCCACAAAAAGGGTGTCACACAAAACATCATGACTTATGGCTTAATAGGCTGGCTGTTGACAGCGTTTCAGTCAAAAATATTTACGAAAAGTTAAGTGAGAGGAAAAAGTGCTGTAGAAAAGGGTGCACAAACAACAGGGATATTTATAGCCTCGAGAGGACTAAAGAAAAGCCATTCGAGAATTTGGGGATATTCCCAAGGCCTGAACTTTAGCTGGAGTCAGTGCTTAAAGAGCCACTATACAAAAACCTATCCAGGCCATGGGCTGCTATAGTCACATTCAAGGCAATAAGCCATTCCTGAACCACACCGTTACTCAGTTGTACCAATAAATACCATTGAGTAAGCAAACACACAAAACTGAGATTATGTAATCCAAGAAACTGGATTTTGGGTGACCCCTGTAAGGCATGCTTGCCTTTCGGCCAAAGACTAGTGGAAATGGGTACCTGCCTCCCCATGAACCCAACAAGAAAAAGGCAAACAAACAATGGAGGGATGGATTTTTTTCAGTTGAACTATTTAAATAAATTACCTTTTTGCTTATATTCTAATTTACTGAGATGCACCTGTACATGGCTGCTTACATACCAATATGGGGTCCCAACAAAAGAATTTGCCGGACAGGCAATGGAGGCTGAGCCAAAGTCTGCTAGCTTCACCTGACCTGGTTCTGTCAACAAGATGTTTCCTGCCTTGATGTCACTGTAAAACATACAGAAGGAAACGATTAAGGTTTTGCTTTAGCTTTAGAACCCCCGAGCACATAACACAAAGGTTGGCTTGAAAAAAAATATTTAAGCACGAACCGGTGAATCATGTTGTGGGAGTGAAGATAAGCCAATCCTTGAAGAGCACCATGAGTAATTGCAGCTATTTCAACTTCTTGCAGGGGTTTCTTGTGAACTGGAAAGCATTAATCAGCATCAGTGATATAATTTGACAAAAATGGAAAACTCGCGAAGGGGAACAAAGTCTTCATGTACAGATTGACTTTACTCACCTTCTAACAAATCTGAAGCTGAGCCTAGACAGTACTCCATTACCAGCTGTTGAGAAAGAATATCATTTTTGAGCATTTGTTTTTTGCTTTTGTTTCTCAGTTTATGTTCAAAATCTTTAACTAGCTACTTATAAGTTAGATTTTACATTCAAGTTTGATTTTGGTTCAACATAACTGTCAAAAACACTTATTTTTGTAAATTATTTTTTGGGATACGTTTAAGTATTTGCAAGTATAATCTCCTGAAGACTGATGTCTAGACTTGACCCTTTCTATGACAGAACCTACATGTGTTGTGTTCCTGTTTTCAAAAGTCAGTGCAAGTGAACATGGCATAAAGATGAGTAGAAGCGACAAAACATCCCTCTGATTGGTATGGTTTACAGGGTTTCTACAGGTTTCTTCAAGTTAAATTCAAGTCTTTTTAAGACCTTTTTAAGACCATTAATATAAAAAATTAATACCTATTTCACGCCCCTACCAGCAAAGAAAAACAAAATCCTTGAACTTGTGTTCATTTATTAGTCAAATGTAGAATGGGTAAAAGATAACCAGGGCTTAAAGTGAAAAACAATCCTGAGCCTGAACTTTTTTCCAAGGAGTGGGTTGCAGTGAATCCAATGCATAAACAGTATAGGCAATTTGACAAACAACTTTAAGCATTGTGCTTGGTAATGTACAAGATGACCTACAATTCAAACGTGATTTTTAGAAGTAAAGGTTATTAAGTTATAAATGAAAACATGTGAAACTCAGTAAAGCTAATTAATCTGATTCATTTAGCAACAATTTAATTCAGTAAAGGGCAATTTATTCAAAAAACATGAATTGTAACTTTTCATATCATTTTTGTTCAAAACAATGGCAAATTAAGTTATAGGAAATACATTACATTGGGTCTTGACTTCTCCTTTTTAACATATTTGCAGAGGCAGTTCATTTTAACAACAAAAAACAGTAAAGTGCTCCAAGACGTGGTAAACTGAATAATATGAAACAAATACAAATAAATACAGAATTGCTAAACTGAAGCTTCCAGTGCAATGATCAGATCTGAAGCATTGCTATTGCTAATGTTTACTTTCTTGCTTGCAAGATGATGTTCTTACCATTACATTCAGTATTAAGTATTTTTTCCATGTTTTGGGTAATTGCTTCATCAACATTAAGAGAACACATACATCCTTTGAGCTGATGAGACAGACGTTTCTTGAACTCCAGTGCTATGCCATGTGTGTTCATATTAGGGTTGCCAACTCCCAGCAAATAAAATAAGGAACCCCCCCCCCCACCCGCATGATGCTTAATCGACGTAATCGACTTTAATTGAATGCACGTGTAAAACAAATGCACAGAAATCAATTATTTTTCTACAATAATTAAATAAATTCAACCTCTTTCTTCGACAGAATTGCAGACTGCACAGATGATCCCTTCCCAAAGGAAAAAGTACTATAGCTTAGTAGGGTATATATTAGACTCAATAATATTTACTATATAAGATAATGGATTTCTATTCATTTAACAGATGACCACTTTAGTTGTAAGATTCAGATTTTTTTTTAATTAAAAGCTAGACATTTTAAATGAGAATAAGAAAAAAGTATGTATCTGTTCCCCCCTTTCCCTGTTAATGCCCTACCTGGCCCCCTCGCAAAACTTTCCTAGAGCCGCCCCTGCACAGCTACCAGCTGTCAGCTCAAAAAGGATCCTGGTGTTATTTGTCTCTCAGAAACTATTTATAACTTCCCTTCAACTCATTCATGTCACCTAAAAGGTAAACCTGTTTCTCCATCACCTGTTCAGCTCTGATGATTCACTAAGAACATCTCCTGGTTTCATCTTCATGTTTCCATCTCACCACAATCCAAACCGATATCATGACCAGCAGCTTTTACGTCTGTGGCTCCAGCAAACATCAGCTGATACTAGAAAGTCATATTAAATCAGTTCTGACAGGTTATTAAACGTGCTGCTGTTGTTTAGAGCAACATCCCCTGGTTTCCTCTTTCTGCGCAAAGTGGGCGATAAACAAATGAGAGCGAGAGACAGAGAGAGAGACAGAGAGAGAGAGACAGAGTGACAGAGAGAGAGACGGGACTTCAGACAGAAAAGCCGATCATTGATCAGTTTCATAATTGAATGAGCAACAGGAGAGAATGAGAGAAGAAGCAGCTGCGCAGCTTAAAGACACAGAATAATTCAACCTTTGTGTCTTTTTTTCATTGTAGCTGAAGTACGGGACAAACCGCGTTCCTTCTCACCTTAATACGGAACGCGTAATATTTTCTCTGAATACGGGACGATTCTGTTTTTTACGGGAAGGTTGGCAACCCCAGTTCATATAACTGGAATGCTGATTGGAAACGGACAGTTTTGTTAAAGCATTTTTATCAACTGATACTTTTTTTACACAGATCTACGAGCGGTTGAGCGATCGTAAATGATCAATCGTGTTCTGCAATGAACGAGCACACGTATTTTCAAGTCACAAACACGATCGTTCATCGGGGCCGCTGCGTCCGCTGTGGCTGTTGCTCCCGGCAAACGGCTTGTGTGTTGGAGCGCGCAGACAGCTGCTTTATGTCCGGCATCTCGTCCGTGACGGTGAAGGGCTTTTTCCCGCTAGTCGCATATACTAGCTTCTTGGAGCACAACACACTAAAGCTGGCACCAGCTCCCAGATGGCTTGCCGTCTCCACCCTTTTCATCTACCCATGCCCAGTGTCACTTGTTTTTAAGACCCTTGTCAACAACGACGTCTTCCCCTGGCTCCATTAATTTAGCGTCCATTCTTCTGATTTCGGGAGAAACAACCGACGGCTCGCGTGGGATGCTGCATTCAAGAGGGATGGTTTTTTCGGGGGTTTTTTGAGTGTTTTTATTTCTCTGAATCATAGTCATAGTTGACCTGGGGCTGCGTTCCGTTCTCAATTATTGGTGCCGCCACTCTTTATTTATACTACGTTATTTAATCAAAATAATTGGTGGTTGACAAATCTTTTGAAGAAAATACAATACGGAGAAGTTACATACAGCACAATTTTTAAGACCCAGACATCAAAATTCAAGACTTTTTAAAGTCTTTTTAAGGTACTATTTCAAAATTAATCAATTCAATGCTTTTAAGGCTTTTTAAGACCCCGCGGGAACCCTGGGTCTACTCAAGTCCAATATAAAACAAGCAAAACTACAATAGGTACAGAATGGAGATGTGGCAAAATAACCAGCAGCAGCGTTTCACAAACATAAAAGGTAGACTCAGGTAATCTGTGTGAGAACAGTGATTTCCAAGAAAAAGATGTGGATCAAGAACACATTCTGTACCAGATTTGCTTCATACTGGCATCTGCACCATTCAACAATGCAACACATCGGTGCAATCACCTGAAATGTAAACACTGAGTGACCAATTATCAATTATTAAAGAGTGGCTGGAATTTATTTAAGATATTTGGCCAAAATGGTAATAAATGTAGGGAATACCTTTGGCACCCGCATTAAAATGTGAGCAAATGTGTTTGGTTGTATTAAATTGGTCTTGTTATTTATTAATTCTGTCTATTATTAATTTTCTTATTTTGTTCATCATTCAAACTTTTTTTGTAATTTATTTATTTTTTTGATTTTAATACATCTTCTAATGTATTTACAGTTTATTTTCCGAGGCTGCTGATGTAAACCATGTTGCTGCTTTTTTTGTGTTTATTTGTTCAAGACAGTTGAAAAGTTAATGTTAAAGACAACTATTCTTCAAGCATATTGCTTCTCTGCACTGTGTGTGTATTAATTTAAATATAAGTTTTTTTTAATAATGTCCCACAATAATCATGACTACAATTCTTTCCACAATCAAGTAGCTTAGTAGTAACTTTAATTAACTCTAATTTCCCTGATTTTAAAAAGGAAAACCTTACCCAAGCAGTATGCTCTCGCAGGTAACATCCTTTGTACTCTATGCTGTTCGGGTGCTGTATTCTCCGCAGGAATTTCACCTCCTTGATTATATCTTGCCATTTCTGTGAATTCAGTACACAGAGTAAATCAAAAGAAAATCAGAGAGCCAACATACCACTTTTAGGATCTTACTTTTTTTGTTTTAATACAATCATTTCTAAGAAAGCTTGGAAAATAATTTTACCAAGTAAGAATAAGTAAGAAAAGTCAGGACAGTTTGAAATAAATTGTTTTTGCATGCAATTTTGACAAAGTATAAATACACTGATGGCAAAACTATACAAAATCTGAAGCATAACAGACCTTTATATTTGCATTCTATAGCAAGTAGAACACCCAAATACGCCCCGTTTCCATTATTCCGACAGCAACAGAATATGTTGGCGTCGAATCTGAATTTACCCCAGCTATTTTTTCCCCAACATTTTGCTTAGGAGATTGCAGTTTTTCAACAAACATTACTTTCAACACAACACTGTTCCAGGGTGAACTGCTACAGTCGTAAAAAACAAAAAGATGCAGCAACTTAGTTTGGATATACTGTAAACAGCTGTTCAGAGAAATGATTCAATTCAGTTTATTTATATAGCTCCAATTCACAACACGTCGTCTCAAGGCACTTGACAAGAAAAGTCACATTATAATGTGTTTATGGATAAATGCAGCCATTCATTACTTGATTAAAAAAGGCTTACATTACAGCCTAAAGCTCTAAAATTTGTTCTTTGACCATATGTTTATATTTCTGATTGTTTCCATCTAGTGAAAACCCTGAGTCAAGAAAGTCAGAAAAGGTCATTATACCTCATTAGACTGTTTCCCATTATAAGACATCTTCTTGATGGCCACCACATCATTGGACCGCACATCTCGTGCCTGAAAGACAAGAAAAATTGCAATTGAACGACTTAATTATTTACTATAAGGGATGTAAGAAAATAACGATCCACCGACATATCGCAATATTTTATTTCCCGACACTGTATCGATATTCAAAACAAAAGTATCGATTTTTTGTTGTTAATTTTTTTTTAAGGATTTGAATGGAACCATTCATGATGACAGTAATTTGTGTAATAAAATTAAAAGCATGACTTGTAGTTTGTGGCTGTTTTCACCTTCGTTCCGGTGGTTCAACTAGATCTACTAATAAAACTGGATGAGGTTGAAACAGGTTGGAGCGTTTAGAACGCTGTGACAGTTTTCCTACTGTTAAATTGAGTTTTGAAAATCACAATATATATCGTCTTACTCATAGTATTGCTATATATTGTATCGTCTCCCCTGTATCACGATACATATCGTATCTCCAAATTTTTGCCAATACACATCCCTATTTACTATGTTGTATCAGACTGAACAGGCAGAACCAGAACAGATGTGCTTTCGGATTTTAGACTTCATGTATTATTTGTTTGTAAAGTTTCTGTTTCATTTTTATGCATTAACAGATCCACAAATTGCAAAATGCATTGCCTAAACCATCAAACAAACAGGTTGTTGCTACTGAACCAAATATAAACAGCAACAGTTGATGTACTTTGACTTTAAAACAACCTAATTCTGCTTAGGGATACTGATCTTATGAACTCACACATAAAATGCATAATTTGGGAAAAAGATGAACATTAGATAATCAAAGAAATACAATTATGTTTTAACCATTTAGACTGCTTTGATAAATAGCAAAAATATTGTGGTGGGAATACTCAGAAAAGTTTATAAGCCACTAAAAGCCTTCATTATACAGATTCAAATGCTTTCTCTGATAAATACTTGAAAGCTTAATCAACACTCAATTTTAACACCCCAAAATCAGCATCCTGAAACAGTCTTTAAAAGCCTCAGACTAAAACACTCAAAAACAAACATTAGGATTGTATGGAACGAGATTTGCCTTTTTAGTTAGTTGAACGAAAATGGTGGTATAACTGAAGTGAATGAAGATGTATTTTTTTTAAGCTTTTATAGCAAAACTTGTATGGTCGGACTGAAAAAACTGACCTGAAGAAAACCCATAAATATAGCTACATGAATAGTTCAATACCAAGTTTTGCTTTTCTTTAGAGTCTAACTTGCTGATTCTGATTTTATTCTAAGGACTATAAACATTGATGATGTTGTTTTGTACAAACTTTGTTTTAATTTAATATGAACTATAAAAACAGGATTTTTGATAGAAGATAGAAGTAATATTTATTGATCTAACAGAACATAACAGGATTACAACATTTTATTTATGTATCACGGCCTATTTCGCTAACCATAATTTGACTTAAATAAAAACCAAAAAGAATCAAAGAACATGCAGCTTGTGGACGCCTTAACACTATTAAAAAGGGAGTTTTCTGTTTTGATGCATTTAATTATCAAGGACAGAAGACCTCTCTTTTGGAGCCAATTAAGTGAAAATAAGTGGATTTGATCACCGGGCGACCGACTGGTGCATCACTATGTATCCAGTAAAATACTCACAAAATATACAGCTCCAAAGCTGCCATGTCCAATTTCATGCAGATCCGTGAAGAGCTTTTCTGGATCCTCCCTGAAGAAGAGTTCTGCAACTTCGGGGTCCTTCAGGTTCCCCGCCCGGCTGTTGTTGGGCATACTGGGGAGTTAGGGGCAGTGCCGCTGTCGCCAGGAACTATCTGGGTCTGCGACAGCGACGGAAAGGCCCCCTGTGACGGCTCATCTGCAGGACAGTGGTTTCACGTGTTTAGAGCTACAATAGAAGAAGAAACAAAACTGAATGTTAGGGATTTTCTTTTTAGATGATGACAATCTCAGTAGTAGCTTATTAAGTTATTGGCCTATGCAATCGACCACAGGCCAAAACCCTAAAAAAAAGTGCATCAAAGTGTATGCTGCTGGTTGATGTATTTAACAAATAGCAAAAACAACATTTTTAGCATTCGACCTACCAGTCACTATTCAGAACTGATTAAGGGAAAACTGGAGGATTTCTGTCTTACACTGAAACTACGTTAAAGTAGAAATTAATCCAGAATTTAGACAAGATATTCAACAGACGCAACTGGGTCTAGATCAGTTCAAATATACTACCCCCACCCAACATCTCATTTTCATACCTGAAAAAAAATCCACAACATTACCAAATATGGTGAAGTGGGAAAAAGTGTTCATATAATCTTTCCACTGTGTAAATAAATTGCTTGCTGATAAAATCTCAAACAAAAAGTGGTACACAATAGTTTTCGCCTATGCAGAAGGTTTCGGCTTTCACCGTCTGACAGAAAGATCAACCATAGAAGTTGTATGGGCTGAATTAAATACATTACGTCGACTCCACTGTTTTATTATGTAATGAATAATAATGAAGCTTAAAAGAGATGACAGAATTGAAGGGAAATAAATATGTGACTTTACAAAACTCAGAGCCAGCGCATAGACACTGAAGATTTTAACGTATTGAAAAGCCCACTGAAAAAAAAACCAGTGTACAGTATGTTTTTGCGTTTTTAACCAGGAGACATACAAGAAATCACTCAGCTGCTTGATGAGAGTCACAAAGAATCAGAGGGTGTACCTTCAATGTGTCAGGACGGACTGTATACAAGCTACTGAATTAATGCACAAAGTGTCCCAAACCCCATCCAAAAGTGGATTGACAAAAACAGTTCCTTAAAACATGCTTTTGTTATGCATCACTGTCTGAGCATGATCAGATTGCCTGTTACAGATGTTAGAGCATGTCTATACGGGGTCTAAATTGCTTGGTGGATATGGAAACATTTGACCAATGGGGGAAAAAAAAGAGAATAAAAAATATTTAGGAGATGAAAACAGCTCCTGATCAAAAAGAGATGAATGTGAGATGAAGAGTGTCACAAAAACCTTTCAACACAACTAAGAAATACAACACAGATTTAAATTAAAAGCTTAATCTATGCCATGATACGGGCTTGTACAAAAGGCAGAGTATTTTGTTTTCTTGTGCTCATGATGCCTGTTCATAAGTTATGTAACTAAAGTTCTTATGAGGAAAATGCACCGAAATATTCTATTAGTTAAAAACCCTCTTTTTGAAGAAAAGAAAAAAAACACAGAAGCACTTTTAATTACAGGTGACCACAACTCCACTGTTAAGTTAGAAATTCCATTGCTTAGCTGTTGTTATAACAGCGATACTAATGTAGACTGTAAAAGATCACCGAGGAAAATTTACTGAGTCCATGCAGCTCAGATGATCAGTTGCAAACAGATGCAGAGCTGACGCTCGAGTCACAAGACTTCTTTCCCAGCCTGAGAGAAACAGCCCCCAGTCTAAGCAGACATCTTTTGTCTCACAACAACACTGAACAACCAACTATTCCACACAGATGCAGCCACAGCCATGAAATAAAGCCTCATTACCAATGAAGACTGTGCCTCTTTATGGCCATTGTGCTTTTTAACATTGGTGCTACTCAATGAGCTTTGTTGTCATATGTCATGATGCCGTTTTGGACCACAGACGCGAGGAAAGAAATGCCGATAACTGATAGTTTCATGAGCCAGGACAAGCCTTCCAACTGGCACTAACAAAACGCTTAAGAATGCAGCAGGACAGGACAACAAAGCTGGAGGGCTGGAATTCCCAATATATGCCCTCACTACACTGCATTTCTCTGCGCTTCCTGTTTGCACGACTCTAGTGAGGTAGGAATGGGCCCTAGTGAGAATCTTGACAAGTTACATCTAGCATCCCTGGCGCAAAAGCAAGAGCAAACATGCACTGAAATATTTAAAGGCAAACGGAAAACTCTAAAACCAAAACATGACAGGTAAATCTGTTGTGTGCTTTCAGTTTTGAGAGAGAATTATCCAAATCAGATCTAATTTAATCTTCTCCCCCCCCCCAAAGATTCTGATAATGACTTAGCTGGGGCATACTGCCAAAGTTTAGGTCAATAAAATAATGTTTTCAAGTAACTATTAAAAAAACCACAACAACAACTGATTCGATACTTGAGCACAAATTTAAGTAACCTGTGCTCCGTCCAGTATCCATCAGAACATGGAAATAGCTCATGAGGTAGCTATAAAAGTTTTAAAATGGAAAATAATGTGAGAAGAATATATTTCCTTTCAGTGCGGAACATTAGCTGTCACTGTTTACATAGTGGAAAATATATCCTACAGTAACAAATGTAACATTTAAGCTGAACAAAGAAACAAGCCAATAAACAGATATTTATAATTGACTTAAAATACCACACACTCATTAAAGAGTTTGTTGAACATTTTATGGCGACATCTAATTTAAGGGACATATATTTACCCATAATTTCAGCTTTTACTGTAGCCGTCTTAGTTTTTAACCTACGCACATACCATTGGTGTAATTTGATCATTCTTCGTTTGCACTTTAAATTGAAATTAAAGGTGTCAAGGTTAGGAATTAGACATGTTAAAAGGCATAAAAGTCTTAATGTTTCTCATTTTAACCAAACTGACCCTTAAGAGCTTCCCTTAAATACTTAAAATTAAACAGATGACTGATCAAGTAAACATCACACTACTCCACAGCACCAAAATCACCAAACAAAAACACACATAAAAAAATCTAGTGTTTCAGAAACTGGGTCTTACTTTTTTTTCTAAAAGAAAACGTGGATACATTTGGGCATTGGCAAACACAACGTATTTTCTTCTCTGAAACGCTTTGGAAATGTAAAGTTTCAAATGAAGCCAAGGTGAGTACTTCTGAAGTCTGACAAGCATCACATCTTACCTGGGCGTTTCAGCTCATGTCACCGGTGATAACTCTTCCTTTACAAGTCAGCTATCAGTCTTCAGACTGTTAAGTTCCCTGAGAGTAATTACATCTCCACTCATCTTGTGTGTCAAAGGCGAACTTTAACACCGCAAGAACCTAAGATCTAACTGAAAGCTCTAATGTACTCATATAAATCAGTGATTCCCAATGTTGACTATTTAATGTTAGCACCAAACTTCATGTTAGCGAAGTTACGTGTCCTAGGATGAAACGGTGTTCATATTGTGTTAACAGTCTGAACCTTTATGCAACTACTCAAAAGACATTGAGTTAAACAACAATTTTGTTTTAATCAACATAAAATTAAAATAAAAACAAAAACCCAACAAGCTAATATTTGCTAACTTAGCTTAGCCGGTTAGCTGGAACTCACCCTGCTCTGACAGGCCAGTTCTGAGCGATGAGTGAGGCGTACACTTCAAAACAGTTTGGGATTATAAAATACTTTCCCGGTTTCATTCCCAGCACGAACGCTTCGTGAGCTAAATCCCCGCTGTTCTTCACGCTGTCAGCCGATTCCACCAAGTACGTCAGTGAAATTACCAAAGATTAAAATGCCCACCCTTGAAGTAAACTGGGGTGCCACAGTAGTCAGCTCCCACTCCCAGGCAAGCTCCAAAGATGGCTGCCGAGCGCTCCGCCGCCGCCTCTCTTCGAGAAAAATACGCTGGAGAAGAATGCGAGAAAAGTTCAAGCAACGCCAAAAACACCCGTAAACAAGCCGCTGTAGGATCTCTTAAGTCATTCAAAGAGCTGGATATTTAACCTAGCCCAAATGACACCTGATTCATTAAGTTATGTAAAGGTCTTCTCTTCAACTTGTTACAAATTGCAGTTCCGCCCTGCCTGTTGGAGTAAACTCTCCCTGACCCAGGAACATCCAGAGGCGGAAACTCTGGAGCCCTGATTCAAAAAACGCCAGAACTTTAAAGGTCTGCATTTTTAAATTAAATAAAAGTATTGTTTATGGGGATATTTTTCCTATGTTTCCATTCATCTTTAAGCATTTAAACAAAAGATTTAAATAGTTCTTCACGCACTATATAGGTGGATAACATGGGTTTAGATGTTAAAATATGCAATGTTGAAACCAGAGGTTTACTGGAGGCAGGCAGAGGTGGGTAGAGTACCCAAAAATTGTATTCAAGTAAGAGTAGCAGTACTTCAACAAGACAATTTTAACCATCCAAGAAATCATTCAAGTAAAGTATTTCTTTAGTAACACAAGAACTGAGTCGTTGGGTACAATTTCCAGATGCAGTAAGGGCTGCTCTACATGGAGACAAAACAGGTAAAGTTTCAAAAACAGTCTGTAAAAACAATAATTTTAAAAAGTGTGTCCATATGAATTCGCACAAACTGGCTTGAAATGCTGCAGTACATATGCCGGGCCCACTGGTGGCGCTGTGGCACTGCCAGAGAAACACAGAAAAGAACAGTGTGCATGCGCAGTCAACCCGGTGGCAAACACAACAAATCTAGCTTCAAATGAGAGCTTTATAGCATATGGGGTCTGTGGTTCTCCAGATCCATGTTTTGCTGCTGGTGATAGAAGAGGGACAGTAAATCGTATTCTAGGATCCATAATAAGGTCTGTATTTGCTTTATTAGGACCGCAAAACCATACGGCGCCATGCTTGTTTACTCTATCACAGAGTTGCACATGCGCGTTAAATATAGGAATGGGGCGGTGACGTCATCCACCCAGAATAAATGCAGGAGAGTTCATAATCACAGAGATTGAAACCACCCTGGGACCTGGTTTCAAACATCGTTTGAATGTTTATGGTGTCCTGAAACGCTGGCTCCTTGTTGCAAAATGTGCGTAATAACCCAAATGCAAAAGCAAAATACCTTTACAAGATGCTAGCCAAAGCTGGTATAGGAATTTAAGTGAAACAAATCCTGTACCGAGATGGCTGATATGGCCAAATCTGACTTAGTTACACCTATTTTGCTTGGAGGAATGGATCAAAATTTCATCAAACTATAGTGATAAGATGTGAATGGATACCCAAAACACTTGATGCAAGTAATACAATTTGAAGGGAAGTCTATCAGATACTAACAACATGTCTGTTAACTTCTCAGTTTGATCTTTGTCATTTTTCTGGCATTTAGGAAGTTTACATGTTTTTTTGCAAACCTAATTGAAGAAAAGGATAATATCCTACAGTGCATGTTAGCATTTGGTTGCATCTGACAAGCAAATTAATAATATTTGTTCGCTTTAGCTTTTAATATGTCTTGACTCTTTTAGCTTTTTTCTAGGGTTTTGTCTATTATTTGTACAGTCACAATGCCTGGTATCACTGTACCTTTGACTATCTATATATTCACTGTTTTTGGACTTTTTACTTTTCTATTTTATTCATTTTTCCCCCTTCTGTATAGCACTTTGGTTGACTATTGTGTCATGTGTAAAGTGCTTTATAAATAAAATAGAATTTAATATAGTAAATGAGAAGCAAAGAATAAAAATAAATATCTTTAAATTGTTTAAATAGTGTGACCACATGTTTTAGTTTCCTAAAACTGTTCAGTGTGATGTTCTTGACTCTTTAGATACTCCTTGTTGACCGATTCAAGAAAGTTTAGACAAAAACAGCAAAAAATCACCAATGGCACATGAATCCGATTACGAAGATCTTTCTTCACAAGTAAGATACACAAAAAAGTGTCCTACTCTAAAACGGGTTCTTTTGAGCTTCCATATGTCTGATGTTGGTCCAAAACTTAGTTCAGATAGCAAATTATACACCTCTTCCACATCTTTAGGTGCATCAGTAGCCTTACCTCTTAAAGAGAAGGAATGACTGGGACCAGAGGTGGGTAGTAACTAATTACATTTACTCGAGTAAGTTTCTGGGGGAAAAATGTACTTTCAAGAGTAGTTTTACTACACTGTACTTTTCACTTTCCCTTGAGAAATATTACAATGAAATATCACTACTTTTACTTGAGCAAAATATCTAAATGCTCTAACCACTGTGAGTAACTTCACTGAATAAAAAACAAAATGTTTTTAACAAAAGTACACCAGACACAGAAGCAAACCTACGGTTTATTAAAGAACACCTATTTCTACACAAGCTTTGTTTTCCTAATGGCATCTGTTGAGCTTGTTGTTGCTTTCTGACAGGCAAATTAACTTAGAAAAATGTTTCTTCTGCTTAAAAATTGTTATTGCAGAACTACAGGCCAATTTCTAATATTCCATTCATCAGTAAAGTTATTTAAAAAGCTGTGTTTCAGCAGATAAATAGCTTCATAATGACCAACCGCTTTAATGTTTTTCAGTCTGGTTTCCGTGCTCACCACAGCACAGAAGTTTTCAAAGTTTTCAATGACATCCGCATAAATACAGGTTGTGGTAGAACCACAATGCTGGTTCTGTTGGACCTCAGTGCAGCATTTGACACTGTTGATCATGATATACTATTGGAGCAACTGGAGAGCTGGGTCGGACTCGCTGGTACAGTACTTGGCTGGTTTGAGTCTTACCTAAAGAACAGGGACTTCTTTGTTTCAATAGGAAACTTTTCATCAGAACAAACAGAAATCACATGTGGGGTGCCAGGGCTCCATCCTGTGTCCCTCTTATTTAATATCTACATGCTCCCACTAACCCATATTACAACAACCAGTAAGATTAGCTACCATAACTATGCAGATGATACTCAGCTCTACATTACGATGTAACAAGGTGACTTTGAACCCATCCAAACCCTAAGTAAATGCATCGAGCAAATCAATAGATGGATGTGCCATAACTTTCTCCAGCTGAACAGAAACAAAACAGAAATAATTACTTTTGGACCTAAAGAGGAACGATCAATAGTCAGCACACAACCTCAGTTAATACAGCTAGAAACTACTGATCAGGCCCGAAATCTAGGTGTAGTAATGGACTCAGACCTGAACCTCCAGGGTCACATAAAGGCAATAACAAGGTCAGCGTTCTATCACCTGAAGAACATTTCTAGGCTTAAAGGACTGATGTCACAACATGACCTAGAAAAACGAATCCATATGTTTATCTTTAGTCAGATTGATTACTCCAACAGCGTCCTCACAGGTCTGCCTAAAAAGTTAATTAGACAGCTGCTGCTCACATCCTCACTAGACACAGGAAAGTAGAGCACATCACCCCAGTTCTAAAGTCCTTACACTGGCTCCCTGTAGCTCAGAGAATAGACTTCAAAATACTTTTACTAGTTTATAAATCATGGAATGGCTTAGTACCAAAGTATATTGAAGATCTGCTGCTACTATACCAACCCACCAGACCACTCAGGTTCTCTAATTCCAGCTTACTCACCATCCCTAGAATCAGAACCAAACATGGAGAAGCAGCTTTCAGTTTGTATGCTCCTCTAACCTGGAACGAATGTCCAGACCACTGCAAAGCTGCTGAAACACTGAGTTCTTTTAAATCACAACTAAAAATATATCTGTTTAGAGCTGCCTTTGAGTAATATTTTGACATTTCATATGTTTTGTGTATTCTTCTTGCTTTATTGCTGTTTTAACTTTATGTGCTTTATCTGTTCTTTACTATTTTTATTTTACCCCTTAATCATGTAAAGCACCTTGAATTACCTTGTTGAAAGTGTGCTATACAAATACAATTGCCTTGCCTTATTTTGTAATGTTATTTTTTTGAATAAATTTCTTTTGTTTTAGTCTTTTAAAATACCAGAATTTGCCAATAACTTACTATTTTTCTCTTTGTGATTACATTATTTAAAAATAGTAGCTAATAGCCTTTTTACCTAATACTTTTTTACTCCTACTTGAATAATGTTTTGGACAGCTACTTTTTACTTGAGTAAAAATATGTTGAAGTAGGGCTACTCTTACTTGAGTTCAATGTTTTACTACTCTGCCCACCTCTGACTGGGACACAGTAAATTTAGCGAGGGTGGAGGATTTCCACCTTCAATAGCATCATACTCATTTGACTTAGATATAAGCTGCACTACCCCACCTACCCCAGGTATGTCTTGCACTTAAACAACACAATGTAACTCCAAGTCTATCACTTCTGTGAAATCAAACTGTCCACTTAGGAAGCAACACTGATGGACAATCAATTTCACACGCTGTTGTGCAAATGGAATAGACAACAGGTGGATATTATAGGCAATTAGCATGACACTGCCAATAAGGGAGTGGTTCTGCAGGTTGTGACAACAGACCAGTTCTTAGTTCCTATGCTTTCTGGTTGATGTTCAGGTCACTTTTGAACGCTGGCAGTGCTTTCACACTGGTGGTAGAATGAGACGGAGTCTACAACCCACACAAGTGGCTCAGGTAGTACAGCTCATCCAGGATGGTACATCGAAGCCTTCACATGTGACGTGAAGGCCACGCACACTACTGAGCCTCATTTTGACTCGTTTTAAGGACATTACATCAAATTTGGATCAGCTTGAGTGTGTTTTTCCACTTTAATTTTGAGTGTGACTCAAAATCCAGACCTCCATAAATTTGTTTTCCATTGACATTGCTTGTGTGATTTTGTTGTCACCACATTAAACCATGTAAAGAACGTAAGTGTGTGCTGCAATGGACTGGCGACCTGTCCAGGGTGTACCCCCGGTCGCCCGGTGACTGCTGGACATAGGCACCAGCCCCCCCGCAACCCTACTGGACGGGTACAGATGGATGGATAGATGGATGGTAGGACAAGTGTGTGTGATGCAGTGGAAGGCTGCCAAGAAACACTGAATGTTCTTCTACACTTACACGGACTTGCCAGCAGGTGGAAGTGTAGGAGTAATACACTAGTCACGGAGGTGTTTTTTTATCCAGTTTGACCAAATACACCCTGAAACATTTGACAGGAGCAGCTTTTGACAGCTGCGGAGTGAGGTTAAATTTAAAATGTAACTCTATCTTTAAAATCTGTTACCAACACATATGTAGGTTTTACCAAACAACTAGTACAATAGAATAGAAATAACCTTTATTGGGTGGAATGTAGGTGTACCAGCAGCAAACTGGCAGGCAAGTTGAAGCATGTAGAATTATACAAAAATAAAAATATAAAAACACAACCAAGAAAAATAGTTTATTCCAAAAGATTAGCTGACAAAATAAAATGTTCTGATATAATAATCTTTTACATTTTGGATGCAATTTTAATTGGTTAATTTTACAATAGGTAAAAAGAAATATAAAGAGACAGCATAAACAACTATCTTAGAATAGTTTATGTATGAAGCTTAAAATTCACAAAAAAAAAAAAATTGTGTAAGAGCAATAAATGAAAACATGGATGGGTTGGGATCTGAAAGATAGGTCATGTCCTTGAAACAAACAAACAAAACAAAAAAAATACAACTATGCTCTGAGATATCTTCATTTGTAAATTATTATGCAGATGAACCAGAGAAATTCCTCTCCCTAGCTAAAAGGCAGAGAAATAGTATTAAATGATCTTGATACTTCCGCTTGTTTTGTTTGCATAGAGTAAAGAACCATGAAACTCATGACCAAACATGAGACAGTAATACAGTGATCCAACATAAATTATCATGTATGTCTTTAGAAAACGATGAAAGCTTCTAAACCACCAAACAATACACTAAACAAAATAGATGTAAGTCTAAGTTTCTCAACATGCTGCTTTTTCAGTGTAAAACACAAGGGAGTAGGTTTAATTTTGAGATTGGTGGGGACACAAAAGTACTCCAAGGTTGTGAATCTATCGGGCTTCTCTCTTGAGCACTAACTGTCACGGCATGATGGTGGGATTTGCTATTTTGATATCCAGTGAAAACTGGCAAGTGCATTCTTCCAATTATTGAATCCCTTTGAAGAAAAGGCAGGGTTTGCCTTTGTGGACAGGTCACTTTTCTTTATGGTGTATGTTTTAACACAGTGAAAACACAGAACCCACTTGATGAAGGTGCTATAATGCAGCCATGGATACTGCTTGTACCAACTCAGTAGAAATGGAGGGTCCTGTTTGATAGCTGTTGAGCTGGAATGTTATTTGGGTCAGGTTGGTTGGGCCTGTCCAGAATATCCTCCTGATTACTGCCACTCTCCCTGCTGCTCTCTCCAGGTGGATCAGATTTCTTAGGAATCAACCTCAATATAAATTTGACAACTATATAGCAACTACTGTAAACACATACACTAGTAATACATGATGAGGCCTCTTAGATATAAGGCTCTGGTTTTAAAGCCACATGGGTGAATCATTGTTATTCAGATCATCCTCATACTAACATGTTTTGACCGCTACGTTATATTGTGTGTGAAAGCTTGTTTTATTCTAATGTTTGAACTGTTTTTATGATGTAAAGCACTTTGTGTTGCTGTTTGCATGAAAAGCGCTTTTTAAATACATTTCATTTGATCTGTCACAGTGCTGAATCTCATGACTAACACATCCAGCATTATTTAACCTCACCTCGGAATTTCCAGCCTCTTTTTCAGCTTCTCCTTCTCCTCTACCTCCTCCAGCCTCTATCATTTCATCTACTCCTGCCTCTCTTCCTCTACCTCCTCTGGTCTCTCCTTCTCCATCTCCTCCAGCCTCTCTGCTGTCTGTCACCTTACAAAAATATGTTGATGCGTGACGAACAGATTAGGGATAGAATGATCAGAGTTTGATGGTCAAGTTATTGCCTGAGCAAAAAAGGCCTTTACTTTCACACTATTATGTGTAATTTATTCCCCAAAAAATATGAATACATAAAATCACATGATCATCTAGAATATGAGGTTTTATTGTATTTACACCATAAATTTTATTTGTTTTTAAACAGTTGCTCTTTTATACATGAATACATGAAAATAAGCATAAATGAGAATAAGAATAGAAAATAACTTTTACAAAGTGTATCTCTTTGGCATATTCTATTTAAATATTTTAATTTAATTCTAATTTTAAGTAACTTAGACTTTGACTCCTAAAGAAGTCTCTATCCAGTTTTCTTTTCTTTGACATCCTTCAAATCCTACAGCCCACACACACAAGTCCGTAGTGCTACCCATATTAGGACTTTATATTGACTTCCATTCATTTTAATAGCTACATTTATGCCTAACCCAAACCCTTACCCTAAACCTTACCATTACCAGTTTATTCCTAACCCTAACCCTAACCTTAACCAAAACATAATTCACACCATACCTCTAAACCTAACCCCTAATTCTAAAAAAGGGGGTCCACCATATTAGGACCGGGCTTTGGTCTCTATAAGGTCCATCGGCCTTCAGAAGGTTAGCGAATATCCCAGAAAAGGTCCTACTAAATAGGATAGCTATACAAGAACACGCGCGCACACACATACAGACACAAAATGTAAATGACACCAGTAAAACACATCTAGCCGACGTGACACGGGCAGAACAAATGCCAAACGTGTTGACAACTTACACTCGCAGATGCCTCTCATCCGGCCCAACTAGCAGTTGTGGCTTGAGACGTTTACAGTTTGACAAGCTTTACCGGTCTGGGATTTAAGCAGAGGGAAGGACAGCGGGGACAGCCAATCACATGTAACTTAGCGAGAACTCGGCAGCCAATCAGGAAGCGATATTTGGGTTAGAGGCGGGATTTCTAGCAGGACTGGCGACATTTAACCCTTTGTGTGCCATAATCATTGACTAAACACTACGGAAAGCGGTTGTATTGATAGTGACGACACAGTAGCGGCTGAATATTGGTACCAATTCTACGCCCTAGGTAAAACATTAAATCAAACTTTATTTATAAAGCGCTTTCCATATAGGAGTTGCAACTCAAAGTGCTTTACAGGTTAAAATGACCCCACATAATCCATATTACCACCCACAGATTTAAAAGCATGATCACAGTTATTCCCCCCAACCCAACTTCCATGCACACAACACTTGAGAACAACAATAAAAAGGCCATAAAAAGGACATTGGGCCAAGGGCAGATGAGTCAGGTAGGGAAACGCCATCAAGGGAGCCATCTGCGCTGGCGGCAGCAGATCAACAGCTGCAGCTGAGGCACACAGGGCGCCCAGAGGAGGCCGAGACCCCCGCCTCAACCCAAGCTCCACCTGGAGAGCACCCAGGCAGCCACAGCTGACTACCGCTCCCGAGGCAGAGGGCTCTCACAGCACTGGCTGGAAGATTAAGATAACAGATTAAAGTATATATATCTATAGATATCTATACATATCTATATATAGATATCTATACATATATATACATATATATATATATATATACATATATATATATATATATATATATATATATATATATATATATATATGCTCAGTGCTCTGCGGTGCGCAGGAACAGGACTCAGGCGCTGGTACAACTTGGTGTTCAGGTGCTGGCTGAGCTTGGCCTGGGGATGCCGTCCATCTGCTGCGGCCTGGGGCGGCCCGACGTGGGGTAGGTGTGGGGCGCTGGGATGTTGGCGCTGGGAATTGGCTTGGGGTGGTGGCGGTGCGTGGCGGCCGGCCGCGGCCCGCACAGTGGCCCCTCGTTGGCCGGTCCCTGGTCGGGTCCCTGCTGGGGGGTGGGGCGCTCCTGGGCCCCGACTCTCTCGGTCCATGGACTGGCACGGCCCTGGGGTTCTCCTCTGAACCTCTCCTAGGGGATGCGGTCGGCCCTGCCCTGGTTCGCCTGGGGCTCTGGGGGTCCTTTGGACGTCTTGGCTCCGATCTCCTTCATGTCTGCATCGATTCCTGTGAGACGGATTGATGGCTGCTCACACCAGCTATTGAGCACTCGTATGGAGAAACCTTATATCCACCAGCATCCTCACAAACACAGATAGGTGTGGGGTGTAAACGTCTCCGGTGTTCACAGTTACATTCTTGGGCTGAGGTTATCATTACCAGATCTTGATTAAGCGGTACCATGAGCTTTTCTGTTACATTGTTGTTGTATTTTTATATCATTTTTTGTGTGATGTGGTTGTGTGGTTCTTAGTTCACGATGTTTATGTTTTGTCGATGTTCCTTTTTTTTTTTTCCTCTCTCTGCTGTCCTGTGGTATGGAGGCAGACTCCGATGTTTTCCTGTGTTTTCTTTGTTCCCCTTCCTCTTTTTTATTTTCAACTCACCCTGTCTTTTGACTTCTTGTTTCCTACCTCTCTTCTTCATCTTCTTTCTTTCTTCCTCATTATTTTCTGTCTCCGTGTCCATAACATCCAAAAATAAAACCCACAGCAATTCATAATAAAGATTTCTCATACATATATATCAAGTGGTGTACTGTAGCAAAAGCTGTAGTGCTCCGCTTGTGAAAGTAAATCTGTTGGGCTTCTACTTGGTTCATCAGACACCAATTCTGAGCTCCACACTGCCAAACGGGACAGTAAAAAAAAAAACAATAAAAGAAAAAAAGAAATCTATGGTGTTTTTATATACATATATACATATATATTTATATATACATATATATATATATATATATATATATATATATATATATATATATATATATATATATATATATATATATATATATATATATATATATATATATATATATATATATATATATCACATCTCAGGCATTTATTCTGAAGAACCACTATATTTTTTGAAGACACGCCTCTGCTGTGACGTCAGAGATGTCAGGAAGTAGATCAGCTTACATTCGCACATGGTGAAAATGGCTGCGAATGGGGAAAAACAACAAGGCCACAGACCCGGCGCCTACAAACAGAAAAATAAAGGACACAAACATGGCAAACACAGGACGAAAGGTGAAATCGAAAGAGAAAACAAAGGTAAGCCATGTTCAGTGGAGAAGTATTGCAGTTGATTTTTTTTTTGTGGTTGCTTTGATTAACACACGTGTCTTCAACCTGAAGAGCTTTGGAGGACAGGATTACACATTTTCAGTGAAATCAGATTATTCATGACATCAGTATTTGGTCTGACTTTAGGATTTTTAAAGTTATCGATTTGATCTACAACCAGCTGTGGCGTAAGAATGACAATGATAGATATATCATTAGTTCTCCGAAACCCTGCTGACTTGCAGCTAGATGATCAATATTGTCATAGCTCAGAATAGTTAGGATAGTTGAACTTACACAATGTTTCTGCATTTGTTGTCATTTTTCCAATAAATAATGATGTGGTGTTTTACGTGTTTATTATTTTGGGATTGAACAGTGTTTTCCCTATTTAAAGGCCTGGTATGGATCAGATGACATTTTGACGTCTTGGTATTTAAAACTGTGAAATAGAAAAAGCAGATTGACACACTAGTGCAAAGTTATGACTTCATCTGCTTTATCCCCCCAATTGTTTTTCTGGTCTTAAGCAATTCTGTCCCTTTAATGTCCTTGTTCTTCTATTCTTCCCAGGCAGGGTGTCAGTGACAACCCTTACAAAAAATCAGAGGAAGGAGCTGAAGAAGATGGACAGGAGACATAAAGCCAATCAGCTTCGAAGAACTAAGAAGGAGCAGGTAGTTTCCATGCACCTGAAGAACAAGAGACATTTTTAAATTCCTGACTGGTGTTCCAAAGTAAAAAATTTTTTTTTGTACCTATAGGTTCTGACAGAAAAGCGTCGACTCGGGAGCAGGGACGGTCCTCCTCATCTGGTGGCTGTAGTGTCCCTGCATGCTAATGCCGATGCTGAAGTGGTTACCAAACTGCTACGTGGAGAAGGCGCCGGGGGCGTGGTGCACCAAGAGCAGTGCATCAGCGGTGTTGGTGATAGTTTTGGACTGATTTTTCCTCGCTTTAAACAGAGGTTCACATTTCTAAACCAGAGCACAGGTGAGCTTTGTTTAATGTGTAATCATGCTTTTTAATCGGTAACTTTTTAAAGTAAAATTTTGCTTCTTTTTTTTTTTTTTTTTTTTTTTTCACTATGATAACCGAGTGAAATTTTAAATTCTTTCTTTGTGACCATCCTCTTCCCTTATTCTCAAGCTGTTATTGTTGTTTCTTTGAACAGCTGACATGCATTCCCTGCTAGATGTTGCAAAGGTTGCAGACAGCCTCCTGTTTGTCCTGGACTCAACTGAAGGTTGGGACAGTTACGGAGATCATTGTCTCTCCTGCCTGTTTGCTCAGGGCCTCCCCAGCCATGGTCAGTTCACAGTTTTGAGTTAACTGGAAGATTTGACGCTATTTACATGTTTATTTTATGCACCCCCTTTCTAGTGTTTGTTTTCTGAGCTCTACTTTCTCTCAAATCTCCCCCATGTAGCTCTGGCATGTCAGGGTTTGTCTGACATTTCTGTGAAGAAGAGGGTCGATATCAGAAAAGCTCTGTCAAAGATCACAGAAGTCCGGTTTCCAGATACCCGTGTCTTCTCGCTGGACTCAGATCAAGAGGCCACTCTTCTTCTCAGACACCTAGGAAGTCAGAGGCAAAGGAAGCTGGGTTTCCGTTCCAGACGTTCCCATCTTTTGGCTCAGCAAGTCACTTTTACACCAAACAGCCCTGTGGAGGGGACTGGCAGTGGGCTTACTGGCCTGGGGACTCTCTGTGTGTCAGGGTACGTCCGAGGTCGTGCCCTCCATGCTGACAGGCTGGTGCACATCAGTGGGCATGGAGACTTTCAGCTGAGTCAGATCGATGCGCCACCAGACCCTCTGCCCCTCAACCTGACAACAGTCAGACCAACAAAACCTGGAAAGGGAAGAGATGTAGAGATGCAGGTAGGTGATTTGTCGACCTGAACTTACAAGGTAAACCAAACTCTAAACGATAGACTAGATGAACTACCTCAAGAATTTGTGTTTAGAAAAGAATTTCTGTTTAGAACAGAAAAGCAACAGTTTTTCCCACTGCAGCCGAAATAATATTACTTCATTGATTGTTACATTTAAACTATTTATAGCTTCTCATCTCCATCACTTTTTTTAGGGTGTGGGATTTTTAGAATAAGCAACAGTATATCATAATCACTGTCTGCATTTTTTAAGATATGTTTCTCACTGCTAGCCACTTGTAGTTTACCTTAATTCCTACGAATGGCACTGCTTTTGTTTCTTAAAGCGTTAATTTCCATATATTTTTTTTACAAACAGCTACATTTTGCCTGTCTTATAAGCTAAGTCAGTTTGACTGGCAGTGTGCAGCAGCTGGTCGGGAATGCGCTTTGCTGTTTTACTCTAACTGTGCTGTGATACAGCTGAAAAAAAGCTTTTCATTTAAGAGTTTAAACCATTGAAATGGTATGATGGTTTTAAAATGGTATCAGTTTTAAAAGATTTTGTTTACCTTAAAAACTGTAACCAGGCCTGTGTCTGATCTTAGCTAAAACATGGAAAAGGAAAGTTAAATCGCTTGTTTTTGTTTTTACCACAATCTGACATTTCTCTAAACCGCTGTTCAAAAGTCAAATTAAATAAAAACTCCAGCGTGTAAGAGTGTTAATGTGACTGCCTTATATAAAGTAGGACATGTTACAAGGTTTGACTTTGTCAGATCGGATAACAAAATGTAGCCAAAGGGGTAATGGGTAACAATCTAAAGATGACACTGACACTCAGTTCAGCTTCAGCTTGCAAAAAAGTAAATGTTGAACATCTTTAATTATGGAGCTAGCATAACATCTTCTCGTTTTGTCGGTTGCAGGGTGGAGATGGAAATGAGGCTTCAGTGCGGGTGTTGATGAAAGCGGACCCATCCGGCCGGGAGAGTCTTCAGGCTGAGGCTGAGGTGGACCCCATGGACGGAGAGCAGACCTGGCCGACAGAACAGGAGCTGCTCGACGCTGAAGGTGAGAAAATGGGATCAATACGCTGTAAGCAATTTGGATGAGACAATAATGGAAGAAATTAAGAGGAGAAATGTCAGAGGAGACAGTTATCTCACATGGAATTTAATTTATAATGAATTTTATGGATGTGACATTTTCAAGAATCAATTTTGTTTTTGTAGATAAAAATATGATTATGGAAGAAATATGTGTCTTTATTCAACAAAACATTTATTTATTTGCATATACATGCATAAAAGCATTTTGTATTATCTGTATGTAAGTATTTAACTCCCCTGGATGCTCTTTTCTTTCTTAAGAGGCCAGAAAAAACAAGCGTGTGATGAAAGTTCCTAAGGGAACATCAGACTACCAGGCCACATGGATCATCGATGAAGATGAGGAGGAGAATGGTGAGACAGATGAAGAAAGCAGCGATGATGATGCTGATGACATGATGGACGAAGCTATGGATGGAGAGGATGAGGAAAATAACTCTCAGGTAAGGACTTACAGATGAAAGATGACAATCGGTTTTAAGCCCAAAGATTTTAGATTGCCAATTTAAATTATCTAAGAAAACACTCATTTAGGTTTAAATGGCTTGATAATGCACTAGTTATAAGGTATACATGTAATGTATTTATGATGACATCTTTAGGCAAACCTTTTCCTGTTGCACCTTGTTGTCTCAGTAACCGTGCAGCTCATATTGCATTGCTTTATATTCATACCCTTTTAGCTTTTTCACATTTTCTTACATTACAAACAGAAACTATTGGATCTTCTTGGATTTTAAGTAATTGTGATATAATTGTGAAGTTGAAGGAAAAGAATACATGGTTTTTCAGAGGTTTTTCTTAAAGTGTGATGTTCATATGTATTCACCCTCCTTTACTCTGATACTCTTAAATGAAATACAATGCAACCAACTTTAGAAGTCACCTGATTTATAAGAAGCATCTACTTCTAATCTAAGTATATATATACAGCTGTTCTGTGAAAGCCTTACAGTTTGGTTAGAGAACATTAGTGAACAAACCACATCACGAGGACCAAGGTACACAGCAGACAGACTGGGAAGAAAGTTGTGAAGGAGATTAAAGCAACATTAGCTTATAAGGCAATATCTTAACCAATGTTTATGATATAGAACAAAAGTTATATCTCAATATTTTGCAGCTGAAATACGTTTTTTACATATTTCTAGATATTTTTCTTCCCAAAAAATATCGACAAAAACTATTAAGTCTCAAATATCACACAGGCACTTTCATTGACATACAGCTGTAGATGTATATTAGAAAGTGTCAAAATTATAGTATCAGCTTTGCTATTAAAAAGTACTGTTTTGGGTTAGGCGTGGGCTGGTGTTAAAATTCAGCCTGGGAACTTGGTTCTGAGAGGCCTTCTATCTGATTGCCCCAAGGATGCAAGCTGAACCATAATTTTAATAAAAATGCTTTTATTAGTTTTATAACATAAGATATAACATCTAACATGTGAGTGTGTGTTAAATGATATGATCAATGGATAGAAAAAAATCATTGGAGCCTGGACGTGCATAAAAATCAAAACCCTTATCTTCATCTGGCATAACCTTGCCTTTTCATGTGTATCCTTTCTTTTAGCGACGTCCGCTCTTCTTTATTTTCTTTTATTTTTTGTAAAAGAGAAGCAACAGTTTAATTGTTGAGTGATTGGGTGACTGAGCCAATTACATTTCAATAGCAACTGCTGAAGTTAGTCCTGTAACGGGTGAAAAATAGAATTTTAATTTTGCAGGTGCAGGCGGAAGTTTCTTTAATTCGGGTGGGTTGTGGATAAGAAAATTATTATTTTTATGAATATCTCAAACTCTCAGGTGCCGTGGCGACACTATTTGGAGGTTGGGCGGCCTTCCTTTCAAAGCAGAAGAGAGCTGCTGACGTCTGGTAGCAACTAGCAAACAATATCAAAGTATCTGATATAAAACATTCTGGAATATTTCCAAACCTTCCAGAATCGAGCGCAGCAGAGAGGTACTAATCCGCTGCAGATGCAGGCATCACCAGTAGCGCGTACAAAGATCTTCTATAAAGCAAGATGGCTCACTCATGTATACACACAGACATACAGCAGGTTCATGATAGAGGTTGAACCAATCTTCCTTATGGCCAGCTTTCCCATGGTTTCGGGTCAAAAGGCAGGGAAAGTCTTATTTTTTGGCCTGCAGAAAGAAGTTTTACACATTCTTTGTACTGTTCTTTGTGTGGCTGTTGTAAATGGTGGTAAAGATTCATAGTGCTGCAGTTTTTTAACAGGTATTTTTTATATTCTCTACAGACCATATTAATCTGTTTCACATCTGACACTTTCAATCAGAACAACCTCAAAATAATTGAGTCAGTAGTTTTATTTTACTAACCAACGGCTCCTCTTCAACACTTTCCCTCGTGCCTTCGTCTGTCTCCATGCTCTCGCTGCCTTCCAGACTGAGTGCAGATCGTGTGAGATGCGTTCAGTAAGGAAGGGAGGCGGAGCAAGGTGAAGTAGCGAGATAGATGGGGAGGCAAGAAGACATACTGGTATATTTGTCAATATAAACAATACTGGGTTATCTTGTAACTTATATGAAAATATGACGATCATTTTTAAAAATTTGAGATTGGGGCGTTGCGTGGTGCAGTGGTCTAAGACGGGCGCTCCATGTTCAGAGGCCTTAGCCCTCGATGCGGTCATCCCGGGTTCAACTCTGGCCCGAGGACATTTGCCGAGTGTCTCTCCCCCCACTTCTCTCCCCTTTCTGTATCCTATCCACTATCTAATAAAGGCCGATGTGGCCAAAAAACTTAAAAAAAAAACTTTTCGAGATATTTACCATCCGCATCTCAAGCTCTAAAAATCTCATGGAGCACTGTGTAATCCATTGCTTGAAAAAGAATGTCACAGTTGCAAATATGAAGGCATGGTTGTTCGCCTAAATTGTTAGTTGTAGCATTAATCAAGCAGCCAAGAAGCCCACAGTATATCCGGGGAGCTGCAGAGCTCGGATGGGAGAAACTGTCGACAGGACACCTATTAGTTGTGCATGTCACAGCTTTTGAGTTTTATTGTTACATATTTCAAAAGCAAATCCATATATAATTTTCCTTCTTCTCAGCAATATTCACTACTTAGTTTCCAGTTTATCATATAAAATTCCATTAAATATATTGAAGGTTATGGCTGTGACAAAATGCGAAGAAAACCCTTTTGCAAAGCTCTGTAAGATTTAAAGTTGGTCTTTCACTGACAGATGCCAAGAGGGCATAATTTAGACTTGAGTGAAATTTTGGTAAAGACAACCAGAAGCATGTAAAAAGCTTTGCCATAGATGAGTGAGGAAAGGTTTTCACTAATCTTGCAAACGGCTATACGAGTTGAACACAACACAAGTTTGTGTTTGTAAAGTGACGAATTGTGAAAAAATGTGAAGGGTTAAGGATGGTTTTCAAAGGCACTACAGACACAGCAATCCTTTTGATGGTGACCAGGGTTCTCATTTATAAAACTTTGCGCAGAATCCTTACTAAAACTGTACTTAAGCTCAGCAAAAAAAAAAAAATTCTTGTGCAAAGAAAGTTTCAGATCTATGAAAACTGAGTACACACAGCTGTACGCGGTTTCTATGGAAAGCCTTTTGAGCATTTATTAGATATCTTTGATATCCAACTTTAAATCCATGTACTAGTACACACTTCATCCTCACTAGTAAGACAATTTGGCTCACTAGTATAACGATTAGGGTGCACTAGTATAACGACTGTGTCTTACTTGTCACGTTTTTTCCACTACTAGTGTCACTTTTGGACTACTAGTACGCAATCAAACCTTTCTAGTAAACTACTATGCAGCACTAGTGACACTACTAGACCCAACTAGTAGGCATGTGTCACGCACTAGTAGCCTCCTGGACCCTACTAGTAGCGCAAAAATGCCCACAAGTAGCACTAGTAAGGCATTTCTGACCTCACTAGTGCTACTAGTAAGACACAAAATGCACACTAGTAGTACTAGTGGGGTGTGTTTTCCCTTACTAGTACTACTAGTAACAGCAAGGATGCACACTAGTAGTACTAGTGAAAGCCAAAATCTCCACTAGTAGTTCTAGTGGACATTTTGGGTGATACTAGTAGTACTAGTAAGCTTAAACGAATCCCACTAGTACTACAAGTGGACATTTTTGATATCACTAGTACTACTTGTAAGGGCCAGAGCAACCACTAGAAGCACTAGTTGGGGTATTGAGGATCTTACGAGTGCTACTAGTGAAGGCAAAAACGTCCACTAGTAGTACAAGTACGGGTCCAACTGTCCACTAGTAGCACTACTCAAATTAATTCAATAAAAATGCTAATTAGGAGGTGTGGACAGCATGCACTGAAACTTCTTGCTATTGGCTCTTCAGAAAGAATTGCACTCAGCCAAAATTTAACCCTATAAAGCCTGATGAAATTTCAATGTTTTTGGCAATAACAATAATGAAAATTAATAATATAATTAAAAATAACTATTATATATGTACTATATACATAATGAATTAAGTCATACTAATATATGTCTGAGAGGAAAATGATTAATGATTATGTTATAGGCATCTCTTTCTTATCATGAGGAAGTTTAAGCTGCGACAGTAAATAACAGCTAGTGCTGATTGGGAAAGAGAAAATTTTAAATGTAACTGGTAGTCTTACCTTTTTACATAACCTATAATGGTTGTTTGTGGATTATATAATGAATTTGACATTCAGATTCAAGTGTATGCCTATGCTTCATAATTATTCACTGTCCTTAACACTTAAAATACTCTTTTGGAAACATGATGTCATTTGATTTTGGTGCCCACTAGTGGCCTGTTAATGCCCACTAGTAGCACTTAATGGCCACTAGTGCTACAAGTGGGGATTTTGAGGCCACTAGTAGAACTAGTGGGCACTTAACGGCCACTAGTATCACTAGTAGCCACATAGTGCCCACAAGTAGCACTAGTGGGCATTTTGAGGCCACTAGTAGGACTAGTGGGCACATAGCGGCCACAAGTAGCACTAGTAGCACTAAGCTTAGAAGCCACTAGTAGCACTAGTGGGAATTTAACGGCCACTAGTACCACTAGTGGCCATTTTGAGGCCACCAGTAGAACTAGTGGGCACTTAACTACCACTAGTAGGCACATAGCGGCCACTAGTACCACTAGTGGGCATTTTGAGGCCACTAGTAGAACTAGTAGGCACATAGCGGCCACTAGTAGCACTAGTAGCACTAAGCTTAGAAGCCACTAGTAGCACTAGTGGGCACTTAACGGCCACTAGTACCACTAGTGGGCATTTTGAGGCCACTAGTAGAACTAGTGGGAACTTAACGGCCACTAGTACCACTAGTAGGCACATTGCGGCCACTAGTAGTACTAGTAGCACTAAGCTTAGAAGCCACTAGTAGGCACATAGCGGCCACTAGTAGAACTAGTAGCACTAAGCTTAGAAGCCACTAGTAGCACTAGTGGGCACTTAACGGCCACTAGTAGTACTAGTAGCACTAAGCTTAGAAGCCACTAGTAGCACTAGTGGGTACTTAACGGCCACTAGTAGGCACACAGCGGCCACTAGTAGCACTAAGCTTAGAAGCCACTAGTAGCACTAGTGGGCACTTAACGGCCACTAGTACCACTAGTGGGCATTTTGAGGCCACTAGTAGCACTAGTGGGCACTTAACGGCCACTAGTACCACTAGTGGGCATTTTAAGGCCACTAGTACCACTAGTAGGCACATAGCGGCCACTAGTAGTACTAGTAGCACTAAGCTTAGAAGCCACTAGTAGCACTAGTGGGCACTTAACGGCCACTAGTACCACTAGTAGGCACATAGCGGCCACTAGTAGAACTAGTAGGCACATAGTGGCCACTAGTAGCACTAGTAGGCACATAGTGGCCACTAGTAGCACTAGTAGGCACATAGCGGTCACTAGTAGCACTAGTAGGCACATAGCGGTCACTAGTAGCACTAGTAGGCTTTTCAAGGCCACTAGTAGCACTAGTGGGCACTTAGAGGCCACTAGTGCTACTAGTGGCTTCTAAGCTTAGTGCTACTAGTGGCCGCTGTGTGCCTACTAGTGGCCGTTAAGTACCCACTAGTGCTACTAGTGGCTTCTAAGCTTAGTGCTACTAGTACTACTAGTGGCCGTTAAGTGCCCACTAGTGCTACTAGTGGCTTCTAAACTTAGTGCTACTAGTTCTACTAGTGGCCGCTATGTGCCTACTAGTGGCTTCTAAGCTTAGTGCTACTAGTACTACTAGTGGCCGCAATGTGCCTACTAGTGGTACTAGTGGCCGTTAAGTTCCCACTAGTTCTACTAGTGGCCTCAAAATGCCCACTAGTGGTACTAGTGGCCGTTAAGTGCCCACTAGTGCTACTAGTGGCTTCTAAGCCTATTGCTACTAGTGCTACTAGTGGCCGCTAAGTGCCTACTAGTGCTACTAGTGGCCGCTAAGTGCCTACTAGTGCTACTAGTGGCCGCTAAGTGCCTACTAGTGCTACTAGTGGCCGCTAAGTGCCTACTAGTGCTACTAGTGGCCTCTAAATGTCCACTAGGGCTACTAGTGGCCTCTATGTGCCCACTAGTGCTACTAGTGGCCTCTAAATGCCCACTAGTGCTACTAGTGGCCTCTAAATGCCCACTAGTGCTACTAGTTGCTTCTAAGCTTAGTGCTACTAGTGCCCGCTAAGTGCTTACTAGTGCTACTAGTGGCCACTAAGTGGCTTCTAATGCTACTAGTGGCTTCTAAGCTTAGTGCTACTAGTGGCCGCTAAGTGGCTACTAGTGGCCTCTACATGCCCACTAGTGCTACTAGTAGCTTCTAAGCTTAGTGCCACTAGTGTTACTAGTGGCCTCGAAATTCCCACTAGTGGCAACTAAGTGTCCACCAGTGCCAATAGTGGCTGCTAAGCTAACATTAGCAGGTACTGTATACAGTCAGGCCATGTTGCCATAACAGTACATGCTGTCTTAATTCAAAAAATGACTAATAAAGCTGGCAACAATTAGATGTCTTATTTTCTCACATTGACAGCTTTAGAAAACTTGAAAACATAGCACTACAAATGACAATAATATACTGTTATGAACCAGAAAATAAGAAATAAGGGACTATGGAGGAAATGAAACAAACTATTACATTAGTAATTCTGTGCATATCTTAGCCACTAAAATGTCAAGGGTGCCACATGGGCTATTTTATGGGTCTATCTGAATAAAATAGTTCTGATTAAGTTAACAAAAAAATTGGCACATCTTTTAGAATGACTGCTGTTAAACACTTTAGTATCCAGCGTGGCCACTTTAAGGCTTTAAGCACACAGTTTGAACATCCACCAATCAAAATCCATGTCCCACCTTCCTCATTTGCATGCAGTCCACTAGTCCTACTAGTGACACTAGTGGCTGCATGTTGCAACATACATGTTAACTAGTAAAGGCTAGAATGTCCACTAGCAACACTAGTGGACAGTAACACACAATATTATGGTTTTACTAGTACCACTAGTAAAAGCCAAAAAGTGTACTAGTAGCACTAGTGAGACTTTTTTGATTTCACTAGTACCACTAGAAGAGGGCAACATGTCTACTAGTACTACTAGTAAGGGCCAAAATGTGTACTAGTAGTGTGTAGTCACGCACTAGTAGTGTGTAATTGCATACTAGTGGTATACTAGTTGCGAACTAGTGATGCGCAGATGAGCACTAGTACAGCCAAAGCCTTTACATGTGACGTTCAGAAGCTCACGAGTGAGACAAACTTTCTTCTACCAGTCACACTAGTAATAAGCAAAACCTTGCCACTAGTAACACTAGTGAGCATTTTTGATCTCACTAGTACTACTAGTAAGGTGTAAAAGTCCCCTACTTGTGCTACTAGTGGATATTTTGCCCCTTACTAGTGCTACTAGTACACATTTTGGCCCTTACTAATAGTACTAGTAGAGTAAAACATGCCTCACTAGTAGCACTAGTAGACATGTTGGCCTTTTCTTGTAGTACTATTAATATGATAAAAGTCTCACTAGTGCTACTAGTAGACTGTCTGGCTTTTACTAGTTTTACTAGTAAGGTAAAACACATCCTCACTAGTACCACTAGTGGATATTTTAGCTTTCACTAGTACTACTAGTGAGCATCTTCGTTGTTACTAGTAGTACTAGTAAGAAAAAAACCACCCCACTAGTTCTACTAGTGGACATTTTGTCTCTTACCAGTACATTTAGTGAGGTCAAAATGCCTTACTAGTGCTACTAGTCGGTATTTTTGCGCTACTAGTAGGGCTCAGGAGGCTACTAGTGCGTGACACATGTCTACTAGTTGGGTCTAGTAGTGTCACTAGTGCTGCACAGTAGTTTACTAGTAAGGTTTGATTGCATAGTAGTAGTCCAAAAGTGGCACTAGTAGTGGAAAAAACGTGACAAGTAAGACACAGTCGTTATACTAGTGCACCCTAGTCGTTATACTAGTCTGCCAAATTGTCTTACTAGTGAGGATGAAGTGTGTACTAGGACATGGATTTAAAGTTGGATATCAAAGATATCTAATAAATGCTCAAACGGCTTTCCATAGGTTTCCGCTTTATAAATCACACTCTCCGTAGAAATGTGCTCAGGTGAATTTGGATCATATCCCGCCTCCTACACACCCATTTTCTACCATAAACGGTCAATGCAAATTGCCTAGTTAATATTCTGCATAGACTTAAAACGGTTGATATAGGGCGTTTCATGGGTAACCATGGCAACCGAGAGGTGGAGAAAGAGCAATTCCACTGAGACTGAAACCAATGTTTTTGGCTGACGTAGAGCAAGGAAAAAACGTTTTATTTCAATCAGTGTTTATCTATTTAGACCTTTACTTAGCCAAAAGTCGACCAAAATGCTTCACAATAAAAGACAAAATATAGTTGGCAATAAGGAAATGTGTAACAAGACAACAAGAGTAAAAAGATTCAAATAAAAGCAGCAGCACAAGCAATAAAACAAATGAGAACAATTTATATAAGATTTCAGTTATGTATATTATGCACGGTTCCAGTGGGTCAGTAAATGCAACATTTTCATTCAGATTCTCATTTTAATTCTCAGTTCAGAGAAGGAGGTGGGGGCTAACTGTTGGTTGTGTGTTCGTGTGTGTGTGAAGCTCCACAAATCTGAAATGTGGCCTAGATTCACAATTTTTCCATCTCACCGGCTGCGCTGCCAGTGTCCTCCATGTTCTTTAGCAAGTTCCTTGGCGTGCTTAAAGTTGTGCGCCTTTTTTCGTCACGTTTTTTTTTTTTTCTAAATCACAAACTTGGCGTAGAATGTGGCTTACGCAATTTTCAGATGCAAAAGCAAGCTTTGTAAATGGGAGTCCAGGACGGTAACCTGTGCAGAAGTCACAAAGCAGCCACCCTTCCAGGCTCTGAGCGGTGCCTACGTGACCCATGGATAGTGGACCTTTTACTGTTTGTTTTCTGTGTCTGTCTCTAGCCTGGAGTGCCAGGCTGCTCACCACACCACAACAATAGTGTTTGGAACCAGAGTCCCGAGAGAAGCCTCCTGTCTTCCTGTCTTGTGAACAGAACTTCCTGTCTGGACAGAGGGAGGGGTTGACCGTTTATTTGTTTCCAGCGCTGCTTGAAAAGAAGTTGGGGAAACTGGCCTTATGAAATGGGTTCATTACGATCCGTAATTGTTAATAGCATCCATTTGATGTCAACGTTGGCGAGCATATGTATGTTGTAGAGGGTAACAATAGGCGAAGGGGCACTTCAAATGATAGTGATTATTATTATTGCAGCAAGGATGTTGGATAGGTTGTGAATCAACCCCATGCTGCGTGTTTTCTGCTCATGTGTCCAACTTCTCCTGTAATTTGCCATCTGAGCGACCACTGTGTAGGATGGCCCCTTTGATGATTCATTCCTCCCACACATGTTATACGACTGGAAGTTGGATCTCTAGATGTTACGATAAGGGAGGATGTCCCGCCCTGTCCATACTTTGCATCCTTGGCATAGGTCCTCCATTTAAATATATGCAAACCAACAATTCCAACAGGTTTAAATCTGAGACATTACTCACTCCATCATGTTCACAAATACAGATGCAAACTCTATGAAAATAAAAAAACTTCCTAAGGAAGGCTGAAACACATCAGGAAGTTTGAGCGGCTCATGCCATGAAATAAAAGGAACTTTGACAGTCACATTCATGCCTACTCCATCAATTGAGGACCTCCAACAAATCAACACAGACTTCAGGAAGTGCTGCTGCACAAACAACAGCTCTGAGTAAACAAACACAGTTTGTTTATTGGAAATAAAACAATCCCAGTTTCTATACTTAGTCTGTTTAGGAAGTTATACTTAAAAAATTATTTATTCAGTTTAGAAGTTTACATTTTGGCATGTTGCAACAAGCCTCGATTTGTCTGATGGGGATTTAAAGTGATGGATTGACACAAATTGATTGTGAAATTGAAGGACATGGATATATGGTTTTAAAAAAAAAAGAGGAAAAATCTGCCATGTCTTTATATGCATTCCCATAAATTACTGTGAAACAAATGGTCAACTGCTTCATTTTTATGTTTTACCGAACAGAAAAGGAAAGCAGGAACTTGTTTGTTGTGTGTTTCTTCCTTGTGGTTATCAAAAAATATAAAACGTTAGAAACATTGGCTGGGTAGCATTGTTGATTCAACTATTTCTTTTCACTAGGGCAAATTGCTGCGGTTTGATGTGCTCTGTGTCCTTCATGTCCAGGAGACTGGTTCCCATGCTGCTTCAGAGAATGAAGATGATGAAGAAGAGGAAGAGGAGGTGTGCTCCACCGAGAGAGCTGGAGCAGATCAGCGGTATGATGACAACATGGATGAAGCAGCAGAAGAAGAAGGCCTGAAACGGTACCGGGAGGCTCGATCTCACGAAATGTTTCCTGATGAGGTGGACACACCCCTAGACACTCCAGCTAGGATCAGGTCAGTGACCTTTTATGTATTTTATGTGTGTAAAAAAAAAAAACACACAAAAAAACAAGTGAAAATTTTTCTTTATATTATTTCTGTTTGAATATTCCATAGATTTCAGCGCTACAGGGGGCTGAAAAGTTTCCGTTCCTCACCTTGGGACCCCATGGAGAACTTGCCTCTCGATTATTCACGCATATTTCAGTTTCAGAGTTTTGAACGCACTCGCCGTAGAATCTTGGCAGAGGCTGCAGCTGATGAGAATGGAGCCATGGTATAAAAAAAAAAAAAACAGTAGCTGTATTTAACAGAACAAATATTTGTTAGAAATGTCCTTTCTGACTGTATGTCCTCATTTTCAGGACGGCTGGTACGTCACACTGCACATCATTGATGTTCCTCTCTCTGTGATGGAGAGCGTCCAGTCTGGCAAGCCCCTGGTGCTGGTGTCTCTATTGCCACACGAGCAGAAGGTATTGGCATCCCAACATCTCTGTTGCAGGCTGCACAGTATGCTTGTTTCTGGACTAATTATTTTCCCACTTCAACAGATGTCAGTGATGCACCTCTTGATGCAAAGACACCCCAGCAACACAGAGCCAATCAAATCCAAAGAGGAACTCGTGTTTCACTGTGGATTTCGAAGGTTTCGGGCCTCCCCTATTTTCTCTCAGCACACTACAGGTAAAAATATTTAGTAATCAAGTGCAGTGCCTTTCAAATGTTAAATGCATTTTGTAATATTATTACATCAATTCTTAACCTGTTTCATTGGGAATCTATGTGATAAACCAGCAGGTAGAAGATATGAGATAAAAGAAGAAAACTCCATAATTTTTTTAAAATCCTCTCTGTACTTAAGGTATAGTTCTAAAGCAAAATGGCTTAAGCTCGGTCGGTTTAAAGAGTATTTGTGAACTTCATTTTTTAAATCTTGCCACCAATTCTTAATAAGACTTAGGTCTGAACTGTGACTGGGCCATATTAAATATGAATGTTTGATCCAAACCAGGGGTCAGCAACCTTTTTCAGTTCAAAGAGCTCCTACTTCTACAAACTAAAATGTGTCTAGAGCTGCAAAAGATTTTATAAAGATGTACTAAATTTTTAGTTTCTAAAAGAAAATTTTTTTAATTTCTCTCTTTAGATTTCAGAACAAAATTAATCATTTAACTTTTACAAAGAAAAAAACAAAACCTTTTCACTATAAAGCCAGGTCTGCAACCTGTGGCTTCGGAGCCACATAAGTTTTGACATGTCAACAATATAATTAGCAATTAATTACCAACATTCAAAATATATTTTCTATTCTTCCCACATATAGTAGTCAACCCATGTTGCTCTTTCTGTTTTCAGATGATTAGTTGGACAGAGCACCCATTAGCTGTTCAAGGCCTGAAATATTGCTTTGTAGCCTAAACCTTCTCTAAACTGTCTACATTTGTTTAACAAACTTCTGAGCCTTCATAGAACAGCTGTAAATTACATGCAGTAACTCATGAAGGTAATCAGACTGGATTTTATTCAGGGTTATGACAGTAAAGGGACCTGTATTGAATTTCAAACGTTTTAGATTTTATTTGTAAAAGCTTACAAATCATCTATAATTTTTCTTTCTATATACTGCTTTGGTTGGTCTATCATATGAAAAAGAAAATGCTGATAAAATTTGTGAAACATAAAAACCTTTTAAGGGTTTGAACACTTTTGCAAGGCTCTATACATCTGTTACCTTACGTTGTGTGCAAATATAAAGACAAATGTATGATAAAAGTAATTTGCTGTACTTCAGCTGACAAGCATAAGATGGAGCGCTTCCTCAGGCCGGATGCCCCTACTGTGGTTTCAGTGTATGCTCCCATCACATTCCCGCCTACAGGAGTGCTGCTCTTTAAACAAAGAAACGATGGTGAGATGATCACTGACCGTTTATTAAAGTAAATCCTGTATATTGGAGGAATTACAGTCTTCAGGTTAACTCCTGTTTGGTCATTTTGTGGAACTCTGGGTTCTTGTTTTTTTTTCTGTCTTTTGCAGGTGTTCAGGACCTGGTGGCTACAGGGAGTCTGCTGAGTTGCGACCCTCAGCGCGTCGTACTGAAGAGGATCGTGCTGAGTGGACACCCTTTCAAAATCAACAGACGTTCGGCTGTTGTCCGATACATGTTCTTTAACAGAGGTGAGAGGACGACCAACGAAAGTATTCCTTACACAGTCTGCAGAAACATTTACTTAAGATTATTGTTTTTGTTTGTTTCTGCAACAGAGGACATCATGTGGTTCAAACCAGTGGAGCTGCGGACAAAATGGGGCAGGAGAGGCCACATTAAGGAGGCTTTAGGTGAGAAAACTGCCTAATGCTGCTTGTTTTCTGAAGCCTCCTTGCCAGTGTGACTTCTAAATATTTTTCATCAATTCTTTCAGGAACTCATGGTCACATGAAGTGTGTATTTGATAATCAGCTTCGCTCCCAAGACACTGTCCTAATGAATTTGTACAAGAGAGTGTATCCTCGCTGGACATATGACCCCTATGTGCCCCCGCAGTTACCTTGGTTCAAAAAAGAGGTCACAGTTGAAATGGATGACATGGAAATGGAGTAGAAGGATAAAACGGCTCATGATAGACAGATACATTTTGAAATGTTTAAAATGAAAAATGTGTTAAATAAACAAAGTATCTTGCAAAGTATCTGTTTAGTTCTGATTTGCTTTGATTCCTTTAACTTGGTGCTTAATTTATTTAAGCCACTAGATGGCAGTCATGAATAAGTAATCATACATTTTTATTTTCAATATCAACTATTCCTTCACAAAGGTCAAATAAATTTGAGTGACATCTTGTAACAAAGAGTGGTGTGCTATTAATATACTATTAATAGTTATACAAATGCATGACCTGTTACTACACCAACTTGTATTGATTTGAACATTTAGTTGTCCATTAACCTCATTTCAGTCTTTGAAGTCATGCGTGTGTGGCTGAATGCCTGCAGCTGCATTAAAATGCAACAAGGACTCAATAATTATATAGATGATGTGATATTTGAGGAAGTGCAATCATGGAACAAGAACTCCCAAGTTGTACTTAAAGTAAAAGTTCTTGTCTGCAATCTATCAATGAATTATGTTTCAGAATTTGGACAAATAGCAGCTGTCAGGTTTTATTTTTTTATCTTTTATCACAGTTGTGCTTCAGTGGATTTAGGTCAAAAAAGGAAATGAGAGGCTATCAGGGTGAAATAAATCACTAGTTTCAGAATGAGTCTTATGCAGAAGACTACAATTGTGGAAACTACAATATTATCCATTTAAGCTGTTTCAAAATACATGGCAGTGCCAACATTACATCAGTATAAAGACTGGAAGAAAAAGTGGAAATGTAGTTGTTTTTCAGCACACTATTCTTATACAGTGCCTTTCAAACACATTCTTACCTCTTGACCTGTTTCACGTTTTGTCATGTTACAAAAACCTTCAATGTATTTTGGGGGATTTTATGTAATGAAATAAAACAAACTATTGCGTATTTGTAAAGTGGAAGAAAAATTACATTGTATTTAATCTTTTTTTTTTTTCAAATAAACATTTTCTAGAAACGCCCTTCGCTGAAGTTACCGCTGCAAATCTTTTACAGTAGGTCTCGTCTAGGTCTCTATAGCTATGTTACTCTTTGCAAAGTAAACATATGTGAACATCAATTTCAAAAATTCGCCAAATATTCCCAATTAAATTGGTGATTTGGGATATAATTTCAGATAGGTTGTGATTTGGATTGGGTAATTTAAACACATGAACATGGGGATATATTCAACAGACAAAATAAACCGAGTAACCCTTGCTATCTTCACCTCTGGTCAGGTTCCTTCTGAAGGAAAAACATTCCCACAGTATGATGCTACCACCATCATGTTTTACGTTTGAGACGGTGTGTTCAAAATTATGTGAAATGTCAGCTTTCCTTGGGTCAAAAAGCGACCTTTTGGTCTCAGTTGATTGGTGCACCTTGTTGCACATGGTTGATCTGCCTCCTACATGACTTTGCTGCTTTTCTAATCGCTGCTCTCCTTGCTGGACCTATCAATTCAGATGTAGAGTCATGCTCACTGAGCTGTTCAAAGCCTAGAATATTGTTTATAATCTCTGCTTTAAACATCTCAACAACTAGGTAACCTTCCCTTGTAAGGCAGGTAAGGCTAGACAACCTCACCTTTTTTACTGTGTTCCTTTGTCTTCATGATCCTATTTATTCACTAATGTTCTCTAGCAAACCTATGACACCTTCACAGAGCAGCTTGGTTTACTAAATGGGTGATTTTATAATGCAATTGGTTGCATTGGATTTTTATTTAAAGTTATCAGAGTAAAGAGGACTGGAGACAAACTAATTCCACACACCTTTTAGATTATTTGGAAGCTATTTAAAGCCATATATCATTGTCCTCTCACTTCTTACTCGTGTGTTACTGTGTGTTGCTCTGTCACATATCTGATTTAAACTCCATAGTCATTTGTGGTTTTAATGTGAAAAAGTTCAGAAGGTATGAATACTTTTGCGAGGCATTGTGCACCACAACATCCTCAGAAGTGAAATGTTGACATCTTAAAACGCTCTGATAAAACTTTGTCTTGACTCTTTCACTCTCCATGGTGGTCTTGCCCTGACCCATACCCCTCTTCTCAGATCCAGTCAACACACACTCTCACACTCAGGTCACGCCATCTTTGTTGTTTTGAAACTCAAGCTGAAGCTCTTTCCAGTTTTGTGTCCTTCCCTGGCCTGTGCTTTCTTGCGTAGGAAAACACTGATTTATATGACATGCAGTATTTATCATAAAAACGCTGAACCCTCACATGCCTGCAGCTGAATGATTCATCCCCACACTGCATTGGGACTGAACCACAGAGACACGCCAAAATGTCTGGGAAATCAGAAGGTGAGGACTTTGGGAGAAAGAAACCAAGCAAGGGGAGTTAAAAGTTCACTTTGTTCGTTTTTATTTGATTATAGTTGGAAAAAGATATAGAAGGAACAAAGTTAATAGAAGGGAGGAATAAATGGGTCCATGGGGGGGGGGGCAGGCTGGAAGCTCTGGACAGCTTTCAGCAACACTCCGTTTAATTTTTTTTTTTTTTTTTTAAGGAGTTGGATTTTATTTTGTTTTTGGGTCTTATAAGGGCTGAAGAAAAGGGTAATCTCTACTGGGTGGCAGTTAACAGTAAGGGGAGTTGAAGTAACACAAAAATCTGGATCTGGATTAAATATGAACCCCCCCCCCACACTATCAATTTAAAACAGATAAACATTTAGCTGCCTTGGGGACCAACAGCGACGTGGTAAGACTGACTCCAGCCCATAAGTAAAGTGGGTGTTTAGCACATGCTGTCGTCAGAGGACACAAATGCTGGTGACTTAGTGCTGCACGCATCAGGAATGTCCTGGGGTTCCCAGTTCACTGCCACCACACTCAAGTTGGCTCTAACCAGAGATATAATGGGTGAGAGGTTTTTCCGTTGGATGTGGATAAAGAAACGGAAAGAGAGAGAGAAAAAAGGAGGGTGCAGGGAAGGAGTGAGCGATAAGGGATGTACAGTGTAAAAGGAGGGTAAAATAATGTTTTTTAAAAAAGACCTATGCACAGAATTGGGAAATTAAAATGAAACTGTGGGTGACAAAAGGAGACAGAGTGAAACGGATGAGTGTGAGTCTGAGGCGATGTGGGCGAGGGAACAGAGGAGTGAGAGTGGTTGGCGTTTATGGATTGCAGATGTGGCGTACTGGGGTTTTGGCAGGGGCCCTTAGTGCGCCTGAATCCTGCCCCGGCTGGGTGGCACCAGGGTCAGAGGGAGGTCACTGCACCGCAGCATACAGCCCATAAAACAGCGACAAGAGTCGATGGGTGGGGGGGGGACGAAAGAAGGGTCTCAAACCATCACCGTTTCAGGACTCCAGGGCAATAAGGACAAGCCCATTACACTTTGTGTTCAGTCATGCATAAGAAGACCTGCACTACTAACAAAGCCACAGGTTCATGCAAAACATTTAAAATGAAACTGATAAGATCTGAAATTTAAAAGGATGATCCCCCTGCAAAAGCATGTCCCAAACATGACAAATCACGCTGTTTTTGCTGTTACAGGAAAGATTTCCATTTCTGTTCTCATTACAGCTGAATTTATTACAAGTGCTTCTGACAATCTGAGATGAAAGAAGTCAGCCAAGCATAGAGCAGATGGGTTTATCTGTTAACATGTCATTTCTCTTTCTATCCTCACTGGATAGTAAAATGTTACTATAATTTATCCCAGCAAAAATTGCAATTAAAGTACTTTATTTGCCATAACTAATACATTTTCAGTCTTCCAAGAGAAAAGATTACCCTGGAATTTTTAATAGTCCTAGGATAATGACAGATATAAAAGGTTTCAGCACATTTTCAAATATATGCAGATAGGACAACAATTGAATGAAAACAGCGGTTATTCTTCTAAGGTAAACAACTGTAGATATTCCTGGATGATCACCTTCATTCTATAATGACATAATAATCATACCCTGAACCACAAGACTTAAAAATGTCACTGCTGGTGGTGGCAGCATCCTGCTGGGGGGACACTTTCTCATAGTGCAGAAAGCTGATCAGAGTTGATGGGAAGATAGAGGGAGCTAAATGCAAGGAAATCGTGGAAGGAAAACTTGTTACAATCTACAAAAGCCTTGAGATTGAGATTCACTTTCCTGCAGGATAAGAACCCTAAACATTTAGTTACTTGATGTGTTAAAATAATCCTGTCAAAGTACAGACCCACAGTAAATTCAACTTAGAATCAGTGTCAAGACTTGAAAACTGATGTTTAAAGTCACTCTTCATTCGGTCTGATTAACCAAGCCATTTTCCAAAGAAGAATGGTAAAAATGTTAGTTTCTCTATGTGCAAATGTGGTATAGGAAGAACCCAAAGGAGTTCTACAAAGCATTGACTGTACATTTTGGACTCTAAATTTATGACTCTTAAGATTTTTAAAACTGAATCTTTCTCATCTTTCCTTCCATTATAATCTCACTCTACTTTGTGTATGTCAATCACATACATACCAAACAAAGTACAATGAAGTTAAACCTCAGTTATTTTTTTTAAATTTTTTATAAACGTGTCCTGTTTGGCAGTGTGGAGCTCAGAATTGGTGTCTGAGTACCAAGTAGAAGCCCAACCACCCCGGGCTAATTCCCACCGCCAACATCCCAGCGCCCCACCCCTGCCCCACGTCAGGGTGCCCCACCGCTAGCCGCAGCGGATGGATAGCATCCCCAGGCCAAGCTCAGCCAGCACCTGGACACCAAGTTGTACCAGCTCCCGAGTCCTGATCTTGCGCAACGCAGAGTGCCGAGACGAGGCATCCAACAAAGGCCAGGGCCGGTCCAACCCGCCAATGAACCGACCACCCACGGTGCGCACAAAACAGGTGATCGAACGAGCAGAGACGCTGGATCCGAGCCACCGAGCAGGCACCACCCAACAATCCCAAACCTGGCACCCCTAAAAGAGGTGCCCCAACCAACCAAAGGAAGATATCGGCCCAGCGCATCGGCCGACCGACATACCGGCCCCCCCAGGCCCGGCCAGGCACGCACCAGGTCCGAACCGGATTGACCACCGACGCACCAGTAGGCAGGGGCATCAGTCACCGGCGGGGAGTGACGGAGGGGAAATAGGCCCCCCATTAAATGTAAGGCCTGAGGTGCGCCAGGCGAGAGGGCAGCCTAAGACCCAACCTGACAGGCAGACAAAGACATACAGACACAGTCATACGTTCCCTCCCTCTTAAACCCATACATTCTCACTGACTCACCAAGACACCCAAGAAATGACGCTGTACCCTCACTCATACACCCCATACACACTTCATGCTCCCAGGTCCAGGTACCGATGCCCCAGTAGAGCAACCAGCCCCCGGAACCAGGAGATGGACCCCCTACCTTCTAGGACGGAGACAAGCAGACCGCCAAGGGCCCCACAGTGGCGAGGCAGCCCGACAGCCGAGGACCCCGACCAGACCACCTGTTCCTCCTCCGGACCCCAACCCCTGGTGGCCGGTAGCGAACAGGGGTGTAAGAAGACCCCTAGCCTCTATCCTTCCGCACGAGTATGGTGTTGATGCGTGTTGTAATAATGTGCATTTAAAACAGAGGGGTGGGATGTGGGGAAGGCAGCCACACATCCCCCAGCCCCCACCCCGAGCCCTCAGTGTCTGTATGTGGTTTAACAGTGGGCACCGGCACCAGAGGGGAAGCTGATTGAACCGCTCCCCCTCTGGATGCCGAAAAGTGTGCCCACCCCAAAGTCCCTACATGTGTGTCGCATGAAAATGTTATAAGTGGGAGTGACTAAGTTGTATATTAAAATTGGGATGCAGGACGCCACGGGATAGCGAGGAGGGAAACTCCTCCTCGCTATCCCAGTGATGTGCCCATGCCCCAAGACCCTATATGAGTGGTAAAGTGATGGAGCGGTTGGACAGAGGTGTTGGGGGATGGGGAGGGAAGGACTGGGAGACAAAATGTCTTCCCAGGGAGCCATCTCCCCCACTGACCCCAATAGGCACCGCTGTTCACCGGGATCCACCAGGTGAGGGAGGCCATGGCACGTTCAACCCAGAGCCCATGGCCACAGCACCACCAAGCCCCACGGACCCCAAGGCAGTCCCCCCTGCCCCATCCCAGAAGGAGAACTAACCCCACCCTGACATTCGCTCTACTATCAGAACACAAAAGACATTAGACACCCAGGTTGAGTTCGCCCCCCCCTCCAGCACACCCCTCCCCCCCGTCCAAGTGCCCTCGTAGGGGGAGAGCACCTGTCGCTAGTTAGCAATAGCCTCCCCGCCACCTGCGCATCGGAGGCCCCCGCAGCCCAAACCCCAGCGACGTACCCGCCCAGACCAGGAGCAAACCGATGAACTGGGCGGCCGATCTGAGTTAAACCTCAGTTAAATATTGATTCAAAACACTGAGTAAAGGAACAGTCTTTATGGAATTGCTGTGATTTATGAAATCGATCCCAATAGTCATAAAAAGACACCAGTCTGTACTTTCAATTTCACATCATTTTTATCACCGGAGGTTTGTTCCCATAACCACATTTTACAGCATTATAAAATTTAATAAAAGAGAATATCTAAATGCAGGAAGTGCTGCTATATCCAGTTGCCATGGTTTGTTCCAGAGAGCACAAGTTACAACTCTCTATAGGACAGCTGACTAAAAGGTAAAGACGCAGATGAAGCTGACCTACGCAATCAGTGATGTGCTGTTTAGGACATACAAGAAAGAGCTTGGCTTTGCGATTCACATGAAACATAAAATCACAATATTGTTTTAAAATCTGTGAACAGAAAAACAGCTGTCACACGAGCCTATGATTAAGAAGTGAAGAGTATTTTTCATCAGAATTGATCTTTTAAAGGAGTCATAACCTGGTATTATCTTGGATACCCACGCTCTATTATAGTCTTTCAGGCCCTTCTAAAAAAAAAAAAAGTTGAAAAAAATCAGCACAGAGCTCCTCTGACCCTTATTTCTGAAGGCATTATTGTCTCGCGAGATCTGATGCGATACTTTGGCTGTCGTGGACGGGCATTGTAATAATGCAAATGAGGGGCGCGTTGATTGGTGGCAGGAAGGAGGGGGGTTGACACCGCAGGTAATGCTTCAGCATATCTAACCCATATCTACTACTCCCGCTAGCATACAATAGCCACATTAGCAGTTAGCTGCTGTTTGTTACACACAGCAGAGCAATTAAAACACAGCCTTACCGTTTCAATTGCAGGCAAGTCTCTGATTGTTGGAATGGCCCCTTTTTCCAAACGGAGCTTCGATGCCAACTTCGCCTGATATTGTCCCAAATTCGTAAAGGATTCCCGTGTAAAAAAAAAATAGAAAAAATATTTCTATGTTGATTCTGGCAGTCAACAACAGAGCAACTCAGGTGTGCACTACGTTTCTGGTAGAAATGGTTTTAGCTGATTAAAATAAAAGGCTGACACGAATATGTCTTCTTCGTGCATCATTGCGTGAAGAAACTTTCTGCATCTTTCACGGTGGAGTTCGTACTTCGAATCGGTGATGTGTCGGTCGCGAACGAACCGGCTCTAAGAGCTAACTCTTTGAAGTGAACGATTGGAGTCGGCTCGTTATTGGGAGCCGTTTATTTTATTTTTTTTCATTCCCCCTGCTTGTTTTGGTACATTTGGTACACATCGTTTTGCATTAATTTTGGTAATAAATACACTTTAAGCAACAGAAAATATGAGGACCCGAAAGAGCCGGCTCTTTATGGTGAGCCAAGCCAAAAGAACGGGCTCTCCAAAAAGAGCTGGAATTCCCATCACTAGAATTCAGTAATGGCGGCGCTCGACTGAATAGGAGGGGGTGAGAAGCGAGGCGGGCTTCCTGCAGCATAGGTAGGTCTGCGATGTCTATATATGATATATCCTGCGCCGACTTGACGTCAAGTCGGCCAGAAATTAAAACCACGTATTTGAGTGCGCGTGCACGTGGGCTGGTTGACGAACCCAGGGGTAAACAAACGCTTCACTTTTAAATATCGGCTTCCCTGGCAGTGTATAATCGTTAGGCAATCATAACATACCTTTTTTCTCATGGAAAAGTGAAAATTACAGGTCATGACTCCTTTTAAGGAGAATATGAGTTTGGCATTTAGCTTCAGGCAAGTATGGGTTTGACTGAATGTCTAAAACTCTGTCTGTAGGGAATCTTTGGTGTGTTTTTTTTACTCACTGCAGTTAATAACTATTTAAAAATATAGCTAAACTCAAAACTATTCATACCCATGGATTTAATGATATAAATATATCTCTGATCAGAAAACAAACTAAAAAGAGCATCAGTATAATAATTTTTCAGTTTTTGTTTATCTTTTATTAAAAAAATGGCATGTTGAAAATTACTTCTACCTTTCCCAATAATCGGTGCCTTAACTTTAATTGGCAGTACAGCAAATAAACCCTTCTGCTTGTTCCTATTGGTGTTTTAACCACTTATATTAGGTTAACTAGCTCAGATTCTTTGAAGTTGTAAGGTTTCCTTGCCACTGTCCTAATCTTTACCTCCCTCTTCAGATTCTTTATCAGACTTAAGTCTGGACTCAGACTGGCCAATTCAAAATCACAATATTAATTTCATTTTCAAGAAACGTGCTGTTAAAATTGTAAGATTGCTTTGAATCTAAAGCTGGCAGGGGTAAGAGAAAATTCGAAAGGAAAACCTGTTAAACTCCGTAAAAGACTTGATACTGGGGTGGAGCTGCACCTCACCTCTAAATATACAGCCACAGCTACAATGTAATGGTTTTGATCAAACACATGATCAAGTTCACGAGTTACAATGGCCAAATCCTATTACAACTATATGAGAAGACTGAATATAACTGCATGTCACACTTTTATGTTGATTTTTATTTGTAAATATGTAAAAAAAAATCTATGATTTGTCCTCCAGTTCCCAATCATGCACTAATTTGTGTTATTCTGTCACTTCAATAAAATACTTTGAAGATTGTGGTCCTAACGCGTAAATTTATGTGGTATGAATAATTTTGGAAGGTACTTGAACGTAAGTACTTTGAGTTTACATAGGCAACTACCATTATTCAAAAAGGTCTTCACTGTAGCCTTTACCAGGGGGAAGCAGCTCTTCAACTTTTAACGATAAAATATATTTATAATTTTAATGCAACACTGAACCAAATGCAGCAAACTGTAAATAAAATTCAATCCAATTTTTTATGCTATTTTTGAAAACTCACTCATTAATATCTTGTTTTTCTTTAGAATGTGTTGCCTTACAATGCTTGGATATAAGCTCTGCTCTCTTTTCCCCCTTTCTTTTGTGATATCCTTCCTTCCCTCCTCTGTTCCCCTTTTTTCTCCCTCTCAGCCTGGTCTTGACTCCTTGCTTCTTGGGGCCTGGCCAAGGCCTGCGTCCCTGGAGGAGCCAGGGAGGAGATGGAGCAGGAGGCAGCAAGGGGGGTGCGCAGAGACCGACTCCAAAACCACAGCTGCGTCGGCCCCTCTTCTCCTACTTTCTCCTCTCTTTTCTTTTCTCGCCTAGCTGGCACTGAGGAAAGGGTATTTCAGTGCATGTGTGTTTGTGTGTACTGACAGAGAGTTGATTGGGTCGGTACTGATGGTAAGGAGAGCAGGATCTAACATCAGAAGGCAGAGAGTTCACGCAGAGAACAAAAGGGGGTGGGACAGAGGATGACAGAAGAAAAACCTGGCGACCAGATTGAAGCTGCCAGCGACACGGAGCGAGATGATGTGCAGAAGTCTTTAGCTCCACAGGATGAGACAAAAAATATCTTTAGATACCTTGAACCAGTTTTGTAACTCTCAGAAATCCCCCAACGCTGATATACTCTTGACATTTTTTGGACAAAGGCATCGAAGTTGCACCTGCACAAAAAATGTGTAATAGGTTCACTTGGCCAACAGTCCATGACCTGACATGTTAACAAATCACATCAAGATTCCCTTTAAAGTGTAGATGCCTCTCTCCCTTCCCTGATTATCCAGGTGGGAATTAACTCTGAATAAAATATCCAACCTGCTCTGCTTTCAACCCCCCGGCCCCCATTGGGCCTCCCAGAGTGCTTTTCTGGTGACATCACTTTACAGAGACCTGGCAAGCCAATCTCTCCCTCCACTGCTGTATCATTTGCTTTTCCCTGCTTCCTGCCGTGATGATGTCACAATCCATATGGTTTTCAGCGATATGAAGCCGGAAAAGTGATTTAGTTAAAAAAAAAAAAAAAGGAAAAGGATTTAGTCAGTGAAGAGGAGTAGCAAACTAAAGGAGGAGGGCTGGACATGAAGAACCCCAAAAATACAAAAGTTTCCCTTTTAAACCCTTGAGTGCACTGTAAGTGGGGGGAGTGAGGAAAGGGGGAAATGCTTGCGCTGTATGAGGCTAATGAGGAGAGACCAGAGAGCAGAGTCCAAGCATCGGACAGCCATGTGCTGAACAGACACATGCAGGGAGAAACACACATTTTAGCACACTCACTGGTACCAAGACTGCTAGGAAAAGCTGGAAAACAAGGTTGCAAGTCCTTATTCCATGTTACTGAAGATAGTTGAGTTTCAGCTGTAATCAATACTCTCATGGAATAACAAAACTGTTTTTACTGAGCATCAATTGTTGGTAGCGATGCACCAGTTAATATCCATCTCAATTGATTTTTCAGTCCATTCGTTCTTTTAGCATTGAAGATATCTGCTTTCAGTGAAGAGATTTCCTTCATGATGACATTGCATAGGGTGGCTTTGAAGGATGGAAATCAACTGACCAAAAACCATGAAATGGTTCACACCAGCTTCACATTAATCAAACCCCTTCATTCAGTGACACTCCATGGAGGATTGGCATCTGGGAATCTGAAAATATAGGAAGTGAGTCATCATTCTGAATAAAAATATTGCAAGGAATATTCCCTCCATGGGGACGGGGGAGCTAAACAAGGCCAGCAATATGCATGCCATATTGTGCCTTAAAAGGCCCAGTTGTTTTGCTTAAGTGTTTAATTTTTTTCTGTCTTCAAGAAAATTCCCTAAAGCAATTAGGAGATCAGTTATTACAAGTATATCTCCCTGCTCTAATTCTAACAAAGCTTTTGGTCCCACGAAATGACCCTTGATTCCTTGATTTATCAAGAGAAAAGAAATATCGAAAAAGAGAATTATGACTCCATAACAACTGAACAAACTATATCATATTTCATACTGGATTTCCAGAGAAGTCCGATAGATAGCTGATGTTAGATTTAAGAGGATTAAACAGGCACAAATCGAACATGTTCAGTTATTAATAATGCTATGCAAATTCATTCAAAGCTCTTTGAATTTTTCCATATAAATGTCACATTACAATCATACATCTCAACTGATTTTATTGAGATTTTATCAGGTAGACCAACACAAAGTAGTCTGCTATTTTTCAGAAATGCTTACAGATAAATACTTAAAATATGGTGGCATGCAGTTATATGCACCCCCTAAGTCAATGCTTTGTAGCTTCACTTTTTTTCTCTCTCGCAATTACAGCAACTGTTTAGTGTTTTTGGGTATCAATTCTCAATTCTTACCATATATTTTCAATTAGGTTTGGGTCTGTAATTTGACTAGGCCATTCTAACCCATGAAAATTGGCTTATTAATTTAAGATCTGCCTTTATGTATAGAATCATCATCCTGTTGGGAGGTGGAAATCTGCCCCAATTCAAAGTCTTTTCAGCCTCTTAACAAGTTTTGTTTCCCAGAATTGCCCAGTATTTAGCTCCATCCACCTTGCAGTCAAAGCATGATTCTGCCACGAACAGGATTCCCTATTGGGATGATGTATGGTGCATTCCATTTAACTCGGAAGTCGAAACTTGGAGCTGGATTTGATGTCACACTGAAGCTAACGGCGTTCCAGTTAATGTAGTCAGAGAAGTCGGGATTCCAATATGGTGACACCCAGGTAACCATGGTTTGTAGTACCTCTTAAAAACATAATTTTAAGCTGTACTTTCCATATGGCAACACCACTTTTATTTTCTTCAGTTTAGAGTTGCAAGCTCTACGTGTAACATTGATTTTAGACACACTTTTACGAGTGTGTTTTGTAAAATTAACGTGTTTCCACTATTGTTCATGTGAGGAGTGGCCATATTGAAACTCAAAGTCAGCGCAAAATCTTTTTTTTTACTTTTTCACTGAGAAGTCTGACTTTGAGGGGACGTTCCAGCAGGGCCGGATTATGTTAGCAGGGGCCCCTGGGCACAAAATGTTCAAACCCCACTTTTCAAATTTTTATATGTAGAATTGACTGCAATGTTTAAAACATTGATTGAATAGTGGATTTTATATCTGTCAACGTGTTGGCATTATAAATGTCTGTATATAAATTGCTTTTTTTTAAAGTGCCTAGAAATGATGTTTGTTGTTAAATACATAAATGAACTGAATTAAATGAAATAAAAATCTGAAATGTATAATTTTCCTTTTACCTCACAATTTCTCACTACTCTCTTTCAGTGTATCACATTAAGCCAAAACTTATTCCATATAAGTTTATTATTGTAACAAGAAAAAATGTGAAAAAGTTTAAGAGTTATGAATACTTCAGCAGGCTATTTAGCTGTTTCAAGTGCTGTATGGACACAGAATTGATCTTCTAACTTAGTTTTGGCAAGAAAGTAATATGACTTATCTGCCAATGTGGTAAAACTCTATGAAGATCTTAGAATTTTTCATTTGAGTTTTCTTGGTGTTGTGTAATTTTGAGCGACAACTTATTGGACTGTGCACTGAAACTTGCCAGCAACATGAAATCTTACTCTGATTAGGTAAAGATGAATACAGGATTTGGTTCAAGTGTCCACAAACCAGAAACAATTTTACAAGCATATTTTACTTTACGAATGAAAAAGTGAAATATTTCTTATCTGGCACTAATCATGGCATGATAATTGTCCGTCACCACCAGATGGGCAAACTAGAATAGCGACCGAATGTGCACCAAAGCTCTGCTCATTTAAAATGACATGGCTTGCACGCCCTTGCACTAAAGCTGTCGCAAAGCCGCTCATTACGATGAATTAGGAGAGGTCTGTGCGTAAATGTTGAGCCTACCGTTCAATTTCTGGTGGCGAAGGGAATCTGAAGCTTGAGGGGTGTGCGTCTGGTATGGCGGAGTGGTCACAGCAATCATCTGGAGATATGTGTGGCCTTATCCCTTGGATAAGAAAGAAACTCAAAGAGGGATGATTGATTGGAATGAGAGAGTGACAGGAGAGCCAAAGGCCTAGTGTGATAGAGGTTGTGAACATCTGTTTTAAGGTGATAAAATCCCTTTTAGTCAGTCCTGTCTATTGTTCAGCAACACTATGTCTGTGTTCTGGCAAACACAAATGGAACAATAATAAGGTGATTGCGTTATCCATCACTATAAATGTTGAAATGAGGTGGCCCAGGCCTTGGAGACACAGTGACCCTGCAACATGTGTGACCACAGATTCTGCTACAGTCATTCAGAGCGGCCAACCCCTGATTGTGTTTCTGTACTAACTGAGATTCTGTAAGATATATTCCACATGTAAAAGCTGCAATCCTCACACTTGGAGAAATAGAGGAAAAAGGTGTGTGATTTAGAGGGTGACAGCTAGCTGTTAAAGGATTTAGCTATGCTCAGCCTGCCTTATCTCTAGCTCTGGTTCCTGTTGGAAAGTTGTCTTGTATGAGCAGGCATACGATGGGCTCTCCAGACTGTGTTTTAATTAAATAAATGCTTACAATCAGCCATTTCAGGCTTATTTTATTTGGTTCATCAGAAGTTCAACATTTCAGGTTTGCTGTGCTCCAGATTACAGTTAAATTGTGTTTTGACAGGCTGAAATGTAATGTCCAGCACAGCCCTCGGGGGGCTGATTGACTAGAAAGATAAAGCATGTCTGGGAAGACAATGGCTTCAAACAGAGACGTGGAAACCTTCAAAAATTTGGCAGTATGTCTATAATAATGTATATTTTCATAAGACTATTATTTTATGGAGGACTTTTTGCCTTTAATGGACAACTGGTAGGGAGAAAACATGGGATAATGAATGAGGAGGGTGTGGGCGGGTATGGTATGTATAACAGCCCTCCAGCTGGAAATGAACTGGGATCTTTATGAGTCTGTGGCGACTCTTTAATTATCTTAGATACAGCCTGCATGCACTGTTAATCATATCATAACTATTTAATTTGTCTTAATCGTATTTGTTCATGGCTGTGTGCTGCCGATTAAGTGCATTTTCTTGACATTAAAGACGCCGTTAGAAACCACTACGGTGGTACTTTCTTTCAAGGTGAAAATAGTCTCATGGTGTGACAGTAAGAAACTAAATATACAGGAAGAAAATGCAAAAGTACAGTTACAGATCCGGTGCCTTGCAAAAGTTGTCTTGCCTGAACTTTATAATGTTTCAAGCACAAACTTCTATATATTTTATAGACAAACACAAATGGGTGTATAAATATATAGTGAAAGGATAGGATACATGGTTTTCAAACTGTTTGAACGGAACTTTTCTCTAAAATCCCATAACCAAATTTACTACTTTGAATTGCCTTCAGAACTCAATCAATGCAGAAGCCAGGAGTCAGGTCAGGACAGTTCTACACAAAATTGACTCAAGGAGGCTGAGTAATACACTTTTTGGATTATTGTTTGTCAAAGATGTTGAATATTTTTTATTCTTTTTCTTTCACTTTACAAGTCTGCACCACTTTATGTTGCCCTATTACATAAAATCTCAATAAAATACTTTGTTCGTTATTTACATGGGAAAAATTTTGCGAATGAATATTTTGCAAGCTCTGTAGATCTCATAAAAATGACAAGTGAGGAATAATCCTTCAGTTCAATACAAGCCCAAAACTGTAACTGACTGCATTGAAAAAGGTACAGTTAAATCGTTTTAAGTATTTATGTAATAAATTAATACAAAAAACTGTTCCAAAGACCTGAGCATCAGCATAATGCATCATTACGTTCTTCCGCTGGCAGACACTATTTTTGGACCCTGAATTGAAATAGCCACATCCTTTATAGAAGATACCTATTCTTCAGGACAAGCCCTTCTACCTCTGAGGTTATCATCAGTTCATCGAAGGAACATGGAAACGAGAGACAATACCTTTCCTCGACTTCACCAGGCTCTTGGGGTGGATTGCATCATTTCAATGAAACTGCAGCACCTTGAACTCTGCATAATTTGAGAGGAAGAGACCCTGCGTTCTTTATGAGATTGTCAGATGCTGTTGTGATCAAAACAAACATGAATAGACCCTGGCGTGGCGAGTGCTTTTCTGGATCACATCAGCTGTGTTTGTCTTCCACTGTAATGGTAAAATAATTAGTTTAATCAGTTTCAAGATGTTGTCCTTCAAAGATTTTGTCCTTTCTATGGAAAGACTAAAAAAAGCCTGAAACATGTCATTCATTCTAATGCAGCAATCACATATTAATTTATGTTTACAAAAAAGTTCATGGCTTGTATTAACCGCAGTTTACAGGCAGAATAACAATGTGACATTTATGGCATGTTTTATCAGTAACTAAAAAAAAGTATAATATTTAATTTAATAATAACAATTTGAAATCTCATTCCACAGATTGTTCTCAAAAACAGCAGCTCATTGGACCAAAACAATAGCAAGCATAAAATACATTACTTTACTTTGGTGTAGAGTTAACTGTGCATGTGATTATATCTCATAAATTTGAAGGAGTTTTTGGGCTTTGTACATTCATCCCTGATAAAGATGTATTTAAACAGCTTAAATTTATTTATATTTTCCTGTAGGAGCATTTTCACACTTAAAAAATATAGAAAAATCAAATCAGTAATTTGAGTATATAATTGGATACATAAAAGCATTTTACAATCACATGTACAACATTCAATGGCAACAACTTAGAACTATGAATATGTCATATGAATGTCATAAATTATATCGTTATGTAAACTGTGTACTTTTACTATTGCTTTTGAACGGTACTTTTTATTTAATGTGTGTCTTGGACTCGAGAGATGGTGACTTAACTATAACATTGATGTATACACGCCCAATTAAATTAAATTCAGTTTATTTATATAGCGTCGATTTACAACACGTCATCTCAAGGCACTTTGCAAGAAAAGTCATTTCAATACAATCATACAAACATTCCAGTTAGTTTAAAGTTTTAGTTAGTTTCCTATTTAAGGAATCCCAGCAGATTGCATCAAGTCATTGACTTGAGGTTGCGTCCTGTTGATGCAGACTTTAAACTACAGCAATCCCTCAGCAATCCCTCATACTGAGCAAGCATGTAGTAACAGTGGAGAGGAAAAACTTCTCTCCAGCAGGAAGAAACCTCCAGCAGAACCTGGCTCAGTGCAAGCGGCCGTCTGGGGGTTTAAGACAGAGCAGAGACACAGAAAGAACAGAAGATCTGAAGTTCTTTCTATGTTAAAGAAAGTGAAAAGTTGATAACAGGAGACGGGGGATGTTGAGCCACCGAGACCATCATCCCAGTCGGTGCCCCCCGTCCAAACGGCATTGTAGCTAAGCAGAATACCAGACCAGGTGTACCTGTACCTTCTATGGATAAAAAAAACACTAAGAGAAAACAGAGTTAACAGTCGAAATAACAGCAAATAATGCAACTGGAGAGTAGTAGAAGAGAAAAGTAGTAGAGTGAAGTAAAGTGGTCAGTCTGTCCTCCAGCAGTTTGAGCCTATAGTAGCATAACTACAGAGATAGCTCAGGATGACGTAAGTCAGTCTAAGTATAAGCTTTATCAAAAAGGAAAGTTTTAAATCTGGCATTTAAACTGGGAGCTGGTTCCAGGAGCCTGATAACTAAAAAATCTGCCTCCCATTCTACGTTTAGAAATCCTAGGAACTACAAGTAAACCTGCAGTCTGAGAGCAAAGTGGTCTGTTAGGAACATATGAAACAATTAGGTCTCTGATGTATGATGGAGCTTGATTATTAAGGGCTTTCTATGTAAGAAGGAGGATCTAAAATTCTATTCTGGATTAAACAGAGAGCCAATGAAGGGAAGCTAAAACAGGAGAAATGTGATCTCTCTTTTTAATATTCATCAGAACTCTTGCTGAAGTATTTTGGATCAACTGAAGGCTTTTAATGGCATTTTGTTGACTTCCTGATAGTAAAGAATTACAGTCGTCCAGCCTTGAGGTAACAAATGCATGGACTAGTTTCTCAGTATCACTCCTGGACAGGATGTTTCTAATTTTAGCAATCTTCCAGCGGTGAAAGAAGAAAATCCTAGAAAACTGTTTTATATGGGATTTGAATGTCATGCCATGGTCAAAAATAATGCCGAGGTTCTTTACGTTATTACTGGTGGCCAATTTAATGCCTTCCAGATGAAGTGATTGACTAAGCTGTTTCTTTTTTTAGAACTTCTGGTCCAAAGACAGCAACTTCTCTCTTGACAGAATTTAAGAGCAAAAAGTTTAGGGTCATCCACGTTTTATGTCTTCCAGACATGCCTGTAATCTACCTAACTGACTGGATTCATCAGGATTTATGGATAGATATAGTTGTGTATCATTGGCATAGCTGTGGAAATTTATCCCATGCTGTCTAATGATTCCACCAATTGGAAGCATATATATGGTGAAAAGAATTGGTCCAAGCACAGAACCCTGTGGAACTCCACAAGTAACCCTTGAGAGTGAAGAAGATTGATCATTTAGATGAACAAACTGGAATCTGTCGGACAAATATGATTTAAACCAGCCTAGTGCTGTTCCTTTGAACCTGCAAAATGTTCCAGCCTTTCTAAGAGAATAATATGATCGACTGTGTCAAAAGCACCACTGAGATCTAACAAGACCAAAACAGACACAAGTCCATTTTCTGAGGCCTTGAGAATGTCATTAGTAACCCTCACCAGTGCTGTTTCACTGCTATGATGAGCTCTAAAACCTGACTGAAACTCTTCAAACAGGTTGTTACTGTTAAGATGCTCACATACTTGATTAGCAACAATTTCTCAAGGATTTTGGATAAGAAAGGAAGGTTAGATATAAGTTTCTAATTCACTAAGTCATCTTGATCAAGGGAAGGTTTCTTGAGTAAAGGTTTAATTACAGCTATTTTAAATTCCTGTGGTACGTATCCGTTTACTAAGGATAGATTCATCATATCCAAAATGGGGCCAGGAACCAAATGGAACACTTCCTTAAATATTTTGGTTGGGATTGGGTCCAACATACAAGTTGAAGGTTTAGATGAGGCTAATATTTTTGATAATTCTGAAAGCTCAACTAAATCAAAACAGTCCAAACACAAATGAGGTTATACAATTCTCTCTGGTGCTGCCTCACTTACTGAGAAAGAAGTAATCATGTTTGGGAGGATGCCAAGGATTTTATTTTTAATAGAATTAACTTTATTCATGAAGAATCCCATAAAGTTGTCACTACTAAGAGCTAGGTGAATAGTTGGCTCAACAGAGCTATGACTCTGTGTAAGTTTGGCAACTGTACTAAAATTAAACCTAGGATTGTTCTTATTCGTCTCTATTAATGATGAAAAATATGCTGTTCTAGCTTGTCGAAGGTTTTTTTATACAGCAGTAGACTGTTATTCCAGGTTAAATAGGAATCCTGTAGATGTGTAGAGCGCCATTTTCTCTCCAATTTCCTAGTATTCTGCTTTAAAGTACGCAGCTCTGCATTAAACCAGGGAATCAGCCTCCTATGGCTAATTATTTTATTTTTTAAGGGTGCTACACTATTTAATGCCAAACACAATGAGGAAGTAACGCTATGAACCAGACCATCAATTTCTGAAGGGTTAGAGATGGAATTGCTGCCCTCCACTGTGTTGCTCTGAGACACTGAGGAAAGTAAGAATGGAACAGATTCTTTGAAACTTATTACAGCATTGTCTGATGAAGTTCTTCTATAATGAAATTTTCTTGTAGATTTAATATGGTCAGTTAAAGTAAATTCAAAACGTATCAAAAACGGGTCAGACATAAACGGGTTATGTAGGTGGACTGTTATTTCCTCACACTCAATCCAATATCTCAGTACAAGGTCCAAAGTGTGTTTGCCCGAGTGGGTGGGTCCCTGTAGTTTTTGAGAAAAGCCAATTGAGTCTAAGATAGCATTAAAGGCTGCATTTAGGCTATCACTTTCAGTGTCCACATGAATATTGAAATCCCCCACTATAATGACCTTATCAATACTTAATATTACGGTAAATCAGATAAAAAATGTGAGATCTGATCCAAGCATTGAGAGTAAGGGTCTGGTGGACGATACAAAACCACAAACAAAAGTGGTTTTATTGTTTTGCAACTTGGATGAGGAAAAATTAGGCTTAGATGTTCAAAGGAACTGTAGCTATCAATTGGTCTAGGATTAATTAGTAAATCAGAATAAAAAAAAGGTTTCAACTCCTCCTCCTTGCCCAGTACTTTTAGGAATGTGAAAATTTAAATAATTGGAAGGAGTTGACTCATTTACACTGACATAATCCTCCTGCTGCAACCAGGTTTCTGTGAGACAAAACATAGTAATTTGATTATCACAAATCAACTCATTTACTAAAAGTCTTTGAGGAGAGAGATCTTATGTTTAATAAACCACATAGTTTTATTTTTCTGTTTAGTCAGAGTTGTATTTATCTTTATGAGATTTTCATGATTTGCTCTTGTTGGGTTAACTTTTAAACCATTTGATTTTGGCCGTGGGCAAGACACTGTTTCTATAGGGTAATGGGTGGGTAACAGTACAGTAGCAGCAGAGAGGTGGGTTAAACTACGACTCTGCTTCCTGGTCTGGAGCCTGGGTTGTCAGTGTTTTGGAGGACTAATAAATCTGGCCAGATTTCTAGAAAGAAGAACTGCTGGGATGGATGCCGTCAAGTTTTCCCCAAAATGTTTGCCAGTTATCAATGTAGCCCAGATCGTTTGCAGGACACTACCTAGACAACCATTGGTGGAATGACAGCATGCAGCTAAACATGTCGTCGATGGTCTGATCAGGCAGGGGACCAGAAAAGATTACAGAGTCTGACATTGTTTTAGCAAACTTACACACCGAAGCAACAGTAATTTTAGTGACCTCCGATTGGCGTAACCGGGTTTCATTACCACCAGCGTGAATAACAATCCCACTGTATTTACGCTTATCCTTATCCAGCAGTTTAAGGTAGGATTTTATGTCGCCCATCCTGGCCCCTGGCAAGCATTTCACTGGTCAATGGTGTCTATAATGCCACGTTTCTGACTATGGAGCTGCCGATTACCAGGGTCAGCTTCTCAGCAGGTGTGTCGCTGAGCGAGGAAAATCTGTTAGAAACGGGTTGGTGGTGAACCGTGGGCTGGGTCCTAGAACTATGCTTCATACGTACAGTCACCCAGCCGGCCTGAGGTCCTGGCTGCGCGGGTTCTGCCCTCTGGCCCTTAGCAACTTGGAGCTCGACTACACACTTTTTGTAGCCATCAACAAGCTTCTGGATTTTTGATCAGTCCTACCAGTAATGGTGGTGCACATTTTAATAGGCTTCCTGACAGGAACTCAGCTTTTAACCATAGTCCATAAATTTTTTGACAGGGTTGAGGTTGGGATAAGAAACCAAATTTTAACTAGCTTCATGCATTCTAAAACTAATTTGGATATGTTTCAATATCATTGTCCTGTTGGAGCAGTTCCCTCCAGCTGTCACCACTAAGGCTCAAACCTAAGATTTGAGCCAACATGTTTGAGACTAACCATGTGTGGAACAGAGAAAATGCATAGTAAATTCAAATTTGAGCACCAAATTCTTGCAAAATAAGTACAATTATTACAGTATAATCTACAAGCCATCACTTTAGATTTTATTGTGAATCTGAAAAAAGGTCATGAGTATAATATTTTTTTAACTCTTTTTTCTGATTAGTATAATGCCACTTATCCTACTGTGTATATCTTGTTAAGTCCATGAAAAAAAGCTTAGATTTCCAGGTTATCTGACCTCCCTGTGCTGTCTTGGCCGAATAATCAAGTCTATGCAAAGCAACGCCGTCGGGTGTCGCTGTGCGCGAAGCAGGGGCCGCATGTTTGGTCCGATCGGACCCCAAAATACAGCTCAAACTGTCAGATAGTCTTGTTAACACGTGAGAAAATCTGACTGTGGAAGACGCTGAAAGCGAGGGAACTGAGACAGGGAGACACGGAGAGAGAGCGAGAGAGTCCTGGAAAATTACGGAAAGGAGATATTTATTTATTTCCTGTTGAATTTGAGCAGGACTCAGACGGATCAGCTGAGATTACAGCAGGGGGGGATGCCGAAAAGGAGCGAAGACGCGCGGCGGGAACACCAGACATGAGTCCGAGGTAAGAAAAGGCAGGGATGAGTTCATCCAGGATCTTATTTATGGTTTGCTTTACGTTTTTGAATGAAATTGATACAGACTGAGTAAGTGGTTTTGACTTTTCCGTTCATCTAAAAAACAATAAAAACAACAACAACAAAAAACCGATAAACTTTCATATGTGCTGAAAAATTACCGAGAATATTTAGTGATGTGAGATGTTTTAATTCAAATTTGCTTAAGAATAAGTTAAAAAAATCTAAAATATTGAGTAAAAGTGTTCTAAATGGAGGTAAGAATAGGCATATATTTATTGATTATCATCATTTATTTTTCTATATTTATCAGATAAATGTTACAACAATTATTCACCTAAGGCCTTTTTCGTAAAGAACGCAGCGCTTGAGTCTCTATCTTAGGTGACGTTTGGAGAACTTTATGCAGCACAGCAGGTGTTCAGTTCTATTAATAGCCTATTATCTTTATAATCTTTTAAATCTTTTAAAGCTTATTTTGACGGAATTTTTTACACATTTGGGAAAAAGTGGTGGACAACTTTTTCCCTTTAACCTTCAGAGCAAACCAGAATACAAATAGCTCAGTTTCTCAGGAACGTATCAAAGACAGTTTAATTTGACCAAGTTGTAATTCAAAGGGCTAAATTGACACACAAAAAACAGCATGTACTCCTTTATGGTATTTGACATGAAACCTATTTTTTGGCGCTCTTCACAAATTATTTCCCAACATCTCCAAAGTTTGCCATCAGATCTACACAACAGCTGCCTGTCCCTTTAAGACGATGTGTTGAGGAGTTCACGTCGGGGTCACTAGAAGTTCCTGCCCTCGACTTTACCTTTTAGTTTTATTATAGACTGACATCACACTGGGCGCTAAAACACTTAAGGCGCACAGAGGCTCCATTATCATCTCGGTGCGCGTTATTGAGCAGACTCAAAAATAGCTAAGGAAATTAAGTGAGACAGAAAAAAGAGAAAAAAGATGATGGTGTAAGCACATATATATATGCACATATATATATATATATATATATTATTTTTTTTTCTTAAAGAAAAGAGAGGCGGGGCAGTGGGAGACAGTGGGAGGAAAAAAGTAGGTGGGAGGGAGGACGGACCCAAGGAGCGAGAAGAAATTCATATCAATTAATAATCATAAAAGGGAGAGAGAGAGAGGGAGAGAGAAAGAGAGAGAGAGAGAGCTGGCAGACGCGCTCGGAAAACTGGCATGGGTTTTTGGAGGCTGGCAGTTTAACACTGAAACGTCAGATATGACTCCCAGATACTGCTGAGATGATCATTAAGGGAGACTTAGATCGGATGGCAGAAGACATCGGGCATGCAGGTAAGAGCTGAGCCGCTCAGACAATAACACACAGGGAGGAAGGATGACACTTATGTAGTTAGATTCAGAAGCAGCAGCAGAACAAAGTGTGTTTGTCTTATTATTATTATTTACATTTTTTTTTATTCTAAGAGCTCAGTTTACTTTCTGTTGCGTTTCAACAGCAAATAGGTTGTACTCAACCTTTATCATGCATTTTAATCTTAGTCGATTTAAACATCTTAAAAGAAACTATTTAGATTATTGGAGAATTAGAATGGAAGAAGAAATTCATAATTTGTGTAGTGTGCAAGATACTGCGTATATTTTACATACGTAAGAATTGACGCCATGATCTAAAATGAAGTAGTAAGAATAAAATACAGTTAAGTTTAATTCTGCATTTTTAACACCCCATCCTGTATCGTTTCTAAACCGTTTTTACATCACTTACATGATACGTAACATTAGTCATACGGTTGATTTTATATCTTGAGAACGACGTCCATAGCGCAGTAATACTAAACACACTTAACATATTATTTGGGTTTCCTTTGGCCAATGCGAGATTTAAAGTGACTTTCTTAGTTTTGATGACAACTCTGGAACAGAGAAAAACTGCTTTGAAGAACTCCATCTAAGAGTACAGGCTACAATAAGATGACACGTTTTTGCTGGTTATTCTACCGTTTCTAACTTTTTTTCTTTTTGCTCAGTTTGAGATAGGAAGAGGTAGGGATGGGTTCAGATCAGAGAGCTGCGTCCACTCGTGATTCGGTTTACTGCACAATAAGCGAAGCAGATTAAAACAGATTATGGACGCTGAAAGGAGCGCTCCTCTCAGCGACACCCAGAGCCAGTAGTCTTCAGTTTAAGTGCGCCTTCTCCAACTCTCAGTCGATTATTTATTTAAATCACAAACACATTTGACGAAAAATATTTTTGATTTTAATTTATTTAAAAGCTCATTGAAACCCAATGGTTAAATGAACAAATCCAAATAATAGAAAAGGGACAGCTTTTGCGATGTAAAAAATAAAAATAAAAATCCAATATAGACATTTCTGCTCCTCTTTAAAGGAAATTGCAGGTTATACAGTGATAGCTTTAGTATCTTAATCTGTTTAAGCGTTATTTTAATCATGTAAAGCACACCTTGAATTGCCTTGTTGTTGAACATGTGCTATACAAATAAAATTGCCTTGCCTTGCCTTTTTGTAGAAATTAACATGTCCCTTTAATAGCATCTCAAACGTGTGATGAGTTTTTAAATGTGCTGACATTAAAGCAGGAAACTGATTCTGATCTCTGCTGACCAGACTTAAGCTCTCACAAGAACTTTTTTTAGCGCTTAACTTACACTCAGACTGCTGGAGCTGATGTTAAATCTTAGAAGATTTGGTTTTTAAACTAAACGTGTATAAATGAGAATGTGTAAATTCAAAAGAAATGTCAATGGCCATTTAAGGGTCAATAAAAAGGAACCCTGTCTAATAATTAAACTTGGAAAATAATTAGTTTTTTGTGTACCATAGAAAATAAATGATAGAAATCAAGATTTTATTTGCATGTTGTGGCTAAAACTGTGACTATGCTTTTTTTTGTTTCAAGGTCACATTGAGATATTTTTAAAGAGTCAAGATGCAGTCTTTAAAAATAGCTAAAAGAAACAAAATAAACGTGATATCTTTTTGGTTAGACCACAACTATCGAGCTTGTTGTTACCTCAACACACAACCCTAAAAAATGTGTTGTAAGCACAACACGACTTTGGTGTGCGCGGAATGATGTTGAGATTGGATTATTTAATATTTGTCCTCATAATTATAAGTCAGAACATAAGGAGGCTGTTTTTTTGCTTTCGATGCAGCCATCGCTTGATGCGCCTGCTGCTGAGAATGTACACTGATAGTATCTGAGTTCGACACCAAGCACCAAGCATTGATAATGAGCTGAGTGGAGACAAAAATTTCAGCAAGTGTGGAAAGTTAAACCACATTTTTATCACAGCTGCTTCTAAATCCAACACAACTGGGAGATATTGGAACTTAAAGTAAAAATCTTTAGGTAATCAAAGCCAGATAGAAAATAAGAAATCAGAGGTGTAAACATAAGGAATGACAACTCAAGTCTTGACAGATTATGATCCCATTCAAAAATTTTTTCCATCTCTAAGTATTTATTGTCATACTTTGATCATTTACAAACAAAAATCCATGCTAGAGATTTTATGATTTAAAAAAAAATCTAGTTAAAATTATTTAGCTTTTCTAATATATTGATTACTGTTCACTGTGTCTGAGTTTCTATTTTGTTCTTTATCATGCTAAACATGCATTTCCCCCCCAAAAAAAAGAAGTAATCTGACTCATTGCTCATAATTCCCTAAGGGTTTCAAGAATCTGCACTTCTTAGAGGATAAAAATCAGCATGAGATTTTTGTTCACAACTCTTCATGAGTTCCTCCTCTTTGAGTTTGCTTGTCAACGTTTTTTTTTTCAAGTTTATACTTCCTTGTTCTTATTCTGAGAGCTTACACTGTGGGTGAAATAAACAAGAAGTGAATGAGCTGGTGTCAGGAAGGCCGCGATCAGATGGATGACATGATATTTATTTAGTTGCTTGTTTCCCATCAGTGATACTAAGCCCCTTGGGGATGGTTTGAGACGTTTTATCTCAGAAGTAAACTGTCCTCGAATGCCACTGCTTGAAGAATACAAGGATTTTCATGCATTCAGACGATGTAGTTTATTTTAGGCCTGATGGAACAATTACTGTTGAAGTTTAAACGTGTGTGTGTGTAAATTTGATTGCTGGAGCCTGTGTTAGTGCAAAGTATCGAACCGTCTAACACTGATTTACACCTTGTGCGCTCCATGTTCCTTATATGACTGAGAAGAAAGGCTAGCTGAAGCCCTATCTTTTTTTGGATGCGTCCTTCCTCCCACCAGTTTATACCTGCTGTTCATCACACTTGTGAAACATTCATCTCTTGCTTTGTTTAAAGCTCCGCACTGTACTTCTGAAAAACCTTAGTAGGAAGCTGACAATTACAGAATAGATGTATATCTGAGGCTTGGAAACCTAAGCGCCTTCTCTCCTTTTGCTCACTAAGTAGGAGATAAATGCAAAGACTTGAATGTCTGCTAATGAGAAAACCATTCCAAATATTCACCTTCAGTAAAAGTTCAGGTACTGACTGGCCTTCATAAATACTTCCCACACACCTTCCTTTGTTCCATCAGGTGGAGTCAGTTGAAATTTTAACCTAAATCATAAAATAGTAAAAATAAGAATTTTGTGGCCTTTTTCTCAAATGTAGTGTTTGTAAAGCTGCTGATTCCAATTTTGGCCAATTCAGATTTCTCTTCAAGAAAGATAATATTACAAAATATAAACTCAGGACTGAAAAAAATAAATAAATAAATAAATATGTATATATATATATATATATATATATATATATATATATATATATATATATATATATATATATATATATATATATATATATATATATTTAGAGAGAACACTTTTAGGATAAGGGGCCATGGAACATCAGTATATGAAAAAAGCAGTCCCTGTAAAATAGGACTTTACTTTTTTATAAAAAAGATACATTTTAGAGTTTACATTTAAAGCTTTCTTTACTATTTTATATTAGCCATTAGCAGGGTTAGCATCCCTAAACTTAATTTTTAGATTTGAAAAAGGCTGCCAGCATATCTACATTCAACATGTTCCCTGAGAGATAGATTTTGAAAACTCAAAAGGATAAAAAATAACAACTCTGTTCTACGTCGTACAGCCTTCCTGTGAGCTGCTGCTAATCTCGCTCTTTCGAAACCTGAATGAACTGCAAAAAGCAAACAAAACTGTTTTCTTTTAAACAGCTTCATATATCTGTGTTTACACCTCAGTGATATAGGAAAAGGCTAACAGTAGCAACTTTTATTTCAAAGTGTTGTTACAGCAATCTGCAAGTGTGTTCACTGATTGGTAAAACATCAGATTTTTGACTTCCCAACCTGCCTATCACCAGTCAGGGCTGATCAAGCTGAAAAGCAGCATCTTGTGTGCACCAATTTCTCTGTGCATCTCTAAGTGTAATGATAAGTTAATTGTAAGTGAATTTATGTGATATAAATTAAATTATGATTAATTCAATATGCAAAATAATTTCTACTTTTTTTCTTTTCTCTTGACTTATACAAGTTCCTATCTATATCCTGGTATGTTTTAGGTGCAGTGGTGCAGAAAATGATGTGTTAAAGGGTTTTAAAAGAGTTCAAAATGACTGCTTCTGCATGAAATTTTACAGATATTTGCTCTTGCAGGTGGTGGACTGAAGACAATGCTGGATGCCATGGAAGTTCCAAGTCATGCTAGGGATCTCCTTCTGCAGCTTAACAGCCAGCGCACCAAAGGCTTTCTGTGTGATGTCATTATTGTGGTGCAGAACGCACTCTTCAGAGCTCACAAGAACATTCTGGCTGCCAGCAGCCACTACTTGAAGTCCTTGGTGGTCCATGACAATCTCATCAACCTCGACCACGAGATGGTGAGTCCAGCTGTCTTCAGGGTCATCCTGGACTACATCTACACAGGGCGCCTCAGTGAAGGAGACCCTACATCTCCTAATGAGCCCAATCTAGGTGCTGTTTTGGCAGCAGCCAGCTATCTGCAGCTACTTGACTTGGTGGCTTTATGCAAAAAGAAGCTGAGAAGAAATGGGAAGTACCCTCCCCGTCCAGGTCCTGCATTTCTACCTTACCCAAAAATGGGGCCCGGTTTAGGAGTTGTTGGCAGATATAGAGTTTCGACCCCTGTGATTCAGTCCTGTCCTCCAGGGGGGATTCCTAATACACCCAGGGCGCCATCACTGGAGGAGCTGGTCCCCCATCGAATAACCATTCATAGTGGTGAGTTGTATGCACCCACTTCAAACCAGACCTCTCAGGTATTCCCATCTCTGCCTGCTCAGCTGGCACACCCAGACCACTCCGAGAGGAACTGCTCCCCCAACTTTGGCCTTGATCTTTCTAAAAAAAGCCCCACCTCTCAGTCTCAGATCACACCCTCTCAAGCCCATCGGGCAAACAGTCACAACAAAGAAGAACGGGATGGGACTCTAAGTGGAGCCACTAGTCCCATTACAGGGACAAATGGGAGAGCTTTTGTGTCAGAAAAAATGGACTCTGCTGACCAGGCAGGTACCCTCACTCCTCCACCTTTCCCCCACCTAAATCAGCCTTTAGCCCCCCACCTGCCTCATCTACATCGCTCAGGTTCTCAAGGGACAGACCGCTACACATGCCCCACCAGCCCTGAAACCCCAACAGAAGGTGGAGAGGCAGGGAGAGAAATGGGAAACATCTACCGGTGGGTGAAACACGAGCCACTGCCATACACTGGTGAAGATGAAGATGAGGATGAGGATGAAGAGGACGGGGGTGAAAACGGAGACCAGCATCACAATCATCACAAGCCAGGGGAGGAGAGCGAAGGAGTAGATGACAAGAGTGGCTCTGGCACAGAGGAGACAGGCAGCAGCGAGGGCCGTCAGTCCCCTACTGGACCGATTGGGAGATTCCACATGCCATACGAGCCGGAAAGCTTTGGGGACAATTTGTATGTCTGTATTCCATGTGATAAAGGCTTCCCTAGTTCAGAGCAGCTCAATGCACATGTGGAGACACACACAGAAGAAGAGCTGTATGGAAACTCTGGTGGGGAGATGGGAAACAATAATAACAGTGGCATCAAAGGCATGGGCAGTAACACAAATGGTTACGGAAGCCTCAACACCAGCAGCACTCTGAACAGTATGTCACATCTGGAGAACAAATCTGACCAGGGGCTGAATTCAGGAACCATTGGGGAGATGATTAGACCTTATCGCTGTTCCAACTGCGATAAGTCTTACAAAGATCCGGCTACCTTGCGCCAACATGAGAAGACCCACTGGCTAACACGGCCTTACCCCTGCAGCATTTGTGGCAAGAAATTCACACAGCGTGGCACCATGACACGCCACATGCGCAGCCACCTGGGCCTCAAGCCTTTCGCCTGCGATTCCTGTGGGATGCGCTTCACTCGCCAGTATCGCCTCACTGAGCACATGCGTATCCACTCCGGAGAAAAGCCCTATGAATGTCAGGTGTGTGGGGGGAAATTTGCCCAGCAGCGCAACCTCATCAGCCACATGAAGATGCACAGTGGTGGGGGAACTGCAGGGGGCCTGACAGCGGACGGGAAACTGAAGCTTGACTTTGCAGAGGGCATATATCCCCTTAGCAAGTATGCAGCAGAGCACCTGGGGCTAAAGCAGGAGAAGGCCAATGAGCTTCTTATTCAAGCACAGCAGCAACTGGTGGCAGATGCCAAGGCCTTAGAAAGCCTCTACCCGCTCACCAAACTGGCGTCGGAGCATCTGGGCCTCACCCATGACAAGATGGACATCATTGGCCAACAACTGCCTCCTCCTCCACAGTCAGTCTCTGACAGCCGGACCATCGATCGCTATTCACCCAGCTAAGACATTTGATATGCTGAGGTGGCAATCACAGACAGGTCTGCTTGCACTCACAGTTTGCAGTATTCAAAAGCCATTCACCTCAACTCCATACTTCCTCTGCACCTCAGACTCAGGCCAAGTGGAAGTGTCCTGCTCATGCACACCAAACTGTGTAGACTGTAAGTGCCTTTCTATGCATCTAATGTATCTTTTAAGTCTTCCTTCATAAAGGAGCTCTACTTTCTGTGAGCAAGGGGCACTCATTTGAACTTCAGTATTTATGTACAGTCTATGCAAAGAAACATGTTTTTTTGTATTCCAGCCATTGAGCCATAGTGACTAAGTCAAAACCAAAAGGAATTTTGTATTTATTTTTGTATATGATGAAATCCAAAGAAAACATGTCGCAGAGATACTTTGAAATCTGACCCTAAACCTGTTAACTATTCATGTATAAAAAAAGAAAAAGCACATAAGGAACGATATTCAGAATTGTTTAGACCTGAACAGAACTTTACAGGTCTAAACAATCATATGAAAAAGCAACACACCTGGATTTTTTGTACAGTATTGGGGTACGGGATACTTTGTGTGTCTTGATTCTTGCTTGTTTCCCCCTTTATGTGAAATAGCTTAAATATAATGCCTTACTTTTTAATTTTCCACCAATTCCCCTGGGTGTTTGTGTTGATAAATGCTCATCCTTTATGTGACAACAACGGTGGCTTAATGGGCTTTACACCCAGCTTTCAACCACTCTTGAGCTAAACCTTCATCTGCAGTGTGACAAATGTTCCTTAGCTTTCAGCTGTTTTTGGGATGCAGTGAGCGAAACCCTGTGATCTCATAAGTGGGACACGATTGCACATAGCCAGCTGATGATACACTAATCCCTGTTCATGACGAGCAAAGCATCGACTCATGGGTGTTGGTTTGTGCTTTGTAAAAACAGAGAGGCAGAGACTGGGGCTCAATTAATGACGAAGAAGTCTGTCATTTAATGACAGGCATTGTTTCTACGTTAATAATAGGGTGATGATTAAGAGTGGAGGATGTAGTGGTCAAAAACCTTGTTGTGGACACTTCTTTAGATTTCAGGAGCAGTATGAAGCATTGAGTAATGCAGAACCTCTCCTCCCCCACCTGTTCACACTGCCAGTCATAGGACTCAGATACTTCAGCACATCATGTTGTGAATCTGTGGTATTTTTAGTCAATATAATAATTTCATGAGAATTCCCATACTGGCTACTTTACTTCATGATCATCCCTCTTATTTGTTTGAAAGTGTGTTAGTGTTATTGTGGCCCCTTGCCTTAAAAGCATTCTACTAACTTGGAGGGATGTTCACTTTGCACACAGCAGCCTGCTAATCTGTCAGCAACACGATCAGAAAAAAGCAGTCTGTTGTGACTGTTCCCTGAAAGCCGGTGGGTGAACAGCATTCCCCAGCTGCTCTACTCCAGTAAATCCCTGTGAAATTCCACTTTCTCCTGGACAATTCGCACTTGCTTGCCGGCATGATGTCCCATTTCACGCCTGCCATCTCACTCCTCTGATCCACTATAAAATGTTAAATTCAACCCCAGTAACTGTCTCCGAGCCTCACCTCTCTGCCCTGCTCAAACCAAAGTTAGAGAAAAATGACATTTATTTCCTGACCAAGAGTTCTTCCAACTTGAAAACACAAAGAGCACTTAAAATGTTGTGGTTTGAAGGCACATTTTTGTCTGTAATTATTTTTTCTACCAAAGAACATGTTGGCCTTCTGTTTTCTTTTTTTAATAGTTACTAGTCCTTCATTTAGATTAGAAAAATCTGACCACTATAGTGCCAACACCAACCTCTGGAGGTGAATGTGAAGACTAAAGCCATAAATACACTGTGACAGAAGTAGTTATTCTGAAAGCCTTAAAGAAAAAAGTGCCTCACTTGTGAATATGTTTTTTTTTCAAATGTAACAATAATTTAAGAGCTTCTCTTCCAGTAGCATATGATCATATCAAACATGTTTTACCTTGTGACTTTCTGTTCTTGTTTTCTTTTTGATTTGTGGCGCACGTAAGAAAAACAGACAAAACAAAAACTGGTGCTTACCTCAGGACTGAACCAAGCTAAGCCTTTGTAAATCTTAGCTCAAAAATATAAACTCCCACGATAAAACACCTTTTTCTTTACGAATTGGGTAGCAATCCCTGTTTTAAACCTGTGGTTTTTTGTGTGTTTAAACATTACTTTTTTATAGCTTTATGGTGAAGAGATTAAAAGAGATGTTATGTTTTGCTTTTCATATATAGTTGCTATTATGTCATCCTCAAAGAGGCTTTTGTTTGACATGTTTTTTTCTACACCATTAGAGGCTGTACATTTTTCTGATTTTTAATAACTGGGTATACACGATTCACATTGTTATTTTCTTTTTTTAGCCACACACGGCAATATCTAGGTGACAAGTGCTGTGTTTTGAAATATCTCCCCCACCCACAAGACGTGACGCCTCATCAGCACTTCCTTAAGCAGGCCGGCAGTATCTCGGAAACTAACCTCACATCGCTCTGCCCTTTTTCTCCTGAAGATGTTGAACTTTTGACACGAGTCAGACAGAAGTCGTACTTGCTCAGAGGATATCGGCTTGTTTTTCAGTTGGTTGGTGGCTAAAGTTTAGCTTTGTGACCAAAAAGTATAAAACAACTGCTTTAAAGGGCACTTACTGGTAGAGAGAACATGCTTCATAAACAAGTACATTTGTTGTAAAATGTAGGAAGAAGCGGATGTGAGTCGTGGGAATTTGAGGCTCCTTGCTCTCCCTCATTCACTAGCTCAAGTGAAAATCTAATTCCTTGCCAGCACCACCGAAATAACACGATTGGTTTCCACTTCAAATCTGTGTTGGGGGGAAAAAGAAAGATAACGCTTGAATCTTTTTTTAAGAGTATGAACTCTTTGAAATTGGATTCATTGCATTATTGTGTGCAATAGTGGGCAAGGCTGAGCATCTATCAGAAGGGGAAATATTTACTTGTCTGTTTGTCTGTCACTGTGCTATCTGGGTGTAAGATGAGCTGTTTAATGCATGTCCTGGGAATAGGGTTGCTGTGAAGGAGAAGAGCTGAGGAGCAGGAAGTGAACTTTTGGCTGGTGAGCAGCGCTGAGCAGGATGTGCCGTGTGTTTCTACTCACAAGCAGATATGGGGACGGAGGGAAGCTGGGAGAGCACAGCAGGGTGGACACGAGCTATTGTCTTATAATGAAAGCCTGTTCGTACTTCTAAAACTCTGAATTCAGAAAACGAGTGGACTGTATCTTTTCTGTTCCTTCCTCTCTTTGCTCTTTGGGAAAAAAATCTGTGTTAAGTGTCACAGTTACTGTGGGCTTTAGGAGCTACCCCGTGACCCAGAGTTGAGGATGACATGTTTTAGGGATTCTGTTCATATCTGAAATGTTACCCTATTTAACTTTACAGAAAAAAATCAAGTTTTGTTGTGTTACAGCCTGAAACCTCAGTGTATTTTATTGAAATTTTAAGTGATAGACCCTTGCAGAGTAGTGCAGAACTGTAAAGTGAGATGAAGATAGTACATAGTTTTGAACATTTTTTACAAATTAAAATCGGAAAGGTGTGGCATGCATTTGTATTCTGTCCCCCTGAGTGGCTGATTTTGTTTTCTATTTTCTGCCTGTTTTTATCTTCTTTGCAAACTCGCCTATGCAAAGTCAAATTGGAAAATGTTTTCAAGTATTACTGCAGATCCGCAACTAGGATTTTCGTCTGGACTGGGCCAGTTTTAACACTTGAATATGCTTTGATCTATACCACTTCATTATAGCTTAGGGTGTATGTTTAGGGTTGTTCTCTCGCTCAGTTTTTTAGATTTCCCTCAGAAAGAGGAAAAAAGAAAGTGGAAGATAGAAGAAAATAAAGAAAATATTACCACTGCATAGTTGAGCTATAATCTATTTGGAGGTGTCAGAATAAAGGGGCTAAACATAAATGCACACCACACATTCTGGGATTTTATATGTAAAAATGTTTATAGACTATGCATTATTTTCCTTTGATTTCACAGTTATTCACTAATTTAGGATAATCTATCAGCTAAAATCCCAATTAAATACATACAATATTGTGGCTGTAAGTTGACAAAATATAAAAAAGTTCATGGGATGTGAATAGTTTTGCATGGCACTGTAAAGAATTTCATGTTGCTCTGAAAGTAAAATGTAAATCAGTAATAAAAATGGAGGCATGATTCTTCTTCTCTGTGGCTGTCTAATTTAGTCACAGTCAAATTAAAAGAGTCTTGTTTCAATTTACTGATGTAACCCCAAAGGTTTTTTATGCCATATGACTTTGTTAATGTTATTTAGATGACACCAACAGAGAGAACCTCTTAGGGCCACCATAAAGGTTTAAATTAAGCTGTTTTAAAATTAATTTAATAGGTTCTAAAAACTGATTTGTAGTCATATAAAATAAAAAAGGGGGAACGTTTTACTATGTCAGCCCTTTAAAGAATATGGCCATATTAGAGGGCTTTCTGCCAGTTTTTGTAAAAGAAAGTGTTTCTCTTCCAGCAGAACAGGAAAAGATTGTGTGACTCAGACAAGCTGAGTTGTCCTGTGCTCCTAGTCCTGTTTAACTTTTATTAGATTTTACAATGTTTGCCAAAAAGAGTAAAGCACCTAGCAGACATGACAGAAGTAAAAGTAAAAATAAACTATATTTCACAAGTCAAACTCTGAAACGTAACCAAGCTGAACCTGTGAGTGATTTTGTATTGTAGTGAAGGTAATATATCTGGCATATAATGATAGTGCTGTTTTTCTCTAATTGACTTCATGCTAAAATATACGCTGTTCAAAGAAACCTCCCAGTAATTAAATTGCTTTAACAATTTGCATCCATTTTTTTGGATAGATTTTAAGCAGTATTGTTGAGTAGAAATTATAAAGGTATAACTGCAAAAAAGCACTAAAATAAATGTAATTAATTTAAAAAAATGTACCTTGATAAATTACTTAAATTTTGTCTAAGTAAGATTGTGTTGGTCATCTCGTTTTCCTACCATGAAATACAACCAACAAGAAAAAAAGAATGGTTTGTGATTAGCACTTTTCTTTAAACATTCTTTCAACAAGATGGTATATAAACCTTTTCCCTAACAACCATAACTAAGATGTGCTGTCCTTTAGCAATGACTGCATCAGGGATAAGAAGCTCAGTTTGCTAGTACACTTGTCTTTAGCATTTGCAAAACTAGCTATAGGCGGATACAAACCCTAAAACAGACAAAAAACCCAAAACTAAAACAAACTCCAAAACAGAAACTCACATCAGTTCTAAATTTTACTAGGTTAATATATTCATTCACAATACAACCCATTTAAAACCCATCAGTCTTAATGACCCAGGCTGGACAGCATACACAACCAATGAAAATAGTGGATGACTGATTAAAGTTTCAACAGATATAAATGTGCCTTAATCAGTAAATTATCTTAAGTTCTTCCTATGGTATCTAATGTATTCACTTAATGCACCTGTCCAACTACATGTCATGCCTGTCCCACTGCTCAGAAGGGTGAGGAACAAGTTCTATATCAGACACCTTCAAGAGTCTTTATTACAAGCAGCTGCTTTCGATTTATTTCTCCCTAACTGGCCTTTTTTTGGGGAAATAAGGAATTACCGTACTGTGATATTTTAAAAAACAAAACAACAACTTTAATACATTTGTAACTTTCCCAAGAAGTCCCACGACCACCCTCCTGGCATTTTGCTTCCATTGCTCTCCTCCTTCCTCTTTCTCCCACCGGTGCACAGCTTGGCTCTGCTGCCCTTTCCCCTCACGGAGCACGGCTTCCCTCTTCCCCTCACTCTGCCCTTCTCCTCGCCCGTTTTCCGCTTAACTTCCAGCTGTTTTTCATGCAGAAGATGACGGTTGTCTAAATGTTTACGTGAAGAGCTACTTTCTTTTTCTTTTAGCCCTGATCGATTTCCAAAATGAACTTTGAGGCATGGTTAAAGAAAGTGCAAACTGATGGGCCAAAAAAGTATCTGACACTGTTATTACATTCAGATTTTAAGCCAAAAAACGGTGTAGTAAAGGGAAGATTAAAGACAGCGTGTTGTAGAGGAAATGCAGAATAATGTGAGGGGAAATGTTCAGGGGGAAAATATGCTCAGAAAGATGCCAGTAAAGTAAACATGTTTGAAATTGCACAATTGAGTCGCGCCTTGGTTGCACCAGCCAAGTCATGCGCTGAGATGAAGAGAACAAGTAAAAGGAGAAGGGTTGAGAAAAAGAAACAGAAACAGAAAAGAAAAATAGCTTGTGCTTGATGGTCATAACTGTCTTTGAGCTAGAGGTTTTTTGCCATTACATTGATTGCGGCAATACTCATCAGGTTTTTGAAATTATTGTTCATGTCGTTGTGTCTTCCAAGATGATCTTCTATTCAGAATGAACAATTAACTCAAAGCGTGTGCCAAAGTGTGTGCCTTTTTGCTGGATAGTGAAAGGTTTCGTTTTGCATGTCACTCTACATCTGCTTAGCTGCATTAAATGCATAAAAACATGGACATTGACTTGACTCTGTTGATTTACAGCATGAGACTGAAGGAGTTTAAACTCAAAGAGAAAGGACAAAAACAAGCAGGAATTTGCAGGATTTTATCTCTCAAACACACAGAGACACACACAGCTGGCTGGCAGACGGCTGCACCAGATTAGGTCAGATTTAATTAGGTTGCCCTGCTCCGTTTGGACTGTCGCTCCTCGTTGAAAAAGCCATTTTTAAAGAAAACCCATGCCAGTGACAGATTCCATTCAAACCTGTGCCAAAAAATCCAACAAAGCCTCCGGGGTCCTCATGCAATTAGCATTGATTTTGGTTTGGAAAAAATATTTTATGTATTGATATGGCAGATTACAGTCTAATGGGAGCTCACATTGAGGCCTAGGGATGCAACAGTAACACAATGCCATGAAGAAAGTAGTTGCTGTAAAAAGTTGGAAAAGCACACAACTTAATGCATGCATCAAAACTTTACAATGGAAAGGGGATTTTTCAGGATCTTAAAACAGATCTTATTGCAGCGGAAGTTCATAAAACATGAGCAGATTCCAATGTTTTCTTCTTTTTGTGGTGGTTTTACAACCGCATATACCATGCAAACAATTAAAAGCAATACTTTAAACAAAACAGTATTTTTAAAAACATGTTCTGCCTTTTTGTGTCAATATTGATCTTACCTTGCTTTCATGAAATGAATGTATTTATTGCATGTCAAAATGTTTTAATAGCTATTTTTCCTTTTTTGTAAATTTAATTGTGGGTTTTATAAAAAATTCATTTTGTAATGATGTATCAATATATTTTTTTGATAAGGCTTTTATTTTTTAAAAGCCAATGTGAAAAATGTCTTTTTTTCTTTGTATGTATACTCCAAATCAACTTGGCAATAAAATAAATTGCATAATGGATTTTTGAGTTGATTTTTGTGTGCGTGTTATATAACTAGAACACATTTTTACACATTTCTAATGTGCACATAGTTGAAATATATTTTCCTACAGTCTTTTTGATTTAAATCAATTTTAAATGTTTGTATTTGTAGTCATATTGATTGCCCATGAAATTAGTTTTTCATTAATAGAAAAATATGAGGCAAAAAATACCACAATAAATCCCATTTGAGTGTGGCGAAGACCACAAGAATGAGCTACTTCAGTTCATTTTCCTGGAGTACATTGCCCTTTGAGTTCATAATCTCCCACATGGAGACATGTGAGTGCCTCATTTAGGACGAAGAATTTCAAATGAATCTCATACATCACACCAAGTCCACATGTAACAATGAGCAGATCCATTACTCTGTCAGCAGGAACAAAGCCCGCCAGGCAGGTACACACACACTCTGTGTAAAATTCACCCTATTATCACCAGCACATAAGAAATCACGGTGCCTTCCAGATGTTTGATATGAATCAGGCAACAAGCCACAAATCACGTCTCAACGTTAAACAAATTAGCATTTCTTCTCTCAGGTGCTGTAAATCATCAGTGTTCATGAAGTGGAGGGGCTTCCCTGAGAGATCATATTCGCTGGGTGTAATGAGAGACATCCCCCACTGTATGCTGTTCCGTCGGTGGGTGAAAACACAACGAAACGTTTGACATCCATCACATGTCTCACTTAATGTTGTTTCCCTAACTTGGATTGAAGGCACATTTTTTCCCTCTGACTTTAAATGCCAGCAGGAATGTTGCTACAGAGTTTATAATTTTGCTGTCCAAATTAATCACTTAAATACTGAAATTGTTGCACATGCAGAGATTAAGGCATTTTTTAGACATATGCAATGCAGCTTATATGAGGTCAAGTGTGCTCTCAGAGAGAGCAATATAAGCTTCATTAGTGGATTTAAAAGGTTAAACAGTGAGATTTGAAGTTTTTTAACTTACAGAGCCTTACAAAAGTATTCACACCTGTTTAACCTTTTAGATTTTGTTACATTACAACTACAAACTTCAATGTAATTTATTGGTATTTTAAGTGATCAGAATCGATCAAAATGACCCACATTCAAAATATCCATGAGGAGGAAAATTGACACTGTACATTACCCTGAAGACACTCTCCACACAGGGAAACAGGATGGTGACAGCATGATTCTATGGGAACGTTTCATCAACAGGGACAGAGAAGCTGAACAGAGCTATAGGTAAAATGGATTAAGCTAACCATCCTGGAAGAAAACATTTTAGAGGCTGCAAAGAACTTAAGACTGGGGCAGAGGTTTACCAACAAGCAGGACAACGACCCTAAACATACAGCCAGAGCTTTTACGGAATAGTTTGGATCAAAGCATAATTAGGAGTTAGAATGGTCAAGTCAAAGTCCAGACTGTAGCAACACTTGAAAGTTAAAGTTTACAGATGCTCTCAATTTGATTGGTCTAAGCTGAAACAGTTTTGAAAATAAGAAAGAACACACATTTTAGTCTCTAGATGTGCACAGCTGGAAGGGACATCACCCATTAAGACTTGCGGCTGTAATTGTTTCAGCCAGTAAACTCAATTAATAAACAGTTTCTGAAATGTTTTGACCCAGGAGGCTGCACACAAATGTACACCAGACGTTTCAGATTTGTATTTGCAAAAAAATTTGGAAAACCATGTAACTTTTTTTTCCCTTCACAAATATGCTCTACTTTGTGCTCAGTTGCATAAAATCTAGGTAAAACCTTGTGTTTGTGGGACAAAGGGTAAGAAGGTTCTAAAGGTATGAATATTTTTGCAGCATTGTAATGGGACCTGTTTATTCAAGACAATAGTGCACTAATTTATGTTTCCTGCATGATTTGGTCTCTGTGTAACAACTCCATATAAAGAACTGAAAGGCTTATGCTTTTTAACTCCAGGGTAGAGTCTATCTGAATGTGGTCCAAAACCAAAACATTAAACGGTTGGTGATAATCCCTCTCCGAGTAAGAAAGCCATGTGTTCACTGGGAACAAAAAGCAAGTAGAACGTTTTTAAATTCAGACCCTGTTGCCTGCCAGAAACCTTTGTGCCCGCTGCTTATACTAAGAAAGCAGGAGGCATCTGGCAGCAAGCCTACCACCACCCTGCTCCCCTGCTTCTCTGCCACTCGGAGGCACCACATATTAAATGTCAAAGGTCTGTGGGGTTGGGTTTCCCACAGTGGGACACAAAGAATGAGTGCCAGGTTTTAGTGATCTCCACCAACCCTTTGAGCCTCTACTGTCCTCTTTATTACATGCTACATGTTACATATATCCTCTCCTATCAATAATCCATATGTTCTGCACAAGATCATCAAGACAGACCTAGAAGAAATGCAACAGAGTAAAATGTCAAGTATGAATGAAAATGCCAGTCTGTGTTTGCGTAGTTGTACATACAGTATTTAGGATGTTGCCCTTAGTGGAACTAATGCAACTTTGACAAATTTCCATACGGAAATTTGCTAAATGGAAGGAGAATGATATATACTTTTTTTTTTACAAATAAAATGTAAAAAGTGAGGTGTGTATTTGAATTAATCCCGCATTACTTTGACAACCCTTAATTCAGTGCAACGAACTGCATTCAAGTTATCAAATTAGTAAATAACATCCACCTGTGTGTTATTTATTCTTGGTACTGTTATAGCTATGCTGTCAAGACCTTTGTGAGTCTGCTCAGAGAACGTTGGTAAACAATAAACATCCTGGGGTCATTATTAATCTGTAAAGCACTTTTTGAGTTGCAATGTTGATGAAAAGCTCTTTATGAATAAAGTTTGATTTGATTTGATAAAAACCAAGGATCAAATAAGACATGAAACTGTGGTTATCCATCTAACCTGAAAAGCCAAGCAAGAAGAGCATTAATGATAGAAGCAGCTTGCGACCACAGCAAGAATGTGGAGGAAGGGTCAGATGAGACAAAAATCAATCATGCAAAGCACTCTGTGTGGAGAAAAACTAACACTGCACATCACACGACACTAGTGGTAGCATTTTGCTGTGGAGATGTTTTTATTTAGTATGGACTGGGATAGTGCTCAGTGTTGATAGGAAGATGAATGGAGCTAAATACTGTCTAGTCCTTGAAAAACTCCTGTTAAGTGTTGCAAAAAACTTGAGTCTGGTGTTTACTTTCTTGCAGGATCTAAACCTTAACTCTAAACATTCACCTCAGCCATAATGCAATTGTGTAGTCCAAGTGGCCCAGTTAAAGTCAACGTTTAAATTCAATTAATAAGGAATCTGTGGAAAGATTTGAAAAATTACGTACACAGATGTCATCCATCAAATCTGACTGAGCTTCAGTTTTTCTGCAAAAAGGAATGGGGAAAAATATTAGTTTTCAAAGCTGGATGAGACATACAACAAACTGTAATTACAGCAAAGGACAGTTATGGTGGTAGAGGGGGTGGCTGAATGCAAATGCATGCCGCAAGTCTCAGAATTTAATTTGTAAAACCATTTGAAAACCATTTATCATATTCCTTCCACTTCAGAATCATATGCTTTTTTTGTTTTGATCTATCAGTTAAAAATATGTTGACGTTTGCATTTGTAACAATAAAACAGAAATTAGTTTTCATACATGTGTTTACAGGTGTAAGCTCAGTATATGTGCACACAGCCTTTAATATCCATTTCTTAATGTATCTTTTTTTGTTGTTGCTTTGTTTTATTTTTTCCCGAAGCCTCCTTTTACAACTTACAGCACTAAGTAATAATCACTTTCATTTCTCAAAATTATTCTTGGCATGTCAAAAGTAGACAGCATTTGACCTTTGGATTTTTTGTTTCTTTGTCATGTGAGTTTTCAGTTCAGTTCCTTCAGCAAAGATCAAACAATCAAAATGAGACAAGATGAGGCACATTGATTTCCCGCTTCACTCATATTTGCATTCTTCCTCTTTCATTTAGTTTTCGGCACTAAGTTTATCTTTTATAAAAACATACATATTTCTTTTCTTGTTAATCAGCTATCAAACTCATCAAATAGAAGATGGTTCAATGAGTCAGTGTCCACATAATGCAAAAAAATGAAAGCAATTAATTTTAGAAAGGGGAAGCAACTCAAAGTAAAAGTCTTTCAGCCAAGACAGCTGCGTAGACATATTTTTAATTATTTCTAAATTTATAATATATATGCAAATATTTTGCTGTTTCATGAAGATTTTAAAAAGCTTGCATGTACATTTTCACAGTCAGTGATTCTAAATGGATGAATTAGGGAAAAGACTCCACAAATGAGCAGACGTTCCATACCATAATATACATAAAACTTTTTTAAATAAAGCACTTTAACATAAACCAACAACAACAAAGTGCTGCACACGTGAAAATGAAAAAACAAAATAGACACGTTACAAAATAGAGTCTACCTCTTAAAATGTACCAAAGGTTTCAGAAAATAAACATGTTTTAAGAAGATTCCTAAACTTGCTAAACCAGATCATTCCACAGCTTTGAAGCAACTGCAGCGAAAGGACGGTCACATTTTAGTTTACACTTTTCTTTTTACAAAGTTTTAGGCACATTAAGTAGCTGCTGGTTGGCAGACCTAATGGAGAGGGCAGGCCATTAGGAGATTTTAATAAGCAAATTAAAGAACTTAAAAAACCCACCTAAAATACACAGGTAGACAGTGGAATTAAGGTAAAATGGGGGTAATGTACTCAGACTTTTTTGTAATGTACTCACAGGGGGGTAATGTTTTCAGCCCAGTTAAAAATGCACTGCACATTTTGCACAACCTACAGATGCCTAATGGACACATCACTAACCCAAACATAAAGAACATTACAGTAATCCACCATAGAACAAAGGCATGGACTACTGTTTCAAAAATTTTAATATAAAAAAAGCTTCCTGAATCATCCTCATGTCTGATTAAATGACCTTTTCTTTTCTATAAAATCTTGTTGTTTCAGTTATACAATTTATGGAGAACAAACTTAAAATTAAATAAACCAACAAAGAAATTAAAACTTTTTTTCTTAAAATTTTAAGAAGGTTAGAATATTGGACAATTACTAAATAAAAAATACATTTTAATAAATACACAAAAAGGTATGTCCATGAGCCTTCAGCTCGTTTGCATTGTTGCGTCTGGTGTCTCCTATCTTTCTCCTAAACAATACTCCATAGATTTTTTGGGGGGGGTTTTAGTCAGGCCAGATTGCTGACAACTCAGAACAGTGATGAGATGGTTATTGATAAGCTGGTTCTGTTGGGAATTTTTCTCATCTCCTTAAGGTTTTTCAGTAGGAGGAAGCACAGAGTAGCCTGAAATGTCCTGGTAAATGGATGTGTTGACCCTGGACTTGATAAAAACAGTGGGCCAACACCAGGAGATGACATGGTTCCCCAAATCATCACGACTTTGGAACCTTCACATTGGACTCGGAACCAGTTTTTTTTCATTCATCCTCCAGACTTTGGGGCATTTATTTCCAAATCAAATGCAAATGTTACAGAAATGGACCATGCATCACAATTTTCTCAAGGCTGTTGTGTACATTTTTCTATCACACTTTTCCTTATACTCAACATTCCAATATTGTGGTTGGATACAGCTATGGTGGCCGGGAAGTGCAAAACAAAATTACATTAACCTGAAACACTTTTACATTTGTACCGAAACACATTTACAAATTTACCGAAACACTTTTAGAAGTAAAAAACAAACACTTTTACAAATTTAACAAAACACTTTTACAAGTTTCCCGAAACACTTTTACAAGTTTGGGACTTGGGACTAGTCACAAAAACAGCAGAATGTAAATGGATGGGACTGCATCTGTTCAAGTCTGTTAAATACAATAATTGACTTCATAAAGCCATTTTTTTAAATTACATGTATCAAACTTTTGTTCTACCACAATAATGTAATTAATTTAAAAGAAAATACCTTAAAATGAGGGCTTTTCTCAGCAATTATTAGGTGAGATTAAAAAAGCGATTAATTTGATTAATTATTTACTGATCATAATTAATTAATCTCAGAGTTTTTTATTCTCATGACAGCACTAGGTACAATACAAAAAAACATGTCAAATGTTGTTGGTTTGAGCTGCATATATGAGACCAGCAATGGTTAGACAAAACTATGAGCCTTTTGTACAATTTTTTTTTCAAACCGAAAGAAAAGACTGTTAAAAGCCAGAAGTCATAGCTGAAATACAACTTGTTCAGTTAGGTGAAAAGATCAAGAGGCCAACCAAATTAAAATGTATTCTACATAGATTGGTCTGCACTTCTAGTAGTATATCCAAATGGCATCTAACAGAAAATACTACATGTGTTTTCATGTACTTGTTAAATAACCTGTTCAATCCTGAGAGCAACCACATGTAGAAAAGGAACCCACCACTTGTCTGCACATTTTGCCAGTTTCTGTGATAAATCTGTTTTGTAGAATTTATTGTTTCTTTAATGAAGAAGCACTCAAGGTTTTATACATCAAGTGACATTTGTGCAAACAGAAAAGAATGACACAAGTAAACCTTTTCCCCTATAAGCATAAGTTTGGGAAACTCAGAAGTTTAAGACAGAAAGAATATATATATATATATATATATATATATATATATATATATATATATATATTTATACACGTGTACCCCGCCTTTCGCTCTGTGACTGCTAGAGAACAGGAGCACCAGCCCCCCCGCAACCCTGCACAGGATAGACGTATATATATATATGTATATATATATATATATATATATATATATATGTGTGTGTGTGTGTGTGTGTGTGTGTGTGTGTGTGTGTGTGCTTGCGTGCGTGTACATGTATAGCTATACTTGTGTGGACCGACCTTTGACAGGCCACCAGCATTGTGTGGACATTTGTAGTTGTGAGAGCGTGCGTGTGTGTGTGTGTGTGCGCGTGTGTGTGTGTGTGTGTGTGTGTATAAGGAAAAGTAAATGGGTAGAAAATGGTTTGTTTACTGACAGGAAATGGAATCAAATGGGACAAAATGGCAACAACTTGTATGAAATAGGGGAATGTCAAAAGGATAAATTGACCCACAGCTCACAAACGCGATCTCTACAACTTGTTAGTTCCACAATTCCGAAAGACACCAATCCCTTTTGTCTTATGACTGTACAACAACAAAAAACAATAACCTATTGTTATTCAAAATATAAGCTGTCAATAAATTCCCAAAAATCATTCTCACCACAAGTGTTTCAGAGGGAGTGGTGCAACTTTTAAACACTCTTAGACCAAAATATTGAGATACAGAAAAGGGAGGCAGACATACATAGCAATCTACCCATCATCATGACCTTTACACTGAGTGTCTCACACCATGTTTTGCTGTCACACTCCTCATCCTCCTCTTTTCTTTCTGTATGTCTGACCCACCCCTGCTACATTTCACTGCCTTGACTCCCACTGAATGGAAAACAGCTGGGTCGGGGACTGCCCAGAGCACATCATGCCCAATCCTTCAATGAATTCCCATCTACCTCTCCCCTCTCCTCCTCTATCCAGTGAGCTCCCCTGCTCCTCATTTAAGGTGGGGCTTTGCAGCTGAAACAAAAGAAAACAGCCTGCATGAGAACATGTTTCTCACCCACATATGGTACTCTCTTCCTCTCCTTGTTTCTGTGAATTCATTTCCCAACCCTACTCCCTGGTGATGTTCTGGTGTTATGGCTGGTTCCACTTTTGACAGGGTGAAAAATGCTGAGATATACTGCAGCTGAGCTGAATGGCCAAGAATGCATCGAGTAATGAGTCATAGTTATTTCTTTGTCACGATAGCCAACTTAGTTCACCTGCTTTGGTAGATGTGGCATTGTAATGTGGCATTGTGGATTTGGTGAGAAATCATTGAAAGATAGTTGAGCATATATATGGATCATGTTCATCTGAACAATATTTGTTCATTTAAATGTAAATGTATGTGAATGTAAATTCATGGTTTTGAAGTAAGAAATAATTTCTTTAACCTACATACCAAAGAGGAAGGAATCCAATGACAGTTGCCCATTCAAAGTTTTTTGAATGGGCAATTTGGTTTGGCAAGGATGTGAACAAAATGAGTGCAGAGGTGTTTTTATACAGATTCATGTGGTTAGGCTACCTCAAGGACTGCTTGCAAATGTTCTGATTTCAATACAGTGATGATTGTGAAAGACAAGTCAGTCAAATGAAAGAATGAAATTTGCCATAAAGAATTTTGAAATGTGTGGAGCTGAATCCACAGCGGAGAATTCATACCAGCAGGAGGTATACATGGCAGACCTGTTGCAAAGATGAAGATCTCCTCATTTTCTGAAATTAATAAAGAAAAGATAAATTTGCAACAAGATGTCAATTAAAAAAGAAATACACTGATAATTTATTACAATAAAAATGACACTCATCGGGTTTACATGCAGTAATTATTGCCTTAGTCTGACTAAATTCAGACTTTTGAAATCCATGTAGACACCTTAGTCCAGCTAAAGTCGAACCGAAAAGGCCTATTCCTAATCAGCTTACACACCCAGATAATGTAGTTATAAAGCCGAATTTCTCTGTATGTAAACAGCATATCAGGTGGGTCAGGCTATGACTTGCCTGGGCACTCCCCCTTCCGGAAGTGAAGAGACCACTGAAGTGGGAATAACAACACCGGCACGACAACAATACAGCGGCAATGAGTGTAACACAAGCAAACAGTACAGTACTTACAAAATGTACTGTGCTGCAGCGTTGTTGTTCATTTCTTCATCCATTGTGCATATCCTACTTTTACTCTGTCTGCTTCACTGCTGCCAGCATTTGTTTACCATCTGTGTGACGTTATAGGTCAGTGATCTCCAACTTGGTCCTCAAGATTCAATTCAATTAAATTCAGTTTATTTATATAGCACCGATTCACAACAGATGTCATCTCAAGGCACTTTACAAGAAAGTAATTACAATACAAACAGTCCAATCAGTTGAAAGTATTAGCTAGTTCTCTATTTAAGGAATCCCAGCAGATTGCATCGAGTCTGGCAGTTGCGCCCCATTGATGCAGACTCCAACCCCAGCAATCCCTCAGCAATCCCTCATACTGAGCAAGCATGTAGCGACAGTGAAGAGGAAACACTCTCCTTTAACAGGAAGAACCCTCCAGCAGAACCAGGCTCAGTACAAGCGGCCTTCTGCCACAACCGTCCGGGGGTTCGAGAAGACAGAGCAGAAATACAGAAATAACAAAAGAACTGATGTAAGAGTACTTTCTATGTTAAAAAAAGTAAAAAGTTGATAACAGGACACCCGGGATGCTCAGTTACTGGGATGTCCCCATCCACTGTTCTGCAGGTGTGAGACGCATCCCTGCTTTAACACACCTGGATCAAATGAATAGCTCATTACCAAGTCTTTGACAAACTTGATGGTATGCTGATGAGGTAATTCAATCATTTGATTCAGCTGTGTTGCAGCAGAGATGTCTCTAAAACCTGCAGGACATTAGATCTGGAGGACCAGGGTTGGAGACTACTGCTATAGGCCTACTGGAAAAATTTCATTGCAAAAAGGTGCATGTTGCCACCTACTGTCGTGGAGTAGAACACACTTCATTCATTAATTTGATTTTCTTAAAGAAGATGTAAACTTGAATAAAGGCTCCCATTCTGGTTAAGGTATAGCTTGATTTAGATTCACATGTGAATGCACTGACTGACTTACCTTCACAATCATGGAGGTAGTCGCCCAAGAAACATCTTGTTTTGTCCTCCTGAGCCCTTCTGTTGCTTGCACCTGGACTAAAGCCTAGTTTATGCTTCTACGTCTGTTTGTACCAACACACAAAACGTATTGATAAACAAGTTTTCCTTTTGTACTTCTCTGTTGGTGTCGGCGTTGCAAAGCAATTCCCCAACAGTACAGCAGGGGGTGCAGACCTTTTCTAGAGTGTCTGCCTACCATTACAGTGATGTCTCTGGTCCACAGTTTATTAACTTCAGCTTGTAAACGACATTCACTCAAGCAGCAATGGCCGACAGAGAGCGACTTTTGATTGAGCTGGAAAGCTTTTTACCAGAAGTGCAGCTCAAAGAATACTCTAAATACGCATGTAAACAAACAAACACAGCGGCCTGTTTTGTTGTTCTCTTCACTTCCTGGTGTTCAAAATCGCCAAAAGACCATATTAGATAAACTGGCCTTGCAATATAAGGCATCTAGAGACCAAAAGCTGCATTGACTACTAATTACATCAACCATAGAGCACGGTTCTGGTGAAATGATCTTGAGCTGATGTTAGGCTGACCCATCACAGATGTGCGTTCTCCGTTGCGTTCGATGGATAGTTAAAAAATTTGGCACTACTACATCCGTGCTTGCATGCCAGTCGGACGGCCCTTGCCCATAGGCTTTAGTTGAGGCTGAAATGTGGTCTTCGATGTCTGCAGCAGATAACTTGTCAATTGACTGACAGAGAACAGGGGTCAGGACTGCAGGATGTTGCTGCAGGGCTGTCAGAAACTGCCTGCTGGAAAATCCATCCTTATGGTTAAAATTTTAATGCCAGTGATGTCATGTTTTTCACTAGACCAATTTTCTACAATAAGAAATAGCATTACCTTTAGATTGCATTGTGCTCCTGTCTATTATATACAACCTAGGGTAATCCTTGATGATTGAGTGCTTTTCCTTCACTGACGAAACACATTTGAAACGACCAGCAAACTGCAACATGTTCCTATTCTATTCTGTATCAGCAGATCACAGAAGAACACAGAACAACATTTAAAGCACTGTAGGCTTTGCTTGCCTAAGTTAAGGAAGTGGGCATTTTTGTATTTCTAAGGATATACAATGAAACTAATGCCTAAGGGTATTGCGTGAACTATGACTTTTCTGTGATGTTACATCTAGAATATAGTTTTGTCCATTTAGGTGAGTGTTAAATCAGTTAAATCTTATTACCCCTGGTTTATCACTTGTGGCTAACTAGTTTAGAAATTATAGAAAAATATACAATGTTTTTTTCACTTGATTTTATACCAATAGAAAGTTTGTAAGTAATATCTTACTGCAGTTCAGATGCTGTCGGTTGAAAGTGGAAAAAAATATATTTTTACCAATTGTCCTCAGATACAATACCATCATACAAGGTGACCAGGAAGCCACTATTTGCCGCTGCTGTTGGGTTGTAAACAAAGCATACAACACCCTTTGTGCTTTTTCCTGTTAAAATGCCAGCTCGCTACATGGCATCTAACTGAAACCATGAAGGCAGTGACTGTAAACCTCAATAGTTAAGTGGCAAGCTGGGGCTCTCCAACTGAGCTCTGAACAGGACATCTCTTTCACACATAGGTTGTAATTTAATATACCATTTAAAGGTCTCACTGATCTGTGGGAGACAGATCTTGCAGTGCAAGCATTACTGTAAAAATGATTTCTTGGGTAGATGAGTCAAAAAGATCTTGGGAAATTTAGGAAAACTTCTTGCTTCACCATCTTGTTCTTAACAGTCATCTGTATAGTGGCCAGTATTTGTAGCTTACTTTGTGTAATTAAGGGAGAAGTTATGTTTATAGTCAAAATTAACTGATGCAAGTTTGAAAGGTGTAATAAATACAAAACCATTAGACCCATAGCCAAAGAGAAGTCCACCTACCTGTACTAGCAAAGAAATTAGATAGTTAACAGCTTGCTTAAAAGGAAGTCAATTCCAAGTAACTCACAGGGTTTCATTTAAAACAATGTTGCACAGTTTAGCCATTTAAAAATATTGATTTGTATTTGGGGAAAGGTGAAGGCAGCGTAAGAAAAGGGTCAGGAGAAGCACGGGGAGGAAGTATTGCTTCAGCTGCTGTGGAGGCCAGGGTGACAAATTTGGGTGTGTATTGTTTTGGTGTCTATGCCAGTGCAACTTCCTGCCTGCACATTGACTAACATGTGGGCACCTGCTCTGACAAATCCACCCATCCTGTTTCTTTCAGCTAATACACAGTGTTTCTCTCAAGTGATATCTTACTCCATCAAGCAAAATCATGCAAATAAAGAACTGAGAACAAAAATTATTAAAGTAGGCATGCTATGCCCCCTTGTCATATGTTTGCCCAATTCCCTTTATTTCTAAAACAATGTCTAAATAATGTTTTGTTTAAAAAAACTGTTTGTGAAATTGTTCTTTCTACATCTCCTTTCTTTTCAAATTTGAAGTCTTAGTGGGACATATCTCTCTTCCTCTTTATTACTCCAAGCTACTGTATGAATATTTTAAAATAGTTGTATAGACACAAACAGCAAACAATATATCTTTAGTGAGACCAAAAATATCTTACCTACTGAATGTAGTTCATCTCTCAGCAAATTAATAAAGAACACCCGAGAAGTTGGTAAAAACAACTAACAAGTAGTTTTTTATTTTATTTCTTATTATAGAAATATACAGTATTCTTAAACAAAATTGCATTTCTCTTGTCCAGATATTAATAAAGCAAAGTCTTCCCTTATATATTTGAAGTTCAAACATACTTTGGGAAGGAAACACATCTCTTACTGCCCAAGCTTCATGCTGAAGAAATCAGTGTGACTTCTTGACCAGCAAAGTTTGTTCGCCAGTTCAATCTCCTGACAGGTAGTGGTATTCTCCACCCCTTTCTTGACCACTTTTGGGGTTAATTAAGATTTGTGCCATAACATCAGAATATAGGTTCTGCACCAGACCCACTAGTACATCCACTTGGATTCAGAGATGTTGCTAAGAAGCCAGTCAAAAACACAAAAATCCTATATATTTAGAGCTGTCTATATATCAACCTAAGAACTAGATTAGCAGATAAACACAGTGTTGAAAATGACCGTTATCTGCTTCAGCATTAACCCATGCCCAGCGTTGATACTCACAGTAGGAAAGGTAGCAAACGGATCTGCTTCCCGTCCTCCATCTTCAAGCACATCGCTAACTCTCACTCGGCAAACTCATTCAGCTGGGATGCCTCCTCAGTAGTAGCTGACTTACATACCAAGGTTTATCCAAATCGCCATCAAAAATAAAAAGTGAAGCTTGCATCATAGTGCACGTATCTAAAAATACTTTTCTCGGAACAACAGTGGCTACATTCTTCATACATCTTGTGACTTTTGATAGTAGAGTAATAGTTTGATTTTAAGTCAAGCAAAAAGCAACTGGAGACATGCAGTTATCCACTTCTCAACTATATTCAGTGCAATGTGATTTAAAGTTAAGATCAGGGGAAGGTAAACATTAGGAGGATTGATTTTTTTATTTTCGCTACAAAATTAAAGCACTTGCTCCCAACAAAATAAAAGGGCTTAATAAAGTAATAAACTGCATCATGGAAGCTATAATTTCTCAGGTTCCAGGTATTAATGACCAGCATGGCAATAATATATTTAGTTAGTTAAGTTAAATTAACTTTCTGATAAAATTTTCTTTTGACAGACATGACAAGCCTTATGAGAAGTGATGACTCTGCTTGTTCGCCTGTTTTGTGTGTTTAGTGCTTGGTCAGTTTATTGGTGGATTTGATTGGCTTTGGTTGGATGTTTGGTCTTGGTGCTCTACAGGGCATGGGATTTAGATTCGGAGTTGGTTGAGTTCAGTGTTGGAGTGCTGGTTGGGCTTGGTTTGGGGATGTTGTCTGTCTGCTGTTAGATATTGGTGCAACCCTTTAGTGTGTGCGTAGGGCAGGGGGATATTGGGATGTCGGCCGTGGGAATTGACCCGCGTGTAATTGGTGCATGTCAATTGGCTGTAGCCTCTGCAGTTTGCCGGTGGCGGCGAGGGGGCCAGTGTCAGTTGATCTTGGGTCGGGTCTCTGCTGGGGTTGGTGTGCTCTCGGGCCTCGGGTCTCTGAGTTCTTTGCTGGATCTGCCCTGGCGGGACCTCTGGGACTTGTCATTGCAGCCCCCTGGGGCTTCTGCATTGTAGCTGCTGGGTGGTTCCCCTAGGGCTCTCCTTTGCTCCTCTCTGGGGGGGTTACAGTCAGTCCTGCGTGGATCCACCTGGGTCTCCTGTATTTTGGAGGTCCTTGGAATGACTGTGGCTCCCATCTCCTACATGTCTGCAAGGGGGGGTGTGGAGATCTATGGCTCCTCACACCGGCTATTGAACACTCATTTGGAGAAACCTTATATACACCAGCATGCTCACACACACACACACACACACGCACACACACACACGCACGCTTTTCAGTGAGACACACACACACACACACACACACACACACACACATATATATATATATATATATATATATATATATATATATATTAGGCCTGTCAAAATTAACGTGTTAACCCAGGTCGATTCCTTTGTTGAATTAACGCAATTAATGTTTTTTCAACGCAATTAACGTTGAGCGTATCTGTTTAGAACTGCCTTTGAGTAATGCTTTGATGTATCTGTGTATGCGTCTTGCTTTATTGCTGTTTTTACTTTATATGCTTTGTCTGTGATTAACTGCAATTTTTATTTTACCCCTTAATCATGTAAAGCACCTTGAATTACCTTGTTGTTTAAAGTGTGCTATACAAATAAAATCACCTTGCCTTGCCTTGTTGTAGGATAGTCCTATGAGGAAGATGCTCAGGGTTTTCCAATATTAATAAGAAATGTTCAGCTTTACATTCAGAAAATGTTAACCAGTAAGTTTGCCTTAGCAACTGGCTGAAAGATTAATAGGTTAAAAGGGCCACGTGTAAATGTGATAGTGGAGTTCAAAACAAAAGTTCCATAGATTTCATGTATTTCCTTAAAAAAAAGAGCAACAACATCCAGTTTTGTCCTTTATTTACACCCAAATTGTAGTTTCCAGTCATATTTAGGAATGTTAATTAATTCACAGCTACCCTGCGATTAATTAGATTCAAAGTTTTTATCATTTGACAGCCCTAATACTTCATACCATACCATACCATACCATACCATACCATACCATACCACACCATACCATACCATACCATACCATACCATACCATACCATACCATACCATACCATACCATACCATACCATACCATACCAGTTTATTTATAAAGCGCTTTATACATGACACGGCAGTCAACCAAAGTGGTGTACAGAGGGCAAGGTATCAACACAAGAAACACATTCAGAGACATACAAAATAATAATAAGAAGTAGTATATACAGTCGTGGCCACAAGTTTTGAGAATTACATAAAAATTGGAAAATGGAAAAGCTGCTGCTTAAGTTTTTATAATAGCAATTTGCATATACTCCGGATTATTCTGAATAGTGATCAGATGAATTGCATAGTCCTTCTTTGCCATGAAAATTCCACTGCATTTCATTGCTGTCATGAAAGGACCTACTGAGATCATTTCAGTAATCGTCTTGTTAACTCAGGTTAGAATGTTGACGAGCACAAGGCTGGAGATCATTATGTCAGGCTGATTGGGTTAGAATGGCAGACTTGACATGTTAAAAGGAGGTTGATGGTTGAAATCATTGTTCTTCCATTGTTAACCATGGTGACCTGCAAAGAAATGCGTGCAGCCATCATTGCTTGCATAAAAATGGCTTCACAGGCAAGGATATTGTGGCCACTAAAACTGCACCTAAATCAACAATTTATAGGATTATCAAAAACTTCAAGGAAAGAGGTTCAATTCTTGTTAAGAAGGCTTCAGGGCGTCCAAGAAAGTCCAGCAAGTGCCTGGATCGTCTCCTAAAGAGGATTTAGCTGCGGGATCGGAGTGCCACCAGTGCAGAGCTTGCTCAGGAATGGCAGCAGGCAGGTGTGAGCGCATCTACACGCACAGTGAGGCAAAGACTTTTGGAAGATGGCCTGGTGTCAAGAAGGGCAGCAAAGAAGCCACTTCTCTCCAAAAAAAAAAATCAGGGACAGATTCATCTTCTGCAGAAAGTCTGGTGAATGGACTGCTGAGGACTGCGGCAAAGTCATATTCTCTGATGAAGCCTCTTTCCAATTGTTTGGGGCATCTGGAAAAAGGCTTGTCTGGAGAAGAAAAGGTGAGCGCTACCATCAGTCCTGTGTCATGCCAACAGTAAAGCATCCTTTGACCATTCATGTGTGGGGTTGCTTCTTATCCAAGGGAGTGGGCTCACTTACAATTTTGCCCAAAAACACAGCCATGAATAAAGAATGGTACCAAAACACCCTCCAACAGCAACTTCTTCCAACAATCCAACAACAGTTTGGTGAAGAACAACGCATTTTCCAGCACGATGGAGCACCGTACCATAAGGCAAAAGTGATAACTAAGTGGCTCGGGGACCAAAACGTTGAAATTTTGGGTCCATGGCCTGGAAACTCCCCAGATCTTAATCCCATTGAGAACTTGTGGTCAGTCCTCAAGAGGGGGGTGGACAAACAAAACCCCACTAATTCTGACAAACTCCAAGAAGTGATTATGAAAGAATGGGTTGCTATCAGTCAGGATTTGGCCCAGAAGTTGATTGAGATATCACGCAGGCCTTTATAATTAAACCTGTAGTGAAAACAAGCAAATCAATATCATTCATTTTCGGTTTGATTGATCTTTTTGGAGTTAGAAGCTTTAGCCTATCCCAGAAACTCTTCAGTAAGCAGCAGAGTAAACTCAGCAAAAAAAATGCACCCAAAAGATTACTCATTTGTGGTTCTTGACAATACATCACCTGTTACCTAACATTAGCTGACACTAGGTATTTTACACATACACACACAGTGACTCCATAGGCACCCTGCCAGAAATGCTCACTCTAAACTAATCAGAAACTTTGTGGTATACATTTTACACATTCATCACAGAGCACCTGGGCAACTAGACATGCTTGGACAAAGTTGCTAGGTCTTGGGGAAGATGATCTGATGGCCAGGCTGGCTGGATGACACAAGCACAAACATAAAGATCCAGGCAGCACAGAGATTAAAGGTAAGGGTGGAGAAAGATTGTATAATACCAGGGGGGGAAACTTGGACAAACTAATGAACTGGCATGCAAACAACAGCCGTTTAGAAGCTTTGTGAGCTGGGCCTGTGACCTTTTATTTAATGAGAAACTTAATGTGAATGTATTGGCAAGGTGATGTGTTTGCTGCATATTACAAAGTGCAAAGGTGAGACTTCCGGATCTGTTGCTGATACCATGATGCTATTGTGTATATAGTAACACGCTCTAAGACAAAGACTGAGCTTGCACCCAAAATGTGTGTGAATTGTGTGTATCCATTCCTCCCACAACAGAGAAAATCACTGGCCTGTTAAGACCAGGGTGTACATTACATTCTCAATGCTCAGTTACACTCTTAAAAAACCCGTTAGTATTCTGTTGAGTTTGGCAGGGGGTAATAAATTACTCAGACATTCATCACTTTCACTTTGTGTAAGTAAGTGAATGTACAGCTGAGAACTCCAATGGTGAGAAGAAAGCAGAGGTGTTATTTTTACATGCCTATGCATCTCTCTTTTGATTTTCCCCTGCCTGTAAATCTGCATCAGCAGGTTTATATGAAAACATTTATTTCAGCAAATGTTTATGTTTAACTTAATGCCACAAACAATTAACAAATGGAAAAAAACGTGACTCAGGTGAAGGAGTAGATTGTTTTAAAATTAGGCTTGTGATCACATTTATCAGTCTGTTCATATGTTACTAATATCCTCGAGGAAGATGCTCACTCAACCCCGAATAGTTTCCTGTGTGGGTGAAAAAAGCCAAGTTACTTTGGAAAACCATCTGCCAGAAGAATGTAATGTAAATAATCTAACTTCCATGCACTCCAAGGTCATTACATAAAGTATGTGACAGTACGAGGGAGTGTGTTGTAAAAGCACATGTGGCACAGAGAGGTCTCTTGCCTGTTTGAGAGAAGATGAGATGTATGTGTCATCCAGCTGTAGATTAGAACCCCATTAGCCTCAGTGGCTGGTGTGCTGTTTAGACTGAGTATAAACACAGAAAGAGGGATGACACGACGACTTGTCTCTCCATCCTCAACCTCCTGATAACACTTGCAAACACGCATAAACACACGCACACATGCACACACGCACACACACACACGCGCACACACACACACACACACAGAGTGAAACATGGCTAGACAACCATGCTTCACTACGGTACATATTTTATGTGTGTGAACAGGGAGATTTCCTGAGAGGCTTGTCTGTGGATTGCTCTCATGCCCTTCATTGGCATCACCCTAACTTCCTGTACCAGCTGCAGCTTGTTTCTCCCCCTCCTTCTCCTTTGCTTCTCTCTTCAGGCAAATCTGGCTCTTCTTTCATTCCCATGATCACCGTCAAAGTGTTTTTCTGCCAAAATTGGTTTGGTAAAAGTCACACTTTGGTTAGTAAGTAAACCTAGTTCCACCAATAGTCTCTTGAAGTCTCTATATATTGTTTCATTAGAGCTGCTTACTGATCATTCCACATCTGATCTCCATAAACCACAACCTTTAATTTGCACCACAGTTAATATCAGCTGTTTTCGAAAAGCTGCATTTTCGCCCCCCCCCCTTTTCCTGTTGTCGTGTAAACGAGAGGCCGAATCGCAGAGAAAAACCTCTGTTTTGCTGCTCCCTAAGATAGAGTGCTTCCAGTTCTATACCTGTTTTGTGACAATTGGTGTATCTGGTAATAGGCAGCACAGTGGTGGTGTTGATAGCGCTGTTACCTTGCAGCTAGAAGGTCTTTGACTGGAATCGTTCTGAAGCTGAGTTTGCACATACTCCCTCTCAATGTGTAAGTTCTCTATGGGTACTCCAGCTTCCTCCAACAGTCCAAACGTGTTGCATGTTAGGTATGTACAGGTCCTTCTCAAAAAATTAGCATATTGTGATAAAGTTCATTATTTTCCACAATGTAATGATAAAAATGAAACTTTCATATATTTTAGATTCATTGCACACCAACTGAAATATTTCAGGTCTTTTATTGTTTTAAAACTGATCATTTTGGCATACAGCTCATGAAAACCCAAAATTCCTATCTCAAAAAATTAGCACATTTCATCCGACCAATAAAAGAAAAGTGTTTTTAATACAAAAAAGTCAACCTTCAAATAATTATGTTCAGTTATGCACTCAATACTTGGTCGGGAATCCTTTTGCAGAAATGACTGCTTCAATGCGGCGTGGCATGGAGGCAATCAGCCTGTGGCACTGCTAAAGTGTTATGGAGGCCCAGGATGCTTCGATAGCGGCCTTAAGCTCATCCAGAGTGTTGGGTCTTGCTTCTCTCAACTTCCTCTTCACAATATCCCACAGATTCTCTATGGGGTTCAGGTCAGGAGAGTTGGCAGGCCAATTGAGCACAGTAATACCATGGTCAGTAAACAATTTACCAGTGGTTTTGGCACTGTGAGCAGGTGCCAGGTCGTGCTGAAAAATGAAATCTTCATCTCCAAAAAGCTTTTCAGCAGATGGAAGCATGAAGTGCTCCAAAATCTCCTGATAGCTAGCTGCATTGACCCTGCCCTTGATAAAACACAGTGGACCAACACCAGCAGCTGACATGGCACCCCAGACCTTCACTGACTGTGGGTACTTGACACTGGACTTCAGGCATTTTGGCATTTCCTTCTCACCAGTCTGCCTCCAGACTCTGGCACCTTGATTTCCGAATCACATGCAAAATTTGCTTTCATCCGAAAAAAGTACTTTGGACCACTGAGCAACAGTCCAGTGCTGCTTCTCTGTAGCCCATGTCAGGCGCTTCTGCCGCTGTTTCTGGTTCAAAAGTGGCTTGACCTGGGGAATGCGGCACCTGTAGCCCATTTCCTGCACACGCCTGTGCACGGTGGCTCTGGATGTTTCTACTCCAGACTCAGTCCACTGCTTCCGCAGGTCCCCCAAGGTCTAGAATCGGTCCTTCTCCACAATCTTCCTCAGGGTCCGGTCACCTCTTCTCGTTGTGCAGCGTTTTCTGCCACACTTTCTCCTTCCCACAGACTTCCCACTGAGGTGCCTTGATACAGCACTCTGGGAACAGCCTATTCGTTCAGAAATTTCTTTCTGTGTCTTACGCTCTTGCTTGAGGGTGTCAATGATGGCCTTCTGGGCAGCAGTCAGGTCGGCAGTCTTACCCATGATTGCGGTTTTGAGTAATGAACCAGAATGGGAGTTTTTTAAAAGCCTCAGGAATCTTTTGCAGGTGTTTAGAGTTAATTAGTTGATTCAGATGATTAGGTTAATAGCTCGTTTAGAGAACCTTTTCATGATATGCTAATTTTTTGAGATAGGAATTTTGGGTTTTCATGAGCTGTATGCCAAAATCATCAGTTTTAAAACAATAAAAGACCTGAAACATTTCAGTTGGTGTGCAATGAATCTAAAATATATGAAAGTTTAATTTGTATCATTACATTATGGAAAATAATGAACTTTATCACAATATGCTAATTTTTTTAGAAGGACCTGTATGTATTGTTTTCTGTGTTGCCCTGTGAAGGACTGGAAAACTGTTCAGGGTGTACTCTGCATCATGAAAATTGATTGATGGAGATAGGCCCCAGGCCCTTTGAGACTCTTCATCTATTTGATGATTTTGAGTTTGAGACAACTTATTTAATGTGTGTCAAAGTATTGACTAGATACGTCTGACAAAAGTTGGAAAAAGCATTTTATGAATGCTCTAATATTTTTTTCTTTCTTTTCTTCATGTTTTTACATGATTTTCACAATCTAATTTGTTATATAATATTTTGCCCTATAGCCCACTCTTACACTGAAGTTCCTTTTCTAACATTTAGAGAATCAAACCTGCACATTTCATTGACACTTCGTTTCTAAATGAAAAAGAGAATGGCATTTCATTTAAATGTAAACATTTAGTTCTTTGCCAATTGGAGCTTTACCCATTAATTTTCTCATCATGTTGAATAAAACGTTTGAATATGAGAATTAAGGCTGTCACAAGATGTATAAAACCATCAGAATCTGTGCATTTCTAGACATCTCTTGCACTGTTTCTACACACTTTTTTGAACGTTTCAAACTTTCTTTGAACTAACAATTACCCACATTTCTTTTTCTTATGAACAAATTTGTCCAAATTCACCAACTTTCACCTCAATTTGCAAAAGACAGTAGTACTAAAGTGTAGAAACACGATTTAGCACAGAGCACATCTCTGTTTGTGCTGAGGAGTATGCTTGTAAATGTTATATCACAGTCAAATTTGTACATGGACACCACAGCAAGCAGAGCACATCTTCAGCCAGTTCTGCCCCAGTTTACTGGCAGCGTCCCCATTCTCTGTGCTAAAAGTCACGTCGCGAGGAGAGAGAGCAGCCCAGAGAAACAGGGTAGGAAGGAGGAGGGGGTGTAGGGGGCACAAGGAGCAAGACACAGGAAGTGGAGAAAGATGAAGAGCTGGGAGACAATATGATGCACAGGGGTGCTTAACCAGAGGAGAGGAGGAGGCCAAGGAGGAATGCTGAAAGAGGAGGAGGAGAGGGCGAAAGAAGGGAGAGTACAGGGTGTGTGCATCTGGCACTGGGAGGTAGGGAAAAGATAGCGTGGGCCATGCTGGCCGGACGTGTGTGTTTGTGTTTGATTGAAGAGGGATGTGAGACAGAGACCCCTAACTGGCTTGGCTGAGCTGGAATGCTGCCATGGAGAGATGGACACCGACACACATGTCTCAGACACACATACACACTTTCAAACATTTGTCCAGTCAGTGTGGGACATGAAAATTGGGCGATAAGTGGCAAGTATAAGATGGGGAAAAAGAAAGATGAAGTGTTCTCAGAACAGTGGAAAAGAAGACAAAGAGGGGCGGTGGTCACAGTTGAAAACATTCCCTGCTAAGTTACCCATGTTTCTCGAGATGTTAAACTGTTGAGCTCGAATAATACCAAGCCATGGCTAAAACATTTTTTTTTTACTAATCAAAGGGTAAAGAATTCAGCTACTCTTGCACACCACTTGTTGATTTGGGTAAGAAAAGACTCTATTAAACTTTAGGATTGTAAGAAATAAATTCAATGTATATACCGTAATTTTCGGAAATAAGCTGCTACGTTTTTCAAATGCTTTGGACCCTGTGTCCTATAAAACGATGCAACTTATAGATTTTAGCCTCTGGGGGGGGGGGCAATACGGCAGGACGCGCAAAGGTAAGACAGATGTGGGGAAAGATTATGCGCAGAAGAAGACACTATCGGTAGTTTTTATACACACACCATCATGGAATACACACAAAGAAATGCAGCTTTTAAGTTAAAGGCAATTGAGCTGGGCATCAAAGAAGGAAATAGTTACTGCACGTAAGCTTGACATCAATAAATTGATAGTGAGACGTTCGAGGAGGCAGCGGAAAGAACTGAGTGAGTGTAAAAAGATGACAAAAGCTTTCAGAGAACATAAAGACACTGAAGAAGACGACTTCGGTGGCTTTAATGAGAAAAATTATAATGAAGATGGCGACCAATGACTCTTCTGATAGGCTAAAGTATGTTTTATTTTCTAACCAGGCATGTTACTGTTGTGTTGGTTCAGTGTTTTATTTTCTAACCAGACATGTTACTGTCGTGTTGGTGCTGTGTTTTATTTTCTAACCAGACATGTTATGGTCGTGTTGGTGCTGTGTTTTATTTTCTAACCAGACATGTTATGGTCGTGTTGGTGCTGTGTTTTATTTCCTAACCAGATATGTTACTGTCGTGTTGTGTGGTGACATACTGCAATATTCTGGCAGAATTTGAAAATAAGGCACGTCTTAAGTTAAAACCTAGAAAAGCACTCAGACGTCAGTCAGGACTACTCACCGCCCCATCCCCATGTTATCTAATTCTAACTTTTGGTACTTTTCCAATTAAATGTCTGTTAATGAGATGCATGGCTGCGCTCTTCCAGCGAAGAATGGAGATTCGGGCCTGCTGCGCCAGGGGAGCTGCTTGTGAGCTCTTTGACATAGGAGAGGAGTGGAGGTTAGGTGGATAAGCGATTGATGTCAGATCAATCCCACAATTCAAAGGCAGAATATGTAATAATTTCATAACACGCTATATAAAAAAATAAAAAAAACCTCCACGGGGCGTTTAGAGGGGTACGGAATGAAAGTATAGTATTTCCTTTAAAAATTATATTTGAATTTGAATTTTATATCTGAAAATGTCATCGATCTCTATACACAACTTTTCGAATTATGCTGCTAACAGACAGACAAACGAACAGACAGACAGACTGGCACTAAAACATTACCTCCTGGCGGAGAAAAAAAAAATCTTCCACGTATTGTCTTTATGTGCTAATATCTCATGTTAAAATTGGAATATATGCAGCTTAAATTCAAGTGTGCCCTATATATGTACAACATTTATTTTCTTTTAAAATTTAGCTTGTGCACCCTATATTCAGGTGTGATCAATGGTCTGAAAATGACAGTATACATTTCTATGCAAATGGTAAATAGAATTAACTTATACAGCACTTTTCTAGTCATACTGACCACTCAAGGCACGTTTTAATGGTGCCACATTCACCCATTCATGCACAAAACATGCAGACATTTATACACCAATATGCAGATAGGTAGGCACCTTGGGGTTAAGTGCCATACCCAGGGGCATATCAACCTTTAAGAGCTAAAATCAAATCAAATCAAATCAAACTTTATTTGTAAAGCGCTTTTCATACAAGAAGTTGCATCACAAAGTGCTTTACTGATTAAAATGACCCCACATAAAACCACCTTCCCTTCCCTCCCCCAAAGATTTAAAAGGGTGGTCACAGTTATACCCCCCTCCCCCCAACCCATCTCCCATGCACACACACAGTTAAAAGAAAAAGTAAAAAAGGACATTGGGCCAAGTGTAGATGAACCATGCAAGGAAATGCCATCAGAGGAGCCATCTGCCCCTGCAGCGGTAGACTAACAGCAGCAGCCGAGGCACCGACACAGGGCACCCAGTGGAGGCAAGGCCAAGACCCCCACCTCCACCCAAGCTCCACCTGGAGAGCACCCAGGGAGCCACAGCCGACCACCGCTCCCGGGGCAGAGGGCTCCCACATAGGAAACACTGGAACGGGGATTAAGATAAATTAAAGTATAAAAATAAACAGTAAATGAATGTGCTAAGATTAAATAGTAAAACTGATAAAAATATAATCATATAAAACATGCAGAGCAATTAAACAAACAGTAATAAATAATAATCAGTTAAAAGCTAAGCTAAAAAGGTGAGTCTTGAGCCTGCTCTTAAAAACATGAACGTTCTCTGCAGCCCTGAGGTCCTCTGGCAGCCTGTTCCAGAGGTGAGGGCCATAAAACTGGAAAGACGCCTCGCCATGCTTGTGTGTCCTGACTTTTGGGGTGACAAGGAGCGGCTGCCAGAGGAGCGCAGAGACCGCGAAGGTTTATATGGTAAAAGGAGTTCAGAGAGATAAGAAGGCCCAAGACCATTAAGATACTTAAAAACCATTAAAAGAACCTTAAAGTCAATCCTGAAATGTACGGGGAGCCAATGCAATGATTTTAAGACCGGTGTAATGTGCTCCCGCCTCCTGGTCTTCGTCAGGACACGCGCTGCTGAATTTTGTAGTAGTTGTAAACCTGATATACTCTTTTTGGGAAGACCAGAAAGCAGGGCATTACAGTAATCAATTCTACTGGAGATATTCAGTATTGGCCCGAGAGAGAATGGGGCGGACTCTGGCGATGTTCTTTAGTTGATAAAAACCTATTTTAGTAATATTTTTTATGTGAGGAATAAAAGTCAGCTCAGAGTCAAATGTCACGCCCAGGTTCTTCACTTGTAAAGAAGGATTAAAAGACAGTGATTGTAGTTTTGGTAAAAGTTTCTCTCTCTGAGCCTCAGGACCGATGACTAAAACTTCAGTTTTGTCCTGGTTGAGCTGGAGAAAGTTTTCTGCCATCCAAGATTTAATGTCTAAAATGCAGTTAAAAAGTGCATCCATTGGCCGTGTGTCATCGGGAGACATGGAGATGTACAGCTGTGTATCATCAGCATAACTGTGAAATTTTACTCCATGTCTTCTGATGACACTGCCAAGAGGGAGCATATACAGGTTAAAAAGCAATGGGCCTAAAATCGAACCCTGGGGCACACCACATGTAATCCTATGGACCCTAGAGGAGCAGGTATCTAAAATTACCATAAAAGTCCTGTCTGTGAGATAGGATGTGAACCATTTGTGAACAGCACCAGAGAGGCCAATCTGTTTTAAACGGGTTAAAAGAATAGTGTGATCTACTGTATCGAAGGCAGCGCTTAGATCCAGTAGAACCAACACTGTAACCCTCTGTGCATCATATTTTAATCTAAAATCATTTAAAATCTTTAGAAGGGCCGTCTCTGTGGTATGGTTCACCCTAAAACCAGACTGAAATTTCTCCAGGACATTGTGCTCATTAATAAAATAATTAAGTTGAATTAAAACAAATTTTTCTAAAATTTTGCTTAAAAAAGGTAAGTTAGATACTGGTCTAAAATTGTTAAAATCATTAAAATCTAAATTGCTCTTCTTCAACAGGGGTCTCACTACCGCCCCTTTAAAGGCGGCAGGAAAGACCCCCGTCTGAAGGGAGCAATTCATCATGGTTAAAATCTCATCTCTAAAAGATCCATAAAATTGCTTAAAAAAAGGAAGTGGGAATCGGGTCCAAAACACATGTGGTGGGCCTCACTGAGGAGAAAACTTTATCAAGAGTCCCAGCTTCTACCAGGACAAAACTGTCCAGTGTTTCCTCTGGTAAAGACACACACTCAGATTTGTCTAAAACCATGTTACTCTGAGAAGATAAAATCTTACATCTGATGGTGTCTACCTTCCCTCTGAAGTGGTCTGCGAACTCCTCACAAAGAGTGTTTGAGGGGGTTTTAGGAAATGCAGTAGTAGCTCTGTTAAAAAGTTTATCAATGGTGGAAAACAGGATTTTGGAATTATTTTTATGTTCCGAGATGATTTTGGAGAAGTATGAATTTCTTGAATTTCTTACTGCATTGTTGTATAATTTGAGAAGATCTGCGTATATTTGATGGTTTATTGTGGTTTTACTTTTCTTCCATTTTCTCTCTGCCGCCCTACAATTTCTCTTCATTTTTCTGAGGTTTTCATTTTTCCAAGGCGTTGCAGCTTTAGATTTTAAACTTTTAACTTGTAGTGGAGCAAGCTGGTCAAGAGTGGACTGAAGCCTTCTGTTAAAATCCTTGACAACAAAATCACAGGGGGCAGGTAAAACAATAGGAGGATTCTTTTTAAAAAATTTCCAGAAAACTTGCAGCCACTTCAGGGGTTAGATGGCGCTTCCTGACAGTTTTCACAGAGGTCTTCTGCTGAATAAAACTGGTGATGTAAAAAAACACAGTAGTGGTCAGTGATAGCCAAGTCAACAACAGAGGACACACGGGTGGACAGGCCATGCGTGATGACCAAGTCCAGGGTGTGTCCTTAGTTGTGAGTCGGCTGCATGACATGTTGGCTAAAATCCATATACGTCAGGATGTTTAAAAAATCTGTTGATAAAGGATCTAAAAGGTTATCTATATGTAGATTAAAATCACGAGCTAAAATGATCCTTTCAAAGGAGTTGTGCAAAATTGATAAAAACTCTGAAAATTCTTGAATAAAAAGTACACTCTTTTTAGGAGGCCTATAAATTGTGACACATAAAATCTGAGGAGTGCTAAAAACATTTGCATTATATTCAAAAGTAAAATAGTTATCAAATAAAACAAGTTTGGCGGAAAGTGTTGATGAACTTATAAAAGCAGTTCCGCCTCCCCTTTTGCTACTCCTCGTAGAATAAGTGAAGTTAAAATTAGGTGCGGAGGCCTCTGTAAGAACAACAGGGGCATCTGCACTCAGCCAAGTTTCTGTTAAAAATAAACAATGAAGATTATGGTCTAAAATCAGATCATTTATTATAAAAGTTTTGTTCAGCAGAGAGCGAACATTAAAAAGTGCCATTTTATTAGTGATTGGAGATGGAGGGACTGTATGATTTACTGAAAGTGGGGCTTTTGGCAACTTTTTGAGATTATTTGGATTGCATTTGTTCGGATTATGATTTTTAGTCCGCTCTCTGCTGATAATAACAGGTATGAATGAGGTAGAACAAGGTCCAAGTCCAGTATGTGAGTTACTGTTAAAATCAGGGGTGAGTTCATAGGAGCAGGGACCATTTGCACATCAGGATGTGGCGGAGGAATCAGAGAGGGCAGGGGCAGCTGTGGCCAGTGTAGTTGACAGGGGGGGGCGTGGACATGCCAGGCTCAATGTCAGTGTACGAGTGCCTTGTCTATTTAGATGGAGCCCATCTGGTCCAAACAGGTGCTTCCTGCCCCCAAAAAATTTTAAAATTGTCTATAAAACCAATATTGTGAACGGCGGTGATGGAGGAGAGCCAAGTATTAAGGGATAAAAGTCTGCTAAACCGGCCAATTCCTCTGCCAACTAGCCCTCTCTCGGCTGCTACTTCGGGTACCATGGATCTTTTTGCTTCTTCTCTAATTAATGTTCTCCTTACCTGGCTTGTGGTTGTTACTTACTTCTTACCTTTTTTTATTGAACAGTGCTTATTGAAATATTGTATACAGTTACAATAAGCGTACAATAAATGTAAAAGATTTGCCATTGCTATCCCACAAATTGAGCTTTAAAGAAGATCAGGGCCCCAGTCCCCATCTAGAGGCCTGTCTAAGGGAATCATGCTTACTACGATTGGGGCTTGACAAGATGCATAAATACTAGATGCACAATAATTACTTGCACAAAACTTTACATTTTTGAAGATGAAAGGAGAAAATAAAACTGAATTGTATTGAGGGAACTGGAGAGGAAAAGAAATGTGGAAAGAGGAAAAAATGGGATGAACAAATGAACTGTCAGGAAGTCTTTCTTATAAACAACCAACGATAACAAATGTCTGTTTTTACCAGGAAAATGACATGTTTCAAGGTTGCAGACGCACACCAAAACAGGATGAACTTCAGATCACAGCATCGACTCCTGTTTGTGTGCTACTGCAGACGGCCAAGCCCTTGCAGATTGGCAGCAGGATGAACGCACGCAGATAGCTGCACAAGGCTGACACAAGGTGCTGTGGATATTCGGTGCGCTGCTTACATAACCTGATGAGTTAATGGGTCACTCAGAGATGGGCGGGCTTGATGTAAACGTGTCTGCTGACAGGCAATGATATCCTGTCCAAAGATTTTATGTGCACATGTCTTATGGCATATTTTATCCGTTTGAGCCCACTGTCTGAGAATGCCTTCGCGAGCCACTTCCTTCCCACTAAGGCACGGTGTCTGTATTGCCAAAAAAACGACACTGCAAAGTGAGTGCAGGAGATGCTAAGCATTCACCTCTTCCTTATGGGACTCCAGAGACCAGATGGACTCTGAGCTGCACACATACACACACCTAAACAAGGCAACACATCCAATAATGGCACAGGGAGTGTCTGCATGTGGGGAGGATGGAGGAGGGGTCACAGAGAGGAGGGGGGTCCATTGTCTTTAGACTTGAAGAGAAGTGTTGGGAGGGGAGAGGGAAAGTCAAGGGTAAACTAAATTTAGAGGACCTCCACAGAAATATTCCAAATATTCTTATGTGTACTTGGATGCTCACGTATACAGTTTGTTAATTCATCTTTTTTCCAACAATTACATCATTAGGTAGACCATTTAGTGTCAATGATTCAAAAAGACTTTCCTATTGAGAAAGTCACAGGTCCCCTATTTTTACCCTAAAGAAAAGCATAGAGTAAATCATGTTTGACTCAAATAGATATTTCTATTATTGGTTTTGATTTAGAATGTGATCATAATGTTAGAAGTATTGTGGCACAGAAAGGGTTAAATCTTAATGTGCATGTTTGTGGTAATTTCCTCTTTGGCTGTACAACCTTGATCTGCTTCTGTGAACATGACCACACACACACACACAGACGCACGTCTTGCTATACTTGTGTTGACATTGTATTGACTTCCATTGATTTTACTATGCCTAACCCAGACACTTTCCCTAAACCTAACCATTACTGATACATGCCTAACCCTAACCTTAACCTAAACCTAATTCACACCATAACTCTAAACCTAACTAGTAGAGTTGAATAGCTTGTTAAACATTATGGGGACCAGGCAAAATTTCCTCACAATTTCAAATGTCCACACAATGCTGGTGGCCTGTCAAAGGTTGGTCCACACAAGTAAAGCTATACATGTACACACACGCATACACACGCACGCGCACACACACTAGACAAGTGCAGACCAAGACTTCCTGTCAGACAGGGTCACCCCCTGGAGAGGGAGCGTGGTCTGTCTCCACTGCGTCCCCTGCAGAATCCTCTCATCCAGATTTGTGGACCTCATTGTTCTTTTTACACTTGAACATGGATCACATGGGACCAATCATGGCTGGCAGGGTGGTGGCCTCTTCAACAGGTGTTCACTGCTATGTTTTTAACAGATTACAAATAGGTTTGTGTTTTTTTCATTTGACTTTTCTCCTAAAATGTGTTAAGTAAATGAAAATTGAAACACTAACCATAACAAAAGATGCAACCTAAGATACATTTAAACATCACTCATATATCATCATACCACAATTTGCATATTTCTTATCATAAAACATATTTTAAAATTATAGATATTTATTTATATTTTATTCAGCAGGGATTAGCTACTATATTATCAGAATGTATTGAGTTCCTGGTAGATCAGGGTGTTTGTCCAAAGCATGCATCTGGTTTACCTATCACAGCTCCAGCGTCATAACATGGTGAGGGGCACAGTGTAGCTATGTGTATAATCCATTTCCGTCCATTGCTGAGCCATGATGTCAACCTTTTGGGTGTTAGGCTCCGAGCAGATATAGGAGGAAATGAGAAGCGGCTTCAGAGATCAGAGATATTATCGCCTGAAGCACGGCTGATTGCACAGAAACAGTACAGTTTGAAAGGCTTGTAAACTAAAATTTTAATTGTAATCCTTTCTGGGGGAGATTGCAAGCTTGGAAGTGTTCCAGTCTTAGGTTTACAAATCACCATAGTGCTGATTTTGCCTTGTTGCAAGGTTTTTAATGAGATCCTTTTAGCAACGGCCTCTGTTGACTGTTTATTACTTGTGGTCTGAGACCTAATAGCTCCTTTTGACATTATTGATCATGAGATCCTCACCTTTTGGCTGGAGCAATGGAAAGCTGTCAAGGGTAAAACTCTACAATGGTTTAGAGCCTAATTTTTAAATATGAGATTTTTTCTCTGAATGTGTGATTTTATATATTCCTATGCATACCCTTTGTGGTGTTTCATAAAGATCCATTCTTTGTTGCCCTCTTTCTACACTGCCTGCTGCTGCTAGTCTTTGGAAACTTTGAATGCTCTTTCATTTTTATGTACACAACCAACAGATTACTGGCCTAGTTAATAGTGGGAGATCGATGGCTCAGTTTCGGAAATATATTGAAAAAGAAAAACTACAGCCATGTTGTTCAGACCAATCGATCTTTCCTCACTTGCCACAAACAAAAAAAAAGTGACAAAATTGATCCCACTGGCTAACTTCTTGGTCTGGCAAATGTGGTGATAGATTTCTGCTTTTTCACACCTGAACTTTCTAAACACAATCCAGAGACAACAATCCATATTTATATAACATTGTCTTTTGATTACTGTAAAGCTATTCTTTTTGGAAGTTGTAATGCTGCCACATTGCTTTGTTACAGATCACAATTTTTAACTAGTACAACTAAATGGGAGCACATTTCACCAATATCAAATAACAAATTCATTTTCAAAATACTTTTAAGCTTGTTTTATCTGTTTTTGACGTCTCTTGATAGTCTTACTTCATATAACCTATCTAAATTAGAGTAATCATATCTCCTGTCTTATTTGCCCTGGTCAGTAGAACAGATGCTCATTACAGGTCCTAAGACAGAATGTAAGCTGAGAGGTGATAAAACCTTGCTGTTGCAAAATTCGGAAGACTTTGTGATTGTTTGCTAGGCAGTCAACTTCTCTAGTATTTCAATTTAGGTGAAAGGTTTCACTTTCTGGCCTTCAAGAACTTTACGAAATGATGACTTTGACCAAATTTTTAGTGTACTCTCAGTAAGACATTTACTAGAATGTCTTTCTTTATTTACCTTTGATGTTGTGGCTTATTTTGTGTTGTTTTAAATGGTTTTATTGTATGGCACTTTGAGTATTTGGCTTTTTGATATGATCTGTTAAAGGGGCGGTATTATGCAAAATGGACTTTCTGAAGCTTAATATCCTGAGAACCTGTCTTTCCCTCATTAAAAACATGCCTGAAGTGTTGCTCTGACCCATTCACTCATGTTAGAGAAATCTTTTAGTCTCTGCTGGTAGTTCTCGGGGTTGCTGAAACGCCTGCTCTCACCTATCCCTGCCTTTTCAACCCATCTCCTCCTCCGACCTTACGTACTCAGCCTAGAGCCTCGCCCTTGCAGAGCTCCCCTACCCCTTCCCACCTCACACAACTCCGGCTGAGTCCCAGGTGCAGTAATTACAACACACCAGCTGCAGCTGCGCGTCTTTTGTGGGATTTTTTTTTTGCTGCTCTTTTGGTCCGCATTTTTTTAAGCAAAAGATGTCAACGTGGCATAAATGCTTATTTGGGTGCCAAGGAAACAAGCCTCTTTTTAAGTTTCGACAGGATGACACGGTTCGTAAGAAGTGGTTTGACTTTGTGCTATGTACTTATGTAAACAACGTCAGAGTCCAACTCCATGCATACTGCGATGATGCACGGTATGTGACGAACTGAAGGGGGAGTGTCAGAAAGAGTAGGAGGTTCTTAGAGGCATAAGCGAAAATCAAGGCGTCAAATATGGAAGTACATTTCTTTAAGGTGGATTTGGATGTATGACGGACTTTTAAAAGACTTAAGGTGACAATTTTATCGGAGTGTGCTATAGAAGGGTTATACGTGCCTGGAAGAAGCATAATACCCCCCCTTTAAAGGCTTGAGGAGCAAATTTCAGTGAGGTTTTGATAGTTTGCTAGAAATGGTGAAGACCCTGAACACTTCAGAGACTACAGTAAAAACCCTACTCATTGGTCCTGGTTAGTTACATATTGGTCAGACTTTGGTTGAAATTAGCCTTGCGCCCTACAGCATCTCTCATTTCTTGCTCCAACACATTCATCTCATGTTGTTTAAGTCAAAGCGACCACATGTTGTGGTCTGTGATTACAGCCAAGTGTTAACAATCCACTTATATTAACACGTGTGTTAAACAGCAAGGGGTACCATCCTGAAATTCATTTGAAAAGGCATAAAACTGCCCTTGGAGTAGACAGTTTTCCTCAAACTGAGAGTGCTAATCTTAAATATTGAACATCCCAGCAACCATCAGCGAATCTGAATGGTTCACCTGTCCAATGCAAGACCAAAAGGCAAGAAAACATAAAATCATGCATGCACACTCTTATACTTTAAGGAAATTAAGAGTAACCACTCAATCAAATCCCTTTTTTGGATTGTACCTAGAGAAAACCCATGCATACCAAAATAAAGCATGTAAACTTTACACAGAGAACTCCGAGATTATAACTGAACTAGAAAAACCTCTGACTTTAAGACTTTAAGACTAAGTTAACCACAGCCCCAATGTGCAGTAGTAAACTGCATTCATCACTTAACTCTGCAAATGTGATCACATTGGCTTTATGGGTATCATGGAAAATGATCTTTCCTCTTTCTTTTCTTTTTCTCACCAGGTTCCTGATGTTTTGTTCTGCCTCCTTTTTTCCACTTCAAAATTTTATTGTTGTCCCATTTATTTTGTTCTACACCAGCCAATGCCTAATTTCACAATACGCAGGTAAATTGAAAATGGCACTCCAGGCTGTTGCGCAAGCTGCCATCTGCATCTTTACATGTGTGCATGTGCATTAGACATGTGAGTGTGTCCTAGAAGTGCATGTACATGTGTGTAATAAGAACCAAATGGTGGGGTGTGTGAGTGCATGGTTTTTCTCCCCCATCTCTAATCATACAGCCCCAGGAGAACTCTGTGAGTATAGACTCAGGGCTGAGAGCCCTAGGCTGCTCTATAAATCAGTTCTGCCCTGAAGAAACCTGGATACACAAAAACTCCGCTGACCTTCTGAATGAGCTACGAATCACTATGTCCTGGTCACTTTAACAATTGCTTGGATTCTTTTTTTGTCTTTAGTTGCTATTAAGGCTGTGGAAAGACAAAAGTATCATTCAAATTTTGGTTTTAGGTTTTGATTAAAGCTGTGCCAAGAGGTGTGAAGCACCATAAATAATGAATTTGCCTGTATTTGACAACTGACCACACAGAGACACAGTTTTGCCCTCGTAGGTGGTCTCCAATGAAAAGGTCAGGTGCACACTAATAAGCAATAATTTATGCTTGTTCTCTCAAACTACATCCCCAGCTTTATGGTTGTTTTCTCAAACTACATCACCAGCTTTGTTACGGCATCTTATAAGTATAGCCACACAACCCCCCCCCCCCCCAACACACACTAACATTTCACCATCTCTTCCTTCTGCACTTTGCTGCAGTTCATATTCCCTGCAGGAGGTAGCCTCTCCCTCTCTTCCATCTCTCTTTCTGCTCCCATTTCTTTCTCTCCCACATCTGGTCAGGCAGCTGTGGTTGGCCAAGATTCATTTGGGTGGGAAGGTGTAGAGGGAAGAGGAGGAGGAGAGTTGGGAGTTTTGAGGAGGCTATCAATTGCAAAGCCCAGGGCACAGTAAAAGAAAAAAATAGATTTGACACAAAATGTGCACAGTGAAAGAAAAAGATTGAACCAAATATCTCCCGTTTCTCTCAGTCGATCTATCACACTGTCTCCCTGTGAGCCATTAAACTCTATTAAAGAGAGCAGCAGTGTAGGGAGAAAGGGATAAGGGAGGCTACGGTTTTTTGGAGGGGAAGCAAGGGAGGAAAGTGAGGGCAGAGATTTTAATATTAGATTTCTAAATCTTAAATACATTAATTTATTTCACCCTGGGGCTCTTTTAAAGTTAAGAGTTTAAAGAGGATGGGATGGGGGGAGGAAGGGAAAAAAGAAGTAAGGGTACTCATGACATTTTCATTGTGGAATCCTGTTTCTATTGTTTTTGTGGTCAACACATTGCCCAAAAAGTCCGCATGCCATTATGGCCACACAAGCTTGGAGCTGCTAAACACTCACAGATGGCATTACATACTGTGTACATGTGGAGATGACTTTATTCATGTGTGAAACAATATTTTGTCTGCAATATGCCAGTGTTCGCGATTTATCATTGTTTTCCACATTCCTGGATGTTGTTTAAGCTACCATTGAATGTATGCTGTTGTCCACCATGGGTGCCAGCTCCTCAGCACTCTAAGTAAAAGTTCATAACCCCCTGAAGTTCACTTCAGGACGAGGGTCTTTCTGACGAAGAGTGAACTCTTTGGCGCGGTCTCACGTGATTCCAGCATATGGTAAGTCACCCCAAGAGTGGAAAAAGCTCTGCTTTCAGTCGCTCGCAATTCTTTCCAACTAATTTTATGGCCAGCTACAGATCATAAGGAGCCAAACAAACAGAGAGGGATAGATGGTCAAAGTTTGAGGCCAGAAACAGCAAGGTTGATATGGACTACTATATCGATTTAGGTAGGAAATGACGGAGGGAAGTGTTACACAAGTCTGAAGGTACAGTGCCTTGCAAAAGTATTTATGCTCCTTGAACTTGTAATGTATGTTTCCGTCACACCAATATAAGGATGCATAGACCACTAGCAGCATTCACTCACATGCTCATAATTAATAAAATCACACATATATATATTACTAATATTTCACTCACACATACCAAAAAGGATGCGCACTCACTCTTAAGGTTCATACATGTATACGTGTGGGGTAATACTAGTGCGAATGAGAAACTAATACTTATGTATGTGTGAGATTATACCAGTATGAATGAGAGGCTCATGCTAGTGTGTGTGAGAGATAATTTTGTCCCAGAGGAGCTGGGGCTAGAACTTTGAGATTGTCATGTGCATGTGTGAATCCAACTGTAAGTTTAATGGTAAAATGTTGGACATTCAGAGCAGATTAAATCGCTAAAATGTTCCACAAACTCCTCAAGACACATAACATTAAAGCAGTCTGTAATAAATATTTGTTTCCTGTCTTAGAACAGGGAAGTCTTTCAGAACAGCATAAATAGGGTGATACAAAGCTGAAGTTGGCTTCTGATTGTAGTCCAACTCTCGAAATGACTAAAGAGTGATTCTACCTAATTTTTCACTAAATTAAGCAGCTTTAATCTGCTCTACTAAAACCTGGACTAGATTATTTACCAGAGCATTTAAAACTCAGTTTGGGATCTTTGAAACATCCATCCATCCATCCATCCATCCATCCATCCATCCATCCATCCATCCATCCACTTCTGCGGGGTCGGGTCGCGTTGCAAGAGCTTAAGCAGAGAGACCCAGACTTCCCTCTTCCCAGCCACCTGGGCCAGCTCCTCGGGAGGAATCCAAAGGCGTTTCCAGGCCAGCTGAGAAATAGTCTCTCCAACGTGTCCTGGGTCTTACTGAAGGTCTCCCCCCGGTGGGACGTGCCAGGAACACCTCACCAGGAAGGCATGCAGGAGGCATCCTGACCAGATGCCCAAGCCACCTCAACTGACTCCTCTCTATGTGGAGGAGCAGCGGCTCTACTCTGAGTGCCTCCCAGATGACCCTATCTCTAATGGAGAGTCCAAACACCATGCAGACGAAATTAATTTCAGCCGCTTGTATCCATGATCTTGTTCTTTCGGTCACTAACCAGAGCTCGTGACCATAGATGAGGGTAGGAAAGTAGACCCACCTGTTAATCAAGAGCTTCACCACGGCAGACTGGAACAGCGCCCGCATAACTGCAGATGCCCTACCAATCCACCTATCGATCTCCCACTCCATTTTTCCATCATTTCCATACTTAAACTCCTCCACTTGGAGGAGGACCTCGTCCCTGACCCGGAGAAGGCATTCTACCCTTTTCTGGCTCAAGACCATGGTCTGGGATTTGGAGGTGCTGATTTTCATCCCAGCCACTTCACACTCGGCCGCAAACCGCCCCAGCGAAAGCTGTAGATCACGTTCTGATGAAGCCAGCAGGACCACATCATCCGCAAAAAGCAGAGACCCAGTCCTGAGGCCCCAGAAAACAGATCCTCTCAACACCTTGGCTGCGCCTAGAAATCCTGTCCATAAACGTTATGAACAGGATCGGTGACAAGGGGCCACCTTGGTGGAGTCCAAATTTCACTGGGAATGAGCCCGACTTACTACCTGCAATGCGAACAGAGCTCTGACATTAGTTGTACAGGGACCTAACAGCCCATATCAAGGGGCCTAGTACTGCATACTCCCAGAGTACCCCCCCCCGCAAAGGACTTTTTATCCAAGTCCACAAAACACGTGTAGACCGGTTGGGAAACTTCCACGCACCCTCCAGGACCCTGCCTGCACTTTGTGTTGCATCTGGACCACACAAGAACTGATCATTATATTATATCTCATTATACTATATTTACACAAAGGCCATGATCCTGAGTTATACGCCTCTGAACAGGTCTGGAATGGGACTCATTTTCAGCCCTGGAGTTTCATGCCTCAGACTGTCCCTCTTCATATCACAAACCAATTTTTATTAAAAACATTTAATTATAACCTTACAAGTTAAAGCTACAACATCACACTGTTCTGCAAAGCCCTGTAATTCGGAGTATTTTTCTAAAAAAATGTCCAATTAAATGTAAATAAGGGGTAATTGCTTCACATGGTAGATTTATTTCAGCATGTGTTCAAATCTACATTATTCTTTACAACACATCCATTAACAATGTCAGAATCTATAGTTTGAGCTGCTAAACCTGTATAAAGTTTAATGCATTTGCTATGGAAAAAAACATTTGACTTAACCGATGAAGATGTTTTCAATGGGAAAACATACAGGCCTATTTTATATCATTATCCTATTCTCTATTTATTGTCTTAGTTTTAAAGAAGAAAAAAATATATAAAAGGGTATCTCTGTCATTTGGGCATAGAAAGTGGTTATATTGGAACTAATGCCTGCTTGTTCACACCCCTGTTCCTTCCATACTGACAAACAAAATCACCTCATCACTACTGGCTCCTGAGAAATTTCCAAATTTTACAAAGCCTCTGATTCATTCCCATCAGTTTTATTAATGCAGTGCTGAATCAGCCAGCATTGCACTTTTCATTTGGAGCAGGTCTACACCATTCCCTTCATTTTATTAATAATAATATTCACTTAATAATTCTAACCACTCTGGACTTCTGGGCTCATATTGCTTGGTGCTGGATTTTCCTTCTAACTCTGAGGAGCTACAAGTCAAAGTTTCCCAGTCATGTGGCATCATATTGCATCATAAATGCAACCATAGGGGGTCACAAGCCAGTGATTTCTTGTGCCAAGTCCAGAAAAATGAAGAGGGTTGTATCATGATGGGCATCCGACGTAAAAGCTAAGCTAAATCAAAAATGTGAATCATAAACATGAACTCCATATCAGATCGGTGGAGGCCCAGGTTAACAACGACCGCCATTGATAGTAGGGACTCTGAATGTTAGGACTAAGACAGGTAAAGCTAGAGAGCTGGTAGACATAATACAGAGAAGGAAGGTGGATATATTATAGCCTCGTTTCCACTGAGCGGAATGGTGTGGCTCGGTCCAGTCCGCTATTGTGTAATTTTGACTTTTCATGGGAGCGTTTCCACTGCCTACTGAACTCTCCTTGAGCAGGAGGGGTTTACCCTGAACGCTTGCGTGGGGTCATACTGGAGGGACGAGGAAATGGATGACACCTGCAAAACAAAAGAAAAGAAGGAAGAAACAACAAAAATGAAGTCCATCCAGCAGCTCATGGTTATCTTTTTTCTTTACACAAATACGACCACTGTGTTTAATAAAAGGCTACGTGCGGAAAAGAGGACTGGTGTGTAAAGTTGTTGCAGGAATGACGTTATGTTTATGAGTTCACCAATCAAAGGACAATGTTATGTGACGTCCGTAGCTCCGTCCTAACTGTATCGGACCATTGTCCTATGGACCTACACCTGAAAGGGGGGGGGCATTAATGGACCGGTACGGGCCTGCTGAATGGGCCGCTTTTACAATGGAAACAAATTAAAACGCAGACCCGGACCGGACCAAGCTGGACCAGACCGCTCAGTGGAAACGAGGCATATGTGTTCAGGAGACCAGGTGGAATGGTAGCAAGGCTAGAAGCTTAGGAGAAGGGTACAAGTTGTTCTACCATGGTGTACATGGAAAGAGAAATAGAGTAGGAGTTATCTTGAAGGAGGAGTTTGTTAGGAATGTTCTGAAAGTGAAAAGAGTGTACAATAGGTGGATGAAGCTTGAAATTGAAAGAATAATTATCAATGTTGTTAATGGTTATGTCACAGGTAGGATGTGAGTTAGAAGAGAAGCAGCAATTCTGGAGTGAACTAGATAATTTGATGCAGTGTATCCCCAGATTTGAGAGGGTGGTGATTGGTCTAGACTTTAATGGTTATGTTGGTGAAGGGAACAGAGGTGATGAGGAAGTGATGGGCAGGTTTGGTATCCAGGATAGGAACGAAGAAGGACAGAGGGTGGTAGACTTTGTGAAAAGGATGGAAATTGCTGTTGTAAATACTTTCTTCAAGAAGAGGCAGGAACATAGGGTGACTTATACGAGTGGAGGTAGGAGCACTCAGGTGGACTACATCTTACGTAGACGTTGTGACCTGAAGGAGATTAGTGACTGCAAGGTAGTGGTAGGCGAGAGTGTAGCTAAACAGCATAGGATGGTGGTCTGTAGGACGAAACTTATGATGAGGAAGGTGAAGAGAACAAAGACAGAGCAGATGACTAGGGGGTGGAAAATGAAAAAAGAAGAGTGTTGTGGGGTTTTCAGGGAGGAGTTGAGGAGGTGCTCCCAGATGACTGGACAGCTACAGCTAATGTGATTAGGGAGACAGGTAGGAGGGTACTTGGTGTGTCATCTGTATGGAGTAAAGTATATAAGGAGACTTGGTGGTGGAATGATAAAGTCTAGGAGCATAAACAGAGAAAGAAATTAGCTAAGAAGAAGTGGGACGCAGAGGATTGAGAAGGGAAGAGAGAAGTACAGGGAGATGCAGCGTATTGTGAAGGTAGAGGTGGCAAAGGCCAAACAAAGGGCATATGTATGCTAGGTTGAACAGTAAGGAGGGAGAGAATGTTTTGTACAGGTTGGCAAGGCAGAGAGATACAGATAGAAAGGATGTGCAACAGGTTAGGGTGATTAAGGATAGGAATGGAAATGTACTGTCAGGTGTGTGATGGGAAGATGGAAAGAGTACTTTAAAGAGCTGATGAAGGAGGAAAACAAGAGAGAATGTAGCGTAGAAGAGGTGACTGTTGTGGATCAGGAAGTAGCTGAGATTAGTAAGGATGAAGTGAGGAAAGCTTTGAAGAAAATGAAGAGGGGGACAGCAGTTGGTCCTGATGACATACCTGTGGAGGTATGGAAGTGCCTAGGAGAGGTGGCAGTAGAGTTTTTGACTAGGATCTTCAACAAGATCTTGAAGAGTGAGAAGATGCCTGAGGAATGGAGGAAAATTGTTCCGGTGCCGATTTTTAAGATCAAGGGAGATGTATAGAATTGTGGCAACTGCAGAGGAACTAAGCTAATGAGTCATACAAGGAAGCTGTGGGAAAGGGTGGTGGAAGCTAGGCTTTGGTCAGAAGTGACCATTTGTGAGCAGCAATATGGTTTCATGCCAAGAAAGAGTACCTACACACTCTTCCCCGTTTCATCGTCGTCGTTTGTTGTCACAAACCGCAAGCTTGTTTTAGTGAAAGAGTGGCCCATTTTTGCACATTTAGTGTGTTTGTTTCCAGAGCTTTCCTCTTTTTAATTCTAGCCTCCTCTGCACCACCCTTCCTTCAAACACCACTGACTGACTAAGTGCTCTGACTTGTTACGTCAAGGTGTGCTGCAAAAAACAAACAACAAAAAACAAGCAGCCAGTATGGCAAGCCATTTCAGTAAAAACTCCATATCTTTAATATCAGCTGTTGTGTATGCCAACTATTATATGACTACATGAAGCTAGTTAAACATTTTCCCCTACTAGTTCGAACTTTTACCAAACTAGTTCAGAAAAACTATTACTGGTAACTAATTTTTGCCTAGTGGCACCTTTGGCTCACTAATACGACTCGGCTTTCCTTAGTACACCGGCCCTTGTGGCCCTTACATCAGACCGGCCCACCGGGAATTGTCCCGATTCTCCCGATTACCCACTGCCTCTGAAAAAAAGAAAACATTTTCCAAATGTTGATATTTAGTACGTGATTACTCATTGTTTAAAGTAAAGTAAAGCTTTCTCAAGTAAACTGGGTTGAGAAACCTTTACTTCACTTTAAACATTAAACACCGTAAAAGTCATTACATCTCAGTGTAAATCAGCTGTTCTGTGAAGAGGTTTGTTAGAAGAGGTTTGTTAGAGAACATTATTAGGCAAATAGTATCACAAAAACCAAAGAACACAGCAGACAAGTCAGGGATAAAACTATGGAGATGTTTAATATATTATCAGATTTAAAAACAATATCCCAAGCTTTGACCATCCCACAGAGCTGTCTGTAATCCATCATTGATAAATAAAAAGTATATGGCAAAACAGCAAATACACAAATACATGGCCAACAACCTTAATTGGCAGGCTGGGTAAAGCGAACATTAATCAGAGGAGTTGTACACCCCACAAATCTGAACTTCATGTAAGGATGTCAGGAAACAACAACTAATAAAAAAACTCTCAGCAGTGTACCACCTCTGGAAGAGACACAACAAACACGTATAAGGAAGTGCTCTGCTCAGATTTGATCAGCATTCTGACCTGCATGCAAATCGCTCTATGTGGTGGAAAACTAACATTGCATATCACTCTGAACATATCATGCCCAGGGTTAAACATGGTGGTGTCATCATGCTTTTGGAGGTCTTTCTTTTGCTTGGACTAGAACTCCATCCATTAGTGGATGGATCAGAGTTGATGGGGAGACAAATGGTGCCAAGAAATGGGCAATTCTGTAAGACAATATGTTAGATGGTGCAAAAGACTTGAGACTTGGGCATCGATTTACCTTCCAGAAAGACAACAATCCTTAACTTACATCCAGAACTACAACAGAGTGGTATAGATCAAAGCATATTTATCTGTCAAAATGCCCCAGTCAATGTCAAGACCTAAATCCTATTGAGAATCTGTGGTAAGAATTAAAAACACTGTTCACAGGGGATCCAAATTGGATCTGACTAGCCTTGACTTTTTTGGCCAAGAGAAATTTGCAAAACCTTTATTCTAGAGATGTGAACAGCTGGTGAGACAAGACCCAAAATACTTGAAGCTGTTAGAAAGTTCTGCAAGACCTTGATTCAGGTGTGCTGTATACAAATGCACACCACAGTTTTTATTTGTAAAAGGTTTTAAAGCATTCTAGATTGGTCTATTACTTTTAATATCTTAATAGACCACAATAAAGTTTGTAGCTCTAAGGTGACAAAAAACATGACAAAATTCAAGGGGCATGGATACTTTTGGAAGGTACTGTGTATGGTCAAAGTGAGAGGCCAGAATCACCAAGTCAGATAAGGACCTACAGTACTTTTCAACAAAACTAAGTGGGAAGTGACAGGTGGAAGGAGGTGTAAAAGATGTTTACAGGTATGGGTGCATGTGAACATCCTACAGGTGTCTATCCGAATTTTAGATGGTGTTCATGCATGTGTCTATTTGTATATGAGTGTGTGAGGTTACAGTATGGTTAAGGTGAACTCAGGCTCCTCTCTGCACAGGAAGCCCCTGATTAGCAGTAACGAGAACTGCAGACCATATTAATGCAACCACACACCTCTCCCTCTATGCCTCCCCCTTTACTGTGCTGCTCTTGCCATCTGCACTTTCTACATCCCCTGCCAGACATCATAAACCCACTGCAGAGCACTGAGACACACCAGAGCTCTAGGGGGGGGGGGACATGTAGGGGGCTGCCATGCACTCAGTCCCCTCTTGCACATTCAGCTCTACTATTTAATCACATGTGGCAGAGCATACACAAGTACACACATTGGGGATATCTTAAACCATATGAAAGACAGTTTCTCAGTACAAACATTTACACACCTAAACAAACACTGTATACAAAGAGAACTGTTAAAATTGAAACAATACGCAGGTGCGAACAGTCACAACTTCTCAAGAAAGCATTTTTTTTCTATTTCCCATCAAACTTCATTTGCATAGAAAGAATTTGAGCACAGAGATCAAAGATAACGTGAGCATAAGTGGCTGGGGAGATGGAGGGAGAAAAGAGGCCATGGAAAAAAGGTCTGCTAGTGTGCTGGTCTTATTAAATGTTCCTGCAGATGGACAGACAGGGCGTTTTCGTATTGAGACACGGATACCCTCCTCTGCTCAATTCTCCTGACTCCCACCCACACATTAACATGTGTTTCACATTCAAAGCAGAGATGTGCAAACCAACGGCTCACCTCTCATTGTGACTGGCAGCTTGTGCTCTCCAGTTATAAAGATGAACATAGAAAACAGAACTATGCCTTTCTGTGTGTGAGCCTTTTAAAATATTTGTGGAGCATTTATAAAAAAAACATCAACAACATCAAAAAACAGAATCCAAAGTGTTTTGACTTCAATTATGATTATTTTATACTTGCATAAAGGATGCAAAATTCTTAAATGACAAATGCACAGTTCTTAAAAATCCCAAAGAACTACAGTATCATATAAACTATTTGGCAAATAAAACAATGTTATATGCAATAACCATTTTCATCATTTCAGCTTTTTTGATTACCGTAATTTTCGGACTATTGAGCGCACCTAAATATAAGGCGCACCAGCTAAATTTAGAAAGAAAATACATTTGTACATATATAAAGCGCACCTGAAAATAGGCCGCAGGTTTTCATGTTTTAACATGAAATATTTACACAGAAAGACAGTACAGATTTTCTTTATTTCATCGGCCAGGATGTAATGTTTTCGTGCCCGTCTGTCTGTCTGTCTGTTAGCAACATAACTCAAAAAGTTCTGGACGGATTTCGATGTCCACAATGGGTCCAGGAACAACTGATTCAATTGTGGAGTTGGTCCGACATGAAGCGGGTATCCACCCACCAATCAGCAGTGCTCACCTCCACTACTCTCCCATGTCAGAGAGTTCATAAGTGGCTCCCCTCACGCAGCAGCCCCAAATTTCCACTCTCCGCTGGAAGAGCACAGCTATGCGTCTCATTAACAGACACTTTATTGGAAAAGTACCAAAAGTTAGAATTAGATCACAACATGGTGATGGGGGGATGAGTGGCGGAGGTCTGCGCTCTCTGAGTGATTTTTAGTTTTTATTTAAGACGTGCTTTTCTTCAAACTCTGCCTGAAAATCAGCAGCACGGCACCAATACAACACAACAGTAACATGCCTGGTTAGAAAATAAAACATACTTTAGCCTACCAGAAAAGTCATTGGTCGCTATCTTCATCTTCCTCATTAAGCCACTGAAGTCATCTTCTTTAGTGTCTTTATGTCCTCTGAAAGCTTTTGTTGTCTTTTTATACCGACTCAGTCCTTACCGCTGCCTCCTCCAACGTCTCACCATCAATTCATTGATGTCAAGCTTACATGCAGTAGCTTTATTTCCTTCTTTGACGACCAGCTCGGTGCCTTTAACTTAATAGCTGCATTTCTTCGTGTGTTTTCCATGATGAGGGTGTGTGCATGAAAACTACCAGTAGTGTCTTCTTCGGCGCATAATCTTTCCACACATGTCTGTCTCACTTTTGCGCTCCCTGCTATAGTGTATTTTCGGGATTTTAAATCTCCAAATCAGTCCAAATCAAAGTCACTCATGATGACCAGAAGAGTGCTCACCTGTCTTCTTGACACCATTTAGAATGACCAGTTGTGAGAGTTGGCCTGCATGTTTGTAAAACAGACAGACCAATACAGGAAAAGAGTAGACTCTGTACTTTAATTTGAGTGGAATTGCTGTGGGTTTTAGATGGAGAATTGGAGTTCTGGAACTAAAGAAGTTCATGTCAGAGTAGGAAACAGGTGAGTGAATTATCCTTTCTCAAGCATTGTCCCCCATATAGAGTGACTTAACCTAAATATTTAAGTTTAGGTTATTATGTTATTATTTAGTTTTATTTTTGGTCCTGATGTTGGTGTTTAAGCTTATATGAATAAAACACATAAATACTGTTAGCTATGCTGACACATATTTTTTGAATTAATGTTGTTTACATGTCTGTATTCACATTCCTGTCTGCACTGCTACACTGTAACTAAAAACTATTGAAGGATGGGGTGCACAGTTGACTTTAGAAAATAATTTGCTGTTGTCAAGTCTGTGACTTTTGAAATGGTGTAAATTGGTAAAATGGTTTTAAAAGTCTCTGTTGGGACCTTGCGTGGCGTAGTGATTAGAGCAGGCACCCCATGTATGGAGGTCTCAGTCTTCAACGCGGCTGTCACAAGTTCAAGTCCCGGCTCTGCTGACATTTGCTACATGTCTTCCCCTACTTCTTTCCCTGTTTCTCAACTGTCCACTTTCAAATAAAGGTCCCTATGGCCACAAAACCTTTAAAAAAGTCTCTATGTTCAGCAGCATAATTATTTGGTTAAAGTGTAACTTAACAAGTCTTCCTTAAGGGTTATTAATAATTCATAAAGGGAAGCAACATTGCACCCAGCCAGTTTGTGAAATATTGAGAAAAATAACACCAAATGACTCCATAAAATAGAAGTTTATGTCATGGTCTTTGGATTTTTGTGTGGCAAGCTTGAGTTTTTTCTTCCACTTGGTTTTCTTCCCCTTTTTACCCCAAGGTGCCCTCTTGTTTTGCTCCTCCTGTTTGTGTCTTAAGTTAGTAGTTTTCCTTCAGTGTAATTATATTTTTGTATTCTGGCACTCCCTGGGTTCTGTAGATGTTTTTCACCTTTGTCTATGTCCACCTTCCCATTTGTGTTTCCTTTTATCTCTTTATTTAATTCCTCCTTCTGTTCTCCAGTGTGTCCTTACGTTTCCCTTAGATAGTTTCTTAAGAACCCTTTCTAGTTTCTTTAGAGTCTTCTGTCTCCTAGCCATTCTACCTTCCATCCCAGCTGCTAATCACTTCCACCTGCTCACTCCCCGTCAGCTGCAACCGCTTCCCTTAATTAGTCCTGCTCCTTCTCTGCTCCACTCTTCACTCTCCTCCTCAGTATAAATTCGGTTCTCATTCAGTCACAACTCGCTGGTTCGTCGTCATTCTTTCCTGTTTGGTCCCTCGCTTCCCTGCCGTCTTTCTTCCACGCCTGGTCCCTGCCTTCCTTGTTGCCCGTCTGGTTCCTGTTTCCCCGTTTACTGCATTATATACCTGCCTGAGTTCTGTAAGTTCATGTTCCTTGTTTTCATTAAATCCTCCTTATTTTGTACTTCGCTGCATTTGGGTCCTCCTTATAACCTCAAAACATGACAGAACGAACCAGCCACATGGACCCAGCAGAATGTTCACACAGCGAGGAGGCATGGCAAGAACTCATTAACTGGAGCGTTAGCCAAGGCCTTTGCTCAAACTCACCCTATGTCGGGTCCCGATTGGCCTATTGTCCTCCCGGTGCTGGTCCTCTCGGGATTGGGACGAGCTGTTCCTCCGCTCCCCGTTCCTCAGGCCGCCGCCGTCGTCGACGTCCCAGAGCATCTCCCATCCTACTCCAGGGGGGCTCGAGGGGCGACTTCCTGGTTCCCCAGGCGCCGGTCCTGCACCACAGCCTCCAGACCGCCCAAGCTCCGGTCCCGGTACCTCAGAGCTGGGAGCTGTCGGTCGCAGATGCTGCCCAACCTCACCGGCGCTTCTGGGGTCCGCTCCCTGTTCCCAGCCGGGGCGACCCACTTCCTCCCCAGGCATCTCGAAATGGCGAGCCGCCGGTCGCAGAAGCTGCCCGACTGCACCCGTGCTTCCGGGGTCCGCTTCCTGCACAAAGCCGGCGCGACCAGTCCCCGGTCCCGGCTTCCAGCCAGCCTCAAGCACCGCCTTCCGCTCCTGCTCCAGACTCCCCACCTTTGTTGAATACAATCACAGAGGGGGAGTTCACCTTATTTTCTCAGTTATTCAAGGATGACTCTGGGATGATGGAAGCCTTGTTTGAGGCATACGGCGCCACCATTTGGAAGAGACGCTACACTCTTCCGGTTCCTGTCTCCGCAGGGGGTGTCCCGGGGAACACGCCTCTGGCTCCTGATTCCGCCGGGGGTGTCTGGGAGGACACGCCTCGGGCTCCTGTCTCCGCCGGGGGTGTCTGGGAGGACACGCCCCTGGTTCCTGTTCCTGTCTCCGCAGGGGGGGTCCCGAGGGACACGCCCCTGGCTCCTGTCTCCGCAGGGGGTGTCCCGGGGAACACGCCTCTGGCTCCTGACTCCGCAGGGGGTGTCCCGGGGAACACGCCTCTGGCTCCTGATTCCGCCGGGGGTGTCTGGGAGGACACGCCTCTGGTTCCTGTTTCCGGCGGGGGTTGTCTGGAAGGACACGCCTCGGGTTCCTGTTTCCGGCGGGGGTGTCTGGAAGGACACGCCTCGGGTTCCTGTTTCCGGCGGGGGTGTCTGGAAGGACACGCCTCGGGTTCCCGTTTCTGCCGGGGGTGTCTGGAAGGACACGCCTCGGGTTCCTGTTTCCGGCGGGGGTGTCCGGGAGGACACGCCTCGGGCTCCTGTTTCCGCCGGGGGTGTCCGGAAGGACATGCCCCTGGTTCCTGTCTTCGCCGGGGGTGTCACGGAGGGCACGCCTCTGATTCCAGGCTCCGCAGGGGGTTTCACGGGGGACACGCCTCTGATTCCTGGCTCCGCAGGGGGTGTCCTGAAGGACACGCCTCGGGCCCCAGACTCCGCCGAGGGTGTCCAGAGGGACACGCCTCGGGCCCCAGACTCCGCCGAGGGTGTCCTGAAGGACACGCCTCGGGCCCCAGACTCCGCAGAAGGTGTCCTGAAGGACACGCCTCGGGCCCCAGACTCCGCCGAGGGTGTCCGGGGAGACACGCCTCGGGCCCCAGACTCCGCCGAGGGTGTCCGGGGAGACACGCCTCGGGCCCCAGACTCCGCCGAGGGTGTCCAGGGGGACACGCCTCGGGCTCTTGACTCTGCCGAGGGTGTCCAGGGGGACATGCCTCGGGCTCTTGACTCCGCCGAGGGTGTCCTGAAGGACACGCCTCGGGCTCCCGACTCCGCCGAGGGTGTCCAGGGAGACACGCCTCGGGCTCCAGACTCCGCCGAGGGTGTCCAGAGGGACACGCCTCGGGCTCCAGACTCCGCCGAGGGTGTCCAGGGGGACACGCCTCGGGCTCTTGACTCCCCCGAGGGTGTCCAGAGGGACACGCCTCGGGCTCCAGACTCCGCCGAGGGTGTCCAGGGGGACACGCCTCGGGCTCTTGACTCCCCCGAGAGATTCCCGAGGGACACAGCCTCGGGGTCAGCACGTCGCCGCCTCCTGGTTCCTCGTCGCCGGCCCCCTCGTCTCTTGGTTCCTCGTCGCCGGCCCCCTCGTCTCTTGGTTCCTCGTCGCCGGCCCCCTCGTCTCTTGGTTCCTCGTCGCCGGCCCCCTCGTCTCTTGGTTCCTCGTCGCCGGCCCCCTCGTCTCTTGGTTCCTCGTCGCCGGCCCCCTCGTCTCTTGGTTCCTCGTCGCCGGCCCCCTCGTCTCTTGGTTCCTCGTCGCCGGCCCCCTCGTCTCTTGGTTCCTCGTTGCCCGCTTCCTTGTCTCTTGGTTCCTCGTCTCCTGGTTCCTCTTCGCCGGCCCCCTCGTCTCCTGGTTCCTCGTCGCCGGCCTCCTCGTCTCCTGGTTCCTCGTCGCCGGCCTCCTCGTCTCCTGGTTCCTCGTCGCCGGCCTCCTCGTCTCCTGCTCCTTCGTCGCCGGCCTCCCGGGTTCCTGCTCCTTCGTCGCAGGCCTCAGGACATTTGTCTTCAACTGTTTTGTTTTGTTTTGGACTCTTACCCACCTTCCGAGGCCCCCCTCCACCCACCCTGGTTGGGTGTGTTTTTTGTTATTTTGTTTTGGACTCTGAGAGTTTACTAATTTTGTGAATTTAGGTAAAGAACATATGATAGTGATATTTTAAAGATTGTAAATATTCCTACTGGGTCAAAGTCGTCCAATGGGCGGCCAGCATTTCTAAATCTAAATGAGATTTGATTTGAAAAAAGGCGCAGAATATACTTTGAGAGTGTGGGGTTCTGTCTCTCCTAGTGTGTGGGTAACTGAGCGTTTGGTCCATATTGGCTAAAGACAGAAAGTAGGATTTGCTACTATTTTATTATAGAAGTTGTGGCTACAAGCAAGAGGTGGAGGGCATCCAATTTGGTGGGATCAGGATTTCATCGTCATTCCATTGGCTTCATTGAGATCTGACCTCTAGCTCACACTCTGAATGTTTTGAGCTGAGAATAAACCAGCTGGAAAGAAAATTAGCACCTCAAACCCCAAGACCATGAACCTGGCTCAGGTTTTAGCTGGAGTAGTTTCCTCAAGAGTTAATGTTTCCCTAATTATTCCTAAGAATCTTGGGAAAATTGGAAAATTTTTGAGAAAAGAAATATTTCGTTATTCACCTTTTGCAATGAAAATGGCATGTATGAAATTATTTATACATTTTTCGATAATTAGCATTGCCATAATCAAGCTCTTCCTACAGTTGCTGACAACCTTTACTGTATATCCACTGGTATTTTGATTATTTGTTTTTGCTGATGGGATTCAAGTCTTTGAGGTCTCTACTTGAAGGTCTCTACTTAGATTGTTATATAATAGTTTGTTCTAAACTTGGTAATGAACCACCAAATAATCTCTCTGTAGTTTCTACAACCCATCTGTACAGATTAGAAAGTACTACCTATATATTATATTTAAAGTAACTGTAATTATTATTTTAGAAAACGTCACCTCAGAAAATGGGAATCTCTTTCATCTTGCACGTGTGTCTACATGTCAGCAGGAGGGCGCCTGCTTTTTGAACATGTTCAATGGAGATGGAAGGTCAGAAAGAACGGATGAGGAGCAGACACACATGCAAACAAAAACACAGACACTTGAAGGAGAGAGTGACATAAAGCTGAGTCAGCATGAGGAAACACATGGCATTAAAGTCATCAGCTCACACGGGTAAGATGTGTTTGAGAAAATAAATGAAGTCCCAGACAAGAAGAGATCGAAGAAAAGGGTGGGGGAAGGAGACAAAAGCAGAGAGGAGGTGGTCAGCAGATGAGTGGGTGGGAATGATGGTGGGGGTCTCTCTCACTCTCTGTCTAGTTTACCCAGCTGGAAAACCACAAGAACCAGACAAGCCCCTGAAGTCACCCACTGTATCCTACCCTCTCCGGTTCCAAATTTCCTGTCTTCATAAGAATGATGTCACAAGCCAGCTGAGGATGTCACGTCCACACACCCCCTCTACCCCTTCGTCTGTCCCCCATGTTCCCTGTCGCAGCACAGCTTCAATCACTTGCAGCCCGCTGTGGCTCGGACAGTCTGTGAAGCACGTACAAACAAATGCAATCATGTGAGGGTTCTAATACTTTCCTAAAAAGTGAGAAAAAATATACAATTAGCAAAATGCATAACTTGCAAACTTGGTCTTCAAAATGTGTTAAGAATATTGAATTTGGAAAAATGTTTTAGTCTCCATTTTCTTGCTTATTCCATTATATAAATCTCACAACCTTCCTCCCTTTTTCTTTCTTTTAAAAAGAAATTGCTACAAATCTATGTACATATTGCTCTTTTATCCTTAATTTATTTCCTCTGACATTTATAAATGTATACTTTATGACTGTAGCCGGTGAGTGCTTGAAAACCAAAGTCAAATTTCTTCTCTGTGGACACAATCTTGGCCACTGAAGCTTTTTCAGTTGAAGCTGATTCTGATCAAACTAAAAGAGGGACTTTTTAAAGTTTTTTTTACCTACATGGCAACCTTTATGTTTTACTTCAGCTTTTGAGTTACTAATAGAGAACCCGTAAATCAGTGTACACTCATTTAAACTCAAATATTGGCCTCTATAGGGGTTTTAAACTAGACCAGTGGTTATTGGATCTGGTCTAGATGCCAAACAAACAAAGGACTAAAATTCCTCTGTTTTAATTTTTGCAATATAGTATCAGTGGTCACAATCTGCTACTCTGTCTCGATTTGACAAGTCTAAATAATATACATTTGAAAAGTGAGCTACTCATAACTAAAGACCTTCAAAAATCCAACTGTGCTGGAGCAAATACATTTTTAAAACATGAAGGACAAAAGGCCCTGGGGACCAGAGTTGAGACTGCTTTCTAGAATGTTATAAACACTCACTACTGTGTTTTTATAAAGTAGTGTGTGACTTGTTTTGTCTTTGATCTATTTCACATTTGGTGGTTTTGTTGTTTTGAGAAGTTTCCTCATCGTTCTTTTGTACAACTGTAACGCTTCGATGTTACTATCATAGAACATGACACAAAACAAAATGAGTGGTTCGGCTGGACTTCCCTAACCACTAACAGCTCTTTAGTTATAGTGAAAAGCAGGTGAGATTGCACAGAGACAGAAAAGGAAATGGAGCAACAACCAATACAATCTCTTCACTATTATTGTAGAAGGGAAAACATTATGAGAGTGTTACGTAAAACAAAGATCCATCAGATCAACACTGGGCTAATGTTTTATGCCGTTTCCAAAGAGTAACATTACAGTGTACAAAAAGGAGGTCATATTAACAAACCAAACAAAATAACACATACAAAATAAAAAAATAATACAGTACAGTATTAAATAAACGGTTGACTGATAACTCCGGTCTCTTGTTTAATCTAGTTTAACAGGCATAAGGAAGTTTTACAATGTTTTAGCTCGTAGCCAATTGTCAGTCTGCAAAACATTGCCAAAAGCTTGACCTCTGGCACTCCAATCTTTGAGAGCTGCATCCCCAGCTTCTTAAATTAATTTTATTACATTAAAAATGTAATTACACACAGATTTTAATGGTTATAACATCTATTGACGCATAGCCTCTCAACCTTTGTGCCATAGACACTGTCTGCAGGGGATGAAAATGACCATTTATCCATTTGATTTCTTAATGCAGGAAGTATTTTTATTTTTTTGACTGAAAGAGGCTTTTATTGAGACATATTTAAAAAACAACAGATGGTTTTGTGAATGTGATAACAAGGTTACTTTGAATGACACATTTTAAAATCAAAAGAAAAGAAAAATGTATAGTAGTACACTTTTTTTCTAGTGACTTACAGTATATTTGTTAGAACCCTGTCAACGCCATTGATACATGTCTAGTCACAACAAATGGAAAACAAGTAAACCAAGATGGGTACGAAAATCTTAATCTCATAAATATTTTTCATGGACCATTCACAAAAAAAAGAAAAAAGAAATAGTGCTCAAGAATTATACTATGTGCAGCATTCAGTGCTGTCTTAAAAAGTAAAACATCTACACAAAGGAAGTGACAGAGTTATGGCTTAAAATGACCATTTAATATGTTAAACTTCTTTGGGCCACCTCAGACTAAGGGAATGCTAGACTTAGAAGGAAGAAAGTATCCGTTGTTATTTTATGCATTTAAAGTGTTCACTGTAACTTGAAATGGATATTATGTGTAATTTCTATGATATGTTTCCAACCCGATGTCTGCAGTCTGAGAAGATAGTTATTGGAGTTGACAGTTTTTAAACTCATTACTGTTGGGTGGTTGTAAGCAGCACATACTGCTGTTTCCTCCGGGCTGGTGTTTGACCCATAGATGTCTGCATGCTGTACACGTTCTAAAACAAAATTCTGGAGAATGGTTCCAGACAATGCTAAGTTTGTGAAAAGGTACACATGCCCTGACATGCAAAACATATTAATAGACCAAAAAACTACAACATAGAAAATAACATTTCTGCAAAAACAAAAGAATATTTCAAAATATTATATGATCACAGAAATAGAAATTTTTGAAACAGTACTGTAATGAAACAGGAAAGAAAACTGACCATGTTTGAAAGCTCGCTGTGCAGAAATCACTACCAGAAAATACAATGTGAAGCAATTTAAAACAACCAAAATATAAGAAGTCAGAAGAATGCAACATACAGTGAACTAATTCTGAAACAATGTATTGAAGGCACATGCCAAGGTGGTTTAGCACTTCACCTTTCAGTGAGGAAATCTCTGGTTTGAATCATTGTTGTCCTGGCTTTTTTCTGTATGGAGTTTGCAAGTTTCCCCTGTGCTTTATGTGGGTTTTCTCCAGGTCGTTTCTTCACACATCCCAAAAACATGCATGTTCAATCAGTTGATGATTCTAAATCCAACAAGTGACTTCACACAGTAATTTATTTTATCTGTATCCTGCAGTTCTGTGATGGACCGAGTACCTTTTCAATGCATTTTACTGATGAAGTAAAGTAAGTAAGTATAAATGAAGTAAAATGTAGGTGACACACTTTGTTTAAAGTTTCTATGTTGTAAATTGGTTTTATATATGCAATGTTGTTTGTTCAATCTGTATATGCTGTCTCTGTGCAACTGGAAACTTGCCCAAGGTGTACCATGCTCCTAGATTGGAGGGACACGCTACAGCTCAGATTAATTAAAAATTGGTACAGAAAACAAGGCAGTAAAAGTGAGAGGATAGGGCCAAATTTGACTTGTAAAATGTGAGGTCTCATTCCTTGTTATTTAATGTTTATTCAAAATGGTCTCTTGTTTCTGAAAAACAAAGGTGAGTATATGCCAGGTTTCTTGGGCTTTTGATTTGGCTGTCTATGACTTTAATTACTAGTTTATTCTCCAACTCACTGACAGTAAAATAATGCAAAGAACTTTTATTAACATGCTGCATGTCTGAGTATCATTTACTAGTATTGCAGGCACTTAAATCGTTTTGGTGAGTCAGTGAGGGGAGCCACCTTCTGTTTGGGGACAACACATAAATCCTCATCGTATAAGTCATAATTTTTCATGGATGAAAACTAATGTTAAATTGATGTTTTGATAAGTTAAGTGATGGTTATGGTTTAAACAAGTTTCCCGGACATGAATGAACTAAATTCTGTCTTCTAAAATGATAGAAGCATGACGCTGTGTGTGTCTGTGTATATATTTTTCAGTGATTTTAAGTGACAAAGGGAGATAGTACATGACCCCCACCCACACATACGCATACACACTGTGTTACGTGCAGGCCAACACAGGACCCCCCCTGCAGAAACTGAAAACCATCATCTTCCTCTGCACTGCCCTGAACCCACCCTGTCCCCTGCTGGCCACTGTCCTTATCCAAATACACAATATACACATGCACACACAGACTTTACTTGAGTTATCACACAAACACACCATCTCACACACACACTGTGAAAACACTCCCTCGACTTTAATATGGGATTCAGTTTCAGTGATGCATTTGTGTGGGTGTGACGTGGAACTGAATACACATATGATTCGTGCACTGCTCCCTCTAAAAACACTTACATCCTTTCACTTTCTTTGAAGGATGAGGAAATGCTCATACTAACAAATAAACAGAACCTCCATCCCAAACCCAACTACATGTGCATGCTTTTCCAAGAGCTTCGTTCATGTCTTCAGTGACCTGATGCATCGAGCAGCTCCACCTCCCATCCTATCCTCTCTTTCTCTCTCCCAGTTTCAGCCCTACCTGATTGTCTGCTTGTTTTCCCTGGCGGCTCCCAGCTTCCGTTCCCAGGCTGGGAGGTGGGAGGTGGGAGCACAGCCTACGACACATACTTTCCACCCCTGAAGGCCGAGGACCAGCGGTGGTTCCTTCTGTCAATTGGCCCTACAGGAAGCACCTCAGTCCTTGGTCCCCTGCTGCCCGACCAAGCTAAAAGGCTCCTCAGGCTTCAGCCTGGAGTAGAAGGAGCGATAAGCTATTAAGATATTAAAATAGTGCAAGCATATCAGTCACTTTGAGGAAACAGTTTTCTCTCTGTTGCTGTTCACCAAATGATTCTTAGAAGTGGTGTAATGACATCTCACAATATTATACTCATCAAAGTGAGATCTGTTTACCTAATTGCTATAATGTGACTTTGTCTGGTGAAATAGGTGTAAGCTATTATCATGAGCCCCAGATAAGCAGGTCAATGTTTTAAGCTTGATACTTAAGCTGTAAATATGTTTAAGACTTTAATGTTGATGTATAAAAGTTAGTTACTTTTGAGTTTCACTGTAGTCTTCACAAAGTCAACAAGGACTTTTTAAGACTTCTTGTTGGACTGTCTGACAACACTCAGTCAGAAAGACATTTAAGAAGTCATCAATAGTTGTATACTGTATATACGGATCATAATGGTCTGACCATTAGAGGGTAACAAGGCTAAAATTATCATTACATCAATTTTAGATGTCTTATAAAAAAGACATCTAAAATTTATGTAATGATAATACAGTATATCTTTTCAGTGTTGGATGATCCAGCACTATGTATGATTGAATTAAAATGACTTTTCTTGTAAAGTGCCTTGAGATGACAATTGTGAATTGATGACATTGTACATTTGTGCTATACAAATAAACTGAATTGATTAGAACTAAATTGAATCAAAATATATTGTTTACAATCTAATTTGAGATGTATAAAATCTGTATTATATTTGTGAAAACATAAAAGTAGGGTATTTTCTAAGCTTTTAGTAGACTTTGAGCCACCTTCGCAATAAAGCAATATATGCACTAATCAAACCTGGACTGAGTTATCCTACAGTGACTGCAAATTCTTCAAAAACAGAATTCTCGTCTTGTTCTGTTGAACAAACTATTCTGTACTGTCTTGTCTCCTGAGCTTGATGTAACATTACACCCCTATTTAGCCCATCCAGGATTCCGCTATGTTGCGATTGCAACTATTAACGCAAATTCAGCCAACCCTTACTTCTGCACATCTTGCAATTTTATCCAATCATCACAACTTTAACGCATGTTTGACCAATTGCGATGGCACTTCTCATCTGACGCTGTCACGTCTCACATACACTTCGTGTTTGTTATGTGCAAGGGAAAAAGAGTGAAATATGTCACATTTGCCAACAAAAATCACTGCCAAGGACCGTGCTTTACAGTTTCCTCATTCTCTACGTAAAAGTGGGGATAAGTTATTTTGTACCCCATGCAATAATGTGGTCGAACACAAAGTTATCGATGGACATTTTTCTGCCGTAAAACATCATTTTGACAAATTACAATTCAGATATCTGACTACTTTGGCCTGATGCTCAAACATTTTCAGCTTTGCGCACGGAGTACAGTTAACCAAAACATTAAAAAAAGATTCCCATCCATACAAAAAATTCTAGTCCGTGTTTATTAATTTATTTTGAAAAACACCCGGAAATTTGGTTGTTCTATATCCTGTTGGTGCTTAGTGATTTGTGTAGATTAGGGTTAGGGTTAGAATATACTAGACGAGAATAGAATAGAATCGATCCTATTTTTGCCGGATGGTGAAATGGACGCCGTTTTTTCCTTCACCAGTTCGTCCTGAGGCAAAACAGCCCATGACATGATGCTGTCAATCCCTTACTGAAGCTTTTAAATTTTCCCAGGTGGGGCTGTCTTGTTACAGAGAAACAGCCACCATGCTTCCACTCATTCAGCGTTGTGGTGAGCTGTATTTTTCATGTACTTTAAATTTGCTTTTGTTGCATTTATTCGTCACACGTTTAAGGCCGGTCCGTGGTGAAAAAAAGGTTGGGGACCACTGAGTTAATCTATCAGAAGTTTATATGACATTATTCTCTGGGCTTTCCCTCATTGTTTAAAGAGATAGTAATCATTCTGTAAAACTTATGATTTTGAACACATTGATAAGTAAATCTCAGACAAATTCTTTCTTTCATTTAGCAAATAGAAAAAATTGTGGTAATTCTAACTGACCCAAAACAAGATATATATATATATATATATATATATATATATATATATATATATATATATATATATATTTAATTTCAGATAATAAGGAAAAAACGGTGCATGTGTCTTTTTCTTTGGTGTATGTAAACTTCTGGTCTCAACTATATATCTTAAGCTAAAACACAGTAAAGATATTCTTAAATATTTGGAAAAATATGGAACAACAAGGAGAAATCACTAAAACTGTATGTGTTCTATATGTGACAACAGTCTCCAGTATTTTTCAAATATCTGGACTAAGGAGTAGGGATAGAAAACAAAAGTATTTTCTTCTAAAGAAAGCATGCAAGCCTGACTGAAATCTCCAAAAACCTCATGAAAGACTGTGTTATGGTCCAATTAAACTAAACTTGAACTTTTGGCGACAGTTTGGGACAAAAACAACATCGTTTCACCAAAAGAACACCAACCTCATAAGATTTGGTGGTTGAAGGATCACGCTGTGGTCTATATTCATGCTATCATGCTACCGCATTTCCTCAGATCAAACTGTCTTTTCCTCAATGTGGATGAAATCATTAACAGTTTTAAATACTACTCAGCTAAATAATACTCAGCTTTGCCTCAAAACCTTTGGATATTTGCTAGAAACCAAAAGATGAAGGGATTTTGTTTTCAGCATAAAAGTGAGTCCAAGTACACATCCATATGAACAAAAGAATGGTCACTCTCTTGGGGTTTTGGGAATGGCCTAGGGTTAAAGGGTTAAATCCAAAAGAAAATCTGTGCTGTCACCTAGAAAGGATAGTGTGCAAAAGATGTCCTTAAAGGTAATTTGAAGAACTTTTGCAAAACAGTGGGGGCAAATATTGCCAGGGCAAGAAATAGGATGTTGATAGACTGCAGGCTAAGATGGACTCCAAAGGTGTTTCAACAAAGGTTTAGTTTAAGGGTGCGCACATGTATATAATCAGGTTGCTGTAGCTTTTTTATTTTTTGTAATTTCCCTCTTACAAGTTTCTTTGTTTTTACAGTTAAAAAGTACAGGATATACTGTATGTCACACTTATTTGGAAAAAGTTAGGAAAGTAATCATCAGAATTCTATTATATAGAATTTCTAAAGTCACAAACCCTGGTATTTCGCAGATTTTGACTTCCACTGTATATGACTTTCCTGTTGAATTGAATTAATTAAAAAAAACTAACTTTCAATGAATTTCTAATGTACTGAGATACACTTGTGGTGGTGGGGTATGTACTTTTTATCCATCCTTTAAAAGGGCACCTGCATGTCTCACAAACTTTCCCTGAGGAACTTCCTGCTTTTACAGAAGCGTTTCCTAAAACCAACACAACTGTCATGAATAATACACCAGGCACTCATTATGTTGTAATACTGTATTTACATGAGCCAAAGTGATGCTATATTCTATTGCAATTCAACTTCAATAACGGACAGCACTTAACTAAAGAGGAGTTTTTCTTCTCCACTGTTGCTACAAGCTTGCTCAGTATGAGGGATTGCTGTGAATTCAACGACACAACGCAGGTGACTGACTACTGTCGATACATGTTCGTCCAGGAGATGTGAATGCTGCAAGTCAATGACTCAATGCAATCTATCTGGGTTTCCTCATAAAAAAACTTTAAATTGATTAGATTATTGAACTGAAGGATTAATTGGAATGTATGTACAATTAAATTTAAATGACTTTCCTTGTAATGTACCTTGAGATTATGTGTTGTGAAACAGCGCTATATAAATAAACTGAATTGAATTTAATTAACCACTTACCACTCATCAGTCTTTGAAACTTGTTACTTATTTGTAAAGAGGTATATTTTTCCTTCCATTTGTTTCCTTCTGGGCTTTTTATGCTGCAGTTTGATCTTTTTCTGACCTCTTGGCAAAGCTTTTCTGTCATTGCATAGTGTTTGATGAAGTCAGAATTGAATGTAAGCCCTAACATGAAACAAGAGGCACTGATAGATGAGTTTAGATGGGTTCTGCTTTATATGAAATGGGAGCAACAGTACTCCACCTGGATCGCATAATGGCAATTTGGTACCAATATTCCCATTTAGCAAGCTTTTATGTAGGCTTAGTAAACATTTCCACAGAACCTGAACTCCCACTAAAAGTCAAAACCAGCTGTAGAAACCAATAAAAAGACAAGCAGGGATATGTTGTTAGACATTAGAACCCCTGCCATGGAGAAGCTGCTTGAGCACAGCACATTTCTACAAAATACGATTCGTGGTTCACCTCAGTTTTCTTTGTTTGTTTTTTGTATAAAGTTCAGAGGTATTGCAGACTGAGGGGATTTTTATAAACAAATTTGTAAAACATGTGTACTTAGACAAATCTTATCCAAAAAAACTCTTTATGTTCCATTTTGGGGATTAAATAAATCATCTTAAAAAACTAAACCTTCAATTAGAAATAATCTTTGTTATGATGTGGATGTTATGATCTGATAAACAGTTCTTACGGTTAGCCAGATAACATACCACTCATCGCATGACATGGTCATGCTGATAAAGAAGATCAGCACTTCGCATGCTTCCGCTTCAGAAAAAGCGATACCAAGCATGCCCAAATGTCAGTATGATCAGTGGGCTGGGTGACATCGGGAGATATGGTACACCATGACATCAGGATAAGATTAGAATTTCACCAAAAACTTCTGCATCTGACAAGGCAGCAAAGCTTTTATTGAAATTATGAGACAGTTTTACATATCTCGGGACTACTTAGAAAATGCAAAATATATTAAGTTATTAAATGTGACTTTGCAGACAAAAAGTCATGTCTTCCACGCATTGTATGCTGTGTGAACACCATTGATGATGAAGCAGAAAGCATAAATGTATAACAAAGAATGCTTTCGAAAAAATAAATAATGATAATGATTTTTAGCAATTTACAAAATGCAAATAGAACAAATAAAAGAAAAATTTAAATCACGCTGTTATTACCTTTTACCTTCAAACCAGCATCTTATAGGTAGATTTGCACAAAGTCAGCGATTTTGTAGGATTATAGTTAGGTGTATACTCAACCAATTATACTAAACAGGTGCTAATGATCATCAATGTCACACGTAGGTTGAAACAAAAGTCACTAACTGAGACAGACACAGCTGTGTAGGATGCTTAAAACTGGGTGAGGAAAAGCCAGACTCTGCTATCAAGGTGAGGTTGTGGAAGATAGTTGTATGTCATGACAAGATTAAGTAAAGCAACAAGACACCAGGTAGTTAAACTGAATCAGCAAGGTCTCCCCCAGATAAAGATTTCAAAGCAGACTGGGGGTTCAAGATATTGACATGTTCGGGTTTTATGACTCTTATAGGTAACAACTCCAGTCAGCAAAACACCAAGTTGTGGTGAGGAAATTATTTATTAAAAGGAGTGCGAACGGAACCGGAGGGTCGTCTCGGGAGGAACCAGGAAATGAGCGTTGGGCTAGGAGAGGGAACAGGTAAAGGTTAGAGATGTCTTGGTGTAACTGTGAAAACAGGAAAAATACTGAAGGAGGATCTTACTGGGTTTCTGGAAGGCAAAGGTGAAGAGAAGGGTAAGTGGAATCCGTGAGCAATGGCTGGCTGGAGATGGATGGAGTCCGGAGGATGACAGGGAGCGATGACGGAGGAGGTAGGTCCACAGTAATCAGTATTAATGTCTCCAGGGCGGACAGGCAAGCAGCTGGGAGAGGCGACGGTGGAGAGAGTGGATATGGTGAAGAGTACCAGTGGGGAAGCAGTGCAGAGGCTGACCAGGGAGGAACCCAGACTGAGGGGGATGTTCTTGCAAAGGTGCTCGGAGAGAGGTCACAGGATTCCCAAAAATGATCACGCTAGGAGCGAGAACCAACTGGCGCCAGCCTCCAGGATCCGATCCCCTTATAAGCTGGATACTGATGAGGTTAATGGGAAGCACCTGGAGCTGCTGCCTGTCCACCCTGCGGAAAAGGTAAGAGGAGAGAGACACACCCACTCTCCAGCCTACTGTCACAGAATCCCAACAGATATGCTTTTGAAGAAGCACAAAGAAACCAGCAATGGTGAGGATTGTAGACACAGTGGTCGAGCAAGGAAATGTACCTACACATCAAGCTTATTATCCTTCGAAAGTGGAAGATGTCGAGGAGTGCCATCAGGTCAGAACTGGCAGAAACCAGTGGGACCCAGGTACACGCATCTACTGTCCAGAGAAGTCTGGGCAAAAGTTGTCTTCATGGACGAGTTGCAGCCAAAAAGCCATACCTCCAATGTGGAAACAAGGCAAAGTGACTCAAGTATACACGGTGCAGAAAAATGGCAGCAGGTGCTCTGGACTGATGAGTCAAAATTTGAAGTATTTGGCTGTAGCAGAAGGCAGTTTGTTCGTCGAAGGGCTGGAGAGTGGTACAATAATGAGTGTCAGCAGGCAACAGTGAAGCATGGTAGAGGTTCCTTGAATGTTCCTTGCATTTTTGCAAATGGAGTTGGAGATTTGGTCAGGATTAATGGTGTTCTGAATCCTGAGAATTACAGTCGGATACTTATCCATCATGCAATACCATATGGGAGCGTTTGATTGAAATATTTCTGCAGCAGGACAACAACCTCAAACATACAGCCAAAGTCATTAAGAACTATCTTCGGTGTAAAGAAGAATAAGAACTCCTGGAAGGGATGGTATGGCCCCCACTAAGCTCTGATCTCAACATCAGTGTGCCTGGAGTTACATGAAGAAACAGAAGGTGGTGAGGAAACTTGCATCCCCAGAAGAACTGTGATTAGCTCTAAAAAATGTTTGGAACAACCTACGAGCCGAGTTCCTTCAGAAACTGAGTGCAAGTGCACCTAGAATAATTGAGGCTGTTTTGAAGGCAAAGGGTGGCCACACCAAATATTGATTTCAATTTATATGTCTCTTTTGTTCAATCACTGCATTTTGTTTATTGATTAAAATAAATGATTAAAGCTTTCTTTTTCCAAAGAATTCTTTGTTTACAGTATTTTTTGCACCTGTCTAAAACCTTTGCATAATATTATCTATCTATCTATCTATCTATCTATCTATCTATCTATCTATCTATCTATCTATCTATCTATCTATCTATCTATCTATCTATCTATCTATCTATCTATCTATCTATCTATCTATCTATCTATCTATCTATCTATCTATCTATCTATCTATCTATCTGTGAGCAACAGCAGTAAAGCATAAAACACACACAGAGTATATGACACGTAAAAACATTACTCAAAAGCAGACATGAATAGAAGATAAAGTAAAAACAGCAATAAAGCATGAAACACATACAAAACATATGATACATGAAAACATTACTGAATTGCAGCTCTAAACAGATGGGTTTTCAGCGTTGATTTTAAAAAACATGGTGTTTCAGGAGCTTTGCAGTTGTCTGGAAGTTTGTTCCAGATTAGAGGAGCATTAGGCGCGTTTCCACTATTGGAATTTCAGGGTAATTTGAGCAGACTTTTCCGGTATGCCTATGTCTCCACTTCACGGGGCTGGGCTGACAGGGCCGTTTTCGGGGCCATTTCAGCAACCAACAGAGTACCAATCTGTGGGCATCTACTTGGAATGGCCAAATCGAGTCGCCCAGGGGGAGCTGTGGTTAAGTCATGTTGATTGATTGTAATTCAGAGGGAAATGAGCAGACGTTGCTGGCAAACCAATTTATAACAAAAGGAAACAGAAACACAGCAACAAGTCCCGCTCCTTCCATGTTGATCTCTTTTTATTTCTGTTGCTATGGGCACCTTTTTGGGTTGATCAGTGATGCTATTTGCAGAGAGAGTCGTGTTATCCAGATGTCTTGAGTTGAGGGCCGATTGTGTATGGAGACACGGTGGCTGAGAGGACCGGGCTGGCAGATTACCCCATCAGAAAAAGATCTGGTGCCTATAGAAACTAAAAGCTGCTTCTCAATGTTTGGTTCTAATTCTAAGGTTGTTGAGTAGACTGGAATTAAAGGATCTAAGTGGTCTGGGGGTTGGTATAGTGACAGTTAGTCTTTAATATACTGTGGAGGTAGGCCATTCAATGATTTATAAACTAGTATGAGTATTTTGAAGTATGTTCTCCGAGTTACAGGGAGCAAGTGTAAGGACTTTAGGACTGGGGTGATGTGCTCTACTTTCGTGGTTCTGGTGAGGAACACGGACAGCAGAATTCTGGATCAGCTGCAGCAGTCTAATTGACTTTTTAGGAAGATCTGTGAAGACACTGCTGCAATAATCAATCTGACTAAAGATAACTGCATGGATGAGTTTTTCGAGTTTTCCTTTATGTGACTCTGGAGGTTCAGGTCTGAGTCCATCAATACAGCTAGATTTTGGGCCTGATCAGTAGTTTCTAGCTGTATTAAGTGAAGTCGTGGGCTGACTCTGGGTCGTTCCTCTTTAGGTCCAAAGATAATTACTTCACTTTTGTTTCTGTTCAGCTGGAGAAAGTTATGGCACATCCATCCACTGATTTGCTCGATGCATCTACTTAGGGTTTGGATGGGTTCAAAGTCACCTGGTAACATTGTATTGTAAAGCTAAGTATAATCTGCATAATTATGGTAGCTAATCCTATTGGTTGTTATAATCTGGGCTAGTGGGAGCATGTAGATATTAAATAGGAGGGGCCCCAGGATAGAGCCCTGGGGCACCCCACATGTGATTTCTGTTCGTTCTGATGAAAACTTTCCTATGGAAACAAAGAAGTCCATGTTCTTTAGGTAAAACTGAAACCAGCCAGATGCTGTAACAGATGGTCCGACCCAGCTCTCCAGTCATTCCAATAGTACATCATGATCAACATTGTCAGATGCTGCACTGATGTCCAAAAGTACCAGCACTGTGGTTCTACCACAGTCTGTATTTATGTGGATGTCATTGAAAACAGTCTTGATGCTGTTGGTGCACGCGGGAACCAGATTGACAAATATCAAAATGGTTGGTTATTGTTAGGAAGCTATTTAACTGTTGAAACAGCTTTTTGTATAATCTTACTGATGAATGGAATTTTAGAGATTGGCCTCTAGTTATGCATTAACATGTTGTCCAGGTTGTTCTTCTTTAGAAGTGGTTTGATAACTGCTCTTTTTAAAGCCTCAGGGGAAGGCACCTGAGAACAGGAATGAGTTAACTTTCACAAGCTAGGACCTTGCTTCAGAGATCTGAATTTAAAAGTTTATTGAAGGAATGGGATGAGACATGAAAGGCCTGGGGAGATGCGCCAATGGAGGCTAGGACGAACACTCTGTGTGGGGGTGCAGTCTTCAGGAATTAGTCTTTCCCGAGTCTGCTCAGAACCCCCGAAGTTGGTCTTGGCGAAATTTACAAAGAATTTTATGCAGGTCATGCAAATTATTGTGGATGTAGGAGCGGTAAGCTAGAGATGACCAGTGGCCTATAATTTGGATTACATTGTCCGAGATGCCTGAACAGGCGGCTAAGGTGGCTGCACCTATGTGGATGGAATGTACGGAGTATAGCTCAGGGGAAATGCCTGAATGGAACAGGATTTGGCAAAAGTGAGTGTTAAACCTGAACCTGGTAGCATGGCTACTGGATTCTGTGATGAAGAGCGGATCAAATGGCAAGGCGTTAGCGGCTAATTGGGAACTAACGTAATTAGAGATAGGTTCGTAGGGACTGAGGATAGCACAAAGGATGCGCCGAGCTGGTCGGTTTTACTTCTGCGGAGGGTGAAGATGAGAGTGTCCTGGCTGTGAATTGAGATGTCTGAGAGACATGGATGAATTAAAGGATCATGTCTACATGAGGATGGGGTGAACTAAGAGCATCGCAGGGAGCCAGAGTAAGCCAGCAGGAACAAGAACTCGAGTGTTAAGTCGACGAAGGAGATTAGTAGCCAGAGCGAAGCATGTGGATACAACGGCTAAGAAGGTCGGAGGTAAGTGGTCAGTGGTGGATACCCGTAGATGGTCCTTGTTTTTTAAGATCTTTAGTTAACATCGTTACATGGCTATGGTTAAGGGCTGGACAGGGGCTACTCGTTGCCAGCTTTACGAAGAAGTTGATACCGGAAAGATAAGACTGAATGGTGGCTGCACAAATATTTTGGATTGTGTGAGAGTGGGTGATGAACTGACAAATTGACATAGGGTTAAGAGAAGGAAAAGGTAAACCATACATTACGTGAAAGGTTTTGAAAATGTTCCAGCCTAACGGGTATGCTAAGAGGGTACAGGTGAGATTGTTAAGGATGGAGATCTGAGATGAGATGGTGAGGTTGTGAAGCTGAGGACTTAGTTGTAGATTGTGGCTGAAAATGGAGGGACCGGAGTTGGGTTGAGATCCTTAGTAGGCGCCAAGGATCTGTATTTCTGAAAGAGAAATGAAAAAGAGCGTCAGCAATAAGATTTTGGTGGCCTGGAGTGTGAGCTGCACGAAACAGGAACTGATGTTGGGCTGACATGAGGGTGAGTCTGCGGATGAACTGCATGATTGAAAGAGAGCGTGACCAACTTTTGTTTAACATTTTTACAACAGCAGCATTATCTGAGTGGATGAGAATGTAGTGTTGAGACCATTCATGTCCCCAAAGAAGGGCACTATGGGATAGAGTTCGTGGAGAGCAGAGGAAGCAAACTGGAGCTGCAGGGAATCAAACTCCGAGGGCCAGTCTGACACAAACCACCTCCCGCCATAGTAGCCACTGAAGCCTGCGAAATATGCCGCATCTGTAGAGCTAGATGTCATCTGGAAGAGAGAAGAAATCTTTAAAAGAAATACCATTCCACAAAGACAGAAAATCGCGTTAAAGCCACATTTCCATCTGATGTGGCTTGTCAATGATGAGCCTGCTGTGGAGAGACAGAATGCTGGAGGCGGTGGACAGAAGGTGGGGTATGAAGGACCATCCCTGGAGGATGATACGAATGGCATAGTTGAGATGACCCGGAAGCGACAGGAGCTGTTACTTAGAGCACAAATCTAAAAGAGGACCTTTGAGAGGCAACGATGCCTGAAAACAGGACGAATTGAGGGTGATGCTCAGGAACTCCAGAGAAGTAAGGGGACCTACTGGCTTCTCCTCAGGAAGAGGGACGCCAATGTCAGAAAAGGCCTCAGTGAGGGCGCGGAGCCCTAAACAAGAAGGAGACAAAGCGGGGGTGATGACCGAAAAGTCATTCAGGAGGTGGAGGACGTAAGGTAGACTGTAGGTATTGAACACGACAGGAGCTGTTACTTCGAGCACAAATCTAAAAGCAGGAAGTTAGAGAGGACCTTTGAGAGGCAACGATGCCTGAAAACAGGACGAATTGAGGGTGATGCTCAGGAACTCCAGAGAAGTAAAGGACCTACTGGCTTCTCCTCAGGAAGAGGGACGCCGATGTCAGAAAAGGCCTCAGTGAGGGCGCGGAGCCCTAAACGAGAAGGAGACAAAGCGGGGGTGATGACCCAAAAGTCATCCAGGAGGTGGAGGACGTAAGGTAGACTGTAGGTATTGAACAAGACCCAGCACAATACTTCACAAAGGGAATCAGAGATCCTGGGGCTACTAATGCAGCAAAAGGTGAGCCGGACTGCGAGGTAGTAAGGCAAGACCTGAAAGGCGGTGGTGATGTCTGCCTTGGAGAGGCATGGCCCGGCAGATGGATAAGCATGGTCGACGGTGGCATACTTCATAGAAATGTTGGTGAAGGGGATGAGGCTGTTTACGTGAGGCACGGAGGAACCATAGGGTGCTGGCATGTCAATAATTAGCCGCTTCTTACCGAGTGCTTTCGGGTAGCGACGCTCAAGGGGCTGACCCGGAAGACTGGAAAAGGAGGGTTGATGAAAGGATCGATCATGAATCCCTCCTCGACCTCCTCGAGAAGAGAATCGACTGTCGGGCTCAGAAAGGCGGACCGCAAATTGGCGCAGTGGCTGACCGGTGGAGGACTAAGAGAGAATCGCTGGGACAGCCTGCTGAACAGCTGAAGCGGTAGGTGCAGCGAAGGAAGCAGAGAGGGACACAGAGAGGGTGGGGGGGAGTAGAATTACTCTCTGGTCCCCTTCTATATCAGATATTTGTTATTACCGGTTGGAGCATGGGCAAAGTACATCCATAGTTAGTCCCAGGGGCTTGAAATAGTCCCAATTCTAAATTATGACTTCAGTCTTTCAGAGAATTTAATTCAATTCAATTCAAAAATACTTTATTGATCCCAGAGGGAAATTAAGTGTTGGTATAGCTCATATAATCAATTCTTTAAGGAGTTGTTGTAGATAATGATGGCTGTGGGCAGGAAGGATTTCCTGTAGCGGTCTGTATTGCAGCGAAACTGAAGAACCCTCCGACTGAAGATGCTCTGTTGTTGTGTGACTGTCTCATGAAGAGGATGCTCAGGGTTGTCCATAATTTTTTTGATTTTATGAAGAATCCTTCTTTGCATTATCATCTCCAGATTTTCCACAGTTGTCCCAAGAACAGAACCAGCCTTCTTTATCAGGTTGTTGAGCCTTTTTAAATCCCTGGCTCTGATGCTGCTACCCCAACAGATGACGGCTGAAGAGATTACACTCTCCACAACAGACTTGTAGAAGATCTGCAGCATCTTGCTGCAAACCTTGAAGGACCTAAGCTTCCTCAAGAAGTACAGTCTTCTCTGTCCCTTCTTGTAGACGGCTTCACTATTGCGCCTCCAGTCCAGTCTGTTGTCAAGGTGAACTCCGAGGTATTTATACTCCTCAACCACCTCCACTTCTTCTCCCATGATGGAAACAGTGTTTGACTTATCCCTGTTTCTTCTGAAATCTACAATCATCTCCTTTGTTTTGTTCACATTCAAGGTGAGACGATTGTTTCCACACCATGTCACAAAGCGGTCCACCAACTCTCTGTATTCAGCATCTTGTCCATCTCTGATACACCCGACAATTGCAGAGTCATCTGAGTATTTCTGCAGATGACAGGTCTCTGATTTGTACTGGAAGTCTGAGGTGTACAGAGTAAAAAGGAATGGTGAGAGTACGGTCCCCTGTGGCGCTCCTGTGCTGCTGACCACCTGGTTTGACACACAATTCTTCAGTCTCACAAATTGTGGTCTGTTGGTCAGGTAGTCATTGATCCAGGCGATTGTTGAGGGCTCCACCTGTGTCTTCAGGAGTTTCTGACAAAGCAAATCAGGCTGAATTGTGTTAAATGCACTAGAGAAATCAAAGAACATGATCCTCACAGTGCTGCCTGCTTTGTCCAGATGACAGTGGGTTGGTTGAAGTAGGTGGATGATGGCATCTTCAACTCCAACTCCACAGCGATAAGCAAACTGCAGTGGGTCCTGATACGTTCTTGTTTGCTTACTCAGGGGTGCCAACAGGAGTCTCTCCAGGACCTTCATGATGTGGGATGTCAGGGCAACGGGTCTATAGTCATTGATGACTGATGGGTGAGTTATTTTGGGTACTGGAACAAGGCAGGATGTCTTCCACAACACTGGGACCTTCTCCTGAGTTAAGCTAAGGTTGAAGAGGTGCTGCAGAATCCCACAGAGCTGCTCTGCACAGGCCTTCAGGACTCTGGGGCTGACACCATCTGGACCTGCAGCCTTGTTCCGGTTCAGTTTCTCCAGCTGCCTCTTCACCTGACTTTTGGAGACAGACAAGTGGGAGGGGGAGGCAAAGGGGGTAGCAGCATTTCCTGACTTGGTTGAAGTCAAACTTGTGGAATTAGAAGAGTCCATGGCTGAGGTGAAGGATAAAACATCCGAGGTGTAACAGGAAAGCTGTTGATCAGAGGATAGTGGGATGTCTGTTTGGCTGGGAACAGGAGAGGGGGATGCTGAGCTAGTTCCTGAACTGAACCTGTTGAAGAATGTGTTCAGTTCATTGGCTCTGTCCAGACTTCCATCTATCCAATCTTTCCTGTCCTTAAAACCTGTGATCTTTCTCATTCCTGACCAGACATCTCGGATATTGTTCCTCTGTAGTTTGTTCTCCAGCTTCTTCCTGTATGCCTCCTTGCTGTCTCTGATCTTGACCTTAAGTTGCTTCTGTATACTCTTCAGTAATTCCCTGTCTCCCTCCCTGAAGGCTCTTTTTTTCTTGTTTAGCAGTTCCTTCAGGTCACTGGTGATCCAGGGTTTGTTATTAGGGAAGCATCTCACTGTTCTGGTGGGGATGATGTTGTCCACACAGAAGTTTATATAGTCAGTCACACACTCAGTCATGTCATTGATGTCCTCTCCATGTGCTTGGCAAAGAGTCATCCAGTCTGTGGTTGCAAAACAATCCTGCAGGGCTTCTTCAGCTTCCTGTGACCATTTTCTCACAGTTCGTTTTGTCACAGGTTGCCTCTGAACAAGTGGTTTATATTCTGAACAGAGAAAAACAAGGTTGTGATCTGATTGTCCCAGAGGAGGTCTTGGTTTGGACGTGTATGAATCCTTTACATTTGCATAAAACAAATCCAAGGTCCTGTTTTCTCTTGTAGAGCAGCTGACAAATTGTTGAAATGTTGGAAGTGTAGTAGAGAGCGAGGCATGATTAAAATCACCAGATATTGCCACAAATGCATTAGGGTGCTGTGTCTGTAGATTAGCAACAATGGAACTGATGACATCACATGCATTGTCGGCAACGGCTGAAGGTGGAATGTAAACAACTGCCAAAATTACACTGGTGAACTCTCTTGGCAAATAATATGGACGAAAACTCACTGCCAAGAGTTCGAGATCTGGGCTGCAGAGACGACACTTCACAGTAACATGTCCTGGATGACACCATCTGTTGTTGACGAGCACTGCTACTCCACCACCTTTCCTTTTTCTGCTCGTCTTCAGATCTCTGTCTGCTCGTACAGTCAGGAAGCCTGGCAGACAGACGTTGGAGTCGGGGATATGATCCAGCAGCCACGTCTCCGTAAAACACATAACACTGCATTCACGGTACTCTGGCTGAGTCCTTGTAAGGGCTTGGAGTTCATCCATCTTGTTAGCCAGTGATCTTACGTTGCCCATTATGATCGATGGAAGCGATGGCTTGAACTTCCTCTTTCTCTGTCTCCTTTTCGCTCCTGCTCTGCATCCACGTCTCCTCCTTATCAACTCATCGGGGATTTGTGGTTTCAGTTGAGGTATTATTTCAGCTTTTGCGATGTTAATCAGCTGCTCCTGGCTGTAAACCACATTGTTGCCATGGTTACGCATCATAACAAATTGTCAAAAAGGGAAAAATTTACAGCAAAAATCCTTCCAGCTTCACAGCACCAAAAACTAGAAAGTATACAGGTCAAAAAAATGCAGTCTTCTTTAAGAAAAAAGAGGAACCAATGTACAAAAAAACAAAACTTAATATGTAGCCAACAGAGCCACTCCAACATGCAGCCACCCAGAGCAGCGCAATTCTAGAATTCTAAGAATTCTAAGAAGTTTCTAAAGGGAGAATCATTTGGTGTAGGTGAGTCGGATGATGGTGGAATACTTTTGCTCCACTCCTGTCTCACACATTTTGATAAATGCATCTGTTTTAAAAACAAAAAACATGCATTCTTTTTGGTGTAGCTTTCAGACTCATCTTTAAAACTTATTTTTTTACCAATGCTGAGTTTTTTAAAATTATTATTAGCAGCTTAATTCACTTCATTTAATTTATATGTCTACCTGAGGGGGTTCCTTCTCTTTGTTATGTCCATCAATAAACCACTACATTGGTTAAATCCTTCAAAGTATTTTGATATTTTTAAGGTTAATATACCAGTAAGGATTTCATACCAGCAATTACCTACTTACCAGTGTTTTTTCTGCTGTTTTATTAAGTAAATTGTCACATGAGAAGCTGGTTTATTGGTGATATTGGGCTCTGGTCATTTGCTAAAATTAACAGACGTGATTACTAAATGAATACATAAGGCCTGAGTAAAAGAGGAATTTGCAACAATATTAATGAAAAAAATTCTGGATGTAAAATGAACATTTGCCGATTAAAATGGCACGATTTAGGATCATTCCTCAATTACACTATATACAGTGCATGTGTGAGTGTACTACTCTTGATTGACTGACAAGGTAAACTCATTTGTTAGGTATCAAGAGCTAAGACAGTGTCCTCTGTATACTCTCCTCACAGAGCAGGAAACTACCAGCCTTTCTGAGATTAGGCCTGTTTCCTCTCTCTCCAGTGCACTCACAGCGACCTCATGGCCCTGCGACCCAGCAGCCTTCTTCCGGGTACGTATGGCATGCACGCCATCAGCTACAGAGCATGCCAGCTGGCGCATGACGAGCACAAAAACCTACTTTATCATTCCTCAGAAAATGACACTTGAGTTCAAGTCAAAAACAATATGGTTCTTCCAGGCACAGAAGAGTAATGCTAAAGTGTTAAGCAGACACAACACAGTCATGTATGCCAGTAATGTGTCTATGCACAGCAATGCTGCAGGACACCCCCAGTGTTTCTCCCCCTCTCACACGTACAAACCGGGCTGTAATTTTTCCCTTCTTACTGCGTTTTACGAGGCATAATGTGAAACACCTGTAGCCACAAGAGGGGCCAGATGAGGGCTGGGTATTGTGTCTGTGACCCAGCTTCAGCCAGGCAGGACACACTTTTTTTAAAGGTTTTGCATAAAACCTGGCTATATGATTGACATGTTTGTTGGTTAGTTGACTACTTTGGTCAATCTCTTAATAACTACAGGCTTAATCATTTTTGATGTCTTTTGGGCTCAAACAGTGCCCTAAATATATAAGGATGGATGAGGAACTCCCCCACCCAAGTAAATTCTCTGTTGAAGTAATTTTGCTGCAGTTACAGCTGCAAGTCTTTTATGGTATGTCACGACAAGGTTTGCAAATTAAGAGAATTATTCTTTGCAAAATTAGCTCAAAATCTGACATGTGAATAGGGGCAACTGTAAGCAGAAATGTCAAAGTATTTTCGCAGATGCTCAATTGGATTTAGGTCTAGACTTTGACTGGGCCAATCTAACACATGACAATATGTTAAACTAAACCGTTGAGGTTCTGGCTTTATGTTTAAGGTCCTTGTCTTGCTGGGAGGGGAAGCTCCACCCCAGCTCAGTTCTTTTGTAGCCTTTTGTAGACTTTCTTACAGAAATGACCTCTATTTAACTCTGTCAATCTTCTAATGAACCTTGTGAAACTTCCCTGTTCCTGCTAAAGGAAAGCATCCACATAGAAGAATACCACCGCCAACACAATGTACACAGGAGGAATGATGTGTTCAGGGGGATGTCCAGAGTTAGCGTTGTTTCAGACAGAACACAAAGTTCAATATTAGCAGATTTTTGTTTGCAAAAACAATAAAAGATTCAAGGACAAATATATTTTTCCTTCCACTTCCAAATTATATGCTTTCTTTTATTCTATGCCATAAAGACCAAATGCATCCCACTGTTGATTACAAGCTGTAATATAACCAAATATAAAAAGTTCAAGGTTAATGCATACTTTTGCAAGGCAATCTAATGCCGTGTTCACACCACACGCTTTGTCGCCGTCAAAAAACGCTCAGAAAACGACTATTTTAAAGCGTATACATTTTTAAGCCTGAAGCTTGAAAAGCCTGGCACTAACTGAGCAAAAAAAGAGCGCACGGGCGGGGCTTCAACTGTTGATGGATATTTTAAACAATGGCGGATCATATTAAGAGAGTGGCTTGGCTTTATTTGCTAAATAATGCTAGACAATGTCGACGTTGGGTACATTAGCGCAGTTTGTGGATACACCCCATTCTTGAGAGGCGTTCTGAGTTTGGAGAGTTTAACCATTTGCTCCATGAGCTGCGTATGGAATGGGTTCGCTTTCAACGCTATTTTAAATGTGTAGTGACGTCACTACAGCGAGTTGCTCTGATTGGTTGACGCTCAGGGGACGATGCAAAATTTTAGCTAGCTCAACTTGTGTGTTGCTAGCTTTTGCCGCTTTGAAGCTTGGAAAGCAGCAAAAGTTGTACAAATTGCCGCGGCCAAAGCAGACAAAGCACCACAGAGACTCTAATGGCCCTCTGACGGCCTCAACTATAGTCTTAAAGCTGCAGTCCAGAGAATATGTTTATGTATCAAAGTTTTATAAATCTTAAAAAAGTTAGTGGGGTTCAATAGTATGATAAAAGGCTAGTGCTCCACAACACTTGTTATTTTTCTTAATCCCACCTTCCTCCCGTAGACCCCTATACATTTCACACTGAGCGCCAATTTTTTTTAGCCAACAGAATTCGAGTTTCCTCATTGTCAGCTGTCAATCAACTTGCATGCGGCTCGGGCAAACATGTGAACATGGGGCCATGCACACAGAGTGTCTTCCTGTTTACAGTCACCATATTGTGAGAGAGCATCAGTCATGCAGAAGTTGCTCACCTCCGAAATGTCCATAGCAAAAATACAATCAGGTGCTGCTCAATAGCGCTTGCTGCTTACTTCTTTGACTCGCTGTGTCGCCACAGGGGATGCTTGTGCACAACTGCTGCGGTAGGGCTGGAGGGAGGGAAGGGGAGGGGGGGTGTTTTGGGAGGGGCCTTGGTACGTCAGATTCAAAAAATCTCTCTCCCTCAAATACTCCGGACTGCAGCATTAACATGTAATCTTGCCGTTCTGGGTGTTGACATTTTGGGCAGTGTGAACACGGCTTAAATGTTTTTTGTTGTTGTTTCTTTTTAGGCTAGTTACTACTTCGCTTTGATAGACTTTGCTTTAGTTTAGCCTTCTTTTGCTTTTACATTTAAGTATATATGGTTAGATAAAAGGCCTACAAAAAATCTGAAGTAATTCTGTGTTTTACTGATAGTCAATAAAAAAGAGACTATATGAAAACAGTACATATAGTCATATTAGAACAGTAAGTAAGTAAAACTTTATTTATATAGCACTTTTCAAGATAAACATCACAGAGTGCTTTAACAAACAGTATGAAAATAGACAATACAAGGTTAAACGAAAGCAGATTTAAAATTATGTTTAAAGCCGTCCTTTAAAAGTCCGCTGATCTCAAAGACAGAGGAAGAGAGTTTTGGAGCCATAGAGGTAAAAGCTCGGACTCTTTTGGTTTTCAATCTGGAATGGGGAACAGACAGAAAGTCTTGTACACAGGACCTCGGAGCTCTGGTGGGGGTGTATGGATGTAACAGATTCGAGATGTAGGCTGGAGTTTGTCTGTGAAGAGCTCTCCATGTCAGCATCAGGATATTGAATTTTGGTGGATCGGTAACCAATGAAGATCCATCAGTAAATGAGTTATATGACAGGATTTTGAGGACCTCGTCAACAGCCTAGCAGGAGCATCCTGAACTGTCAGCAAACGATCACGGGAGGTTTTGGACAGACATGTGTAACAGCACATTACAATAGTCCAACTGAGATGACACAAACTCATGAATAAGAATTTCCATCTCAGGACGAATATGCTTTCAGCTGGCTGCAATAGATGGGTGTTTTTATTGGTCTGATCTAATATTCTAATCTTCATGTCATGTTTTCGTTACCTGTAAGCGGAAAAATAATCAAAATTGACAGAAATAAATGCTTCAAAACATCAGTCTGTAGGTAATTAATCTATATATGTGTTTTACGCAGTGGAATGAATTACTGAATTAAATGAACTTTTCAAAAATATTTGTAATTTATTGAATATGAAAGGACATGTTTTCAACTGTGACAATCTATTGGGAAGATAAAAACAAGAACTGATGAAATGTTTAAACTTCCTCTAATGTGGCTGATGCAGCATTAAGCAATGAAGAAAACGCTGAAAGGGACCCGTGTGTCATGGGCTTTATCTTTATCTCTCACCAACCTGATATCTGACCAAACATACAGGATATTGCACCTGACAGATGAGTGTGTGGATCATGTCAAAAATAACTATAGTTCACATTTTATTTTCTCTAAAGATAATAAAACTTGCTGTTTAACAGAGGTGAGATTCCTTTCATCTGACTCTGTGGGCTATTGAGGCCCCATGTAACACTCGGCTTTCTCCAAAAACAAGGGGTTATTAGACTGAAGAACCGCAACGTGCAGTTCTGTGACGTTTCAGGTCAGCTGCTTTCCATTACCTCTGGGGGTGACTAGTGGCAGAATGTAAGCTTGTAACCTGACTGCCTGTCTAACTTTGGATACAAACACTGATGCCATTGATGGCTTGTTGATCTGAGTCACCCATGACCTACCTCAAATGAGAGGTAATGTATTTTTTTGCATGCGTTTCTCAATTTCAAAACCCTTGACCCGGTCACTGTAGCAATATTGTATGTCTGTTTGAAATAATGGTTCATGTTGACATTTATTTTAAGCTTATAAATATTTTTTTTTTGACACGTCATATTTAATGATCAGTTAGGAGTCAGTAGCAAAGTGAGCACAGACTCCTACTTAATTTAGCTAATTAGCACACTGTCAATTGACTTAACAGTGGCGAGGATATAATAGTCTTACAACTGTTTCCACCGCACTTACACCACAAATGAGGGAGCAAACAGGCACTCAAGCACAGCTACTGCTTTGTCTGCACTGCAGAGTATGGAAGCATATATGTAAAATAAATCAAATTAAAATCGATTAGCAGAAATGCTTTTTCATTTTCAAAACCTAGCTGTTATTTTTGACTCATAAATAGAATTAAAAAGAAATAATCCAAACTGATTTTTCATTTTTCAATTCAACATTGCTCATTCTGTAACTTAATTAAAATGAAATAGAAAAGGCCTTTTAAGATTTAATTTCAAATTTCACCCCAGCAAAAATAGTTACAAAATTCTATTTAAAATGTCAAATTTGAAAATTAAAATGCATTGGCAGAAATGCTTTTTCTTTTTCTGATTACAAATGCCATTTATGACTCAGATAAAATTAAAAAGAAATCATGCAAACTACTTGCTCATTATGTTGCTTTTTCGTTTTCATCCCCAACCCTCAAAAAGTGTAACATAATTCAAATGGATTCGCCATCCCACATGGCACAGGAGAATGACTTCAGGCTCGTTCTTCTTCTTCTGCTGCTGCTGAGTTGGTTGACGTACCAGCAAACAACATGGCACTCCCAAATGCCCACAATTCTTGTTGGAATTAGCTTCCCAGGTTGTGTTAGGAACAATTTCACAGTTTGATCCATGTGACAAGGCTGAATTTGGTTTCCGCTTCTAGCTTCAAATTTGAGAAATGGCTAAAGAGTAATAACACCAAATGTTCTCTACTCTGAGCATCTTTAATTTGCTCTAGTTTAAAAATTACATAACCCAGACATTTCAAACCTGGACTATATTATTCTAAACTAATGGCAGAACAATTAAAACCATCTATGGGATTTGTGAAACCTTTCCGTGATTTGTGAAACTTCAATAAAGGCGGATTTCAGCACTTTTCCTGCATCTGGACCACACTAGAAAAGGCCCAGATCAAGAACAACATAATCCAGACATTTCAAACCTTGACTATATTATTCTACACTGATAGCAGAATAATTAAAACCATCAATTTTATTAAGAATTTTATCTATGAGTAAAAAATGGCATCTCTATTCAGAAAATGAAAAAGCATTTGTGCTAATGCATTTCAATTGTCATCTTTGACATTTCAAATTTAATTTTGTAACTATTTTTGCTTGGGTGCAATTTGAAAATTAAATCTTAAATGTCCTTTTCTATTTCATTTCAATTAAGTTACAGAATTAGCAATGTTGAATTGGAAAATGAAAAAGCAGTTTGGATTATTTCTTTTAAATTTTATTTATGAGTCAAAAATAGCGAATAATTAAAAAGCATTTCTGCTAATGCAATTTAATTTGATTTATTTTACATATATGCTTCCATAGCCTAAAAGAAATGAGTAAACAACTTATGACTACTTGACAGTATTATACGGCTTTCTAAAAACTGATACGACATTAGAGTCACTTGGATGAAAAAGACGTTAGATGGTTTTTGGTTGATTCTTTTTAAATTGTATTACAGAATTAAGCTGAAATATCAAAAATAAAGTCAAAATTAGATTGCAAGAAAGAAGTTGAAATGTTGGGTTAATTTATTAGTTAATTTATTCCAGTAATTCAACTTAAAAGGTGAAACTAATATATTATATAGACTCATTACATGCAAAGTGAGATATTTCAAACCTTAATTTGTTATAATTTTTATGATTATGGCTTACAGCTTACAAAAACCCCAAATGTAAAATTTCAGAAAATTAGAATATTGTGAAAAGGTTCAGTATTTTAGGCTCAAAGTGTCACACTCTAATCAGCTAATTAATCCAAACATGTACAAAGGGTTCCAGAGCCTTTAAATGGTCTCACAGTCTGGTTCTGGGAATCACAATCATGGGGATAACTGCTGACCTGACAGTTGTGCAGAAAACCATCATTGAAACCCTCCACAAGGAGGGCAAGCTTCAAAAGGTAATTGAAAAAGAAGTTCCCGAAGTGCTGTATCAAAGCATTTTAATAAAAGATATGGGTAAGGGAAACGTCTGGAAGAAAAAGGTGCCCAAGCAGCAGGGATGACCGCAGCGTGGCGAGAATTATCAGAAAAAGATCATTCAATAGGGTTGGAGACCTTCACAAGGAGTGGACTGAGGCTGGAGCTAGTGCATCAAGAGCCACCACACAGACGAATCCTGGACATGGGCTTCAAATGTCGTATTCCTCTTGTCAAGCCACTCCTTAACAACAAACAATGTCAGATGTGTCTTACCTGGGCTAAAGAAAAAAAGAAGTACAAATTTTGCATCTCATTTGAAAACCAAGATCCCAGAGTCTGGAGGAGGAACGGAGAGGCACACAATCCAAGATGCTTGAAGTCCAGTGTGAATTTCCCACAGTCTGTGTTGATTTGGGGAGCCATGTCATCTGCTGGTGTTGATCCACTGAGCTTTATTAATTCCAAAGTCAACGTAACCACCTACCAGGACATTTTGGAGCACTCTATGCTTCCTTCTGCAGATGAGCTATATGGAGATGCCGACTTTATTTTCAAGTAGGACTTGGCACCTGCCCACATTGCCAAAAGTACCAAAGCCTGTTTCAAATCAATTCAATTTAATTCAAAAATACTTTATTGATCCCAGAGGGAAACTAAGTGTTGTTGTAGCTCATACAATTAATTCTTTAAGGTGTAGTTGTAGATCATGCTGTGGGCAGGAAGGATTTCCTGTAGCGGTTTGTGTTGCAGCCAAACTGAAGAAGCCTCCAACTGAAGACACTGTTGTTGCAGGATAGTCTCATGAAGAGGATGCTCAGTGTTGGCCATACTTCTTTTGATTTTATGAAGAATCCTTCTTTGCATCATCATCTCCAGATGTTCCACAGTCGTCCCCAGAACAGAACCAGCCTTCTTTATCAGGTTGTTTCACCTTTTTAAGTCCCCAGGCTCTGATGCGGCTACCCCAACAAATGATTGGTGAAGAGATTACACTCTCCACAACAGACTTGTAGAAGATCTGCAGCATCTTGCTGCAAACCTTGAAGGACCTCAAGAAGTACGGTCTGCTCTGTCCCTTCTTGTAGAGAGCTTCATTGTTGCGCCTCCAGTCCAGGTGAACTCCGAGGTATTTATACTTCTCAAGCACCTTAACTTCTTCTCCCATGATGGAAACAGTTTTTGACTTATCCCTGTTTCTTCTGAAATCTACAATCATCTCCTTTATTTCGTTCACACTCAAAGTAAGACGATTGTTTCCACATCATGTCACAAAGCGGTCCACCAGCTCTCTGTATTCAGCTTCTTGTCCATCTCTGATACATCCGACAATTGCAGAGTCATCTGAGTATTTCTGCAGATGACAGGTCTCTGATTTGTACTAGAAGGCTGAAGTGTACAGAGTGAAAAGGAATGGTGAGAGTACGGTCCCCTGTGGTTCTCCTGTGCTGCTGACCACCTGGTTTGACACACGATCCTTCAGTCTCACAAACTTAGGTCTGTTTGTCAGGTAGTCATTGATCCAGGCGATTGTTGAAGGCTCCACCTGTGTCTTCAGGAGTTTCTGACAAAGCAAATCAGGCTAAATTATGTTAAAGTGGACATATCATGCTTTTAAATTCTTCCTTTTTACATCTAAATTATTTAGTTGTGGCCTATATATAGTGGAACTGCAAGTATTAGGTCGGAATTTTTTATTAGAGTAGTTCTATAGGCTCCTCTTCTACCACTGTTCAGAAGAGTCTGGACAGGGTTTGCAGATGACTCAATTTGGTGCGGTCCCTTTAAATGTGTAGGACGTGCTGCATACCACGGGGGCTGGTGCTTATCTCCAGCAGTCACGGGGCGAGAGGCAGGGTACACCCTGGGCAGGTTGCCAGTCCATCACAGGGCATACTTAACACATTACCATTAAAAATAAAACTTAACCACGCACTTTGAAGCAGTTCTGATGCTGGGAAATGGTGTAAAGAGTTGTGCGGGTTAATACACCCAACAACAGAATATTTTGACACTTGTACTTTCGGCATACCTAAACTTGGACAACAAACTCACAGTGAGAAATAAAGATGGCGGATTCACTCACCGTTTAGGCGGAAATCCATGACCAAGTTTGGCAGTTCCAGTGCAAGTACTGTGAAGTAATAGTTCAAAAAACGTAATCGATAATAAAGAAAACTGTATGGCTTCAAAAATATGACCCAAAACATTTTACAAAAATATCTCCACAACACATGGAGTGACAAATGTATGCTTTTGCCTAGACACTGTAAATTCACTACATAAGCACTTAAGGGCTAAAAAAGTGGAATTTTCATGATATGTCCCCTTTAAATGCACTGGAGAAATCAAAGAACATGATCCTCACAGTGCCGCCTGCTTCGTCCAGATGACAGTGGGTTGGTTGGATTAGGTGGATGATGGCATCTTCAATTCCATGATGATGTCTTACACAATACTGGAACCTTCTCCTGGGTCAGGCTGAGGTTGAAGAGGTGCTGCAAAATCCCACAGAGCTGCTGTGCACAGGCCTTCAGGACTATGGGGCTGACACCATCTGGACCTGCTGCCATGTTCCAGTTCAGTCTCTCCAGCTGCCTCTTCACCTGACTTCTAGAGACAGACAAGTGAGAGGGGGAGACAAAGGGGGTAGCAGCATCTCCTGAACTTGTGGAAACAGAGGAGTCCATGACTAAGATGAAGGATAAGGAGGTTATGGATAAGTGAGCTGCAATAAAAACTGCCCTCCTCTATTCTTTTTTTTTTGGTGATCACAATACTCCTTTGTACAATTATGTAACACAATAGGCAACAATAATTTACAGTATCTCTACTCTACAAAAGCATGGACAAAACATGCTCTCCAGTTGCATTTGGGCAGTTGTTAAGGTGTGTTTTACATTGAACATTACTATAACAACTCCGATTGTAATTCTCCAAATGGTGAACAAAAAGTAAACTGGGGGTTTAAAGCGTCAAACAGTAAAAATCTAAAAGTGTTTTTTATCCAGTGTATGCATTTGTCGCACAAACATATACTCCTGTTGTAGCCACTTACTCAAACATTGTAGGTTATTAAACAATACTGTAAGGATATTTTGGTACTTTTTAACAAAAATACAGCCATAAAATTATTTGGCAAAAATTACTCTTTCAGAGTCTGAGTTTAGCAATTAAAAATAATATTAGAAATTGAAAATGATCTTCTTACAAATTTGATTGTTTTGTATTGTACCAGCTGAACACTTCTCTCTCAGACAGCAGGCTTACTTGTAGTTTGTAAAGGTTCATAAAGCAGATTGGGAGGTAGATGTTTTAGTTATCAGGCTCCTCTCTTGTTTGAACACTCTTGCTACTTTTAGGATTTTCTTTCCATAGGTGAGCCTGATTCCGTGCTTTTATATTTATCTTAATTTGTTTCCAATATGAAACACTGACAGAAACTATGGCTTCTGACTTTTTTTAGTTTTGCAAATGTACAAAGGGGTTTTCACTCCCATAGACAGTCTTCCTGACCCTGTCTTCATTCTATGTATGGGTAATTTATGATTGTCTAAATTTGACAGGATTGTATTATAAATGGCCTGAACACTGACTGCTGGAGATAGGCACCAGCCCCCCGCAACCCTGCATAGGATGGACGGGAACAGATAATGGATGGATGAGTGTTCTTCCAGTCCAAACACATGAAAGTTTTTGACATATTAGTGGTTCTATTAAAAATCTTTACTTTCTATCACAAAAATGATATCCCTTCTTGCTTTTATTTTCCAGTAATGTACCAAGCTTCAAGAATGTACTTGCACATTGAACATTTCTCCTGCTAACATTTTTCCCCCTCACACCTGGTCTCAAGCATTGGTCTGTGGTTCCCCTGGCCCTCAGTTGCTGAGTTCTTGGATGGTGATAATAAAGGACTTGTTCTGCTTAATGTCCATCATATTGTGTGAGGAACGTGTTCAATCAACCAGGATCTGGCTGCAGGGGATTGCAACTTGTTTGAAATGTAAATATGTGCTGGTTCATCCTCTGCCACCACCAAGAGTCAGAATGGAAATCCCCTGTTAATTTATTGGCATGAATTAGTTCCAAATGAATAAATTAGGTGAACATTTTTTATGTGTGGATTGATGCCAGTTATAATTCCTTTAAAACTATTATGTGAAGCTACAGAAAATGCACTTAGTAGAAAATCAAGTCTTTGATAAACATTCTTATCTAAATGTGAGATGTTGAAATTTGATCTGCTCAGACAAAGCAGAAAGCCTAAGGCGTGTGAGTGTATGTGTGCCTCACTTTTCCTTCATTTGCAGGACTAAGGGCCTGTTTTATCAGCTCCACCACTGCAGCTGGCAGTAATGTGTGCCCACCCATGTAGACAACTCTTAACTTAAGACAGTGAAATACATCTTATGCAGACACAAACCCTTGCAAATAAACCTGTGTGGCAGTGCGTTTATGACAGTGTGTGCCAGCCAGCTGGCTTGAGCAATATTCAAAATATCTTGGCTGATTTACAGAGTCTCTTCAGGCTTTAGAGGGATCTGCCTGATGACTAAAGACAGAGCAGGGTCTGTGCAGGGACAGCCAAGCCTAATGAGTACACTGGTGCCAACACCAGAACAAGTAAGAACAGCTCAGAAAACCGAACACATAATATGATATCAATCACATTCAAAGCAATTAATGTAAGCATGATAAAAAATTAATTAAACCAAAGATAATTGTTGGATTTAAAGCTTGAAACAGTGACAGATATATGAATTAAATCAGATGTTTTTACTGGAAAACATTTGTTGATTTTAACAAAGAAAACACACACAGCCAACAACAAATATTGACTCAATACACAAAGTGTTGACCGTAGATATCAAAGACCGTAGGCTATACCAGTTAGCTAAAATAACAAGGCAAGGCAAGGCAATTTTATTTGTATAGAACACTTTCAACAGCAGGGTAATTCAAGGTGCTTTACATGATTTGGTGATTTAAAAGAAACACATAAAAGAAACACACATTACACATGATACACAATAAAGCAAGAGAAAAATTAAAAAAAGCAAGAGAGCATGAACACATTTCATACATATGAAATCAAGCATTTACTCAAAGGCAATTCTAAACAGATGGGTTTTTAGTCTCGATTTAAAGCAGTTCAGAGTTTCAGCAGCTCTACACTCGTCAGGAAGTCTGTTCCAGATAAGGGGAGCATAAAAAGTGAAAGCTGCTTCTCCATGTTTAGTTCTGAGTCTAGGGATGTTTAGTAGGCTAGAGTTGGAGGACCTGAGTGGTCTTGGTGGTTGGTACCATGACAACAGGTCTTCAACATATTTTGGTGCTAAGCCATGTAATGATTTATAAACTAGTAAAAGTATTTTAAAGTCTATTCTCTGAGCTACAGGGAGCCAGTGTAAGGACTTTAGAACTGGGGTGATGTGCTCTACTTTCCTGGTTCTAGTGAGGACGCGAGCGGCAGCGTTCTGGATCAGCTGCAGCTGTCTGATTGACTTTTTAGGCAGACCTGTGAAGATGCTGTTGCAGTAATCAATCCGACTAAAGATAAACGCATGGATGAGTTTTTCTAGGTCGTGTTGCAAAATCAGTCCTTTAATCCTAGAGATGTTCTTCAGGTGATAGAACGCTGACCTTGTTATTGCCTTTATGTGACCCTGGAGGTTCAGGTATGAGTCCATTACTATACCTAGGTTACGAACCTGATCAGTAGTTTCTAGCTGTATTAATTGAAGCTGTGTGCTGACTCTTGATCGTTCCTCCTTGGGTCCAAAAATAATCACTTCAGTTTTGTTTCTATTCAGCTGGAGAAAGTTATGGCACATCCATCCATTTATTTGGTCAATGCGTTGATGCAGGTAATTAAGTAATCTGCATATAAAAAGATGTTTTGAAAACATAATTATCTTATAACATTTCATTTCAAAATAATCACCATTGTATTACCTAATCAGTGTGTCATTGTTTCTTAGATAAAAAAAAAGAAAAATATGGTTATTTTATTATGTTCTTTCCTGATATCAACATAAAAATATTGATTTTTTTATACTTTCAATTTAAACGTCAGATCACAACTGCAAAATGGAAAAAGAGGCCACCGCACAGAGCTTAATTTTAATACTTTATTAGTTAGGCTTACATTACCCAGAACTTGTTCTGCACCTAACTGTAACTAATGTAGTAACATCGACACACACTGATATCACATGCTATTGGTGGAGGTGAAAGCAATAGAAAACATAACAGAAATTAGAGTGAATGAAAGTTGTAAAAGGAAGTTAGTAGCTGCTGAAAAGTTGGCTGTGTAGTCTATTGAAATTAAGATGATTTTTGTTTGCTTTCAACTCTGAAAATACTGTTAGGGTAGAACAACACATCAACCTGCTTATGAATTTATCAAACACCTCCAAACCTGTTTTCAATGTTGTGACTAAATATAGACCTAATTTAGGTATGAGTCAATGTTACATCTATATGTAGCCTTATTTAAAAAATATTTTTTTTTCTAGCTTTTCTCAAAACAAACCTGCATGGTCTAAAAGTGGATCTAAGAAGAACTAGAATGAGACATTCATGCGGCATGCAAAAAACTCTAAATCATGCAAAAATGCCAGACAGCTCATGACAAAACTTTAGCTAGGCTTCCTTTGACCCAGTATTAATAAATTTCATCCCTTTTCCAGTGGTGATATAGCTATATTACTATCAATGTACAGATTATTTTTTATATTCGTTTGTTTTAAAGATAAAAATGAGAGAGAGCGAAAGAAAAAGAGTTCTTGTAACGAGAGTATATTTGCTTAACTGGCTGAGAGAAGCAACATGCATTTTAAGCTCGTTTAACATCTGAGCTGCAGGCCATGCAGAGACAGCAAGAATACTTCTGGATATCAGAGATCAGTTCATTTTCATAAAACAAAAGGTAAGTTGTTTAGCAAGATTGGTTTATTTATCTTGCTGCTGTATGACTTTTACAGTGTCATACAGCAGATAAACCTCTGAGATAAGGAGCACTAAGTTAAACCTTAGGCGTAATATTAAAGGCGCATTTCGACTCTGGGTTCCTCAATGTTTTTTCTCCGCAACCTTACATGCATCAAGTCTGAAAGTCGGGGCATTTCTGTAGATCATGTCACCTGACTCAGAGCGGCTCCTCTTCAAGCCCAAGCGCCACTGCAGTCTCTGAACATACTTCCACTCAGAATGCATCTAAAATCTGTAAAAATCAGCCTAATACAGCAATAATCTTAGATAATCTTGTTTCGTTGCTGTTGTCAAAAAAATTATGGACGACCCTGAGCATCTTCATGAAACTATACTACAACAACAGAGGGGTTTCAGTCAGAGGCTTCTTCAGTTTCGCTGCAGCACAGACCGCTACAGGAAATCTTTCCTGCCCACAGCCGTCATGATCTACAACAACTCCTTAAATAATTAATTGTATGAGCTACAACAACACTTAATCTTCCTCTGGGATCAATTAAGTATTTTTTAATTGAATTTGTACTTTAAAAAGCACAGAATTCCACTCCAAACTATGTAACTCAAGGTTCTTTACATGATTAGGGGATAAATTAAAATAGCAGTAAAACACATACAAAGCATATACAGTAAAAACAGCAATAAAGCAAGAAGCACACACAAAACATATGATACATGAACACATTACTCAAAGGCAGCTCTAAACAGATGAGACTGAAAGCTGCTTCTCCATGTTTGGTTCTGATTCTGGGGATGTTGAGTAGACTGGAATTAGAGGATCTGAGTGCTCTGGTGGATTGGTATAGTAACAGCAGATCTTCAATATACTTTGGTGCTAAGTCATTCAATGATTTATAAACTAGTAAAAGTATTTTGAAGTCTATTCTCTGAGCGACAGGGAGCCAGTGCAAGGACTTTAAAACTGGCGTGATGTGCTCTACTTTCCTGGTACTAGTAAGGGGTCAAGCAGTAGCGTTCTGGATCAGCTGAAGCTGTCTGATTGACTTTTTAGGCAGACGTGTGAGAATTTTGTTGCAGTTATCAATCCGACGAAAGATAAACGCATGGATGAGTTTTTCTAGGTCCTGTTGCCACATTAGTCCTTTAATCCTAGAAATGTTCTTCAGGTGATAGAAGGCTGACCTTGTTATTGCCTGTATGTGACCCTGGAGGTTCAGGTCTGAGTCCATAACTACACCTAGATTTTGGGCCTGATCAATAGTTTCTAGCTGTTTTAACTGAAGCTATGTGCTGACTGTTGATCGTTCCTCTTTAAGTCCAAAAGTAATTACTTCTGTTTTGTTTCTTTTCAGCTGGAGAAAGTTATGGCACATCCATCCATTGATTTGCTCCATGCATTTACTTAGGGTTTGGATGGGTTCAAAGTCACCTGGTGACATCGTAATGTAGAGCTGAGTATCATCTGCATAGTTATGGTAGCTAATCTTATTGGTTGTTATAATCTGGGCTAGTGGGAGCATGTAGATATTAAATAAGAGGGGGTCCAGGATGGAGCCCTGGGGCTCCCCACATGTAAGAAAGTTTCCCTAGCATCTTTTAAAGTTAACTGATATCTGTTTAGTCTCTCTTTGTAGATCTCACAGTGAACCTGGAGTCGAGTTTTTCAAAGAAAATACAGAAATGGTCAGATAATGCAATATCAATTACTGAGATGTCGGATATTTTTAAATCTTTGCTGATAATTAAGTCCAGAGTGTCCTCCATTGTGTGTTGGTTGTTTGACATGCTGGTTCAGGTTATGAAGAGTGTCACTTGATGTTTTTGCTAGTCTATCTTGGGGGTTGTCAGTAGGGATGTAACGATATCAAAATCCCATTGTACAATACGATTTCGATATTGATCTCATGGCACAATCTGCACGATCTGCTGCTGGATGTGGGCTCCTGGGTAGCACAACTTGGTCCTGATACTTAAGTGATAAAGATACATTACATTAGCATTTTGTTACATTATATTGTATTTCTCTCAATTTTCTCTATGACACAGCATTAGATTTTTAAAACCTGTTATTGCATCTGTGATGCTTTCAACTCTATTCCTTCAAAGACATCCTCTCTCTCTCTTCTGCCTAGGTGTTTCAAGGTCAGAAAGCGTGGATCAAAAGCACTGCTCTCTTGCAAGAACTTCTCATCCTCTCCTTGGTATCTGTCAGAGAGATCCTTCAGTATGGCTGCCTTCATCTGAGCAATGGCATTTGAGTTGTGGTTATCTGTTGCCACGCTGTCTTAAATCATTTGTTAAAGTCGTGAAATGAGAGATGTTGGTTGCGACTCATCACGGAGCACAGTTGTGGCTTTTTTAATTGGTAAAAGAAGCTTCACAAGATCCTTCGCATTTGCAATGTCAGACGTGTCCAAAGTGTCAATTTCACATGACTTTTGTCTCAGTTCCTCACTCAGTAGGGCTGCAGCAACAGCTTGTTGTTGTTTAAGGTAGCACTCTACTATGTCCAGAGAGCTATTCCATCTTGTCACTACTTCAATAATCAGTTTGTGTACAGGGAGACTGAGTAGTTTTTGTTTGGTGGTAAACATGGAAGTGGTTGTAGAACTGCGGTGAAAAGAAATTTGCCACACATCTGACCCTACCAAGGAGGCAGCTCACTGCGTTTTGCTTGGGAGGCCAGGTTTAGCGTGTGTGCGAAGCACCCTATGTGAGGGGACAGTTCGGCTTAATTCACTGCTACTCACATATTGCTTGCGTTGTCAGTAACAACAGCGATCCTTGTTCCAATCTTGTCCAGCCCCCACTCTTTGACTGCAGATTTAAGGACTTTGGCTATGTGTGATTCGCTAAGCTGTCTGGTTTGTAAAACATAACTCTTCATTTCCCATTCACTCTTCAAAACAGCTCCCGTAATAGTAATGTAACTCTGCGTCGCTCAGGAAGTCCACCCATCAGTGGTAATAGCGATGCACTCTGACTGTTTAAGGCTCGACATGATAAGTTATTTTGTATCACAGTAAATTGGAAGGAACACTGAATAAAATGAGCCTGGGATGGCATTTGATAGTTCGGCTCAAGCTTAGCCACTAACCTTTTAAATCCTTTGCCATCTACTGCAGAAAAGGGACGTAAATCACACGCTATATATTCTGCAATCTACCTCGTGATTTCCTGAGCCTTTGCGCTGTTGTGTGGCATAGTTGTTGAAAATGCCTCCTTCAAGGTTTTTTGACTGGATGGGACTCACTTTGTGAGAGAATCTGTAAACTTTTTGGGTTGACGGGTGTTGATGATGGCTAGTGTTTCCCGTATTGTATTGCAGTTTAGTGTGGCAGCGCTTGCACAGTCCATTGTCTGTCCGCCACCTTCTCTACTTCAGCGTTTTTTGACACGGGGAAAACAAAAATGTTTCCATACGTCTGATTTAAAAGCTGCAGGGGCTGGCACAATCTCAACTTCAGAGTTGTTTTCGTCCTTACTAGTATCCATGTGTGCTGAAGTTTGTTCTTCGCTCTTGGCCATACTGGCTTGTTGTGTGGATAGCTTGCAACAGCGGCTGTTGTGACGATGCAGCGTAAAGGATCATGGTCTATGTAGTTAACAATGATTTGTTTCGCGGGAGCGTCTGCTTATTCCTCTTGCTTTTTGATGGACACCTGCCCTTTTAATATCGTAACCCGACCACAACAATATTGAGACGTTTACCACTGCGATAGCACGATGTTGTCAATATCATTACATCCCTAGTTGTCAATATGGATGTTGAAGTCCCCCACAATGATTTATTAGTAATAATCGATACATATTACGGAAATAATGTCGCTGAAATCATTAAAGAAGTTAGAGTTAAGTTTTGGGGGTTTATATAAACTTAGAAATAGACCTTTGTTAGGCTCATTTATAGGTATTCAAACAAGTCAAATGTGCCCAGGGATACCTTTTTAAAGTTAATTGAGTTATGAAAAATTGTGGCTATGCCTCCACCTCGTCTGTATGTCCTGCTCTCGCTTAAAAAATTGTAATTTGGAGAAGTAGATTCTATCAATTCTATCTAGCCAGGTTTCAAACATATCAAATGTTTGTTTTTACCAGTTGGGGCATGGGCAGAATACATCCAGTGTTAGTCCCAGAGGCTTGATGTAGTCCAAGTTTTGGTGTTAGTTGTGACCCAATTCTAATTTGTGCTTTCAGTCTATCACAGAAATCTCTAAACAGAGAGTCATTAGGTGTCGATGAGTCTTATGACATGGGAATACTCGAATGTTTTGCTGAGCAATGTAGGTCTTTGCTCGCTGCTGGTGATGTAGGAAGTGTTTGTTCTCTGTCAATCTCAGAGTCGTGCATCTATCTGTGCTGGTGATGTAATCTTCACTTGTGTGTGTGGGGAAATGTTTATTCTCTGATAGTATCCACTGACCGTGCATCGAGGTCAGCTCTCGGGTGCTTTATCAAGTGTCACATCACAGAAAATATTTTAGGTCAACAGTCTCACTCCAGCTCTGTTGAGATAACGTTGGTCTACTTGAACAGGTGCTTGCACATCCAAATATTTTTAAGCTATTAATAAATGGGATCGATTTTTCAACAGATTGTCTCTTCAACCATTTATGGAGCATGCGAAGTCTACTGTACCTTTGAACATTTCCTTCAGGGACTGGTCCGCTGATAAAGATGTTTATGTTAAGTCCATCAAGTCTCGGTAGCAGATCAGAGAAGTCTCTTTTCAGAACCTCTACATGTTTTTTGGCTACATCAGTTGCACCTGCATGGATAACAAGCTTTTCCAGTTTAAGGTGTTGTTGTAAGATTGTCTGGATTTTTTCTGATATTTCTCTCACTGTATTCTAGGGGCAGCTGATAACGCAAGTGTTTTGACTACAAAAAATCTCCGATACCATTAATTGATCCATCATATATGATGAGAACTTTTCCTGGGGGGGTTCTTACTTTCCTATGTGTCCGCTTCATGTGGGTGAATTTTGACCCAGGGGCTGTGTCATCCTTCGGGGAACTGAGGGCTGCGAATCTGTTTACCAGCGGTATTGCAAGGAGAGTGATATCTCTTGTTTTGGATTGCAGTTTCTTTATTTTTCTTCTTCCTGGGAGCAGAGAAAGCAGGTGTAGATTCAGTGCACTTTAACCCTTTAACACAGAACGTGTCGTCGCCGACACATTTTTGTTTGCGCACTTTGCATCACCATAACTCCGCAACGGTTTTTGCTATCGGAAAAACAAAAACAGATTTTGAAAGAAGACACTTCGTGCTTTTAAGTCTGCATAGTGTTATTACGGTAATTTGCCTCCCACGGTTGCAGGAAGCCCTCTCTCGCACACACGAACAGCGTGGAGTGAGAAGAAGAAAATGAGCGGCAGAGAAGAAAATAAGATCGGAGCACAGGAGATTGTCTCAAAAACGACTCAGTTTCTCAAAGTCCTCAAGTATTTCCACCAGGTGACTTTGAACCCATCCAAACCCTAAGTAAGTGCATCGCGCAAATCAATAGATGGATGTGCCATAACTTTATCCAGCTGAACAGAACCAAAACAGAAGTAATTACTTTTGGACCTTAAGAGGAACGATCAACAGTCGGCACACAGCTTCTGTTAATACACCTAGAAACTACTGATCAGGCCTGAAATTTAGGTGTGGTAATGGACTCAGACCTGAACCTCCAGGGTCACATAAAGGCAATAATAGGTCAGCCTTCTATCACCTGAAGAATATTTCTAGGATTAAAGGACTGATGTCACAACAGGACCTAGGAAAACTCATCCATGCGTTTATGTTTAGTTGGCTTGAACAGTGTTCTCACTGCCTAAAAGGTCAATAGGACAGCTGTAGCTGATCCAGAACGCTGCTTCTCGTGTCCTCACTAGAACTGGGAAAGTAAAGCACATCACCCCAGTTCTAAAGTCCTTACACTGGCTCCCTGTACCTCAGAGAATAGACTTCAAAATACTTTTACTAGTTTATAAATCATTGAATGAGTTATCACCAACGTATATTGAAGATCTGCTGTTACTATACAAACCCACCAGTCCACTCAGGTCCTCTAATTCCAGTCTACTTAACATCCCTAGAATTAGAACCAAACACGGAGAAGCCTCTTTCAGTTTCTATGCTCCTCTAATCTGTAACAAACTTCCAGAAAACTGCAAAGCTGCTGAAACACTGAGTTAATTTAAGTCACAACTAAAACATATCTGTTCAGAGCTGCCTTTGAGTAATTCTTTGATGTATCATGTTTTGTGTATGCTTCTTGCTGTTTTTACATTATATGATTTGTAATGCCTTGATGTATCTGTGTATGCTTCTTGCTTTATTGCTGTTTTTACTTTATATGCTTTGAATAAGAAAAAAGCGAGAGATCAGGGGAGATCAGAAAAGGCTGCTCCTCCTTCAGCAGCCACACAGCTTCAACTGTAAGCTATAATATAAGTATAAGCTCTGTATGTGCAGTAGTAACGTGTTTTGTAAGCTGCTTGGCCTCTCTAAACACTCAATCATAACCACTTGTCTAAAAAAAATGGAACACACATATTCCCAAGGCAAGTAGGCAAGTTGGAGGTGGTGGGTTGTTGTATAATTAATCAAACAGGACTGCCACTGGCTGTCTTGTCTTTTCCTCCTGCACTGATAAGATTTCAGTGTTTCTTCAACAGGATACATCAAAATGAACTCGGTGTATTGCTACATTCATGATTGTGGGAATTCCAGCTCTCTGCTTGCTATCATAATATCTGCACAGCTCAATTTTAAAATGTTTGCATGTTATTCTTCAATGTTTCGAAATTAGATATTAAGCTAAAAACAGTAGCTGAGAAATATCTTCATGAGGCTACCTTATGGTTGTGAGCTTGGTTTAAACAAGCATACAGAAAGGCTTACTAGATCAATTTTTGTAAAGTTCTGCTACATACCAACACATTCATAAATACTGTATGTAAAACAACCTAAAATACTGGGAGTTCATTATTTTGTTGTTGATTCTTGGTCCCTAAAACGAAAGGTGGCCTCACGATTAGCCTTCCTTTTAGGTCTTTTTAGACCTTACTGGTTATGACTAATACTAACCAGTTGCCATTTAGCAATGGTGAGTTTTTGTATCCATTTTTGGTTGGCTAGATGTTCTAAATTTTTCACAGTTTTGTAAAAGCAACCCATGTATACATTTTACAGCAGCCTCCAAAAATGATTATCTTTTATTGCAGCAACATTATCTTACTGAGAAGAATATAGAAATATCCTACTTTTTAAATCAGGTGCATTTATTTAATGAATGGTAAAAATCTCACATTATAAAATACTCACTTTCAACGAGGGTGTACAGAGCGGATGTTGTTAGTATTGTTGTCTTGCATGGAGGTTTGCATAGTGACTGAGGCTTTTTTGGGTGGTGTGTAAATGTTTCCCTGCATGCATGGGTTCCTTCTGTGTACCCTGGCCTCCTGCTGCACTCCAGAAACATTTGTTATTTGGTCACTCGAAATGGCCCTTAGGTTTAAGTGTGCATGACTGTCTGTCCTGCATGTATTTTTTTTCCCCTGTTACCATACACGTGATGAGGTTTGGAAAGACAGCAAAGACATCTGCGAAGCTCACTGTCTTGAATAGTGCATGTGCTTTGTGAACAAGGGGGTCGAACCCATACTGCTGAACTGCACATCAGGATGGGGTATGTTACTCTTGCTGTGATGTCACATCTTGTTTAATGTATTGCAGTTTCTTCTAATATTTCAGTTTCTTCTAAATTTGGGGAAGGTACCAAAGGCTTTTCAATAATAAGACCAGTTAAAAAAATCAGGGTGCTACAGCTCCTAATGATTTCAGGCCCATTGGCCTGATATCTGTATTATGTAGAACAATGGAGCGGGTCCTTGTCAGCCATCTTAGTAAATCGGTTGCTGATATGCTAGACCCACTCCAATTTGCATAAAGAAGTAAGAGAGGTACTGGAGATGCTGTGTTGACTCTGCTGAACACAGTTACAAAACATATGATGCGTCTGACAAGCTTTGCTAGAATACCATTTGTTGACTTTTGTTCCGCTTTTAATTAAATGAAAAAGAGGCTCATTGATCTTAAATTTAATTCCAGCCTGATCCTTTGGATCAGGGATTTTCTTATCTTGTCGTCTACAGAGGGTTTGCAGTGGAAGAGACACCTCTGAGGTCTTCACAGTGAGCACTGGTTGCCCTCAGGGTTCCGTTCTTCCCCTTGTACTATTATATCCTTGAAACAAAATTTTAAAATGGAACCAGTTGCCAACCAACTTGTTGAAACTCTTCCACACTACATATATTTAGGCTCCTTTCTAGATTGTTGGCTTGGTTTTGTTGAAAATACTGATGCTGTTTTTAAGAAATTCTCACAGAGACTATCTTTTAAGAAAGCTCAGAAGCCTCAAGGTCAGTCGGCAAACTTTAGAGCAACTATTGAGAGTATTTTGACTTTACATCTCCCAGCCTTGTTTGGTCACTTAAACTGCAGATCTAAGGGCAAACTCTTAAGAATTGTTTCTTGGGCAGACAAAATAGTTGGCAGACCACAAAAAACGATTTCCCAACTGGCTACTGAAAGGACGAGGAACATTGCAAAGAACATTGTATAAGACAGCAGCCACCTGCTTTTTTTGCCAGTTTGAACCAGTGAGCTCAGGAAAGTGTTATATGGTGCCTTTGGCAACCAAAAGAATATACAAGAAGTTATTTGTTCCAAGTGCTGTAACAATTCTTAACCAGTGTAAACGATGAGATCCAATCATAGCAAATAGTATCACAACATTTGTTCTGGAGAGCCGAAGGAAAATTTCCACTATGGTGGACTATAAAGTTATATTCTATTCTATTCTATGCAAGGAAAAACGTATGGTCTGGGAATGAAATACCAGCGAATGCCCCAATAATCATACAAATAATTAACCAAATAATCAGAAAGTTGATCAAGCGTCCAGCATCCTGAGGTGAGTGAAGTGTTTGCATAATGTAGCATGGAATTAATTTGCTTTGATGTTTGAATTGCTCTTTCTCCCCCTCTCTCTCCATTTTTCTCTTTCTCTCTCTTTTCTCATTTTCCTAACACAGTTCCCCAGCTTGTGATCTCACCCACTTGTGATTTCTTATCATTTTAAAATTGGTCCATTTGGGTTCCACCCAGGCATTTAGTGAGTTACCACATGGGACCAACATGATTAACAAACAGGGCCGGGGTGGGGGGTATACTGTAGAAATGTGTAAATCTGCCTGCAGAGGCCTCTATGTGGTGTTCCTCTGGAGCCTTGTCAGTTTATGGGGAGATATGGAAGATCTATGACCAGCTCACAGGGGTGACAAGAGGCTGTCTGAGGGATGGAAGGATGGGTATATATACATAGAGAAAGGGGGATGTTGAAGGTAAAATTCTTGAAAATTTTTATTGGTCTTTTTTTGCCTCTCTGCTGCAAGAAAGCAAAGTTTTTTTTTCAAATGCATAAACGTTGTGATTTTGATGATTGATAGAGAAAGGAAGACGAAGAAAAAGAAAGGAGGAAAAAGGGAGGGGTGGTGGCAGGGGGGGTTTAAACATGATGCAAACCATTTGGAGTTGAGAGCGGAGGTTGCCAGCACAGCCTGCTCTGTTTAAACTGGAGAGGAAGTGACCGTATATACAGCATGCCAACAAACTCTCCCTCTTACTGTCTTTCTGTATCTCCTCTTTCTCCCTTAGCTCTCAATCTTGCTTTTTCTCACACATGGAGATACACAAATCTGACTTGTACACTTTGAGAAGCTCCAGAGAGATTGTGTGCACATGTAGGTACACACTTCGAGGTCAACCAATGGCCACTGGTTAGAGAGTGTTTGTTATTCCTATATTATGTTTCTTTACATCACCATCACCAGCCCCATCACCATTATTATCATTATTACTATTATTACAATCTGGAAGGCTGGTGCGTACATGTACATGGGAGAGAAGAAAGCAGCAGTGATGGAAGAAAAGAGCCAAGAAACAGAGACTAAAAAATGAAAGATTGAGCAAAAAGGGAGGAGAGGAGGTCAGCATTTTCCCTCAACACCCATCCATGACCTAATCTTATTCCTCTCTATTGAGACCTTCCCAGGAATAAGGATTTGTAGAATGCTCTGAAACACACAAGGAGAGAATAGGTTGAAAAGTGAGAGGGAGATGATATAGTGAAGTGGGTGATGAAGGGGTGAAGGTGAAACGGAGCAAAGGAGGAAATTAGAATAAGATGTACAGGGAAGTATGGTAGGTGTGACCCTCATCTTTAAGGATGATTGTGTTATATTGCATTCCGAATTTTTATCACATTTCCTCCTTGAATTGACAAGGATCCTTCCTGCTACAAATTCTTCCACAGTAAAAGTGTGTAATGAACCACCCCATCCCCCTTTTCTCTTAGATCACTAAATAAAATCCAGTGCAGCCAATTTCTTCCAGAGGTTACCTAATGAATAAATACATTCCAATATAAATAATACGGCACAACTACAAACCTAAAAAAATTAGCAAAACTGACATGCTGGGTTAAGAGAGCATTAATCAGAGAATATTTTCATTTATATTTGCCACCCATGCAGGGGACATAGCAAGTGTAAGAGAGAGTTCTCTGTTAAGATTATATTTTTTTTATTGTTTGCTGTTGTTTTATTCGACTTTTTTTATAGTTTTTTTTTTGTAGTGAAAAAAGGGAGTGTCGATGAGCCCAGAAAAAATGGAGGAAAACTCGACTCCAGGTTCACTGTGAGATCTACAAAGAGAGACTGAACAGATATCACCTGAAGAACATTTCAAAAATCTAAGGATGGATTTCTCAACAAGACCTTAAGAAACTCATCAATGCGATCATCTTCAGTCAACGTGATTACTGCAACAGCGTCTTCAAAAAGTTAATAAGACAGCTCCAATTAATCCAGAGCGCTGCTGCTTGTGTTCTCTAGAACTATGAAATTAAAGTTAGTTTAGAAATCACTGAATGGCTTAGCACACAAATACATTAAATATCTATTTCTGTTGCAATGACCTTTCAGACCACTCAGGTCTTCTGGTTCATGTCTACTCTGCATCACCAGAATCAGAGCTAAACTTGGAGAAGCTGGATTCAGTTTCCTGGCTCCTTTAATCTGGAACAAACTTCCAGAAAGATAATAAAACACCAGGTTCTTTTAAATCAAGGCTAAAACCCCATTTGTTTAGAGCTGCCTTTGATTAACAACAACTGTAAAATTCCCACATTAAAAAACAATTTTTAACAAAATCACAAATGCAACAAATGTTGGTACTCTGGTGTTAAAACTTTATGAAACCTCCTTTGCACGCATGTTTAGACAACAAATAACAGGGTTTCCGGGCTGCACAGTGGCGCAGTTGGTAGCACTGTTGCCTTGCAGCAAGAAGGTCCTGGGGTCTTTCTGCATGGAGTTTACATGTTCCCCCTGTGCATGCGTGGGTTCTCTTCGGGTACTCCAGCTTCCTCCCACAGTCCAAAAACATGACTGTTAGGTGAATTGGTCTCTCTAAATTGCCCTTAGGTATGAGTGTGTGCTTGTATGGTTGTTTGTCCTGTATGTCTCTGTGTTGCCCTGCGATGGACTGGCGAACTGTCCAGGGTGTACCCTGCCTCTCGCCCCTTGACCGCTGGAGATAGGCACCAGCCCCCCCGCAACCCTGCATTAGGATGGACGGGTATAGAAAATGGATGGATGGGTACAGAAAATGGATGGATGGATAACAGGGCTTCCTGTACTCAATATGATAAGTGTTAAAATCATATGTACATGCTAGTCTATTTCATATTAAGTATGCATGTAACTGCAGAAAACCATATCAGTATGCACATCATCGCCAAAGAGACGCACACGAGCACATAATACATATATGGCTTTAATAACATGATAGCTTAACTGCAAAACAGAGAAAAACAATTGACCAATACAACCGATGTAATAAAGTTTTATCACATTAAAATTAAGTTCAGTAGTGTTACAGCCTCGGATAAATAAAATAATTAAAATGGGCCTTATGACACAGGAGTAGATGGTCCTTTAGCATCTACTGAATGGCAGGAAGTCTGTGGTTTGGATAGGATACATCATTGATGAGGCTTATTGGCCTGCCAATTAAGACAAACGATCATGTTAATAAATGTAACCATACAGTCAAAGTTTATATCAGAAAAAAGTGTCTTGCTCAGTCACACATTTGTTATTGCATATAGGTTCTAACATCTGTGCTGTAATGAATTTAAATCAAGGATGCTGAAGACTAAATTTGAACTAATATTCTCCTGGGTCTTGTTTGGAGGTTTTTATAAATCAGACAGACCACCTATTGGTGTTTCAGATGTGGTAGGTCGGTCCAGAACTCACTTGGCTGGAGCACTATGGTTGGCTGATCAAATCAAACTTTATTTATAAAGCGCTTTTCATACAAGAAGTTGCATCACAAAGTGCTTTACAGATTAAAATGACCCCACATAAAACCACCTTCCCTTCCCTTCCCACCCCCACAGATTTAAAAGCATGGTCACAGTTATACCCCCCTCCCCCCAACCCATCTCCCATGCACACACACAGTTAAAAGAAAAAGTAAAAAAGGACATTGGGCCGAGTGTAGATGAACCATGCAAGGAAACGCCATCAGAAGAGCCATCTGCCCCGGCAGCGGTAGACTAACAGCAGCAGCCGAGGCACCAACACAGGGCACCCAGTGGAGGCAAGGCCAAGACCCCCACCTCCACCCAAGCTCCACCTGGAGAGCACCCAGGCAGCCACAGCCGACCACCGCTCCCGGGGCAGAGGGCTCCCACAGAGGAAACACTGGAACGGGGATTAAGATAAATTAAAGTATAAAAATAAACAGTAAATTAATGTGCTAAGATTAAATAGTGAAACTGATAAAAATATAATCATATAAAACATGCAAAGCAATTAAACAAACAGTAATAAATAATAATCAGTTAAAAGCTAAGCTAAAAAGGTGAGTCTTGAGCCTGCTCTTAAAAACATGAACGTTCTCTGCAGCCCTGAGGTCCTCTGGCAGCCTGTTCCAGAGGGGAGGGCCATAATAACGGAAAGACGCCTCGCCAGCCATTCATCCTATAAAACATTGTGTAGCTAATTGGTTTATGATCAATTCCAAATTAGTTCCCTGTGGATTTAGTTCAAGTGAGAGGCTGAAATGAATGAACAAGGTTACTTGGCAGTACAGAAGGTTGAAGAAGTGCCTTGATCTATCATATTTATAATTCAGAAGGAATTATATACAAGTAAAACAGAGGAAACACAAGTATTTAACTCTGCATTTTTCTTTCGAAAGAAAACATATTTCTATTGGAGCTACTGAAAGAACATTTATATAAGGCTGTGAGAACAAACAATTCACAAACACGCACACACACACACACACACACACACACCCACACGGAATAAGGTTTGTATGAAGACAAATCATAAAAGGAGAATTTAAAATGACCAAAACTGTGTAGTTGGCATTCAGCCATGACGCTTGCTCTGATATGTCACAGATCTTATCAGCAGTTTATTCAGTTAAAGTTCTATCCAGAATGAATGATAACAAAAGCTGTAAAACGCTTCGAAGAGCTAAACACGCCCACATATGCATGCGTTTCATGTGTGTCAGTGCCGCTGTGTTTCTGGTGGCTCGACTTCAGGATTGTGTCGAGGCTGTTTGTAATAAATGTGCCCAGTCGAGTGGGCCCAAAGAGATATATCACAAACGGGAGGGGAGAAAGAGTGCACAGGGGAGGGAAAAGGACGGAACAAATGGGGGTGAGACGGGAGCAGAGTGGGAAAAGACATGTAGAAAAGTATAAAGCAGAAGGGGGGAGGTGGATCGATTAATAAGGAAATAGAAAAAAAAACAGGGGGGCAGGGGGCTGTTTCTCCTGGGCCCGTTTCTGCTGGGCCCTACTATGTTTCCCATTATGTAAGCCCTGGTCACCGGCAGCATGCCAGCAGGCAAAATAAAAGAGTCTCTCTGGCTTGGCATGGCTTGTATTTTCCTATCCTCAGCTCGGGGTCAGGGAGGGGTCAGGCAGCTGGATGGGGCGCTGGAGGGATTGTGGGGTCTGGGCTGGCCTCCAAAACCCAAAAGGCCCAGGGTTCAAGTACCAGCTGAAAGCAATCAGGGGGAAATCTGGGAGTGCCACAGCTGCTCGCAGCAGCGTTGTTTTGCGGCCCAACTCTTTCTCTCTCTCTGTCTCTCTCTTGTCCCACTTCTGCACTCCCTCCGTTGCTTGTCCCCCCTCCTACTTTTCTTGACAGGTTTGCACACACGAAAAACTGCATACTTTAAACATCAAGCCAAAAGTACACTTTTGCTGCTGTGTATGTGGGCGCACGGAGCATTTGTGTGTTTACATCTGCATGCTTTTGTATGTTTGTCAGTTTTTAAGTGGGGTCACTGAAAAGACAAAAGGGATAAAACAACAACTGATGTCCAGTCTGCTTAGACAATACCCAGTTGTGCACCACAAGACTGTATAAGTGTTTCACCACATAGCATCTTAGTAAATCCTCATGTCTGCTAATATGTCAGTGTGTGTGATTATGTACATTTTACCCAGTCAGGTCAACCACAATTTAATGGGATTCAATAGTACCAATCACAGGTGTTTTTGATCACAGTATTTCAATAAACACACTGCAAGCATGTTGTGTCTTCAATATCAGAGGTGCCAGCTTAAAAGGAATTAGGAAAACATTTTTTGAGGCATAGGGGTTGAGTTTTCCTCCTCTGGTTTTAGTCTGATCTCTTCCTCTAAGGGCACAATGAATGGCCAAAAAACAAAACAAAAAAACAATGCTCAGTGATTTATTCCATCTGTTGTTTGTCTAGGATGACAGCTGCATCCACAGGACAGTGGTTGGTGAACCAGTGAAAAAGGCTTTGACAATAATTTCATTTTTAATCCTGCACCAACTTTAAAAAGGTTAACACCATTAGGTGTCAAACAGGGCTGAGCTATTAATTGTAGAGTGCCTTGTAAAACTTTTTTCACCTTTTGAACTTCTCATTTTGTCAGGTTATAAGCATACATTTTAGTATTTGTTTTATGCATTTTAGGTGATAGACCAAATAGATAGACAGACCAACAATTATGGTGAATGGTGAATAAATGGTTAAACTTGGTGGTGACAGCATGATGCACTGTCAGATATTTTTCTTTAGCATTGACAGAGAAAATGGGACAATGGGTGGAGCCAGATACTGTACAAACCTATCCAGCAAGATAATGACCCTAAACATGCAGTCAGAGCAAACTAGGATGGTTTCGGTTTAAGACATTTTAAAGTGGAACTGCCCAAAGTGATGAGGACACTTAAATCTAATCAAGGATGTCTGCCAACTAGGGATGGGCATTCGATTAAACTGTCTTCATCGATAATCGGGAGAATTAACGATCGATTTTCGATTAATCATTGATATTTTTATATTAAAATTCAGTGTTCATAGGCTATATTAAAATGCAGTGAGAATAGAAAAATAGCCCGTTTCCTCATTACAAATGGGATACCTCTTGTGGAAGTTAAACGAAATTAATTCAGGTAGTTGCACAAAGAAAATATGCGCTATAAGCAGCGGAGCGGACAGCTAAAAGACGGTACTCATTACCACAACTGACGCTCATATGTTTTTTCTTCTCCAAAAAGTAAAAAAAAAAAAAAAGTTATGTTAAACAATAACTTAATAAAAAATATATAGGCTATAATACTTGTAGGTCTGATAGTTTTGTGTTAAATTTGGCAAAAAGAGTCGAGGAAGAGGATGAGCGAGATCAGCGTACCTAACAATGAATTAGGCTCATTAACAGAGTAAAAAAGACAAAAACAAAAGAAACCGTAACTTGTATACAACTCTAGAATCAGTCTACTGATTTTTGTTGAATCATCATCAGGTGTCGCATCTGACCTGCAGCGCCGAGATCACCTGCTGTGAGGGGACAGATGTCGCTGTGATACACATACCTCCGTGCTAACCTGGCAAGCCTCTGGAATCTTGTTTAATTAATTTTATACCAGTCTGTAGGGGTGCAATCCAGGGGTGGCGGAGCCTCCCTCAGAAAGTAATCGGTGAGTAAGTTTCTCTGCTCGTTGTGCATCGCGGCTCCTCCGTGCTAACACCGACTTGATGCTAGGTTGAGGCCAAGAGCAGGATGCTCCGCTTCTAACCAGGGTTGAAGTGCGTTCAAGTACTTATACACAGTTTCGCAGTGTTGGCAGTGAACTGAGACCTTTTTTTTTTAGTCAAAGTGGTCCCACGCCACACTTTGCTGCGACCTCTTCATGACAATGCTACTTTTGAAATACAGAGAAACTTGCAAGAAACTGAGTCGGCCTGTGGGTTTTATTTTCATTCATCGCCCTCATGTGGTAAAGTGTTTAATTACTGCCACATAGCAAAATTAATTGCATTCCTTCAAAACTCACACTATGCAACAGAACATGCGTTAATTGATCGGTAAAAAAAATGTCATCGATGAAATTCTTAATGATCAATTAATCGATTGTCGATTAATTATGCCCATCCCTACTGCCAACACTTGAAAGTTGATGTTCACAGATGCTCTTCGTCCATTCTGACTGAGCAAGACATATTTTGAGAGGAACTGTGGAGCTGAATACCAATAAATGCCCCACTTTAATTTTTTGTAACCCATTTAATATTCTATTTGAAGCGCACAATTATGCAGTACTATCATATAAAAGTCCATTGGACTTTTATATGATAGACTCAGTGCTAGTTATGTAAAGAAAACATGTCCATGCCATCTGAGGGAGATGATAATATGCTACACATGAGTCTTGTCATAGGCAAATGGTTGTTTGCTTTGTTTCAAGATCCATAAAGCAACAAATGTAACATAAACATCCTTGAATATAGCCATTTGTACTGTATTGTGCAAAAAAAAAGGCATTTGTTGTTGTTCTGGTGAGGTTCTAGCGGATAGTAACACCATCATGTGTGGAACAATGATTTTAGGATATAGCACACTAAAAAAAATTCTTTTTTTGCATTTCTTAATTCTTTTAGCAGTAAACATAATGGGGTTGTTGAAATTGTAAAATGCTCATGTTAAATTATAAATAATTGGTCAGGGAGAACAGTCAGCATTGCTCAGATTTCGGTTTTTTTATATTTTGATGTAATTTCTTTAGACATTCAGATTTTGGGGAATTTCTGCAATCTCCCAATCATATGGGAAAAATATCCGTTTAAAACAATTTTTGCATTAGAGCTGAAAGGAACTTATTTCTTACACTCATCAACAGAGCACTATAAAGTTTTCCCCAATGCATAAAAAAGTGTGTTTTAACATTCTGTAGGAGCTAGTATCCCCATTAAGACACTTTAAGTTCTTATTTTATTAGCAACAAGGCTTACCTGTGGAACTCTACATATTAAGATCCTCTTATGAGAAACACTCGCCTTGAAACCTCTCAGCAAGAGAAGGGAGCACAGGGCCCATTAGACTTGCATCAGAGCCATTCATCTTATAATGGGCTAGAGATAGAGCAGAGTGTCCAACAGAGCCATTAAGCTCTGCATAATGTTTATGAGGGGTCATGGATCTCCATTATGTCTTGCTTAATGTGCACAACAGATTGTCTCCTGTTGTATATCCAATGAGTTGGCACTGGTGCCTTTTGCCAGAGCATGAACTTTCTCTTATAGATGAACTAGGCCTACAATCACCTTTATCAGTAGTATTCCATGTGCTCATTTCTTTCAACTTATGCCCCACATCTAGACACCTGGTAAATGGAACGGAGGACGGTTAGGTGTCTTGAGGAAGCCAAAGGAATAAAGCAGCAGTGTGATTGAAAATGACAAAAACAGAGGAAGTGATATGGACAGAGAGCCAGCCAGCTGAGCAAAGCTCCAGACACAAAGGGTTGGAATGAAACACACAAATGTATGCACACAAGCACACAGGGTCTCCAACACTTGCTCTCTAATTGTCCAAGAAAAAGGGCAACTGACAGATAATGCTTAAGGCTTGTGCCAGAGGAGACACCCAAAGTCCATTTGCAAATTTGTTCTTTGCTTGGAGTGACGGAAGGAGCACGGCTGGCTGTCGTCAGCCTGGTCCAGAACAGGAAGTGTGCTGGGGATAAGGCAGCCATGTGGCAGGATGTTATGGATTTCTAATTAGGGCAATTCATCTGTCAGCGAGGGCATGCTTTCACTGGAGTTTTCTCTGGCCTAATGCTTGCTAGATCTCAGTACTTCACACTCCCAGATTTAACCAGGCTTTTTCTTGTGCATTCTGCACCCGGTGTGTGCATGAACATTCATACACTGCTCTGGTGATCTCAAAGCTTTTGTGTGGCCAGCATAATTATTTTAGGACTGGCTGCAACAAACAAATCTTTAAGTCACTACCACCAAATCAGCCAAATGGTCCAAAATTATTGGAGGGCATCCCCTGAGACCAGTCCTTTTTTGGCAGTGTAAAACTATGAATGAGATAAGGACTGGCCAGTACAAGAGTGAGAGGGTGGGAGTGAAACAAGTTGTCTGGGGACCTGAAAATGCTATAACGTAACATTCCCCTCAAAGTGAGTCTTGAACAGACTGAACTGCTCTGTGGGCAAAAACTTATAATGCTCCATATATGTTCCAGTGTCCTGCTAACTGGAGAGCTCCCTAGGGAGAAAACCCTGCTATTGTGTTAAACCAGATATCCTGCTGCAGCTCTTTTGGACAGGAGCTGATAATCAGACAAATAAACAAAGGGAGGTGTGCTATATGTCTAACAAGTGCGTACACATGTGTGTGGGTGTTTGAAACAGTGATTGCACCAAACTATTATTTTCAAGATTAGTGGATTAGAAATGCAATCATCAGAAAAATATCTCTGCAGATCCCTTTTATCTTACAAATTGTGAGTTTTTCTTGTTATCTACAACAAAAAGACTTGTTGTCTGGGTTTCACAATCTTAAGAAGTCTTAAAACAATGGATAGAAAGATTGCTAAAAAAAACATTTCTTGATCAATCCTTCAGGATTTTCTGCAGATCCTTCTAACTTTTCTTTAAGTTTTGTTGTTTTTTGCTTATTTAGTTTTCGTTATTTTCAAGACACTTAAGTCTGACCAGTAAACCATTTAAGTATAAAAAACTCAGAAACTCAAGGGATGAACCATTGTTACAGTCAATGTAAGAATTAAATTCAAATTGGATCTTTAGGTATTTGGAGAGGTGTGGACTGGAGTTACATGACTTGGACTCGAGTCAGTCTTGAGTCATCCATTTTGTTACTTTAGACTTGAATTGAAAAAATGTTTGAAGATTTTGACTTTACTTGGACTTTTACACCAATGACTTGGTACTTGACTTGGACTTAAAACTACTGAATTAAAAAGACTTGATATTTTACGCAATATCTATTATTTCAAAATTGCACACTTGTACGTCATTTGACTCATCCAGTCTAAACAAACAGAGACCATCTCTCTGTATGCATGTGAGAGAGCTGCAGGACAGCTAATCAAATTAGTAGATAAAACAAGCCATCTAACCCTTTGTCTCTCTATATGGCGCTGAGCCGTAAGTGACACTTATGCCCCTAAGAACCCTAAGAATCTTTTTTTAGGGGGAGATCATAAACTACAAAGTAGTTCACAAAAACACAGTGCGACATGTAAAAACATGAAAGAAGAGAATCATAGAGGGAGACGGAAGAACATACAAATTCTTTTGACATCTGAAATTCTACAAAAAAAAACGATAGGTAGTACTTTTTATAATTGCAAAGTTGTTTTAAATCAATGACTCAAAAGACTTGAAGTTTAAGACTTTGTGCTTGACTTGAAATTTGCCTGTCTTGACTTGAAACTTGACTCGGACTTGCCTGTATTTACTTGAGACTTGACTCAGGACTTGAGGAGAATTACTTGAGACTTATGGGGTGTTCACACCAGTCAGTGCGTCCAGGCATCAATTCGCTCAAACGGACGAAAGTTGATGCTTTAAAATTAAAACCCAGCTGCTTGCACACTTTGTAGTCTGCGTCAGCGCGTCATGTCAATACGTCAGGATGTCTGCGGATACAAAGAGTCAACGTGTCTGAGCAGCAGCTGCGCCGACGCGCGCGACTTCCTGCGGGGCAGCTTGAAGCGTAGGTACCATAGACTTTGCATGTAATCTATCTGCCCTGCTAGCTCGACACGCTGATTGATGTGAACGCCCCTTCACTTGAGACTTGCAAAACAATGACTTGGTCCCACCTCTGGGTATTTGTATTTACTTTATGCACCTAGCTGGTACATTCTGTTACAGAGACACAATGAATTATCATTTCTTTAGCAAAATGTATTAAAAACACAAAAAGAAAACAAGCCTCTTGCACAAAATAATTCTCCCAAATAGCTGCAAAGAAAAGTCCCTCTTCCAGCTACCACTGGCCTTTCCTTATCCTTTTTTTTGATATGTTTTCAAAGTTGGAGCTCAGAAAGATGTCACACCTGAGATGAATCCATTCTACCTGCATGTTGGTAAACCAGTCAGAAATGCTATTTTGATGCTAATTACTGTAGCGATACCACAGATAAAAATGTATTTTTCTTCATTTAGTACTATGAAGGAAACATTCACAATTGAGGGAGCAAAGTTATGTGTAAACCATTGATTTGATGAGATGCAAACTGTCAGAAGTGACAATGACAAATGTGCAAATTATCCTACATGATGAGCAGCCATAGTAGGCATTGAACTCAGGCCTGTTCAGAGATCTCCAATTTTCCCAATTTGAATTGTCACTTAAGAGGGTGTTCTTGTATTTCCAGTGTGGAGTTCAACATTTTTGACTTTGGAGTACAAATAAACACACCATGAATCCCCATTTAGGCCAATCATGTCCAGATGGGAGCTTTCATAACTGAAGTTGGGCTTTGTGGAACTATAGGAAATATGAAGTGGAACTAATTGAACGTAACAGTTAGCAGTGGTGGGCCGTCAGGGCTAGAAAGGCCCTCTATGCTGGCCTAAACATACTCAGAAAAGTAAATGGATTTTGTTGTAAATTAAATTATTCTCCCTGGTCTGTTCTCTTTATGTCATATATCATCTTGGTTGCACTGCTTCCATTATTATATATTAAAGTTCAGTTTTAATCCAGTCATACTTCAGCTAGCTTGTGTTGTCAGGTACTATCAGGCTGAGGCCTTCAGAATCAACAGAGCAGGCTCCTGTGCGCTATGATTGAACTGACTCAGTCAGTTATGATAGCCAATCAGCTCTCGAGTCTGTAACACCAAGGCCAGCGAGAAGGTCTTACATTAAAATTGACATTTACGCGTCCTGTGATTGGATAAGCATTCGTGAGAGTCTGAAAGGCATTGTTTTTGCTAAATATCTGAACTAAACTCCGAGATTAGTTAGCGACCAACAGCTACCGGTGTTTTTTGTTTAACCCACGATGGCTGAAGAAGGAGAATGGATAGATTTGCTTGCAGATATACTTGCCACACCATTTTCAAGATGGACCTTTCAAGAAACACATCCGTACAGACACACCTTTCAGCATTAGCCTCCATGTCCACAGAAAAGAACTTACTCATATATCTGAAGCGCACAGATAAATTGTACAACATTGAGGTCTTGAGAAAAGAAAGAAGTGAGTGCAAGTGTAACAACTGCTTAACTGTAACACTTTAAAACCCAATCAGACAAGTAAATAGTAGTTTATAAAATAATAAATGGACCACTAGGTTCGGCTAAAGGAGCACTGTGGAGGCTTAAATGACACAAACAAGCAAAAGTTAATTTTTAACTTATGCCAGCTTTATATAAGAAAGAAAATACACAAAGTCTACAATACAATTTACACCTCGTCTCAGTGCAATGAGAACAGTTCTCAAATAATTCAAGTTTTGGCCAATACTAACTACCGTGTTTTTCACAACCTATTAAAATTCCACCGGATTTGTGCTACTCATAGATATGTTCAGTTCACAGTTCCCTTCACAACCAATCTCAGAAGAATTTGAGAATTTTTCTGTTTAAACCCACACAAAATTTCAAAAATTAATAATATTTCAGTCCAAAATTTAGAAGAAATGTCAAAGTCAGTCACAGTCTACTAGCCCAAAAATAAAAGTCACTGGAAGTGTGTAGGCAGGTGAGGGTGTGGTTGTTTCTGGCCTAGCGCACTGCAGGCCACAGAAGAGAGAAAAAATAAATAAAAATCACATCCAACGATCATCTCAGATGAAGTCCCTTTCTCATTAGATCCAGGTAGGAAGGCTCGCCATCCAATCTCCAATAAATCCACTCCCAAACAACCGTCAAGAAAATCAGGGTGGGGAAAAAACCTGACCTGTCAGACAGGCTCAGAATATTTCTTATACAAGTCCATGTTTACGATGCATTTAGCTTCTACTTACTACATTCTGCTTCGACATGACTGACACCGGCTCAGGAGCAAAATATATATCAAGTGTAATATCCACCAGAATCTCTAACAGTATAATCTTAAGTATAAATGAAATTGGCACACAAAAAGAGGGATTTATACATTCAAATAAAAATGAAACTCATTAAACAATGTTCAAACTGGTTAGACATCTTAAGTGAACATTCACATACAAGTATAAATTTGCATAAGACTTAACAGTGATAGAGCTTACCGATCTCCGAATGAATTGAGCTCAGGCAGACAGTGTGACAACACCAAGTCTAACTTGGGGACTCTACAACCGTAATAACGGAGACTTTAAATTTTAACATATCAATAAAACATTTTTCAGTCACCAATAACATTTGAATTACGCATTACCTTGGTCTTTGGACGAAGATGGCACAGGACACAGTAATCTGAATCACTCGCACTGCCAGGCGAGGCTCGAGCTAGCGTTAACACGAGGCTGCAGCTATAAGCAGCAGACTCTTAATCGTAGCAGCTTTTAACTGCCAGCTGCTCTTGTAGCAACGCCGAATTTCTTCTATAATCCTCCGACACTATTACAATGACTTTACTACATTTTTTTTTATTTGTAGCTTTCTCCTCTAACGCGCCACAACGTGGAAAACTTCTGCAAGCAGCTCCACTGACATGTTGCTTTCCTCTACCAGAACCGGAAATAGAAAGGCAGCATATACTGACACTAAAAGAAATATATATATTTTCTATATATCAATAAATTTTATACATAAACATTGATCATCTATATTTATGTGGATTACGTATAATTTTATTTGTAAATAATTTTATACGTGAAGATGGGTCATCCATATTTATGTGGGTTACACAAGCATTTTATTTGTATTTTTTTATATGTTTTTAATATGTTTATGTCATTTTATTTCATTAAAGTGCTTCCGGCTTTATTGCTGTTTTTACTTTATATGCTCTGTCTGTGTCTTCACCATAGACTGTATATTACTGGACGAAGCCTCAGTGACGTCACCCATTGGTTTCTGAAGAGCAAAAATGAAGCCAAATGGGCTGTTCCCACCGCCGCCATCTTGTCTGTGTCACACGTTTCGTCACTGCCAGAAAATACAAAAACGGGCAAAGAGGTGGAGCTGAGAGTGGCGCTGTGAGGGCGGGGGCGGATGATTGACACTCTGAGCCGATGTAGCCAGGAGCTAGTCCTGGAGCTAACTGAAGCTAATTGAAGCTAACGGAGGTTAGCGGGCGCCTTTAGCCTGAAAGCCGCAGTAAAGCAACTCTGCTACCCTCCTCCATCCAGGCTGTAAATACAATATTAAATCAGTAAGTTAACATTTAAATTTAAATAATTTATTCAAATGAAATTATCATTAACTTAATGCAAGTTTTTAACTTAGTTATTAATAGTGTAGGAGATCTATTTAGTCTATGCATGAGATACATGATCAAGCTAAGTTAGTAAGGATAGTTCACCTATCACCTATTTAACCTAATTGTTAGTGATTGTACTTCCATGTAGGATCTCCCAGTTAAAAAAATTGTTCCCACAGCTATTGTAGATTAGCAACAGCTAATATGACTAATTTCGATCCTAGTCAATTCTGCAATGTACGAATTTTACTAATCATTTATTCAATTCAATTCAGTTTATTTATATAGCGCCAAACAGATGTCATCTCAAGGCACTTAACAAGAAGTTATTTCAATACATTTATACAAACATTCCAATCAGTTAAAAAGTTTCCTATTTAAGGAATCCCAGCAGATTGCATCAGTCATTGGCGTGAGGTTGGGCCCTGTTGATGCAGACTTTCCAACTACAGCAATCCTTCAGCAATCCCTCATACTGAGCAAGCATGTAGCGACGGTGGAGAGGAAAAACTCCCCTTTAACAGGAAGAAACCTCCAACAGAACCAGGCTCAGTAGGAGCGGCCATCTGCCACGACCGTCTGGGGGTTTGAGAAGACAGAGCAGAAACACAGAAGGAACAGAAGATCTGATATAAGAGAACTTTCTATGTTACAGAAAGTAAAAAGTTAATAACAGGACACAGTGGATGTTCAGTTACTGGGAGGATCATCCCAGTCGATGCTCCCCGTCCAACAGGGCATTGCAGCCAAGCAGGATACCAGACCAGGTATATCTTCTATGGAGAGAAAAACACTGAGAGAAAACAAAGTTAACAGTCGAAATAACAGAATGTACTGTAATACAACTGGAGAGTCGTAGGAGAAAAGGAAGTAGCAGAGTGAAGAAAATTGGTAAGTCTGTCCTCCAGCAGTCTAAGCCTATAGCAGCATAACTACAGAGATAGCTCAGGATGACCTTAGCCACTCTAACTTTAAGCTTTATCAAAAAGGAAAGTTTTAAGCCTGGCCTTAAAAGTAAACAGAGTGTCTGCCTCACGGACTAAAGCTGGGAGCTGGTTCCACAGGAGAGGAGCCTGATAACTAAAAGATCTGCCTCCCATTCTACTTTTAGAAATCCTAGGAACTACAAGTAAACCTGCAGTCTGAGAGCGAAGGGCTCTGTTAGGAACATAAGGAACAATTAGATCTCTGATGTATGATGGAGCTTGATTATTAAGGGCTTTGTTTGTAAGAAGAAGGATCTTAAATTATATTCTGGATTTAACAGGGAGCCAATGAAGGGAAGCTAAAACAGGAGAAATGTGATTTCTCTTTTTAATATTCATCAGAACTCTTGTTGCAGCATTTTGGATCAACTGAAGGCTTTTAATGGCATTTTGTGGACTACCTGATAGTAAAGAATTACAGTAGTCCAGCCTTGAGGTAACAAATGCATGGACTAGTTTCTCAGCATCCCTCCTGGACAGGATGTTTCTAATTTTAACAATATTCCGGAGGTGAAAGAAAGAAATCCTAGAAACCTGTTTAATATGAGATTTAAATGTCAAGTCTTGGTCAAAAATAACGCCAAGGTTCTTTACGTTATTACTGGGGGGCAATTTAATGCCATCCAGATGAAGTGATTGACTAATCAGTTTCTGTTTAAGAACTTCTGGTCCAAAGACAGCAACTTCTGTTTTGTCAGAATTTAAAAGCAAAAAGTTTAGGGTCATCCATGTTTTTATGTCTTCCAGACATGCCTGTAATCTACCTAACTGACTGGGTTCATCAGGATTTATGGATAAATATAGTTGTGTATCATTGGCATAGCTGTGGAAATTTATCCCATGCTGTCTAATGATTCTACCAATTGGGAGCATATATGGTGAAAATAATTGGTCCAAGCACAGAACCCTGTGGAACTCCACAAGTAACCCTTGAGAGTGAAGAAGATTTATCATTTAGATGAACAAACTGGAATCTATCAGACAAATATGATTTAAACCAGCCTAGTGCTGTTCCTTTGATCCCTGCAACATGTTCAAGCCTTTCTAAGAGAATATTATGATCGACTGTGTCAAAAGCAGCACTGAGATCTAACAAAACCAGAACAGACACAAGTCCATTATCTGAGGCCATGAGAATATCATTAGTAACCTTCACCAGTGCTGTTTCAGTGCTATGATGAGCTCTAAAACCTGACTGAAACTCTTCAAACAGCTCGTTATTGTTTAAATGCTCACAGACTTGATTAGCAACAATTTTCTCAAGGACTTTGGATAAGAAAGGAAGGTTAGATATAGGTCTGTAATTCACTAAGTCATCTTGATCAAGGGAAGGTTTCTTGAGTAAAGGTTTAATTACAGCTATTTTAAATTCCTGTGGTACGTATCCGTTTACTAAGGATAGATTCATCATATCCAAAATGGGGCCAGGAACCAAATGGAACACTTCCTTAAATAATTTGGTTGGGATTGGGTCCAACATACAAGTTGAAGGTTTAGATGAGGCTAATATTTTTGATAATTCCGAAAGCTCGACTGAATCAAAACACCCTAAGCACAACTGAGGTTCTACAGTTCTTTCCGATACTGCCTCATTTACTGAGGAAGAAGTAATCATGTTTGGGAGGATGCCAATGATTTTATTTTTAATAGAATTAATTTTATTTATGAAGAATCCCATAAAATCATCACTGCTAAGAGCTGGGGGAATAGTTGGCTCAACAGAGCTATGACTCTGTGTAAGTTTGGCAACTGTACTAAAAAGAAACCTAGGATTGTTTTTATTCGCCTCTATTAATGATGAAAAATATGCTGTTCTAGCTTGTCGAAGGGTCTTTTTATACAGCAGTAGACTGTTATTCCAGGTGAAATAGGAATCCTCTAGGTGTGTAGAGCGCCATTTTCTCTCCAACTTCCTAGTATTCTGCTTTAAAGTACGCAACTCTGCGTTGAACCAAGGAGTCAGCCTCCTATGGCTAGCCACTTTCTTTTTAAGGGGGCTACACTATCTAATGCCAAACGCAATGAGGACGTAACGCTGTGAACCAGACCATCAATTTCTGAAGGGTTAGAGATAGAATTGCTGCCATCCACTGTGTTACTCTGAGACACTGAGGAAAGTAAGAATGGAACAGATTCTTTAAAAATTGTTACAGCATTGTCTGATAAAGCTCTACTATAATGAAATTTTCTTTCAGATTTAAAATGGTCAGTTAAAGTAAATTCAAAAGTTATTAAGAAGTGGTCAGACAGGACCGGGTTATGTGGGTGGACTGTTATTTCCTCACACTCAATACCGTATGTCAGTACAAGGTCCAAAGTGTGTTTACCCGAGTGGGTCGATCCCTGTACTTTTTGAGTAAAGCCAATTGAGTCTAAAATAGCATTAAAGGCTGCATTTAGGCTATCACTTTCAGTATCCACATGAATATTGAAGTCCCCCACTATAATAACCCTATCAGTTTTGAATACTAAATCAGATAAAAAATGTGAGATCTGATCCAAGAATTGAGAGTAAGGGCCTGGTGGACGATACAAAACCACAAACAAAAATGGTCTTAATGATTTGCAACTTGGATGAGGAAAATTAAGGGTTAGATGTTCAAAAGAACTGTTGCTATCAATTGGTCTGGGACTAATTAGTAAATCAGAACGAAAAATGGTTGCAACTCCTCCTCGCCCAGTATTTCTAGGAATGTGAAAATTTAATTGACTGGAAGGAGTTGACTCATTTATACTGACATAATCCTCCTGCTGCAACCAGGTTTCTGTAAGACAAAGGAAATCAATGTGATTATCACAAATCAAGTCATTTACTAACAAAGTCTTTGAGGAGAGAGATCTTATGTTTAATAAACCACATTTAATAGATTTATTTTTCTGTTCAGTCAAAGTTGTATTTATTTTTATGAGATTTCCATAATTTGCTTTTGTTGGCTTAACTTTTAATCCATTTAATTTTGGCTGTGGGCAAGACACTGTTTCTATAGGGTAATGGGGGGGTAACAGTACAGAAGCAGCAGAGAGGTGGGTTAAACTAGGACTCTGCTTCCTGGTCTGGACCCTGGGTTGTCAGTGTTTTGGAGGATTAATAAATTCGGCCATATTCCTAGAAAGAAGAGCTGCTCCATCCAAAGTGGGATGGATGCCGTCTCTCCGGATCAGACCAGGTTTCCCCCAAAATGTTCTCCAGTTATCAATGTAGCCCACATCGTTTGCAGGACACCACCCAGACAACCATTGATGGAATGACAGCATGCGGCTAAACATGTCGTCACTGGTCCGATCAGGCAGGGGAACAGAAAAGATTACAGAGTCTGACATTGTTTTGGCAAACTTACACACCGAAGCAACACTAATTTTAGTGACCTCCGTGAAAAACAATCTTATTGTATTTACGCTTATCTTTAGCCAGCAGTTTCAGGTAGGATTTGATGTCGCCTGTTCTGGCCCCTGGCAAGCATTTGACTATGGTTAATGGTGTCTCTAATGCCACGTTTCTGACTCTGGAGCTGCCAATTACCAGGGTCAGTTTCTCAGCGGGTGTGTCGCTGAGCAGGGAAAATCTGTTAGAAACGCGGACCGATTGGTGGTGGCCCGGTGGCTGGGTCCTAGAACTATGCTTCCTACGTACAGTCACCCAACCAGCCTGAGGTCCCGGCTGCGCGGGCTCTACCGGAGGACAGCTAGGGGGTTCTACCCTTGTTGGCTCCGCGCTGGCTAATGGGCTTCGGCTATCTGCTGGTTTTTCAACAGTGCGGAGCCGTGCTTCTAATTCTGATACCCTCGCCTCCAAAGCTACAAAAATATTACATTTATTACGGTTACCATTATCACTAAAGAAGGCAGGAAAGAAACTAACATCTGACAGAGAGAGCAAGAGAGAAGAGAAGAGTTAGAGACAGGAGAAAGAAGAGTAGCCATAGCCGCAATGAAGCTAAGCTAACTGAGCTAACGAGACCTTACCACCCCAAGAAAAGCTGCGTGAAACACAAGGAGTTCCCAAAACGTAAAGTACACCACTACAAAACGTGTGTTTTAGTGTGCTTGTGTGTTAAAATAACCTAGAAAGGCCTCAGCACAGAGAAAATAAGATCAATTCAAGAGAGTCTGAACACCAAAGTTTACAGGGAGCGCAACAGTGACAACAGGAAATGACGCAATACGGCTTGCCCACGTCGAATCAGCTCTTATTGAGGTCTGGGAAGGGATAAGTTGCACTTTAAGTAAGACACTTCTGTTTCTTTTTATAGATTGTTTACCAGGTCACAATGGTTGCATGCCTGTCCTCCACAACAGCCAAACAAAGCACTTCATGTAGAATTTTAACAGTATTATACTTTCAACCGATAAGCCACACCTGTGCATCTGCCATTCATTATGCTAGTTTTTTTCTCCATAGCCATTTGGGTCATTGGAAACAGCTATGTCTGACATGGTTCTGAGAGAGCTGAAGAAACCATCGGAGGAAACGTCGGCATCCCAGACGTCCGTATCTCCTGGTTTGGCTGGGGGGGCTGAGGTGGAAAGGAGGAAGAGCAGCTCTAGATGTCCTCATCATCAGCTGTGGTGGAGATGACATGGGGATGGTCAGCAGTATCCAGTTGGTGAACATGATGATGGAGGACCTGCACCAGCTTTACCTTCTCCACCCTCAGATGTCCATCATCTTCTCCTCCATCACCCAAAGGCGTTGATAGAGGGCGGGTGTAAACCCAGCAAAAATAGAAAAGGCCAGCAGGTTTGTCAACAGTGTTATGGCTTCCAACTGGTGTTGGCCAGAGGGGCCGATGGCGCGATATGGCAGCCTCGCTTCTGTCAGTCTGCCCCAGGGCAGCTGTGGCTATAATCATAGCTTGCTTCTACCAGTGTTTGAATGTGAGAATGAATGAATAATGGAGTTGTAAAGCGCTTTGAGAGTCTTGAAAAGCGCTATATAAATGCAAGCCATTATTATTCATTATTATTATTATTATTATTATTCCTAGTTTAAATCCTGCCATCTTTACGCATCCTCACATTAGACATGACAGTCCTTTTGAACAATTGATGTTAAAGCAAAAATTATAAATATAATCCTGATCGTTATGTCTAATGTGTTGTTGGTGTAGTTTTTTTATTTCAACAATTACATCTGTTGCCATAACACTGTTGACAACTCTGCACCCCAAATGTTTTATTCTCTATAATGACTGAAAATTCTTTCAACAGTATATAACAAGGGAAGAAATAAAACAAAGTAATTAATCAGCCAAATGCATTTTTGAATTTGATAAATTCCTTCAACATCTCAAAATTAAAATAAACCTTGGTGTCTGCAATATTACAAAGCCAAATCATACTTCTTATGCGGCTACAAAACTATGATTTTTTTTCCTGAAATGGAAACAATATCTGTGTGAAAGAAAAACAAACTTCATTCATTTGTTGTTTATTTAATCAAAAACAAAAAACGGACAGCACCTAACGATATGAAAGAAGTGGCATTAAAGATGATGCACATATAATGTTAAGTACTTCTCCTTATGATGTTCCTGTAGTTTTAGGCGATTGATATAATCTGTAAGAAAAAAAAAACAATGTATATTAAAAACTTAAAATTTCAACATTGCCCGTCTTAGTTGGAAACCCCCTCACCACAACAAGACAAACGTGCTGTAAACAAATGAACACACAGACATAACACTTATGTATGTATAAAAGTACAACAATGAAGGTGAATCCCATATGACAGCATATCAGAAATGGTTAATGCCTTAACTGACAACTCTTATTAATTTTTAAAAAGTAAAAAATCTCTGACAACAAAATATGAAATATATCTGGAGTTAGTTGGGAAAAAAAAGTATTTTTTTGTAAACAAATGGGCCTCTAAGATAAGGCTGCTTGGTCGATGGGTTGAAATGATCAGATTTCTTATCTACTTTACATGTTAAAACCGTCAAAATAATGCACAACTCAATAATTTTGTCAAATAAAATCATGAAGCCCAGTTTGCCCATAGCTTTTACTAAAACTATGTGAAGTTTGAATAAATCAACATGTAAAGTAAATAAGAAATGTGATCATTTCAACCCATGTTCGACCAAGCAGCCTTATCTTAAATGCACAACATCTTAACCTGTTCAGTTTGTAGTTTCCCAGCGTTGTTAACTCGCTACTTTGCTAATTAAGGAGCTCAGCTGCAGGAGCTTCATCTACAAAATAATGTACAGAAATATTATTTTACTTACCGAAAAAAATGGAGCAGAGACTTCTTGGACGGTCTGTTTTTGCAATCAGTACCACAGCAAGCCATCTTTGTCCAATAAGTGCACGATTTATATCTAAACACTAATAAAGTTTGCTGATAGAACTGATGTTCAAGTTCAGAGAAAGGATATGGCCAAAGTATTAACGTGAGTCCCAGGCTGAAGGCCTTCCCCGGAGCAAACGGGGGGGGGGGGGCAGTCTATGGCGGCATGCTGCTAGCCACTGTTAGCCACCGTTAGCCACCAGCCTTAGCGCTGACGGACCTGTCAATCAAAAGGACACGCCCCTAATTATTCATAATTTCAAGATTAAATTATGTCTAAACGGATGAGTTAGAAAAAAATTCACCCCCCTCAGAGTTGTCATGACGATAAATCTGACCTAATAAACCTAAAATGGTTTTTTGAACCAGGCTGTGAACAGGTTTATTTCTGCTGGGAAGTTGGCCTTTTTAACATTGGAGTCAATGGGAAATTGCTCCTTTCTGGAGCCAGCCCCCAGTGGATGAGGGGTGAACTGCAATTTTTGTTACTTCCGGGATGGCCTCAATTCTGAGCGGCGGAGTTTGCCCCTTGGTTTTACTGCTATTTTTATTTTACATCTTAATCATGTAAAGCACCTTGACTTACCTTGTTAAAAATGTGCTTTACAAATAAAATTGCCTTGCCTTGCTAATCAATCAATGGTGACCAAATAAAATGGGAAAAATGCTACAAATTCCAAAATAAATTCTGATCCAAGGCAATTTATAATGTAAATAACGTGGTGTGTCCACCTGCACCAACATGTTAAATTGTTTTGCTGTTGCATTTTCTCCAAAGCAAATGTAAATACTGTGTTTGCTTTACTTTTTATTTTTATTGAATTGTTGGTTTCGTTATTGCCTCGTTGGTATCTTATATGAAAATACGATATCACTGAAGGCCTAGGGGCGAAATGTACGGCCTGCCACTGACAACTAGAATCAAGTTGGAATGTATAAAGTTGATTTAGAACATGTGTCCAGGATTGAATTGAATTAGGTTTTGAGTTGTCAACTGAAGACAATTTTTTTAAATGTACATTTTTAAAACATTTTTTGCAAACTTCTGCATCAGAACAGAGCCAAAAGCAAACAGAAACTTACTGATGAGAAGGAGCTATCAAATAAAAAGTGTGGTATATAGACTAATTTGGATACTGCCTCCAAACATAAAAAACTAAAGAAGAAACTTATTGCAGATAAAATGATTTTATAGAAAGCAGTAAAGATGGACAGTGAGCATGCATAATGACAAAACCCAGTAGTTAAGAAGTGACAAAACAGAAGAGTGTGACAGAGAAAGCAGAGAGAGCCGAGTAAGGATGAACCGAGTGATGGAGGAGGAGGTGGGGGTGGAGGCTGTGCGAGGCCGGGAACACAGAGCAGCGGCCGGGGGGATGTTTAGATAGGTGCAGGCTGCCACTAGGAAGTCCACGCTCCAGTATAAACAGGCCGCCACACAACCCAGCACTCCCAACTGTGGGAGAAATCTGCCCTGAGACGCATAGTGTGGTGCTGGCCAACAAACTGAAGGAGGACGGGAGGGAATGAGGGACTGGGTGGTGGGGGAGGCAGGGGAGGATGGGTACACGACCACTTTGAGATCCCTGCAGAATATATACACAGCTGAATCTGGCCGCTGGACCCATTTCCTCTTGCTTCCCTCTCTACAGTCTGTGCGCGACTCTTGAGGCCATTACAGCTGCTCTTATCTCAGTGTAATCTCTACCTCACTCCAAAAATGTACACACACATATAAACTCACACTTGGAATACAAAAGCAAGACTTTATCAGCTACATGAAAATATAGTGCCTAACAAATGTACCCACAACCCTTGAACTTGTTCACATTTTCTACGTTTTACAACCTAAAAATCTACAATGTTTTTTTTTACTTTTTTATAGTTCAAAACAACAACATGTTGTAAGAAAAAATACACAGTTTAATATTTTTTAAATACAAATCTGAATCTGCATTGAACTCCACCAATCTTTCTTTCAGCTATGACCAGCTTTCCTGTCCCTAATGAAGCAAAGCATTCCCACAGCATGATGCTGCCGCCACCACCATGTATTACTGTGGGGATAGTGTGTCATGGTGCAATGCTAGTTTTGGATCTATTCTGTTCTACTTCCCCATGGCTTGTGGCAAACTGTAAACGGGACAAACCTGTGCTGTGGGTGTCCGCAGCTCCTCCAGAGTTACCATGGGCCTCTTGCTTCTCTGATTAATGATCTTCTTGCTGTCAGTTTAGTTCTCAAAGGCCAGTGCCGCTACTTTTATATGTGTCTCTGCTTCAACACACCTACAGATCAGATAAATTGTTCATTAGCAGTAATACTGAAAAGGCAATTCAGTGTTGTATCGGGGACACATCTAAAAGTTGTAGGGCACTGGCTCTCAAGTACACTCCTGGTTAAGGTAGACAGCCATGTCTTAGTGGATCTGTAGGCTGCCATACTTTTTCCACTTTCAGCTGATGGCTTTAGCAGTCCTCTGCAAGATGATCCAAATTTGGGAAATTATTTTTAAATCTAACCCTGCTTCAAACTTGACAACTATATACCTGGCATGTCATATGTGTCCTTTGGTCTTAATGATGCTGCTTGATCACTAATGTTTTCTAACAAACGTCAGAGGCCTCCACACACAGCAATAGTTACACTGAGATTACATTACACACAGGTGGATTACTTTCTAATTAAGTGACTTCTGAAGGGAGTTGGTTGCATTTTATGTTATTCATAGGTATCAGAGTAAAGGAGGTTGACACACTGATATTTAAGGGTGATTTAGAGAATCCAATAAATAGAACAGTCATGTTTTTGGACAGTGGGAAGAAGCCATATATATATATATATATAATATATAATATATATATATATATATATATATATATATATATATATATATATATATATATATATATATATATATATATATATATATATATATATATATATATATATATATATATATATATATATATATATATATATATATATATATATATATATATATATATAAATGGGTTGGTAAATCATAGCTGGTCTTCCTCTACCTTTTTAACAATTGTTTTGTTGATATAAGCTGCACATGTAAAGTCTTCGATATTTGCTTTATTTAAGACATATAAGGCACTGTTTGATATAATGATATATAGACTTTATTTTGCTAGAAATAACAAGGCACTATCGCTAATGTATATTGCTTTATCAGTTGCAACAGTTTTCAAATTGACAAAATAAGATCTTTCTGACTGTTGAACAAATTACTCAAGACCACTTAATGACTGATTTAAAAACATTTTTTACAATGATTTTAAAACTAAAGCAATCCACATACAGTCGCAGCTATGAGCTCTCTGACATATTTCTTGTTTTTGTATCACACAAATGTTTCATGCTCTCAAATACATTTAGATACAATACAAAGAAAACCTCAGTAAATACAAAATGCAGTTTTTTTTAAAGTTGTTTTGTGGGGAAAAAGCAATCCAAACTAAACTGGCCTTATGTGAGAAAGTAATAAATACATCCATAATATTGTCTGTGCATTATTCCCGGTTTTGTCTGTTTTTTGTTTTTTTTCGAATACTGGGATTAAAAACTTATAAACACTAGAAGTCACACTCATCTCTTGTGGTTTTCATGTTACTCACAGGGTTTTCAGGGGAAATTCCTTTAAATATGAGAACCAGCACAAATCAGCACAAAGGTGAAGAGAAAGTTTAAGCATTCCATAAAACCAGACTTAACAGCAAACCCCTCCATCACACACAACTATTTAAAGGTGACATCATGTCCTGCCATGTAGAATGCTGTCTTCTGGTTTACCTGAAGAAGAAACTCTCTTGCTCACATCTTGTACACACATGCACACACGCGACAGAAAGATTACTCCCTTCAAGGGAACCCATCTGTACCTGGCCCAGAAACCTTGGAGCTTAATACAGAGAAAGGCCAGTCTTCACCATGTTTAGTCTGTTCTTCTGTCCCTTCAAATCATGACAAGACCCATGAGAGGCTGTGAAGTAACTGAGGAAACTTATAGTGACATGATAGTTACACAGCTCTTTTCTTGTAGACATATATCCAGCACTCTATTTACGCTGTCTCTGACAGAGTTAAATTATTTTACGTGCAAAAAGTTTGGTAAAAAAAACCTAAAGCCAGTCTGAAGTTAAAAGATTCTGTTTTTATGCCTATAGATTTACATGATCAAATAGTAGAAATTAGACTTGGAAGTTGACAGGTTACCTTTAATAAACGTAATATTGAATCAGCACAAAGACACTAAACCACATATCCAGTTCATGAGACAAGACAATGCCTTAAGTTAATGCGAGAAGAAGGAAACAAAGATTCCTCCCTTTTTGTTTTCACAAATAGAATTTAGATTTGATTAATCACAAATTACGTTGTACAGAATCGCTTTTCAGTTCAGAATTTTTAGGTCCAGGTTTGAATAATCACATAAAAAAACACCAAGTACTTAATCTAAAGATGATAGTGATGTTATTATCCCACTGTTTACAAGTAATTTTTTTATCACTGCTTTCTTTTTTCTATCAAGTGTCCAGAGTGCTGCCAGATAATTTACCTAAAAGTGGTGAAGGCTTCTGCTATACTTAATGTCATGGGTTAGTCAATTGTCAAGCAGTTTGACAACATATTTCCACTTAGGACAATAAGTACTACTTCCTTTAATACTTCATAATAAGAAATACGAAGGATGACAAACTTAAAGCACTTAGGCTTAGTCAGAATTAGCTCTTTCAGCCTTAATAACATTTATTTAAGTTTTTGAAACAACAAAACAAATATGCTCCATTTCTTAATAGAGAAAAGAAACAGTGTCGTGATTAGTAAGCATCCATTATATATACCGTCTATCCTATGCAGGGTTGTGGGGGGGCTGCTGCCTATCTCCAGCAATCATCGGGCGAGGGGTGGGTTATACCTTGGACAGGTCGCCAGTCTACCACAGGGCAACACAGAGACACAACAACCACGTATGCGCACACTCATACCTAAGGACAATTTAGAGAGACCAATAAACCTAACAGTCATGTTTTTGGACTGGGGGAGGAAGGCGGAGTAGCCGGAGGGTCCAACACATGCACAGGGAGAACATGCAAACTCCATGCAGAAAGACCAGAAAGGCATTCGAACCCAGGCCTTCTTGCTGCAATCAACAGTGCTACCAACTGTGCCACTGTGCAGCCCAAGAACAGTAAACGTAAATGAGAGTCCTTCACCTTACCAAGTAGGTTTGTTCCTACTCAGAGATCATTATATCACAACATAGGGCTCAAAACTGGGGAGATTAAAATGTTACACATGGTTTTAACAGATAGAATTAAAGACACAACTTAGGCCATTAAAACAGCATAGTATAGCAAATTAATTTAATACTTGTACAATTTAGAGGCATTTTAAATATAAACATATACATTTGATGCAATTAAAAAATATATTTTTTTTCTGTTTATCGTATTCTGATACTGATATTCATTTTGTTAAAGAAAAAAATCAGTTCAAACAAACAAAAAAATGTCGACAAATCCTGGAAAACAGCAGAACAACATTTGGGGCAGCACAAACCCTCACTTATCACAAAGATCACCCACATGACTCTTATGTAAGAATGCCCCAATAGACAAACAGCGGTTTTGACAATTTGGTGTCCTATTTTCTGTGGGTAAGCCGAAGTTAAACTTGCCCAAAACAAACCATTGGCGGCCATTTTTGAGGTACCCTATGCAGGGGCAACAGCATGTTTGCCATTTGGGTCAACTTGGTGGGTCACATTTGAGTTTTCCCTTTGGAAGCATACAGCATTTTTGCCTTATTTTATTCCTTGTGGGAATCTCTGTGGGCCTCCCATGGTGGGACCTGACAAACATTTACTCACACTGGCCTCGAATGTATCAGTCCATACCATCCCTTTATGCATTTTGGGGAAAAATTGTGGGCAACTGACAGTGGTACTTTCCACAAACAAAAATGATACCATGCACTTTTTATGACAGTAATTATATTTAAAATAGTTATTCTTTGTAAATGAGGTAAGTACATATTTGGTTGTCTTGCAGCTGGATAACGTAGCTCATGGATATTGTAACATTTGATCTGTGGTCTTTAAACAATGTCAGAGGTAATTTGCAATATATTGCAACTCAGGAGTGATATTATTGCATTAATTGCAATTAATTAATTACAGCCATATTCATGTTTTTTTTCACATTAATCACATTTTTTGTCTTTAATTTGACTGTTTCTGCATGCAAGTTTCCTTTGGGGTTAACCACATCCTGAAGTGGACATCAATTGCCTGACACTTCCGTTTTAGTGGAGAGGGCAAGGGGAGTGAGCAAGAGGAGAAGCGGTGAGATGCAGACAGTGTTGCCAACTTAGCAACTTTGTCACTATATGTCCCTGGCTGCCACTGTCAATTTAAAGTTTCAGCTCCCTCCACAGATTTCTGTAGGATCGAGATCGTATGGAGGCTGGCTAGGTTACATCCAGACCATATGTGTTTCTTCTTCAGCCACTCCATTGTTGCTTTAGTAGCATATTTTGGGTAATTTTCAACCTTAAAGACTATTCCACAATCCATATGTATTGTTCTGATTGAGGGAAAAAGGTTCTCATCCAAGATTTGATGGTAGATTTCCCCATCCACTGGCCCAGTGCAGTGAGGGCCCCTAGCCATTGCCCCTTGTTGCGCTTTTATACATTCTTTAGTCTTGTCCAACGTGATAGGGAGATTGGAATGCTTTCTGAACTTAACCAGTTAAGGTCAGTAGTATTTGACTGATTAATTGACAGATTGTAATTTGTGAGTAATATGGCCACATAATTAATCTTCAGAAATCAGCACTGCTAGGGATAAAATATTTACAGTAATTTTCAGACTATAAGCTGCTACTTTTTTCATACGCTCTGGACCCCTATAAGAACAATGCAGCTAATTTTTAGATTTTTATACAGGCTAAAGGCCTCCAGGGGGCACTGTAGCAGGAACCGCAAAAGTGAGACAGACGTGGAGAAAGATTATGCAGTGTCAGTAGAAGACACTACTGATAGTTTTGATGCACACACCATCATGGAAAACATTAATAAATGCAGCATTTAAGTTAAAGGCAATCAAGCTGGGTGTCAAAGAAGGAAATAGCTAATGCACTTAAGCTTGGCATCAATGAATCAATAGTGAGACATTGGAGGAGGCAACCGAAAGAAATGAGTCGGTGTACGGTGTAAGACGACAAAAGCTTTCAGAGGACATGAAGACACTGAAGAAGACGACTTAAGTGGCTTTAATGAGAAAGAGGATAATGAAGATAGCGACCAATGACTTTTCTGGTAGACTAAAGTGTGTTTTATTTTCTAACCAGGCATGTTACCGTCGTGTTGTGTTGGTGCTGTACTGTCGATTTTCAGACAGAGTTTGAAAAAAAGCCTAGAAAAGCACTGCACCAGGGCCCTTACTCCCCCCATCCCCATGTTGTTATCTATTTCTAACTTTTGGTACTTTTTCCAATAAGGTGTCCATTAAAGGAGTCATAAGTAGTAGGCTAGTAGGCTAGTAGGCTATTACCTTGGATACCCACGTTCTATTATAGTCTTTCAGGCCCTTCTAAAAAAGAAAAGTTTAAAAAAAGTGAAAAAAATAAATACAGAGCTCCTCTGACCCTTATTTATGAAGGCATTATTGTCTCATTATTGCAGGCAAGTCTCTGATTGTTGGAATGGCCCCTTTTTCCAAACAGAGCTCGAGTTCGTACTTTGAATCGGAATTCAGTAACGGCGGCGCTCGACTGAATATGAGGGGGAGAGGAGCAGGGCGGGCTTCATGCAGCATAGGTCTGCGATGTCCATATATGGTATATCCTACGCCGACTTGACGTCAAGTCGGCCAGAAATTTAACATTGCATATTTGAGTGCGCATCCACGTGGGCTGGTTGACGAACCCAAGGGTAAACAAACACTTCAAAAAAACGCTATCGGCTTCCCGGCCAGTGTATAATCGTTATGCAATCATAACATAAATATTTTCTTGTGGAAAAGTGAAAATTACAGGTCACAACTCCTTTAATGAAACGCATGACTGCGCTCTTCCAGCGGAGAGCGGAGATTAAGGGCTGCTGCATGAGGGGAGCCGCTTGTGAGCTCTCTGACATGGGAGAGGAGTGGAGGCTAGCACCGCTGGTTGGTGGGTGAATACGTGCTTCATGTCGGATCAACCCCTTAATTTAGTCAGTTGTTGAAAATTTAATCAAAACCCATCCATAACATTTTGAGTTATGTTGCTAGCAGACAGGCAAACAAACAGAAAGACAGACAGGCATGAAAACATCAGGCTACTTCCTGGTGGAGGTACTAAAAAAATTTTCGGTGCACCTTCTTTCTGTATAAATATCTCATCTTACAACATGAAAACATGCGGCTTTTATTTAGCAGCTTGTACAAAATACATTTTCTTTTAAAAATTTAGCTGGTGCGGTTTATATTTAGGTGCGCTCAATGGTCCAAAAATTACAATATTCAACTCAGTTATGTGGGGGTTTTTTTCTGGATTTGTAGCTGAGGCTTTTGTTTCCTTACTTTGAAATTTAACTATGTTGTACTTTCTTAGTTATACTGTCTACTCAAAGCAATTGCATTCACCAAGATGCACACATATACTAATATTTAGATTGGTAAACAACTTGTTGTAAGGTGCCTTGCCCAGGAACACAGCTCCATGTGGCATTGGAGGGACCTAGAATCGAATCCACAACTTTCTTACTGCAAGGTAGCCACTTTTTTCATGGAGCCACAGTTGCCTTGAAAAAAGAATGTTCATCTCTTAGTATTCAGTTCAATTCGGTTTATGTGAGTTGTATGTGAATATTACGTAAACTTAGTGCGGCGGGCGTACATGTCATTTCCCCAAACAAATGCATTATTGCAAAGATGGTAGACCAAACAGCAGATCTACTCGCAGGGCTCGTTTTTGTGATGTGTGCAATTTTGCGCTCACAGCGTTCCCTGCCCCTCTCCCCTTTTCCCCACCACCCCACACCCCTACAGCTTTCGCGGAACATTACCTGACTGTCTGAATGCAAACACCATACCGCGAAAAGTCCGCTCTTGTTACTAGGTCTTCATCCGTAAACAACTTCTGTCTTGTCAGAATTTAAAACCAGAAAGTCGTCATCATTTGTAAGTGAACAAATCAGGATGGGAACAAATGCCTACCCCACTGCTATTATAGAATTATTGCAATGAGACAGTGACCAATATTTGAGCAACTTAGACCTAAAAAAACCAGAAAATAAATACTAAGTGAACAGATGATGAGCATGCTGCCAAATGATAGTATAGACAAGAACAATTTTAGGCAGCTAATATCACAACTATATATTATAATAAGTGTTCTGGTAAGAACCCCTTGTACATTTCCCAGTCCAAAATTTCTGCTTAAATTTTTTTGCTGCACATATACTTGCAGCTGAACGTTTTCTAACATAACAAAAGCCCATAACTTTTGAAACTGACATGACTCCATCAGACCAATGGCTAACGCTTCACTATTGAGACTTAAAATAACATGGCTCAGTGCCATTTTTTTTCAAAAATTCAGATAAAATTCAGAGAAAGACCAGATTAGTTGGAAGGCAGTTGAAAAATTGGGAAATACATGGCCAAACAAAAGCCGACCCACACCCAGCCTAACAAGTTGATGCAAAAATACACACACTCACAAAGTGGATGCCAGTAAACACTAACAAGACCAGCAGTTCTTCCTGGAACAGCCCCATGAAACAGCTGTGAGTCCCAGCAGAACCCGACTCTCCCACTCACTGGGCCTCTTACAAGCCAACATACACCCATGCCCTCACACACTGATATACATACCACACACACAACACATTGCACATGCTTTATATGTTCTCAAATGTAATGTTTATAGAGTACACTCATGAACAATGGTTCTTGAAACTAATTTGTTTTGCCATGAAAATGTTTATTGCACAGCAAATAAAAATAACTGGAAATTTGTAATTAACTAAAGAACAAGGTCTTCTTTGTTTCAAAAGGAAACTTATCAGAACAAACAGAAATCAAATGTGAGGTGCCCCAGGGCTCCATTCTGGGGCCCCACTTATTTAATATCTACATGCTCCCACTAGCCCAGATTATAACAACCAATAAGATGAGCTACCATAACTATGCAGATGATACTCAGCTCTACATCAAAATGTCACCAGGTGACTTTGAACCCATTCCAACCCTAAGTAAATGCATCGAGCAAATCAATGGATGGCTGTGCCATAACTTTCTCCAGCTGAACAGAAACAAAACAGAAGTAATTACTTTTGGACCCAAAGAGGAGTGATCAAGATTCAGCACACATCTTCAGTTAACCCGTTAACGTTCCAAGGGCCCGCGGGCGGCCCTTGGAACAGCTGATCAGGCCCGAAATCTAGGTGTAGTAGTGGACTCAGACCTGAACCTCCAGGGTCACATAAAGGCAACAACAAGGTCAGGCTTCTATCACCTGAAGAAGAGTTCTAGGATTAAAGGACTGATGTAGCAACAGGACCTAGGAAAACTCATTCATGTGTTTATCTTCAGTCGGATTGATTACTGCAACAGTGTCCTCACAGGTCTGCCTTAAAGTCAATCAGACAGCTGCAGCTGATCTAGAATGCTGCTGCTCACGTCCTCACCAGAAGCAGGAAAGTAGAGCACATCACCCCAGTTCTAAAGTCCTTACACTGGCTCCCGGTACCTCAAAGAATAGTCTTCAAAATGCCTTTACTAGTTTATAAATCATTGAATGGCTTAGCACCAAAGTATGTTGAAGACCTACTGTTACTATACCAACCCACCAGACCACTCAGGTCCTTTAATTCCAGTCTACTCAACATCCTTAGAATTAGAACCACACATAGAGAAGCAGCTTTCAGTTTCTATGCCCCTCTAATCTCGAACAAACTTCCAGATTACTGCAAAGTTAACAAGTTCTTTTAAACCACGGCTAAAATCTCATCTATTTACAGCTGCCTGCGAGTAATGTTTTCATGTATCATATGTTTTGTCTGGGTCATGCTTTATTGCTGTTTTTACTTTATCCTAAATTCATATAATGTTTGTCATATGCTTTGTGTTTTATTCCCATTTTCATTTTATCCCCTGATCATGTAAAGCACCTTGAATTACCTTGTTATTGAAAGTGTGCTATACAAATTAAATGACCTTACCTTGCCTAAACATGCATTTATAATATAAGTTAAATTTTGTCTTCTATAAAGCCTCTTTACAAACAAAAAAGGCCCTCTAAAGAGTTTCCTGAGCCACCAAAGAAATTATTTTGCATAATCCCTTATAAAGATAATTTTTGATTAACTTCAAACTGTTCTAAGATGGTCCTTATTATTTTTTACAAATTTGTTGAAGAGTGTTTATCTAACTTTACATAAACAACTGCTTTTCCACCAGCCCAGAGAGAGCGGAAGAAAAACAAAACTATTTGGCACAATGTACCCGACTATGAACAAATATTCATTTTGGGATCATATATTCCAAAAAGTGACATTTACCTCCCAGTTTTTAACATTATTACTGGGTAGCTTACACAGGGCTTTTACTTACTAGAACAATGGAGAATCAACCTCAGGTGATACATCGGTCCTATTTTTTTCAATACAGGACATACAAAGTATAAGAGGAATTTAGTGGAACGGTAGTGCAACATTTTCAGAGATTTAGGTTGACAGTCTTCCATTCATCCATCCATTATCTGTACCGGTCTATCCTATGCAGGGTTGTGGGGTGGCTGGTGCCTATCCCCAGCAGTCATGGGGCAAGAGGCAGGGTACACCCTGGACAGGTTGCCATTCCATCGCAGGGTTGACAGTCAGTTTGCATAATTTTCTCAGCTTGGTAACAAGTTTAATCTTAAAATTCCAGTTTCTTTCAGAATTGCCAAATTAGACATTATGTTGGTGAACATTTTTCACAATTTTAATTCCAACCTTGTCCTCATTCTTTTCATCACAACATACCTCCATGTCCCTAACATTTAATTCAAACTTTTATGAAACATTTTGGCATTCCAGTTTCCAAAATAAGTTTTGAATCTCTGCAATCATAATTTTGTACTTACATTTTTATTTTTCATAAATTCAACATGTAAAGTACAGTTTCAGCGCCATATTTGAATCTCTGAAAACGTAAGGCTGAAACTCTATACTTTACATGTTGAATTTATGAAAAATAAAAATGCTAGTACAAAATTATGATTGCAGAGATTCAAAACTTGTTTTCAGACTTTCAAAAGTTTATTTCAGGCTTTACATTTTCAACCACTGATTTTCAAGGTTTCAAAACTTTTTCTTTCGGTTTCAGATTATGTCAGCGTTCTCACTTCATAACCAACTGTCCTGTTTTCCCCGGACATGTCCACTTTTCACGTGCTGTTCGGGGCTTCCGGGGGATTTCCTAGATTGATGAAAATGTCCTGGTTTTCATCGTTTTTAAGGGGACTAATAAGCATACTTAAATTGACTGGTGCGATGCATGCAATACGACACATTTCCTCTCATCTATCGTTTAGATGCTTTCGTGGATGGTTCCGAACCGTTTCATAGACGTAAGACAGCGGGCTGTGATGCGCTGCATAACTTTGCCCTTGGCCTTGCTGCATGCACGGCGTTGCGACTGTTTACAAGATATTAAAGCGCAAGTGTAGCTTTACAGACAAACAGAGCTGGCATATGTGTTGCTTTTTGTGACAAAAGTGGCAAAGATCTAGTACATGGGTGCCCAATCCTGGTCCTCGAGATCTACTATCCAGCAACTTTTAGGTGCATCCCTTCTCATCACAGCTGAATCAAATGAAGGCCTCGTTAGCAGGCGTCTGCAGAGCTGACAGACTTCTGATAAGGGAATTGAACAATTTGATTCAGGTGTGTTGGAGCTGGGATACATCTAAAATTTGTAGGATGGTAGATCTCGAGGACCAGGATTGGGCAGGCCTGATCTAGTAGGTCCACATGGAAACGAAATCTATAACAATAATTAATCTATACTGACTGAGGAGGATGAAGATAAAATCTAAATAAAATGGAGCAGGCATTATGTTTTTGAGACTGCTGGTTTTTAATTTTATTATTACATTGAAAAGAAAATACTACCTGCTTTCTCAGAATGTTATTTCAGATTTTTGTTTCATTTTTGTCCAGTAAAGCGGACTATACTGTTTATCATTCATTTTCTAATTCGGAAGAGTAATTATTTCTTTTATTCATTCATTTCTAGAGATTTTAAAGTAATTTTTGCACTTGTGAAAGCCTATCTGAAGTTTGTTATTAAACTGTTCATACATTTAAAAAAAAAAAAAGAATTATTCACATTTGTACTATTTTATGTAGAAAAATAATTTTTTGGGGAACTCATAGTCATTCCTAAGAACCATAGCAGACTTACAACTTTAATGCATCACACATTAAGTGGCTCAGAGCTACAGCTGCCTGTGATTATGTACCTGGCCAGTAGGGGGGTTTGTGTTCACATGAAGCCCCGTGAGCAGAACCCTTTCTTGAACCAATTGGCTGAAGTGGTTCAATGTCCCATGGGGCTTCATCTCACCATCGCTACAGGGTCCAGACACTGTTATGTTGTCATTATTTATATTCTATTTCTTTTCCCTTGTTCATTCCTTTTTCTTTTGGTCTAGTTGTTAACATAATTACAGTCATTCAAAAACCTTAGTACAGCCTGTGGTGTGGAAGAGGACCCAAATGCAGAAAATTTAGGAAATAAGAATTTAATCAACAAAGGAACAATACACTTACAAAAAAACCTCAGGGAAACATGGAGACCAGGGAACGCAGAAAACAGACAGGAAAGATTGACGACGAACCAGCGAGCAGTGACTGTCAGAGGAAGGCTTAAGTATACTGAGGAGGTGTGTAAGTGGCAGGGAGAAGGCTAAGGGCTAATTAGGGGAAGCAGTTGCAGGTGAGAGGGAGAGAGCAGGTGGAAACAATCAGTAGCTGGGACAGAAGGTAGAATGGCTAAGGAAACTGAGAGGAAGGCCAAGAGCAAAGCATGAGGATTAGAAAGAGGACTATACTAAAGAGGAATAAGGACTAACTATAAACCTAAGAGAAACTGGAGAGCATTAGAGGGAAGATAACAGAACTGAGAAAATAAACCTACAAGGAATAATTCTTTAAAGAGGGACTAGAAAGATTAATTAAAAATAACAGAACTAACTGGTACTAATAATGGATAAGTATCAATAGGAACTTAAGAAAATAAATAAGGGATGAACACAGACATGAGTAACCAAACATAAGAGCACCAGAGGGTGAAAAAACCGAGTGGAAGGAAAACCTCAAATTCAAAGCACAAACACCCAAGCAACCTAACACATTCTTTCATAGTTTTTTGTTCTTCTGACATATTGGGACATATGGATATTTAATATTAACTTCAAAATACTGAAAAGAATAATAATATAAATAAACAAAAAAACTGAAGACAAAATCTTTACAGGCCTCACAATTTTCTGTAAAATGTAAAAAAATAAGCTATTTCATGTGAGATATATTACAAATCAGAATAGGCTTTTGTATATGAGAAACATTAGTTTCATTTGTACATGTAAGTGTTGCATGTATTGAAAATGCAAAACACATCATCTAACAAAAAAGGATTTTTGAAATTTTACATCTTTTTGCCAGTCAGCCAAAGAACAATCATGAGTTCATCTGTGCAGGTAAACTTTATCGTTTTTTGACAGGAATTTATGCCTTCGTCAAAGTTATCCATGTGTCCTTTAAAGTTTATTGCATTTCTCTCATGAAGTAGATTTGCGGAATTTTATCTTGTTTTACAGTCATGTGTAAACCTCTCCTCACGTGTTTGTACATTCAAAAGGAAGTTCTGTTTTTGCTAACATATTTCAATTGATTGTGGCATTGTTGCATAATGCTTTTTCCTGTTCAGGAAAGTATTGTTGACATGTTTCGATACAGTCATAAACCGCTTATGAGTTGGAAAGCATGGTCTTTTAAATATGTACAGATCGACATTATTAGAAATTATGATAGTGAAAATAAATAATACAAAAAAACAAAATAATATTAAATAATTCAAACATTTACTGGATTTCAGAGTAGTTCTAGTATGGCCATGGATTGTTTGAAAATACACTTGTAAGCAGGTATTTACATACAATGTATAAAAATACATCTTTTTTTTCTCACAGTAACATTAATCAAACTCAAGTTTTCCTGTTTTAGCTCAGTTACCAAAATGAATCCTAACTTCTAAATGCAAGATTAATGAGCAGATTTTCCTTTTGATAACTTTTGTTTACTATCTTTAAATTTTGTATCTACATCCATACATTTTAGTATTAGGTAGAATTGCCCTTAAACTTTGTGGCTTGTGACAAATGTTTTGGTTATCTTTCCTCAAGCTTCTGACAGTTGTTTGCTGGAATTTTACACATTCGTCCAGCTAGGACTGGTACATCTAAGGCAGGGTAGTAAACTACCTTCCTCGCACACACCTTTTCAGCTCTGCATATACATTTCTGTAGGACTGAGATTAGCATTTTTGATGGCCTTTCCAAAACATTGACTTTCTTGTTCTTAACGGTGTTTGTAACCAAATTTGTGAAAGGATTGGTGTCATTGCTCATTTCGAAAGCCAACTATGCCCAATCATGAACTTCCTGGTGGATGTCTTGAAATGTTGCTTTAATATTTCCACATAATGGTCTTTTCTCATCAGAGCATCTATTTTGTGCACTAATCTCTCCAGGAGCAAAACAACCACGTAACAGGAGGCTGTGGGGGTATTTTAGATGGTGTTCTTGGGCTCAAAGGCTTCCTCCTTTTTTCTCCAAGTGTAACAAAGCTCATTATGACCAAACACTGTAAATTTGAGTTTAATCTACCACGTTGCCTTACCGTCCATTTTCCACTGTGGATAATGACAGTCTCCTTCCAGTCTAAATCCAAAATCTTCACAATGGCTCTTGTTTTTGTTCTGAGGTTGATATGCAAGTTTTGCCTCAAAACACATTTGTCGTCGAGACACAAAACCAATCTAATTTTTGAACTTTTCCCAAGCTGTTTATACCTGGAATTGTTTCAACAGATGAATGTTGAATCTTCAGGCAGCTGGAAATTGTACCCAAAGATGAACTGATTTGTGGAGAACTACAATTATCTTCCTTATATCTTTACTTTGGATTTTTTCATGATGTCACTCAAGTATCAGTGTGTTTTGGGAGTTGCCTTAAAGTACATCCACAGGTGTGGACCCATTCCCCAAAGTATTTAAAAGCATAGTGATCTCAGTGTATAGAAACTTCTGACTTTACAGAAAGTAATGAAAAATCCGTCATGTCAGACGATAGGAAAACAATGTTGTTTCTTATTCACTGTATATAAATATTTAGTTTCAACTGTACATGTCATCAATTCATCCTTTCTGTTAAACAAAAAAAAAAAAAACTGTTCCTCACAAATAACTTTTTTGGCCAAGGTTACACACTGCAATGTGTAATCTATATTTTCACATTTAGTCATGTTGCAAATACAAATTCCGATAGATATTACTGAGATTTTATGTAATAAACCAACACAAGTAAAGAGCAAATAAAAAATGAAAAAGTATGGTGTGCACATAAATTCTCCCGCCAAATCAATGATTTAAAGAACCAAGTTTTTGCCGCAGTTAAATTTACAAGTCTGTTGGGCTTTTGAGATTCAGATTCTCAATTGGTTTTAGGAGTATTCTCCAGATATGACTCATATACATTGATGTAAATTATTCCATTGCAGCTACAGCTGTATGTTTAGAGCCATTGTCATGCTAGAAGATGAACCTCTGCCCAAGTCTAAAGCTTTTTGTAGCCTCTAAAGGGTCTTCTTTCTGGATTGTTTAAACTGTATTAATGGGAATGTGAATGGATTTCTTAGCTCTTTCTAGTTTCCTATCAACACAGTTTCTTTGAGCTTGAAATGATGTGCTCAGGGTCACTGAGTGTTAAAAAAGTTAAACTTTGGTCTCATCTGACCAAAACAACGTCTTTGACATGTTTGCTGTGTCCCCTACTGCTTGTGAAAAACTGCAAATGTAGCTTCTTACAACGGCTTTCTTCTTGTGAGTAAAGACTATATGAAGTGAACAACTAATAGATTCAGTTACTTGACCACTACTTGCAGCTCATTTAGAGACACCACAACAGGCCTCATGGCTGCTTCTTTAAATAATGCTCTTCTTCCGTGCCGTGCCAGTTTAGGCTAACTGTCATGTCTTGATAGGTTTACGCAATCCATTTTTGGATAATAGATTGGATATGGGATTTTAACAAAGCTTGGGTTATTATTTTACTGTTTCCTGTATGCTGTGTTTTTTGGTCTTCATGATGGTGTTTTTTCACTAATGTTCTCTGGCAAAGCTCTGCACAATACAGAACCATCACAAAACAGCTGTATACACTACACTGAAATCAAAATACACAAAGGTGGAGTTACTAAATAGATTGCCTTTGAAAGCATTTGGTTGAACTGGCTTTAATTTAGTAGTATCAGAGTAGAGGGTTAAACACAAATGCATGCCATACTTTTCAGATTTTGTTGTACTTCACAATTATGTAATACTCTTTGTTGGTCTATTACATCAAACATCAATTAAACCTTGAGGTCTATGGCTGCAACATCATAAAATGTGAAAAAGTTCAAGATGTATGAATACTTTTGGAAGCAGTGCCTACAAAAAAAACCTTTATTATAAAAGTGTGCCCACTAAGTTGTGAAAACACCTAAAACTTGTTTTCTGCCTCTGGCACATACTTGCGGTCACAATAATACACAATTTTGTGGTATTTCCAAATCCTCCCAGTATCAATGTTGACTCACAGTCATTTGAGTGTTCCAAAGAAAACACTTCATAGCTGTTCTCTGTGAACTGTTGCTGTGTCTTTCTGGTTGTTGACTTTTCACAAAACTTATGCCAGTATGCTTCGTAATTCAATTTATGAAGAATACACACCGCGTATAGTTGTGGATAAACCAACAAGTCAGTTGAAGGGATAGTTCAGATTGTTTACAGATGGATTCTGTGAAAAGGTTAGGAATACTTAGTATTTTGCACCAACTGCAATATTTAGGTGTCTGAATGAGATTAGTTAGGAGAGACAAAAATATGTTCTCACCAGACAGTGCAGCCACTGTATATACTCATCAGAGTCGGTCCAGTTTCAAAACCAAGTTCTCCCATACTGAAACAACCTAATTTGAATTTACACTCCTATGCAGTACTGTCACTTCTGTGCTGAGTTGGTATGGATTGGTATGGCAACTTGTATCTTAAAAAATGTTCATTAAACTATTTTTTTTGTTCTTTATCAAGAAATTTAAAATACTTTGTTACAGCAACAACTGACTCATCTCTAACACAACCATGGTCATTTTGAGCATGACAGTAGCATTATTCTTCAGAAGTAGTACTATGTGGACAAATATTATTTTTACAATAAATAATGACAGCAAATCAAATCAGCTTTTATAGCACTGGGACTGGATGCATCACTCTCTCTAGGCCTGTGTTTCACAAGAAACCGGTCCATCAACATTTGCTTCTGCCTGCGCTTCACAGTGTCACTGAAATGTACAGTAAAGTTATTTTACAGATTTATGGCTGTGTGTGTGATTTGGGTGATGCTGTCCAGAAAAGGTTTCCACCTTCCTATTAGTGGACACACCTTTTTGACAGGTCTTTAACTCAATTAGTCTTTGCTGACACTACCAGGTTGAGGAAAAGCAACAAAAACAAATGACAGAAGACACAGTGAGCATGTAGTTAAACAGACAATACCTCTGGTAGATTTAGGTTTAAAGTAGTTTTAATATCACCAACATGTTTCTTCTGACTAGATATAATTTTAATATTTTGGAGTGGCTGGGTCATTCTGAAACATTAATTTAATCAAAAACTGCCAGGGGTGCGAACAATTTTGACCTTAACTCATTGACTGCCATTGACGACTTTTAAATACAACTGCTCATTGCGTTTTTTAATGGTGGGGGCTAGAGAACGACCTTGCCCACTTTGTGAGTAAACATCACGCCTCTAAAGGAAGTACAAGTTGATTTTAGCCTGTGTGTGGCAGTGAAATTCAGGTGATCATGGAAAAGACATCCATTAAAGAGGAAAGGTTTTTTTGGAAGCCATTATGCCTAAGGTGAGGCGCAAAGCGGAAAAGTTTATGCAGCTCACACTTCAACAAAGTCTGTGTTGCGGTCGCAAAAGTTTGGATTGTGTTCCTATTGAGAGAAATGATGGCAATCAACCCGGGCCAAGCGGAGACAAAAGGCCTAGCTCTCCGCATATTTCATCTCAGCCAGAGACATCTACTTCAGCATTTTTTGATTTAGATGATTTTAGCGAACCTGATCCAGATTCATCAGATGAATGGTTGCCGTCTGGATCAACTGGGAGCAGCAGAGATTCTTCACCAGACGCTAAAGGAAGAAACGTTGAAGGTAATGTAACAGCTAGGTAGGTAACAGCTTCCGGCTTTATTGTTTTGATTGCTCTGATCGCTCCATTTGTTCCCTCCTGCTTACTTCTCTCCCCTCCTTCGATGAATGTTGTATAGCCTCCCAAACACTTGTTTCCAACTTCTTTATTTACAATTTTAAACCGTTTGTAAATTGAAATAGGTTTTAGCCTATTACTTTAGACATCTGTGGACTGTCTTTTTCGACACGAGCGTATTTTTTCTTTTTCTACCTCAGAGTTTAGTTTACAAAATCACCTAGCCTACAGTGTATCTGTTGCCAGGCTACTGATGTGAATACATTTTCAATTTACAGATCATGCACCCAGAAGAGCACTATTGTCACAACTTTGGGCAGTGCGAAGAAAAGAGGTAAAAGCAAGTATTTTCCACGCCACACTGCAGCAATTATATTGATATTCTAGCACATGTTTAATAATAATAATAATAATAATAATAATAATAATAATAATAATAATAATAATAATAATAATAATAATAATAATAATAATAATGGCTTGCATTTATATAGCGCTTTTTGAGACCCTCAAAGCGCTTTACAACTCCATTATTCATTCACTCTCACATTCACACACTGGTGGAAGCAAGCTACGATTGTACCCACAGCTGCCCTGGGGGAGACTGACAAAAGCGAGGCTGCCATATTGCGCCACCGGCCCCTCTGGCCAACACCAGTAGGCGGATAGGTAAAGTGTCTTGCCCAAGGACACAACGACATAGCAGGCAGAAGCAGGAATCGAACCCACGATTTCTGGGTCACAGGCCAACATATATATATAAATATATACATATAATATAATATACATATATGTGTGTGTGCGTGTGTGGGTGTGTATGTGTATAGACCTATATATGACGTGTATGTGTGAATATGATTATTTACAGGTCGTGCATCAAGAAGGGGTCCTGGGCGGGCTTTAGACTGGCATGAAGACGGCTGTAAATGAACTATTTATTGTTACACATTCGTGAATAAATTACTAATTTATTATCAAAACCCATTTATAGTGTTTAGTGTTGTTTTTACTGTTTTTATACAAGGGAGACACTTTTTAGATGTCTGAGGTGTCACTAAAACAAAGTATATTAGTGTCAAAGAGACTTTTCTGCCTGACATGTCTCTTTTTCTCCACTTTTTCCAAAAGCCTGTTTTCTCAATTTTTTGGTCAGAAACAGGCGTTTTAGGTGAAACCCACCTATGTTCTACAGCAGATTGTAAAAGAACAGAAAAAACTAGAAACAAGTTGTTTTTTTCTTGATGAAAGAAGAGAGTCTACTCTTTCTTTTGGTAGTTTTGGTGTTTACACAGTAATAGAGCACAATATTCTGTGACTCTTCAAAAAACAGTAAAAATGCTCAAAAATGCTGGCAGTCAGGGGCTTTCTGTTCAGATAACGGCTGGCAGCCAATGAGTTAACTGTAGTTGACTGGCTTTACCTCTTTCAGCAAATCATGTCCCCATTTCCTTCCAACACATGTTATTCCTCTCTACCTCTATTTTGTACCTGTAAAGAAACCATCTCATTACCCTTCTACTAAAACCATGGTGTATGGGTTTATTTTTTGTTGTTGTAGTTAAGTATTTTCATAATTTATTATAATGAAATGTTTTTAAAGGTGCTCAAATTTAATGTATAATCTAATTAAATTACATATTATCTAAAATACTTTTTATATTTTATTATATTATATAATTTTACATTATATTATATTGATTTTGGTTCTGATCCCTGCTTGGACCAAATGACTTATAAAATATGACGTTTGATCAAACCAAATAACTCGAAGTGACTTACATCTGGTAGATATCAATGGATCATTTAATCATATTTCCTTTTTATAGACTTTGAGTAGGATATGGAATATTACCCTAAATTGATTTTCAAAGTGGTTACAATGTTTTCTGGCCGATGCATAATGATGCATGGTTAGTACTAAATGTCCAACAATAAAATAAAGAACTGAAGAGACAAAGGGGCTAAACCCAGCAGCAACAAAGCTAAGGGTCGCAAAAGGTGCTCAATGGTGCTCGTTCTTATGACATTGTAGGAATCCCTCAACAAGTGAAAAATACACATTCAGACCTGTGTAGATTTGAAGGACTGACTGGAGTTTTATAGATATCTTTATTATTAACAACAAAAATGACTTGGTCTTCAGCGTGTTTCAAAAATGCTGCATGCGAACCCATATTGTACTGAAATATGGAAAAAGTATTCTGTTTTAAAAACAATCTGAAGAAAAAAGTGCATTATTGGATTAGAGTTAATTTAGGAGGAAAAAATACATTTGACACTTGGCCAAGCCACCAGCTATACTATCCATGGAGACCTAATCTCAAAGACCAAAGATACTGCTGATAACTCTGCACAATATAAAAAAAATATATCAATTTACACCTTTTGTGGCTAATCAAATTTGTATTTATTTTAAATAGATCATATTATTTAAGACACCTAATTGGAAAATGATACTCAGCTTTAAAGTAGACTATTTCTTTTATCATATCTTCTTGCTTTTAACTGAAAGTCCAGATCTGAACAATTTTGTGGAAAATCTTTGGGATTTTTTAAGAAAGAGGATCAATGCTTTACAGCGCTAAAACTGACATTCTAATGCTTGCAGCTGTCAATATGTTATTTTTATAGTAAAAACGTTTTATTGAGGACAGAATTCAAAGTAAAGTAAATAACAAAATAAAACATGGAAATATGTTTGATATGTATAAAGTTTAGATTTGTTTACTCGTTTTGTTTTCACATACCCTAAATTCCATACATTTTTGCTCAGCAAACATGATTATTTGTCAACCTAACACATTTTGTAAACCAGGGTCACGTTCTCACCACAAAAACTCCATAACATGCTGACACTGTTGTACATAAATTTCCAAATGTTTCATTACAAGACTAAAGCAGACTTAAGGAGGATGTAAGATGCACCGCTGCACTTTCAGTGACACGCTTTCCCAGGCTCTGCTCCAGCAAGCGTCTTGCGTCACTGCTCCGGGTCTCATGTGGTTTTTCTGTGGTTGCCACTGCTCCAGTTCACAGAGTGAGCACTGAGTTTGTGAAACATTTCTAATAACAGATCCATCCTCACATACTCACTGGCTGTAACACATTAAAAAAGCAGAGCTTGAACAGATGGAATAGAAACACCTGAAAGCGATAATTCCAAATCCGGTTTTCCAGGTTGGGGAAATCTCCCTGGATTTCTTTGAATGAAATCCAGAGCCACTCAGAAGACTTGGGTTCAAATATGATCCAGTCCTAATGACCTTAGCAGATGTTTCATTTGGAATTGTGAAGTCACAGTGATACTGCCATGAGCTCCAACCCTCGTCTGTGCTTATTTAAGCTGCAGATATGTCATTGCATTCATTTTTGTCCTGCAGGATGTATAGTGAGAAGAGAAACCTGGGGTATGGCTAAATAGAAGAACACCTTTTTGTATTATATTAAGTTCTTTTTATTGTCTTCTTTGAAAAATATAATATTTACCAGTAACAATTGCAGGAAAAATAAAGAGACTAAGGAAAAGCTTACAGTCCCTTGCAGAATAATTGACATATTTTACACTTTGTTACATTTTGTAACAATTTGATCACAAACTTCAATGTTTTTAATTGGAGTATCATGTGAACAAAACAACACAAAGTAGAACATACTGTAAACTTCAAGAGGAAGAAAAATGTTTATTTTCTTTTTTTTGGCAAACAAAAACATCCAAAGTATGTCAAGTATTTATTTTTTACTCTAATTTCCCTAAACTAAATCGAGTGCAGTTTTAAGAAATCACCTAAATAGTTAGACAGTGTCCACCTGTGTGTAAATTAATCTCAGCATAAAAACCTGTTCTGTGAAGGTGTCAGCGGTTTGTTGCAAAACATTATTGAACAAACAGCATAATAAAGACCGGGGATCACAGCAGACAGGTTCAGGGTGGAACTTTGTTTAAAAATGTAAGAAATCCATTGTATGTAAAATAAATAATTCCTTGGAATATTTTTAAGTATGCACACCTTTGCTGACTCTTTCATATACAGTCATTTGAATACATTTTATTATTGAATGTTACTAAATATGATGCTCTGCGTACAGCTAATTTTAATTAAATTAAATTCAGTTAATTTATATGGCGCCAATTCACAACAGATGTAATCTCAAGGCAATTAACAAGAAAAATTATTTCAATTCAATCATATCAATCAAATCAGTTTAGAAATTTTCTATTTAAGGAATGCCAGCAGATTGCATTGAGTCATTTACTTGTAGTTGTTCATGAAGACTCAAATCCCAGCAATGCCTCATACTGAGCAAGCATGTAGGGACAGTGGAGAGGACAAACTCCTCTTTAACAGAAATAAACCTCCAGCAGAACCTGGCTCAGTACAAGCGGCCATCTGCCACGACCGTCTGGGGGTTTGAGAAGACAGAGCAGAGACACAGAAAGAACAGAAGAACTGATTTAAGAGTACTTTCTACATTAAAGAAAGTAAAAAGTTGATAACAGGACACGGAAGACGTTTAATTACTGGGAGCATCATCCCAGTCGATGCTCCACTCCAACAAGGCATAACAGGTAAGCATCATGCCAGACCAGGTGTAGCTTCTATGGAGAGAAAACACTAGGAAAAACAAAGTTAACAGTAGTAATAACAGCAAATAATGAAATTTAGAGAGTAGTAGAAGAGAAAAATAACAGAGCATAGAAACGTGGTCAGTCTGTTCTCCAACAGTCTATGTCTATAGCAATATAATTAAAAAACAAGACATTTAAGGTTAGAATTTACATACAGTGAAAAAATATTCTTAATACATAAATGTGGGCTTAATCAAAAGTAGGTTTAATACCATCTTATTTAAAAAAAAAAAAAGTTCCTTTAATCTGACAAGCACGCCTCATATTCTAATTTTCTGAGTTACTCTAATATTCTGAAAGCATATTCTAATTTATTGAATATGACTGTACTTTAGGGACATTTCTCCATGATGTTTCTTTTGGTAAAAGAGAATATAGTTTACACATTTAGTGTGTTATCGGTTACTTATGTGATGTACTGCTGGAAAACACACATTGCTTTGATATAGCAGTTCTAAAACATTTTATGATGCATTCATCCCAACAGGTGGAATCAGTGCTACATACAGGATTGTAGTGCTGATCCGTGTTCATTCAAGCCACTGGCTGCAGGCTTGTCCATAAACAAAGCTGGGGCTTTTTGAGCCCAGGAAAAGCAAATATATTCTCCAAGGAGTAAAGCTAGTCCAGTTGGAGGACTCAATCAAATCTGCGGGAGCATCTATGGAATTAAAGTTTAAAACATAACTTTAAATCTAAAATAGGTTAAATTCTGAACATAACAGACACAAGCAAATTAATGCCGGTGAGCATTAGGTGGCTATAAAAGTGTATATACACCTGTTATGTGGGTATGGTACAAATGGTAATGGTAAGCGCATGCTCTGAAAGAAACCCTTCTAGCTAAATCTATACAGTGAACATTTGATGAGCTCTTAGTCATACCTTGGAGTGCATACCTTGGATACACATCTCTGTCTATTGTAAACGATTTCCCTAACCTGGACATCTCTTCAGATGGGGCAGACAGCCTGGATGCACATTAAGCCCCAAGAGCAAGCCCATCCGCCAGCCCATGTGTCTGCATGAAGCGGTAAAGAGAGCAGTAAAACTACCCAGTGACTGCTGGTTTATAATCCGTCAAACACAGGCATATCATCCCTGCATCCTGTGACATTGGTGCTATGCACACTGGTAGCTCAGAGAAAGCCTAAAATTCAGACACGTTCCTTACTGAACAGAATCAGTTCATTTTTATAACCCATGCTAAATCAATGCTGCACAGTGGAGCAGTTGGTACCACTGTTGCCTTGCAGTAAGAAGGTCCCGGGTTTGAATCCAAGCCTGGGGTCTTTCTGCATGGAGTTTGCATGTTCTCCCTGTGCATGCCTGGGTTCCCTCCAGGTAGTCCGGCTTCCTCCCACAGTCCAAAAACATGACTGTTGGGTAATTTGGTCTTTCTAAATTGCCCTTAGGTATGAGTGTGCGCATGCATGGTTGTTTGTCCTGTGTGTGTCTGTGTTGCCCTGCGATGGACCGGCGACCTGTCCAGGATGTACCCCGCCTCTCGCCCAATGAATGCTGGAGATAGACACCAGCCCCCCCCCCGCAACTCTCCATAAGATAGACGGGTATAGATAATGGTTAGATGATAAATTGATGTGACCCATTTATGAAGCTGTTCCAGTTAGACGTGTCAGAACAGTTCCTCTGGTTCATAAAATTTGCAGGTACACATACGGTGATAGTGCATTTAAGACTTAAGACTTAAAATAGTGTTGTGATTGCATTTCTCATAAGATTAACTGAACAGACTTTTGGATGTCTGGGAGCTATTTCAAAGATGGACTGAGCAGACCACATCTCCCAGCAATCCTAGCAGTGACCCCCAACACACTCCTACTGGTCCGTGACCACCCACGGTGACATCAGCGATGACATCACGGCCAAAGGGGGCTATAAGAGTAGTTGGGCCAATTTTGAATTGTTCTCCAGCTGGAAGTTCTTGGATGAACTACTGCTGAACGGAGGACATCTCACCGGTGAAGATTCTCTTTTGTTCTGACCCGCTGGACCGGGGAAGAACTCGCTTCGAAGTGCTCATACGGTTTGTGTATCTCGTGTGAGCTATATCAGAACTGTTCCCAGACAGTTCGTTAGACGTCGACCTACAGGCCATCCAGCCTGCCTTTGGGCCACACGGTCCTTAAAATCCTGTACAGGTTTTTTTTATAACTCTTCCTTTTCTTGCTCAACTACGGACACAATTCACTCTCCTCCTAGTGGACTGGACCTCCTTCAAGGCAAAGTAGGACTGAACCGGTTCATTTATACTAATATTGTGTCTGGGCGGATATAAATGGAGAAAATAGAGTTTTGACGAGTTAGATCTCATTCGTTGTTGGTTCAAGTGTTTTTAAGCGCTGTACCTGTTTGCTAATTTTTGCGTCGTCACACGTATAAGTCTGAGCTGTGAAATTGCTGTCTTTGAAACTGTCTGTTTTATCCTGAGCAGATCACACCTTACTTTTTCCATCCTCTTGTTTTCCCTCTCTCCCTCCCTGATAACTCCGTCGGCAGAGTCGGGCTCTGTCCGGCCTGTGTTAGCTGGTCTTAGCTGAAAGTTTAACTCTGTTGTCCTTAGTCTGTCGCTAAGGCAGAGGCCTACCACACGGACGCTTTCCCCATGTGCTCCTTTAGCCAAAGCTAGTTTTATGATTCTTTCTTAGACTCCATGTGCTCCCCTCCATCTTGGCACAGAGCTGAGATTTATGACTTTGTCTCCTAGGCTATCTGTGACTTGGGGTCCCTGGAGTGAGGCCCCCCCTTCTTTTCTGACCCGAACCTCAGCTGTCTCACTGATTTCATTTCATGTTAATTGTGTTTAATGTTCACCTATTATTATTGTCTAAGATCTGTAGTAATTTTTGCATGCTTTAGAATAGATGGGAGTTTCTATTTCCTAAATAAAGTCCCCTTATCTTAAAGAGAAGTTGTCTGGGATTAATTGGAGTGATGCATACAATTAATGTCCACAGTGTTAGAACTTATTCCTTCATCTATTGTTTAATTATCTGAGACTGAACAATTTGGCTATATATATATATATATATAAATGTTCCTGGAATCCAACAGGATGGTGCCCCTAAACTTGGTAATTTTTACATAAAATTATGAATCTTATTAATAACTGCCCTAAGCAATTATTCATAATTATTCATAGCCAAATCCTACCTATCTGCGGCACAACAATAGAAAACATATGCTTTGACCTAAACCATGCAGAGTTTTGCATGCAGGACAAAAAAATTAATACAAATGTAGACCGTCCTTGAAATAGATCTAGACAGGCTTAAAGGGTGCATATAAAACATTTACCAAACACCAGTTAGAGGTCTGTTGTCCTAATGTAAAAATGTGGCACCTGAAATATAGTTGTATAAATGGCACCTCTTTGAACCATTATCTTCTTGATCTTTTGATTTTTTTTCACAGCAGTCTTTTAGGGTGACATGGCACAGCTTGACTTGGGTTGATTACTCAGTTTTTTGGGGTTTAAAAAAAGCTTTTAACAAAATGTGAAGTGTTTCTTAAACATGGACCTTCTATCATAGCCCACAAGCTTTTTGACTTTCCCTCAACATTGACCGATTTCTGAAACCATTCATATTTCCCTTTATATTGACTACAGTTCCTGACCTCCATCCGTTATCTATACTGTCTATACTCTGCAGGGTTGCAGGGAGGCTGGTGCCTATCTCTAGCAATCATCGGGCGAGAGGTGGGGTACACCCTGGACAGGTTGCTGATAACAATCGTGTTTTCATACTGTGGGGAACTGAGGGAACCTACGCATGCACAGGGAGAACATGCAAGCTCCATGCAAACTCCATGCAGCAATCCCAGGCAGGATTTGAACCAAGGACCTTCTTGCTACAAGGCAACAGCTCTGCCAACTGCGCCACTGTGCAGCCGCAACTCAAATCATGTTTGGACAGCCAGACATTACAACTGGAATGTCTAGACTTTTCATGTCAATCGTAGATACCTTCTTATAACTAACTAAACTTGAAACAGAATTTGACATAAAATTCTTAAATCTCAGATCTTGTGCCTGACATCTGCAGTCACTGAAGGAGCTTTATTTTCTGCACATTACAGAAATGAAGACTGATCTAATAAAATGGTTTGGGACCTTGTATTGAGTTTTAGGTAAAGAAAACAAAAACCTGTGTGTGTCACAGATTTGTATTGTTTCTGGGACAGAGAAGAAGAAAAACAATCAATAGAACAGGGAATGGCCACAGACAAAAAAGTAAAGGTGATTTATGATGGAAAATCCCTGTTTGTCTTGCAGTTTAGCTCTCAGAGTCAGATGTGCTTCTCATGTCACAGCCAAAGGAAGCGGCAGTGCTTGTTTCAGAGCGTCTGAAAACATGTCAGACAGGTTATCTGCTTCAATCGAGGAAATTACTTAAAGCAGTGAAAAACCCCCACAAATTCTGGCTCTTATGCACTGAAAATATACACGTGTACAAATCCACATGTTGGAGCAGAACTTTGAGGCTCTCCAGAGGAAACAGTGAACTCTTCACATACACACATAATGCATGCTGCAATGAGCGATGCTGGTGTGTCTGGCTAGGAGACTTGTGTTTGTGTGTTGCCCATTCATGTGTGTGTAAATGTGTGTGATTAGGACTGGAGGGTTGGGGGTTGGGGGGGGTTGCAGGTGGCTCACTCCGGTGTTCTGCCAAGAAAGCACAAACCCCTGGGGTAGGGTAGAATAAGTGAAAGTGGAAGAGGAGCAGGAGTGCAAAGAGGAGTAAAGGAAAGTTGAGAGGACTTGATCTAGATGGTGATTATCATAATCAATTAAAAGCTGTTTTTGCTTTTGTCTCAGTACCCCATGACTCTTGCTGGGGCTTGGGTGTGACTTCCAGAGAGGGGCTAGGCCAGATGACTTCATTGCCATATGGTATCTAACCTCTCAGTCACACTCATTTACAACAACACAAACATACCCATTCTCCAAACACTCCCTTTGCATGACAGCACTCAGTTATTCTGATAAAACCTTGCATATTCAGTTAGTCAGGTGGAATCGAGAGTATGTGGCCTCCAATCATAGTCACCCTCCCTGCACGAAATGGTTACTGGTAGAGTTTGGGAGGGACACAAGAAAAATGCAAAGACTCACACATTAGCCACTCACCAATTCTTTTTCATTTTCTTTAGTCAAAACAAAACTTGATCTTATGTTTAAAGTTTGATGACACTCTGGACTGCATATCTGTCGGTCTGTCCGTCCCATTTTAAATTATTGAAATGAATTAGGTTTACAACCCTATTCTATTCTATCTTTAGAGATGTACTTTTAAAAGTAAAGTCCATTTTTTTGTGCAACATAAACCTGCTATTAACAAAAACTGGAACTCTTATCTATACCAGATTCCAGCAACAACCTCAACAGCCTCCATGACCTCAAACCGAAAGATCCCAGCATGAGTGAGTCTGCGCTTAAAGGATCTCACACTCATGTAATTACTGTGCATTTAAAGAAAAATATTGCTGCTACAGAAGTCAATAGAATTAGGACTTACAGAAGGTTGTGCATTGACAAGACTATTAACGAGAAAGTCAAAACAGATTTTGATATGCTGACGACAGCAAAAATATGGAATGTATTACGGAAGTGAAAGACTTGAGGATGAAGACACAAACAAACACATAAATCCACAGACAGGCACAGACGATTGTGGAGACAGACAGGCACCCTCTATCATTGCTGTCTCCTTACATTGTATCTCCCTTTCTCTATGCCTCTATCACTCCATCTTGCAAATGTTAGCCCTTACTCCTGTGACACTGCTATTTTCCCTTTTGAGACTCTAACAGTCTGTCAAGTTCCTTAAGTATACCAGCTCCGTATTCTTTACTCTATCTTTCTCCTCTCTTACTTTTTGGCCTTGTCTTGGCGGCTCTATAAAGGTTAGTGAGAACATGGTGTGGGTGTTGGTGTCTTGGGATGAGTTATGGGTACTGCAGCCAGGGGACCTCAGAGAGAGCCGAATGAGTGCACTGTTGGGCGAAGGATAAAAGAGAAAAGAAAAGAGGGAGGGCAATTTAAGGATTCAGAATGCCAAGTGCTGATGTGTTTGTTTTCCATCACTGCTGTTCCGGGCAATGACAGAAAGAGAAAACAAATGGCAACATTGATATATTATATGCCGACTGTAAAATCAACTCTCAAGGCAGTAATTATATAGTGAAAGTTTCTTATCACTAAAATCTTTATTGTCTCTTCCAATCAAGCTTTTACACATATACACATATAAGTAACTTCAGTCTTTAATCATCTTATCTTTGTGCCAACTAAATAAAGAAATATATATTGATTATAAAAGCAAATTTTGAATCTTCATGTTCGAATATAAAGTTGCTGACATAAGTATGAAAGAAAAGGTGAGTTAGATTAACCATCGCTGTGACTTGACCGGAGAATGAACATATTTAAAAGCGTGGCCCCCGTTCAAACCCATGACTTTTACTGTATCTTTTCAGCTGTGTCTGACAACTTTTACATAGAGCAGAGGTGTTTTATGCAAAGTTTGAATACTTGTCTTTATAAGGTAGTGTGTTGCTCCTGCTGCGTGCAGAGACAGCTCCAGGCATGCAGGATTGTCTGGCTTCACACTGGAAAGGTAACGTATGGGACAGGTTGGAGGGCGAGGGATTTGGGAAGCAGCATCGGCCCATCTGCTGTGTATGTAAATCAGTAACAAGACATACATAAACAGAACCACTAAGTGATAGTTCGGCCTGCTTAGCAGAATTTTTTTTTTATTAGACTGAGCAACTGACGATATTATATCTTAATGGTGAGGGGAAAAACATTTAAAGTATATTTTAAAGAAACAATTATGTACAACTTTTCAGTAAAAACTGAAAGTTGTTGCATGTTCCAATATCATCACAAGGTCTTAATTCAAAAACAGGATACTGATATTTTCAGATCCAGAACACTTTTGTAATTACTTAAAGATTTAGAGTTTTATTGGACATGATTTTGTAAGGTTGAATATAAATGGACCACACGTTCACATATTTTGCTGTATTATGAGGCAAATAGCTTGATAATTACTAAAAACATTATAAAATGATCCTTTTACACATATATATTTATATTTTTATCAGTTGCAGAGTGGCTAAATCTGAACTACTGACAGTTGAGAAGGTGGAAGCAAGTGCTTTAACCCTGGCTTTTTGGGTCACTTCCATTTGGTAGAGATATTATCTGGTACTATTGCAATTTAACATGCCTGCCTACTTTTTGAATGAAAAGTCATTAAACAGCAACAGAATCATCTCACAAGATACGACAAAACACATTATTGGATTTCTAATAACAAATGAACAAATTTAGGAATATTTCTGTGAAAATCTTGTTTTTTTTGTAATAGTTTAATAATTTAAAAGCTTTCTGTTGAAGAATACCTAATCAGTGTAGAAAATTCCATCCAAGGTGTGACTAGTCCTTGTTTTGATATTTGTATGCTTGTCTATTTGTAAGGTGATACAAAAAAATCTAAACATTTAAAATGGTCCCTTTTGTGTTTTCACAAATAATACAACATTTTCATGAACATCAAGTTGTGTTTAAAGTAGACTTTTCCGGTTCAGGTTTGACTAGTCCACGTATTTCTGATTTTGAACTAGATATGAACAAATGCAGTCCACACTCATTAAGCCTGTCAAATAAAGTAACACAAATTGTAGGACTAATTTTAGCACCTTTAGCTGCCAACAATTGGCCAGTGGCAGAGTTTTTACAATGCTTAGACAGTTTTTGTATTATCTTCTATTCCATCTCAGTCTTTCAATCATAAATGATTGATACTTAGTCAAAATAATTCTAGAATTCTAGATTTGCGCTTCTCTGGGTGGCTGCATCTTGGAGTGGCTCTGTTAGCCAAATATTGAGTTTTGTTTTTTCGGATGTTGTTTCCCTTGTTTTCTTGAGGAAGATTGCATTTATTGGAGCTGTGTACTTTCTAGCTTTTGGTGCTGTGAAGCTGAAAGGATTTTTGCTGTTAATTTTTCACTTTTTGATAACTTGTTGTGATACGTAACTATGGCAACAAGGTGGTTTACAGCCGGGAGCAGCTAATTAACATTGCAAAAGCCAAAAAAATACCTCAACTGAAGCCACAAATCCCTAATAAGTTGAAGAAGGGTAGGTGTGGATGCAGAGCAGGAGCAAAAAGGAGACAGAGAAGGAGAAAGTTCAAACCATCTCTTCCATCGATCATAATGGGCAATGTGAGATCACTGGCTAACAAGATGGATGAACTTCAAGCTCTTACAAGGACTCACCCAGAGTATTGGGAATGCAGTGTTATGTGTTTTACTGTGACGTGGCTGCAGGATCATTTCCCGACTACCAGTCTTATTTTGGCAGCTGTTTACATTTCACCTTCAGCCATTGCAGACAATGCATGTGATGTCATCAGTTCAGTTGTCGCTAAGCTACAGACCCAGCACCCCAATGCATTTATGGGAATATCTGGTGATTTTAATAATGCTTCGCTCTCGTCTACACTTTCAACATTTCAACAGTTTGTCAGCTGCTCCACAAGAGAAAACAACACATTTGATTTGTTTTATGCAAATGTAAAAGATACATACATGTCCAAACCAAGACCTCCTCTGGGAGAATCGGATCACAATCTTGTTTATCTCTGCTCAGAATATAAACAACTTGTTCAGAGGCAACCTATGATGAAAAGAACTGTTAGAAAATGGTCACAGGAAACTGAAGAAGCCCTGCAGGGTTGTTTTGAGACCACAAACTGGATGACTTTTTGCCAACCACATGGAGAGGACATCAATGACATGACTGACTGTGTCACTGACTATATAAACTTCTGTGTGGACAATATCATCCCCACCAGAACAGGGAGGGAGACAGGGAATTATTGAGGAGAATACAGAAGCAACTTAAGGTCAAGATCAGAGACAGCAAAGGGGCATACAGGAAGAAGCTGGAGAACAAACTACAGAGGAACAATATCAGAGATGTCTGGTTAGGAATAAAACGGATCACACGCCTGTTCAGAGCAGCTCTGTAGGATTCTGCAGCACCTCTTCAACCAAAGCCTGATCCAGGAGAAGGTCCCAGTGTTGTGGAAGACATCATGCCTTTGTTCCAGTACCAAAGAGAACTTACCCATCAGTCATCAATGACTATAGACCTGTTGCCCTGACATCCCACATCATGAAGGTCCTGGAGAGACTCCTGTTGCCCCCCCTGAATAAGCAAACAAGAACATATCAGGACCCACTGCAGTTTGCTTATCGCTGTGGAGTTGGAGTTGAAGATGTCATCATCCACCTGCTTCAACCAACCCACTGTCATCTGGACAAAGCAGGTAGCACTGTGAGGATCATGTTCTTTGATTTCTCCAGTGCATTTAACACAATTCAGTCTGATTTGCTTTGTCAGAAACTCCTGAAGACACAGGTGGAACCTTCAACAATCGCCTGGATCAATGACTACCTGACCAACAGACCACAATTTGTGAGACTGAATGATTGTTTGTCAAACCAGGTGGTCAGCAGCACAGGTGCACCACAGCTCCTGTGCCATACTCTCACCATTCCTTTTCACTCTGTAAACCTCAGACTTCCAGTACAAATCAGAGACCTGTCATCTGCAGAAATACTCAGATGACTCTGCAATTGTCGGGTGTATCAGAGATGGACAAGAAGCTAAATATAGAGAGCTGGTGGACCGCTTTGTGACATGGTGTGGAAACAATCGTCTTACCTTGATTGTTAACAAAACAAAGGAGATGATTGTAGATTTCAGAACAGGGATAAGTCATAATAATAATAATAATAATAATAATAATAATAATAGTAATAATAATACTTAATGGTATTAAAAATAATACCACCACCTAATGTCAAATAAAAGTAGTATACAAGGATTTTAGAGGAACACATAGTAAGAAAGATTTGGTGAAAAGTCAATAAGACAAGGAGACGGGGGAAGTGGAAGACCCCCAGCAGCCCAACTCATTTGCTGTCTGACCTATATCGCTTCTTGTGAATGGAAGGAAATTGTCTCCTGAAAAAAAGCTATTTTAAAAGCATGAGCAACAATAATAGGATCGTGCTGGCTTCTGAGAGCGGTACAACAATCTACTCTGGACAATACCAGGACAAGATGGAGAAAAAGAAGAGAAACGAAGGGAAATAAAGACAGGCAAAAGAACAACCAGGGAGGTTTATTTCTACTAGCCTTTAATAAATATCTGACAGATTTCCTGAGGAAATATCGCAGATCACATGTAAAATAGTTTGAGACTGATGTCAACTGCAGTAACATATGAAATCTATTAGTGCAGAGCCACAGCAAACATGGGGTGAGAGGGAGTGAGTGAGTAGCAGAGGAACAGGGAATGAGAGAGAGACAGAAAGAGAAAGAGAGAGAGAGTGGGAGCACTGCTGAAAGTGATGCAGGAGAAAAAAAATCTAACAGCCTTTCCAAATTCTTCAGGAGGTAAAAAAGTCAGCCAAGACGCAAAATCAGAAAAAGGAGGGAAAAAAATAGAACAGAAGTGCATGCCTGCGCTCATACATAGACACACACACACACACACACACACACACACACACACACACACACACACACACACACACACGCACACACGCACACACACACATCAACACTGATCTCCACATCCTGCTGGGTTCAGAGCCAGCAGAGAAATGAGTGCCCACACATTGCTGCCAGCCCCAGGGAGGGATGGAGAATGAATGTGCACACACGCACTCACACACACAGAATGATGGATAAAGTAGAAAAAAAGTAATAGAATAAAAAGAAAGGATTGGCAGGAGACAGGGCCTGCCAAGAGTGCTACCATCTGTAAAATAAGATGCCTTCAGGGCAATGCCTTGAAACCTACCTCTTCATTCTGGTTAACCTTTTTACCAACTATTGTTTACTTTAAAATCTGTGGTTACTGCACATCACTACTTCAAGAAATGCATGCATGCCTTTGTAATTCTCAATGACACTTTTTTAAGTGCAGCATGCTTAACAAAAAAAAAAGTTTGTTGAAAGACAGCAGTAATGTTTTATTGCTGAACATGTCTGGGTTACCCTGAAATTCTGCAGTGCACATGCACACTAATTATATCTGTAAGAAAGCTCATCAGTTTAGGACAGAGATAGCAAATGCCACACAATCACTAAATCTTTCAATGGTTACACACTCACATTTCCACCCACCCACCAACACACACACACGTGCACGCACACACACTGTGGTGGTTCTGTATTTTGGAAATAGGAACTTGTGCTGACCCAGTGGTGCCAGTATGTCTGTGGTAGTGTGGCAGCCATGGTGTTCCGCCACCCTCACCCTTGCTCTCCACCGAGACCCAAACCACAAGCCTGTACCCACAAGCCAGAGAAGCCAGGATGAATATACCCATCACACACAAACACACACATGCGCGCGCACACACACCTCACATACAGTCAACCAACCACACATACCAAGTAAAGAGGTAGAGTTATGGAAAATAAGAATGAGTGAGGTTTCTCTTTTTCCCCTTTTTAATCATCCAGGCCTGAAAGGGCACACAGAGTTCAACGGGGACAAGGATGCTTGTAGGCGGGGTGCTGCTGCTGCTACAGAGATGAGCAACATCCTAACTACATGCTAGGTAGAGGTGGTGACTGCGCTGAAACAAGTCTATCGCAAGGCACATGTACCATACCAGGGTTTGTGTATATACTTGGTAAACATTAAAGTCAAAATGTAAATTCTTAAAAGTTAAAGAAATGGCTCTGTAAGAGAGATGAAGCTAAAAATGTAAAAGATTTGGCGTTAGTGAGTATCTCTTTCAAGGTACCCATCATTTTGTTTGTGAGGAAAGGTGAGAGGCCAGGGGGGTCTCAAAAATCATCTCAGTCTTTTCTGGCACAGCCACAAGGGGGCAGAAATGTTTTGGTTTCGTGGAATTAAGAAAAACCCCTAAAGTCAAAATTAAGGCACAAAAACTGCAAACAAATTACTTATCTAAAACACTTTAGATGTAAATAGAAAATACTGAAATATTCTTTATACAATTCCAACGTTACGGTTTCCAAAGCATATATATTAGAGTGAATTATTACATTCATTAGTAGGGGAATTTTTACTTTCAGAAATATTTTAGGAAATGTATTTGCTTGCTTTGTATCTTTACTCGCAAAATGTGCAAACAGCAGTATGTGTACAAGTTTTGCTGATGGGTTATTACAAAATGAGTGACTTCCTCAGAGTTATTACATGACAGTTTATAAGTTATTGTGTTCAGACTCTACATCAAGGCTTAATTAGGCCACTTTACATATAGTACCTTGCACAAGTATTTATGCTTCTTGAACATTCCAACATTTTGTCATCTCACTACCACAAAGTTCATTGTTTTCTATTGGGATTAAATTAATAGACAAGCACAAAATAGCACGTAATAGTAAAGTGGAAGGAGATTTTCATCTATTTTTTAAACAAACAGAAGTTCATATTTATTCAGCTTGAGCTCACCGGGTTGGAATTTATTCTCGGTATTAACACAGGTTTAAAGCAGTTACAAAACACCCCAAGAGTGGCAAGAAGAAAGCTATTGTTGAACAGAAAAACATTTGTTGTGCCATTTACAACAGCAAAAACATGGAAGAAAGTGCTTTAATCAGAAGAGACCAAACTTTAACTTTAACCCACATTTCACATCACCTTGATCACACCATCCCCAGTGTTACACATGGTGGTGGTAGTATCCTGCTGAGGGGGACTTTTTCTTCACGATGTCACTCATCAGTGCCAAAAGGTGCCCACAGCAGCAGAGAATTAACAAGAGATTAACAATGGAAGAAGCAGTGATGCTTGCCGCGTGTCTGTTTCCAATGTTGTTATACACTGCTTCGCCAGCAACTATTCCCATTACAAATGTCCCACTTAGTTACAACCAATCAGCACGAGTTTACCACAAGTCCTTCCCAGCAACTCTACCGAGCCATTTCCAAGTACATACTCCAAGGCAGATACTCAGTTGGTTCCTTAAATTTCCTGGAATGTGTCCCTATCAGGCCAGCCTGGTAAAATGGAGAAGGTCCAGTGAAATGCACTTGATACTGGGGCAGAGATTCATCTTCCTGCTAGACAACAACCCTAAACATTCTGAACAGCCACAATGAAAGGATTCTGCTCAAAGCATATTCATGTTTTAGAATGTCCAGTCAAAGTCCAGACCTAAATCCACTGGGGAATCTGCTTCCAAACTTCCAGACTATTGATCACTGATCCTCTTTCTCTAATCTGACTGAGAGTAATCTATTTTGCAAAGAAGGATGAGCAGTCTCTAGATGTGGGAAGCTAGTGAATTCTTGCTGCTGTAATTGCATGGAAAGGCGGTCTTACAAAAGGATTGACTGGTGGGGGCTGAATACAATTTTCAGATCTGTATTTGTAAAAGAAAATCACAAACCATGTATTACTGTATGTTCTTTCCAATTTACAATTATGCACAATTGCATTGGTTATTTTATAAAATGAGAACAAAATACACTACCATTTGTGGTTATAATTTTTAAAATTCAAATTCAAAAGGTAAAAATACTTTTGCAACTGTATGCTCAATTGATTCATCTACTCAACATTTTAAATTGTTATTAAGCTGCTCAGGCTGGCAAAGACAAACACAATGAAGTTAAAAAGGTCATGTTTGACTCAATGGAACCAGATCACTTGAAATTGTACTTAGATCAGATGAGTAAATATTTTAGTCATTTTCCATGTCTGCCTTGTGTATAATGTGTTTATAAGCAGCCGAGCAGAATGTCCTCCGGCTGCAGTTAAACCTTCCTATCACTTTAGCGTGGAACACTATGTACAAGAACCATGGTGTTCACTTAAATTTAACACCAAAAACTCTGCATCTCAACGCAGAATGTGTACATGTGTGTGTGTGCTCTGGGTGCTGAAGGTTAAGGTTCCTGTATGTGATCTGCTGGTGGAGTAATGGCCCAATGGAGTAGAAAGTGATGAGAAGCTGGTGTTTGGAACCAAAGCAGGCCCTTATAAGGACTCCTGGAGCTGTTTTCTCTCCCTCTTCGCCGACTCCCTTCTCTCCAAAAGTGCTGCAAGGTCGGAAGAGAAGAAGACATCCTTCCAAGTCAACATATTTACATATTTGCAGCGGCAAGGGGATATTCAGCTGAGTGTTGGCAGGCCCAGTGGTGGTCAGCCAGGACAGCTGGGCCTCGGCTGTGTCCTTATCAACCTATCTCCAGCAGACAAAACAATACACATTTGACAGTCTTGAGAATGGCTCTGGATCTCTTAAGATGTTATCTTTGGTGAAAAACTTAGGATGAACTTACACATGTACAACAAGATATAATGTATGGCCTTCATCCATAATGTACTGTAAAGCTACACAGAGGAGTTGCCATAATGTAGGAATTTTTAAACATCATCATCATGTGGTACTTAGCAATATCTCATAAATTTATGTTTTTTTCACGTAAGTACCCAAGGGAACCCCTAATCTTCCCCTCCACCCTCCACACACCCCTTTCTCTCACCCCAATAGCTCTTGCGAGGAACACAGCACCGTGTTTCTCTTGGCAGAACTCAGCAGGCTGTCCCTGCGTGCCTGAAAAACCAGCGTTCTCCCCCTCATCCCTTGCAGCCAGCGTGCACATTTCTCACATTTTCTGCCTGCTCTCTTTCACTCCGGCCTCCCCACAGCATCAAGGCTCCCAGGCACTGCAGTGCAGGTTGGGGAGAGGTAGGTACTCTTGCTTACACCACGTCCACATCCTCTATCATCACTCTTTCTTGAGTTCTTTGTAATTCACCGACACTCAGTCCCCCTTTGCAGATTTGTTTTTGCCCTCGTTGCTCAGTCTGAGAGGTCTATGAGAGCTTAAGTTCCTAAAGTGATGAGATAAATTTGATAATTTGAAAGTTTCTAAGCTAATGTGTGGAGGAAACCAGGTGTCTGGTAGGCACGGTGTCAATTTGGGGGCAAACAGATGTCTCACTAAATTAGAAAAGACAGACTTTCAGACTTGCCCCGCGACACAGGTGCAAGATTCAAATCAAATAAAGGAAGTGGAACCCTGAAAGTGGAGGGTAAGTTTACAAGAGCAGGACTAAACTCAAAGAGAGGCCAGGTGAATCCATGCTCTCACATATGAACACATTTGAGGGCTTAATCGAAACAGCTGGAAGGGAACCCATTTTACTGTGGAGGATGAACATTTAACCTTCATCCCACACACCAGGCTGTTTGGCAGTAGATCAGTGTTGTATTTATTATATTTAATTTGTTTCTTCTAAACTTTCATTTAAACTTTATTTCCTCTGTGAAGCCGAGCTCTGGGCAATGCTACATAAATGAACATTCTGAGAAATCAGGAATGGGGGGAGAAATAGAAGGAGGGGAAGAGAAAAAAAAGAAAAAGTGCAGCCTGTCTCTTGGGTGCCCTTTTTGCCATCCCATTTCCTATGCATCTGGTCTGTGTTTGTGCTGGGAGGGAGAGGGGGGGGGGAGCAAAAGGGGGACGGCCGTCTGGGGCCGATTAATAACCAGTGATTTATAGGAACTTTTATAGAATAATACAATAAAAATGTGTGTGTACGTGTGTGATGGCTCATGTGTGTACGAACTGGCGAGAGTGTGCACATTGCTTTTCTAATTCTGGGGAATCAAAAACAAATTATCGGGGAAAAAACACAGGCCGCACTCAAGATAAATTGGGCACAGATGGAGGCAGGAAATAAAAAGAGCAGAGGTGAAGACACTCGAAAAGACAAGCCCTAGAGGAGGACCGTGAGGGATAGAAAAGGGGTACCAGAGAGAGTGACAGGACAAGGGCAGGACAAGGTGAGGGTGTTATGAAGAGAGGCAAAGAAGAGGGGAAAAGGAGAGGACAAGAGGAGAAAGGGTGAGCAAGAGGACAGGGATGATGTTGAGGAAGAGGGAAGAGTGGGAGGAGAGGGATCGGGGGAGTTCCCATGCCCTATGCAAAGGAAGTGGGCTTAATAAAGGGGTTATAGTGATTTTATGTGTGCGTGTGAGTGCATGTGAGTGCGTGTGTATGTGTGTACATGTGTGTGAGTGAGTGGGCAATGAGATGAGCGGACTTCTCTGGCACAAGAAAGTATTTCCTTGCCAAAGTATGATTTAGCCCCTGACACACACACACACAACCACCCACCCACCCACACACGCACACACACACACACACACACACACACACACACACACACACACACACACACACACACACACACACACACACATTACTACTTCCTTGTTCATCCCCATCAATTTTCAACACTTTGACACACACTTGTGTACGCACACTCATGACCCCAACAACTGACTGTTTTATTTTTCCTCTCACATGGCTTTAACATTACACTTAAGAAAAGAAACTCAATGCAACTACCAGCAAGTACAGCTCTCCAAGTCATGTACAGGTATTGAGTTGTTTATTAATCTTGCAAAGGTATTTACACCCATTGAACATTTCCACATTATGTTACAACCACGAGCTTTGATGTGTTTTTTAGCATTTAGTGTAATAGACCAACATGAATAAGTGCATAGCTTAAAAGGGAAAAGAATATGATACATGGCTTTAAAGCCTTTCTACAAATACAAATCTGAAAAGTGCAGCACAACTCCCTCTACTCTGATATTTCTAAGTCAAATCCAGTACACTGATATTGCCTTATACATTTTGTCCATCTGTGTGAAATTCAGTCACAGAATAATCTGTTATGTGAGGGTCTCAGAAGTAGCTAGAGTTTGCAGAGATTCACAGCAGGGAGAATCTGTTGTAAGGAAAACCTTTAGTTATGTACTCTACAAATATGACATAGTGTTAAGAAGCCATAAGGATGCTGGTAAAAGTTTGCTACATGCAAAGTAGAGGACACAGCAAACATGTAAAAGAAGGTGGTCTGGTCAGATGAGACCAAAACTTACTTTTCTGGTAGATGCAAACACTGTGTGGGGGTGGAAACACCCTGAACACACCAATTACCACAATTAAACATGGTGGTGGCAGTGTCATGCTCAAGGGAGTTTGTTCTTCAGCAGTAACATGGACTCTGGTCAAAGTGGATGAGAAGATGGATGTAGAGCAATCCAAGAAAAAAAAGAGGTTTTAGAGGCTTCAAAAGACATGGGACTGGGGCAGAATGTGCTCTTCCAGCAGAGTCTCAGGGCGGCTGAATACACATGTATTTCATTTTAGTTCAGTTTATTCACTGTTTAAATATTGTGTCAATTCACAACAAATGTAATCCCAAGGCACTTTACAAAGTAATTGTAATCCAATCATACAGACAGATTAAAATTAAATGACACACATTTCAAATTGATCATACTTATTAAACAATTCAGTCAAGTTCAGTTTACAATTTAAATTGGTTAAAAAGTTTTCTTTCAAAGGAAACCTAGCAGATTGCATCAAGTCACTGACTTGCTGTATTTACTCCTCTTGAATGAGCATGTAACGACAGTGGACTGTTGCTTGTATTGAGTCATTGGCTTTGCAGCAGCATGAATAGCAAGCTTAGGATTTGAATTTATTACAAAAAAGTAAACATCATGTTAATTTTTTCTTGAGGTTCACAAACATACACTATTTTGTGTTGATCTGTCACATAAAATCCTAAAAGTTTGAAGCCATCATGTGACAAAATATCAAAACGGTAAAGGGATATATGTTCATATTTATGCATTTAGCAAGCGCTTTTATTCAAAGCGACCTAAAAAATTAAGCTATAACAATACAGTTAATATCAAAGCTAACAATAAGCTAAGGAAGACCAATAGTCAGGCTCTGTCAGAGGTGACGGTGTAGAAACAGAGTGGGAAATGCAGAAAGTAAAGAGAAAGTACCTGAGTTGGTGATGGTCTCTGAAATGCCAGCTCTTCACTTTGGTTGACTGCCATTTCATGTGTATAAATAAATTGGTGGGGTATGGTATTCAAGAATTTCTTGAATATAGAAAGTGACACCCCTGTTCTGGTAGTGCTCTGAAGTTAATTCCACCATTGTGTTGTTCCACAATGGTGATTATTCTGATCATGTTTTAGTCACTGCTTGTCAACAATCCCTTGATGACAAAAGTGACAAAGACATGACATAAGCTTTTAGGGGAAATTTCAAGTAGATGGGAGCCCTTCCATTAAAAACCTAGGAGGCTAACAAGGCAAAGCAAGTTTATTTGCATTGCACATTTCTGCAACAAGGCAATTCAAAGTGCTTTATAACATCAGTGACTTGAATTTGATGTGAGCGGTTAAAAGTACCCAGAGGAGCTCATCGAACAGAAGGGCGATGTGTGCGTTTTTAGGCTAATTAAAGACCCAGGATGCCACTGTGTAAATACATTTAGAAAGTATAGTAGTAAGCAAAAGATTACCCACTTTGGCATACGTGATGTTTTGTTGTTTTTTCTGTATATATTAGTTGTTATTCTTGACTTGTCAAGGGTGGTATGTGAACAAAGTTTACATACTTTGAATCAAATTTAAAATAGAAAAAGATGATTGCATGCAAGCTTCTCAAAGCTGATGCCTACTGTTAAAGACATTGTGCCTCTGCTACAAAAGGTAAGAGCAAACTGTTATTTGTGTTCAACAAAGTATCAACTATCTCTAAAGTGACATTTACAAACTGTAGACTAAGCTAATCTATCTGAAGATGCACCACTCTGCTTACTGTTTAGTAAAAAGACAACATACTCTAATCAGAAACATCCTAAGTGTATACTCGGTTCATGCCATGGTGGTATCATTAGGTGACAATAGTTTAAAGAGGAGCTGGCTGGGAACAGTTTCAAACAAAGTAACTAAACGCTCTAACTCTGCTCTGGGATGGACTGTAGGAGCTGGTAACAGCTGGTTACTGATACGAATGACTTCCTGTGCTGCAGGCCTGGACTGTGGCATCTGTCAGACTTCCCCTCAACCTCTCCCCTACTCCCTCCTTACTGACAACTCCCCTTAACTCATCCTTTCCTCCTCCATCCTTATGCCCTCTTGCCCACCCCCACCCCCATCCTTGACTGGGGCCTGAATCACACAGTGTTTCACTCATTTTGCTGGAAATCCTTCCTCTCTCATAGACTCCTGAGTTCTCTTCCTCCTCCCTCTCCTCGTCTCTCCCTACTAGTTCCTCTTGATCCCTCTGACCCCTTCATGGCCCCCTGGGCGTAATTCGTGTTACCCCTGGGTAAGGGCTAAAGCTAGGAAAGACAGAGAGGTTGGTGGTTCTTGGCAGGGCAGCAGAAAACTGAGAGGGGCCTTCACTGGAAAGTCAATCAGAGACTGAATCACTCTCAGCTGGATTCTTACAGAGAATACAAGACTGGTCATTCACTTACAGATCCTGAGTTTGTATCTTTCTGTGGAATTCTCATGCCTTTCCTTCTGGATCAAAATGACTTGGTGGGAGATGAACAATGGCGTTGCTTTGGATCACATGGTTTTAGTGATTATAAGACTTTCTGTGTAACAAATGTAGGTCTTGGTTTGATGTGATCTTACCTTTTCTGAAGGTAGAAAATGATTTACGTACTCTTCGGGGAAAAAAAGAAGCTCCTCTGTTAGAGTGCCATCCTTGTAAAACATTAATAATGCATTTTATTTATAACAACTTTTCAAAATACTTTTCTTAACCTTAAAAACCAAAAGAACAAAATAAAATAAAAATATTGAAACATCAAATCAAACCAGCATAAAAGAACTTTAGAGCAAGGAGCATTTTTCAAAAGTATGTTTTTTGGGTAAGATTTAAAAGTGGAAAGAAAGTGTGATGAATCAATGATAAGTGGAAAGGATGGCTGAAAGCTTCCCCTAGTGGTAACCAGGTAGTAAACTGGCCCTCTGTGATTAAATGAAGATCAAAGAGTGTGGGTGAGTGTGTACTATAGATGTGCAATAATCAGAAACATACTAAGGAGTATTGTAATTGAAGGCCTTAAAAGTGAGAAGCAGAATTTTTTAATCGTTAGGACATTTAACTTGTAGCCAGTGAAGCTGATGAAGAACAGCAGTTAATGCAAAGAGGAACAATTATTTGGTATTAATGTATGCTTGAGACATTAGAGTACTGTTGAGAATGATACCCAGACTATTAACCAGAGGGAAGGAAAGAGTTATTCACTTGTCACTCTTCTTGAAAATCTACCATTGATTTTGGTGTAAATTAGAAGTACTTCTGCTTTGTTGGTATTAAGGAATGATACATTTGTCAAAAACATACATTTTGGTTTCTTGTAAGCAGTTGCAAAATCAGTTGGAAGAAAGAGCATATATAAGTTTGATAGAAATATACATCTGGGTGTCATCCAGATAACAGACATTCTGTGCATTATGCTGTATTTGAAGATGTGACCAAGTTTTAAAAAATGTGACAAAGGGAGGAGGTCATAGCCTCCTATACAAAGCCCTGAAGTATCTAAATGTGACTCAAAATGTTACTTTTATAAACTAGAAGTACTTCTATTTAAATTCCGGAACAACTTTCAAACCATACCTTTGGAATCATGTCTGTTGACTTTAAAGTCTGGAATAAAAGACACTATAAAATGTAAGTTTTTGTTCATTTTTGCAAACAATCTCTTTTGCTTCTAAAAAGCTGAAATGTCCCTTCCATCCATCATTCACGGAGGTGAACAATTCTTTTCTCTAATCCTGTGGGGACAATTGCTTAATGCAAGAATTTATCTTTTCAAACACCACATTAAATTTCAAATCCCACGACACAATTTCAAACCAGAGATAGCAGAGTTTACCAAAGTAGCTTTAAAAACCTTCCTCTGACATCACACTGTTTATTTAATGTGTGTTTTTTAAGATACATGTTTTTTTGGAGAAAATATTTGTGCATGCATCATCAAATCAACTGAACTTTAGTTGACACTTAATCAAGCAACTGTCAACCAACATCATCTTATATTTCAATAGTTTCTCAGAGGAAATGCAGGTAACAGACAGTCATTCAAAGGGTTTCAGTCAACTTTTCTCCCGTCTACATGTTACTCTGGTGTTTTGGTTTTGTAACAAGATAATCTTCTTTGACTTATGGAAAAACTGCCAAACAGTTGCACATTTTGCATTGCATTCTGTTTACCCTATCAGATTTACAGTGGTCAGTGGACATGTTTGTCCCTGCGAACCACTAGGACAAGTAGTTATCTTTCTATGAACATTAAAGACAAACCGTACAGCATTATACGACTTAAAAGTGAGCTTCGTTTCATAATCACTTCCACTAAGAGAAAATATCTCACTATGTGAAATTGGACACATGAGCTTTCCCATGCAGAGTGGTTGCTACCAGAAAGGGGGCAAAGTATAGTACGTGCACAAATAAGGTTGACTACGTGCCGACCTGCCCGTGTGTGTACGAAAGTGTGTGCTTATGACTTTTAGCCCCAGTATGACTGCAAAAGTGCCGCGTATGTGTGACCACAGTGAACAAGAACATGCCCGCCACAAAGAGACTAAATGAGAAAAATTTGGAGAACAAAAAGAGAGACAGGCGTCAGAGGTGACAGGCGTCAGAGGTGCAGCAGAACACAGTCTGTTCAAATGTGGGTATGAGAAGACACACGTCTATAGGCACATGGTTGAAAATACACACACACATCAGGTCGACTCAAAGCCACACACCCACAAGTTTCACTTCTGCCTTATGTGGCAGCACTCTTGAAACACCAGTGCACCAAGGTTAGGGTTCACATACAGGTCAAGACACACATAAAAATTGGAGGAGTAAAATTTATTTTTATTTTTAATGCAATTAAGGTGCAAAGAGATGCAAACTTATCAAACAACATCCCAAATTGAAAGTGGCACATTGGCACATAAAAAGCTATGATTCTGTTGTTTTAAGATGTCTGGAAAATCTTACTGACTAAAAAGCTGTCAACACTGTGAAGTGAGCAGGGCACCAAGGTTGCACACACATAGAGACCACCAGAAGAATGCATCACAGTGCCAATTTGTGCAAGATGCACAAAGAGAAATAAATTAGATTCACAGTTAATGAAGAGAAGCTGGCAAAAAAGCTAAACCATGTTGCTACTAGAGAAATCAGCACATGAGAAAATGTGTTTGCGATGATGCTTCAGAGCTAAACTGATATGGGGAACTTGACCCTGGGAAATAAGCAGGGTCTGGGCTGTGACTCATTTGCATGGAAAAAAACTTCTGACTTTTGCTTAATCAGCTAAGAGTGCTTATTTTTACCTTTATCTTTACCTCTGCTGCAGAAATAGGTAATAGAGGATCTACATTTGTCTCAAGATTAGCCATTGTAACACCACTCTGACAGATCTAAACTTGTGTACTTGTATTTTGGTTCAGCATATGTGACAGACAAAGAGAGTGTGTGTTTTTTGTGTCGGAGGGTCGGCAGGGCGAGAGTAGCGCAGGCCAGGAGGAAGACGGGCATGGAGCGTTGCATGAGTCTTTCTCGTGGTCTTTAAGCCTTCTCTGGACTTGACTCTCATCTTTTGATTGGTTGGATTACAGACACTCTTAGTGAGACCAGGCAACACACATAAATATACTTTCATATCTTGGAAAGACAGAAAACAAACACATTATAAAGAAAAAAAAAGAGTTTGAGCAGCAGCTTGAAAAGAAACCTGTCAAGTAAAAATGGGCTGAAATGAACTAAATGTATTCTTTTAAACATGCCACTCAGTGTCAGTGTTTTGTGCCCCCTGTTAAAGGAAGAGTCTGCCCTCTGCTGATTGCTGGTTGAAGTACACAAATTTATATATAAATTTAAGTCAAGTTTTTACAGCTTGATTTAAAGCAGCAAGAATAGCAAGGATCCTGTATTTCAGTTTCAACACAAACTGGTCCTCTCCATTTTCTTAAATCATAAATCAATTTATCAAAATGTATGTATATAGCACCGATTTACAACAGATGTCAACTCAAGGCTATTCAAAAGAAAAACACGTCCAGTTCATACCCACATGCTAACCCAATACAATTTAGTTGTATGGACAGATTCTAATTCGAACAAATGGCATTCAGTACAGTTATGTTCAATAAGATACATGTGACTGTATTAATGATGAATGCATGAATTTGGCATTGATATAGACCTCAAATATTTGGTTTGAATCCAGAAGGTTAGAATTTTTGTTCATCTTGGAGGAAATAACAGAAATGTAGTACATGAGCCGCTTTTTTTATTTACAACAGAGCAAATCTTTAAAAACAAAGCTTCAAAATGTTAAAAACTTTTTGTTCTACTGAAACTTTTTTTTGATTAAATGTAAAGCTTGAATTACACCAGTGGAAATTGAACCAAAGCACATTTAAAATACATATTCTGCGTTTGATATACAAAAATTAAAATATTCAAAACTAAGCATAAATTTGAAGGCAGACATTTTGTTTCCTCTGGTAAGAATTACTGTCAGTATGAAAACGCCACCTGAGAAGAGGATGTACTAGCCTATAAGGAGTTTAACACTAAATGAATCATTACAACAGTATTTTCAGAGGTGTTTTCTTGTCTTTTTTTGTAGTTTAAAAATGATTACAAAAGTATGGTTTTAAGTGATTTGAGCTGCCAGGATTGTGGGTTGCTTGTTTCTGTTTGGTTACATCTTCACACAGGTATCCACCAGAGGGAGCGGTGCAGACTGGAGCTGCAGCTCCTGCATCTCCTGCAGCTCCTGCTGGAGAGTGGTTCCTACAAGTTTGCTTCCCTGCTTCTCATCAAGGTTTGTTACCTGCTGGATAAGAGGAACTGGCTGCCAGTCACTTGAAGCCTCAGTGTTAACCGATTTGGTAACCCTGAGCCCTCTGAGTTCCTTGAGTTTTCTAGTTCATGCTTCTTGCTTTGTAATTGATATTTCCCTGTGTCTCCATTCCAAGGTTTCCCTCAGTGCAACTTCCTGGACCCTTTTTTGTGTGTTCAGCTACTGATCTCCTCATGTCTACTAACCATCATGAAATAACTTCTGGAACATCATCTCTGGACGGGCAGCCTTCAAGTTTCACATATCATTTTACACCTCCTCGAGCAACCTGTCCACCCTCAAACGTTCCACCATCAATTCCACCTTTGCGTCGTAATACCACCAACATGTATCCTTCTTCTGTATTAACAAAGAGAGAGCCAGCCTGCAACCTATACTCACCCTCCCTGGTGGACAACCTCTCCATCTTTTTTCATTTTCCATATATCCTCTGCATCCCCTCAGTCTTCCCGATTCTACCCGTGCCGTTGGATTGTTCCTGGACGAGAGCCAGTGCAATATTCGTTCTTGTTTCAATAAATATTTTAACTTCCCTCTGTTCTCCTGAGTGGTTTTCTGCATGTGGGTCAGATCACTTAAACAAACCAAGACCTAGACTATGTGATACTAGAAATATGTTTCAATGGTCACCTCTAGCATCTGATTACTATGTAGTCACGCAGCGCATTTGATGACACTGTTGCATTGCAGCAAGAAGGTCCTGGGTTCAAATCCCAGCCTGGGGTCTTTCTGCATGGAGTTTGCATGTTGTCCCTGTGCATGCTTGGGTTCTCTCCGGGTACTCCGGCTACATCCCACAGTCCAAAAACATGACTGTTAGGTGAATTGGTTTATCTAAATTACCCTTAGGTATGAGTGTGTGCGTGCATGGTTGTTTGTCCTGTGTGTCTCTGTGTTGCCCTGTGATGGACTGGCGACCTGTCCAGGGTGAACCCTCCCTCTCGCCACATGACAGCTGGAGATAGGCACCAGCCAACCCCCCCTCCCCCCGCAACCCTGCATAGGAATGACGGGTACAGAAAATGGATGGATGGATGATTTGATCGCAACTTACCTATTTAAAAACATAGCTCTCAAAGCAAAAAACCACAACAACGCTCTTTCAACAAAGAACAGCTCTAAATAGATTTTGATCAGTTTATCCAAATTGTCCCTGGTAGCTTTTTCAGTTAGGAGTTAACATCTGTTGATAGTATAGTTCAGTAAAAGTAAAAATAGTTATTAATTGTTGTACAAATGCATGAAGGAACCAAAGAACCTTAGGGAAACGGAATAATTTTCAGGCAGAAAGGGGGAAAAAATCTACCAAATCCCCCCAAATAGAATTGTAGCTGGTTTAAAGAGAAAAGACTAAAAGCTGGTATTTTTGCTTAAGCGATAAATGATAAAGGTATCAGATGCCTACATTTTTTCCAATAATAATACCATCTTTCAGAGGTAATGATAAACCGTAACAACAGAAAATACTCTCCTATGAAATCTAAAGAAACAACTTGAAGCAGAGCAGCACACAGGGGTAGTCCTGCGGCTTTATGTGTCCAACACAGACAAACAAAAGCTTCTTCAGAGAGCAGCACCCTGTTTGAAGGTAGCCTCAGGCACTGAGAGTGGGCCATTAGTCACAAGCTAATGGGTGTCTTTAATAGGCAGAGTCATACAGACAGATGTTAACAAGGCATTGACCCAAAGCAGGAAGGATTAAAATAATATACAGTAGCGTCTGTAGAGTTGCCCATAAATCATCTTCAGTATCAACACAACATAAGAGTGTTTCTATAGATTATACACACTCACTTTGGTGCCTGTATACACACACCCACGAACAGGTCTGGCACTTTAATGTTAGTGCAAGTGGTGAAATGTTTATCCCACAGATGGCTAGTAATCCCTCTGTTGGGTTAAGTACTGCCCTCAGAAGAATGAGGTTCACACACGGCGTATATTGACACACACACACACACAAGGTAATATATTTAAAATCCAATTCGAAGGTATATATTTCATGTAATTAAAACCAGTTAAATTAAAATAAAGCACAAGCCTCACATTGATACATAAAGATATCAAATCCCTCTGTGTGTTTTAACTTTCTCTACTATCCTAGGCCTTCATGCCTAAGTACAACCACTCCTATTGATAGCTAAATGCCTTCAGTATATGCATGTTGTATTCTAGCCTTGTGCCTTCATCAGCCCCCTTGAAAGCTTGTTTAACAAACAGAATTTCATTAGAACCTTTTATGGGGAATATTTTTGTTCTTTTTCTCTTTACCTGATTAATATTTACTAGTCTTTATCCGTATATCAAAGCTATTGTTTTATATCTGATAGCCTAATCTTTTAGTTAAATTCCCAAAAAATAGACTTTACAGTAATGATCAGAATGTAATTCAGTATAATCATGAATCACAGCAGTGGACTAACCAGGTTACGAAACCCAAAAAATATCTGCGTTTAGATAAATTGGCCACTCTAACTTGTTATGAGTAAGCAAGCGCATGGTTGTCTGTCCTGTGTTTACTCTATTAGTTTAATTTTGTGTTGATTATTAAGAAATACTGTATGGTGTGCCCTTGTTGGTCCCCATTTTTAAAACATTTTTTAAAGTTCATCTTTGTCATGCTGCCCTATTCACCCTCTCCTCATCATTGTCCTCACCTGTGTCTCTCCAATCATCATCCACACCTGATCCTCCTTACCTTCTGCCTTCATCAAGGGCGTTAGTTTGAAACTGCTGGGGACAATAACCATAAACTTGAGTGTGGTTTAAAATTGCTGGGGACAATTATTAATTATTGATATAGCCTATAATTATTCAATTATTCATCCGTTTCAGGTTTCATTACAACATGCACTGCAGTGTATAAACAGGTGTTGAAAATCGTATCGTTATTCAATATGTAAAAGTTGAAAGCCGTAAGCTTATGTGTTTTGTTTTTCAAAAGGCACTGAAAACCATCATAAGGCTGTTGGCCTGCAAGAAACATCATCGCAAAGAACAATGTTGGCTATATAGACTATATGCGCAATAATAAAACGCGTTCCCTTTACAACCCTTGCCGTTCTGTACGGGGAAACTTTAACTAACAGTTCAGAGACCTGCATGGGGCGGATACCCGCAGGTGGAATATTCCAAAGCAATAAAAGACAAATACTTAATTCTACTATAATTTACCATAAATCAGGGATCCCATTATTTTCTTTCTTTGATAGTTTTTTAAACTTTGAAAAAATCTGAAACATATTCAATATTATGTAATTCTTCATTCATTTTAGTTAATATTCAGTCCGAACAATCTGAACAAAGAATCTTCATCGTGCCGTCACGCATGGAGCAGACAAAAACATGTACTAAATAATTTATAAACATTTTACCTGCAGTCTCACAATTTTCTCATGGTCTATAGACGTGAATTGCGGACTTCTATAGACCATTGCAAGGGACGCTGAATCCGCTCCGGTCGCACACAGCAGACTGGTATAACAAGTGCCACTTCTTTCTCAACGGGGACTTTCCTTATTGACTCAGCAGGAGGAAATCCACAGCATGCTCTCCTTCTGGATCAATGGATAAGATGCTGGTCTGTGTCCACTGCTGCTAAGCGCTCTAAAGCCTCCATAAATCTCCAAGGTGCTGTCAGTTCCTGGATAGCGTTGCATTGAGTATGCAGGTCTGAGATGATGATGCTCAGATGCTCTCATTAGAATCTTTTTTGATTGATTTAGTTTCCTAAAGTTGAAAATGAATGTGTCTGCATCAAGTGGTCAGTGGCAAATTGTAAACTTTCCCGTCAGAAAGTGAAGTATTGTGTGATGTCCTGCTTCATTTTCTCACTCGATTTTCCTGCTGCACCGTAAGGAGCCCTGCTAACAACGGCTTTACGATTTTCCATTACAGTTTTTAAAAAACGATCAAAGACGGAACACAATCCCAAATGTATTGAAAATTCTGTTACAATGAATCATATCCCTTTTGTTTCTTTGAAACATTGTACAGCTGAATATTATTTGATGCAGAGATCGCTGTGCAGAAACAAAATATTGTCCAGAGTCCCTGGCTTTATCTGCGCTCTTTATTCCTGAATCGCAAATTCTGCCGCAGAAAAATCTCCCTCTGGCAGCGCAGGATGCCTAGGTAGCGGGAACATTCCGCTGCCATCGCAAAGTTGGGGGAATATTCTGGCATGCTCTCTCCACAAACACAATATATCAACACGATTCTTTTTGGGAGTCTTAAACAAACATAAGTATTACATAAATATTTTTTCACCCTCAGTAAAAAACCGTCAGCCAGACCCATGAAACTTAATTGATGTATTTTTCCATCTTAAAACGGGTAGGCTACCAGCGGCACTGCACGACTCTTTCCTGAGGATAAGGACTAGTCTTTTAAAACCTTGACATATCCACTGCAAAGAATGCTGCAGCATCTGCGCAGAAAGAAACCATGACTGTATAAGAAAATGCAACGGAGTAATTTAAATAATAGTCCATTCAGATACTGATTATGTGGAAATTGTGCTGGGAGCACAAGTGGATGTTAGATCTGCGCTGGTAAAAAATTCCTTATCAGGTTTAGATAAGTGGTGGGAACATGTCCCCAGCGTCTCCGGCTAAAATGACGCCTATGGCCTTCATAACTGGTCACTTCCCCTCACTCAGCGCCGGATCATTATCGTTGTCTCCATGGTGTGTTGTCCTGCTGTCATCCATTCCTGCTCGTCCAATGTCCTGTCTCTCCATTCCTGCCATCATCATCATCATCATCACCTCCTGCACCAACAGCATTCAATAAACATCCTTGTACCTTTTCTACCGTCTGCATTTGGGTCCATGCAGCATCGCACACTTCTGACAATCTTATTTCTTTCTTGGGGAAGTGACAGTGATGTGATCTTGATGGGTTTATTTTCCAAGATCCTAATTGGCTGATTGAATTTCATTCTCAGTGGCTTCATCGCAGCAGGAGCTGCTTTAATACCAGTATGTAAAACAGTAGTTTAAATCAGGGTTGATTTTTGTAATTCATTACAGTATCTGCACCATACAATGGTAGATAGTCTCAGAAAAGTCCAAAGATATGCATGTTTGCTTTAGCAAACAGAGCTGGGTTTAGGAGGATGTGGGACCCTGAACTAGAGCCAGTATTGGGAATCTTCCCAAACATGTTGGCAAATTGCAGTATATTAATAGTTAGACACACATCAACTTAATGGTTTTTAGGCTGTGTCCTCATGAAAAGTAGCCTTTCTAAAACAATGAATTTTTCCCCTTTATAAACATAACATCCTCTCTGGAATTGTTTTTGCTTTCTTTACAAACTCACCTATGCTAAGAAAGGGACCCAAAGATGTTACAGCAATTACACCAGGCTTGTGTGTGACCTTATCCTCCTGATGCTGAAATACACCAAAGCAAATGGGGTGCTAAGCATGTGTTTAAGATGTTATTACATCCGACTTGGGGGGCAAGGGTTTGATTAAAAGTGGGGCTATGGCACCTTTTTCAACTGGTTGTGCGTTTGTTCTCTAGATGGAAAATCCAACAAGGTAAAACACCTCACTTGATATGGTATTAGATTTAAACTTCTTTGTAAGCCGATCAAATCTGGTGATATCTTTTCTTTAAGAAATAAAAAGCTACTTTAGAGTCCCAAAACCTTGGGGCTATGAGCAACTGTCTTGATAAACACTTGCTAAAGTCTGGCCTAATCTTCAACTCTGTTCCAATAATCCAACATGAAATGAGAATATTTTACTTTGGAGACAGTTTTTTTAACTTTTGAGACTCTTTCAATGTTGATCAAAGTATTGAAGGAAAACAAATCCACATCAATATTTTCATATTAAATTAATGTAACGCCGGACTTTTCAAATCATGATTCAGTAGACTACAAATATTGAGGCATTTGTATGGAAACAAATGCAATGTTTATTAGTAAATGGTAAATGGCCTGCAATTGTATAGCACTTTCTCAAGTCAAAGGACTTTAATATCTACGTACATAAAATTAGGTATGTTCAGCATACATCTGAAAACCTGCACCAGGACACCAACATGGCACATAATATTGCTTGTCTCTTTCTTGCTGTATGATAGACTAACAGCCTATTTATGTCACCCCCATGCCAGCATGCAAGGATTAGTAGAAATAATTTTTACATAAAATTGATAGATAAATGAAAGAATGGCAGACCAACTGCACAAACATTTACAGATTAAAAAAACAGCATTAAAGGGTTTCCAATGTCAATCCCACTCATTTTAAGGAGCCTGTTGGCCTTGTCTTTGTAAGAGCAACGCTCCTGTGTGCTTGCTGACGACAAGGTAACCCTGGAAACAGCTGCGAAGGTGCTGCTACTCGTCTCCCTGCCCACTGATACACCACTGCACTCTTTCCCCCCTCCCTCTCACCAGCTGGGGTGAGTCATGATGGCGATCATCAGCTTCCTGTGCAACAACTCACACTGGGCCCCAAAGAATACCAAGAGCAGACTTTCTGTTGTGCATTTGTAATTTTTCTAAACTGAGAGCCATATTGCTGCTAACATTTAAACTACAAATAGTCTGTGTTTGATTATTTATTAGTATCTTAAACGTAGAGCAGATTCTGTACCTGGAAATATTTTGATGTAGTAATTCCTTATAAAAGCATGTATAGATATCTATCTATCACAGCATTTCTTACAAGTGCTGTTTACTCTTGTTAATGATTCCTTCTCTAGAATACAAGCAGGTCAAACCGTGTGTTTCTTTTCCCACACAAACCAACTGTCTGTTTGAAAAAAGATTAACTGTTGAACTTTCATTTTTCCATCAGAATGTAAACTCAACTGGACAACTTGATAGTTTAAAATGTACAAGTAAACCTTTACAAACAATAAATTCATGTGTGATCATGCACACATGTAGTGATTGTATTAAAGACTGTGTTATTGAAAATCTATGAGGATTTTTACCAACAACCGCAATCCTTAATGTATTTCAATTCTATTTTATGCCACAATCAAGCACAAAGCAGCATGTAACTATAAAGTAGAAGGTAAAAGATTCATTATTTTCAAAGATTTTCACAAATATAAATCTGAAGAGCACAGCATTTATATATATTCAGCCCCTGTTAGTCTGATACTACTCAGTCTGTCCCTGAGGTCCTCTGGCACTGGCCTTTTAGTTAGGCCGGTTATGGCGAAGCGTTGTTCTACTCAAGAACCTCAAGACCAACCTTTTTGCTCGGCTTTTGAGTTATTTTATTTATGTAATTTTTATTTCTTATCTTATTCTTTATTTATTTATTTATTTTCAATAATAATTCTTTTTATATATTTATTTTTTAAATTTATATTTATTTTCATAATAATAATAATAATAATAATAATAATTATTATTATTATTATTATTATTATTATTATTATTATTATTATTATTATTATTATTATTATTATTATTACTATTATTATTATTATTATTATTATTATTATTATTATTATTATTATTATGTGCTAATGACGTGTTTTATACAGACTAACGGCACTGTTTCCTTCTTGAGGATCCTACCTGCAGGGAGCCCTGCCAGTTTAGGCATGGAGGATGCTGCCATTAAGATCGCTTTTGTCATGGTGGGTGGGGCTCTGCACTGCAGCCTTATGGGTGTGCTGAGGATACCTGCCTGCCCTGATCATGGCGGTCCCTATGGTGACTCTTCTGTGGCTGTGGGGTGGCTTCCAGTGTGGCTGGATCGCCCAAATATTGTTTTCTCACAGTGGTATCATTCTAGATATTTATTTTTATTGTATGTTCACCGAAAGAGATAGGAATGTGTGTGATCGATTTGGCTTTAAATGTGTTTTCTTTGTTATTTTTCTGCATTTAGCTGATTTTATCAAGAAAAGTGCTCTACAAATAAAATTTGATTGATTGAGAAGTGCCCATAAAAGGTGCCCATCTCTGTGTAATTTATTTTCTGTGTAAGTCTAGCCATTCTTTGAACACCTCAGAGATTTGTGAGAAAATATTTGTGAACAAAAAGCCTCATAAATACCACCGGACATAACAGACAGGTCAGGGATAAAGTTGTGGAGAAGTTCAAAGGAGGATGGGGTATAAAACAATATCCCAAGCTTTCAACATCTCGTACAGCATTTCAATCCACCATCTTTAAATGGCGAGACTATGGCATATCACCCTGAAGACCTGAAATGGTAACACACTAGATGGTGCTGGTAGCGTCAAACAGTGGGAATGCTTTTCTTCAGCAGAATAAATATAAATAAAAGACATTGAAGTTGTTGGTTGTAATTTGAAAAAATTTGAAAAAGTTTAAGAAGTTCAAATACTTTTGAAAGGCACTATAAAGTCTTAGATGCATTCAAACCATTTAAGCAATCTTCCGTCTGATCTTTTCCTTGCAGAAGCCCATGTGTGTCTGTAATACATGCGTACAGGTGGAAAATTGTTACATTGTCAAGAGCCAACAGTATGATCCAGCGGCTTTGAGTTTTCGATATGCGGAAAAGATAAGGTCTGTTTAAAAGGCCAGTAACTTTAGCCAAGCCCAATCCGTGGCCAACAGCAGCTGGCTTGGCACATGTGCGCCTTCATCTGTGTGATCTGGCCCCCAGACTCTGACAGCAGATCATAATCACATCCATTCAAGATTCAATCACTGTTTGTGAAACTGTGAGAAGACTGAATGGGAAGTGCGCGTCCTGGCCAAAGCACATGTGTTTCTATTGATGCTGAACCACTTCTTCAAGAAAAGTGTATTTTTATTGGAGAGGTGCGGGGATATAAAGTCAGTGGAAGTGTAGATCATGAGTCTCAACTTGTAGTTTCTGTACATGTGTGTGTGGCTTACTTCCAAGGAACGCAAGCACAGAATAAAAGAAAAACCACAGTGAGGCAAAAACAGGTCAACAACTGTGAACAAAGATAAATGAGCAGACACAATCAGATATAAATGGCAAAAGGTTTCGCTCATTTCTTTTACTTGGAAACACATAGATATAGCACAGACTGCTGCTTGATTCATGAACTTAGATTCACACTGTATATTTCTCACTGTTCTTTTTTAAATAATGGCCTTACAAACAGTTTTTCTTGGTGTCTTGCTGACTTATTTGCAAAGGTTAAAACTGCTGCATGCTATTTGTTAAAGTTGAAAATGCACTGTCCTCTTCATGTATAAAATCGTTTAAACAGCAGCATATGTTGTGAAAAAGCATTTGGCCGAATAACTTATGTCTTCTTAGTAAATATAACATAATTTTAACATAAGCCAAAGTAAATATCAAATGCACTTTTCAAATGATGATTTTATTTATTAAGTGAGAAAATCCTCCCAAACCAATCTGGTCCTATGTGGAAAAAGTCATTGACTTCCTTGTAAAATCATGAATTAACTGTGAACAACCCTATATATAACTAGAAAAAGTTGCATTTCCTGTGAAAATGCAGTGTGAATGCTGTAAGCTGAATTTACTTGCAGAAAAGTGCTGAAGTTTTGAAGTCAACTGTAAAAGACTTGCTTAAGTGTAATAAACAGAAACAGCAGAAAAAAGAAAAGGGGTGTGCCAACCCTAACACAAAGAAAACCTGTCACAATTAGCTAAAATAAAAAGTTGAATATTATAAAAAGTATAAAGGTTATGAATACCAAAAGATATACCCGGAAAAAGCAGAATGAGCAGAATAGTTTAAAAGTAGAATGGTTAAAATAGCACAAAGTATGCAGAAGTAGTTGAAGTTCAAATAACGTCCGGAAGCGTATGGTAGCATGTTGCTAAACACAAACATGTTGGTTAACAATAATTCAATCCATTCAGTATAATAAAAATAAGCTTAAAGATCTCATGACACCAAGCTGATTTAATATAAATGTATTATGACATAACGCATCTTGTCAAAGTATGTGGTTGTGTAAATTTATGAGCCGAACAGACTTGATTTTACGCGATAATTAGAGTTTCAAAAATATTAGCTTGGCTTCAAAGCTACGTCTCCATGTGACGTCAGCGACAGAACCGCTCAGGCTGGACAGTCTGAAAAATACCGCCGTCAGGCCTGATGGAGGCGCTCATATTTGAAGGCTCGGAAGATTCTTCCTCCAGTTTTAGCCTTGAGATGGTTTTAGAGGTGGAAAATGCAGCCGGTTCTGGTGTTTCTAGAGGCATGGAACAGTACAGGTATGAGCCGTACACAACGACTGAGATGGATAGAAGAAAGCGGGTCAGAGAAGCTATCGGGAGAAGTGACGTCAGGGAAACACAGCTTGTTAAGGATTAGAAATCACTTAATAGTGGCTTCTTCTTTTTTTTTTATTATTAACAAAATGATATAAATGAGCATAATAATATTAACGTGTAGTGATTTTAGTAGTGACCTGAAAAATAAACATTAGCCTACATAATGTAAATATGGTAAATCAGTTTTAAAACTAAAAATAATAAACTAATCCAGAATTGTTCATAATTATAGCAAAACTGCTCCCGTCTCTCCTGAACAAGGGCGTCAGTTTGTTTTTAAAACTGCTGGGGACAATTATTGATTATTGATATTGCCTATAATTATTCAGCCGTCGGCTATAGGCTATATGCGCAGTAATAAAACGCGTTCCCTTTAAAATCCTTGTAGTTCTGTGCGGGGAAACTTTAACTAACAGTTCAGAGTCCTGCATGGGGCGGGTACCCGCGGATGGAATATTCCAAAGCAATAACAGAGAAATTATAAATTCTACTATAATTTACATTTAATCAGGGATCCCGTTATTTTCTGTCTTTGACAGTTTTTTTAAATTTTGAAAAAAATCTGAAACATATTCAATATTATTTAATTATTTGTTCATTTTAGTTAATATTCAGCCCAAACAATCCGAACAAAGAATCTCCATCATGCCATCATACATGGAGCAGATGAAAACGTGTACTAAATATGAACATTTTACCTGCAGTCTCACAACTTTCTCATGGTCTATAGACGGGAATTGCGGTCTTCTATAGACCATTGCAAGGGACGCTGAATCCGCTCCGGTCGCACACAGCAGACTGGAATAACAAGCGCCACTTCTTTCTCAACTTTCTTGTTGCCTCAGCAGGAGGAAATAGCGTTGCATTGAGTTCGGTGTCCAAGTCTGAGATGGTGATGCTCAGATGCTCTCAGTATAATCTTTTTTGATTAATTCAGTTTCCTAAACTCTGTGCATAAAGTTGAAAATGACTGTGCGTCTGCATCAAGTGGTCAGTGGCGTAAATTGTAAACTTTCACAATAAAGGACGTTCGGGTCCCCAGGTGTTTCTGATTATTGTACTGACTGATGAATAGAGGTTGCGTCATAATAAACTGACGGCAAAAGCTCATCACACAAACACCTCAAATGGTATTCCCATTCCTTTTTGTGAATGCACTCACTTCCTGAGGGAGTAACGGAGTGGTTGAGCCGCTCGTCAGAAAGCAGAAAGTGAACTTTTGTGTGATGTCCTGCTTCATTTTCTCACTCGATTTTCCTGCCACACAGTAAGGAGCCCTGCTAACAATGGCCTTTACATTTTTCCATTAGGCTACAGTTTTAAAAAACCGATCAAAGACAGAAAATAACACAATCCCCAAAGGATTGTAAATCAGCCTATATTACAATGAATCATGTCCCTTTTAATTCTTTGAAACATATACATCTGAAATAAATTTAATGCAGAGATCTCTGTCCAGAAACAAAATATTGTCCACAGTCCCTGGCTTTATCTGCGCTCTCCGTTCCTGAATCACAAATCTCTCTGGCAGCGCAGGATAGCGGGAACATTCTGCTGCCAGCGCAAAGCTGGGGGAATATTCAGCCATGTTCTCTCCACAAACACAATATATCAACACCATCTCTTTGGGAGTCGTAAACAAACAAAATTATTAAATTAATATTTTTAACCTGCAGTAAAGAAACTTCATCCAGAGCCATAAAATTTAATAAATGTATTTTTCAATCTTGAAACGGGAACCAGCGGCACTGCAGGACTCTGCCCTGAACATGTTTGCATACGGACTAAAACCTTGATGTATCCACTGCAAAGAATGCTGCAGCATATGCGCAGAAAGAAATCATGACTGTATGAGAAAGTGCAATGGAGTCATTTAAATAATAGTCCCTTCAGATACTGATTATGTGGAAATTGTGCTGGGAGCACAAGTGGATGTTAGATCTGCGCTGGTAAGAAATTCATCAGGTTTAGAAAAGGGGTGGAGACATGTCCCCGGCTAAAATGAGACTATATGCTTCAGGAAACACGAGATCTAACTGGGGTATCAGTGGAAGTGGAGCTTGTAGGACTAGCGATGCTGACGCTGTCGCTGTCAGTGTTGCGCTGTCAACAAGCACCACCACGGTACCACCGCCACACGCTGTCACGCTCCTGCTGAACACTGTAGGCACAGCTGTTGGCAGCAGCATACACTAAAAAACCCCAGGGATTCCTTTATCATAGTAATCAAAACAATTCTGCTCAAAATGTTCCCAACAGAGAAGAGAGGAGGAGGAGGGAGCCCACTACTCATGGGTGCTTCTAACCTGTTTCACCCACTTAGACAGTAACTCTGGGTCTTTGGGAAACTTAAATAAACTGACACCGTCCTTGTGTGTATTTGAGCAAAATCCCCCAACACAACATGAAGGCATTGCGATCACTTTTCTTTGTCAAAAATAGAAAACAGCGGTCCCAGTCACAGCTGAAAAGCCGCTGTGAAATGTGTCAACAAACAGAATGCGTTCTCTCGCTAACGTCACTTCCGGCTTTCTGCTGTTCAGCGCACAGTGAAACAGCAGTAAAATGCTAGTCACCGCAGCGGTTTTTTGCGCTCAGTAGGATTATACAAGTCGTGTTTATGACTTTGACATAGCCCATTGGGTTCAGATTTCTTTATTTTATGTTATTTAAAAAATGTCAACTTCGTGTCATGAGGTCTTTAAAGGGAAGTGTTAGCTAAAATTAGCTGAAATGCAAATGTTAGCTAAAATGCTAGTGGTAGTAAGTTGGCAAACACTAACTTGGCGCTAAACATTAACAAAATCTATTTAGCAAGGTAACCTCAGCTGTTAAGTCAAAATTAGCTTAAATTTTGATACTAACTGTAATACTAGTGTTAGCTTAAATACTAGTGGTTGTATGTTGACTAACAGTATCATGTTCGTTACCTAACTTAATCCTTTCAGTATGTTAACATCTTCCCAAAATGCAAATATTAGCGAACATTAGCTAAAATACTATTGTTAGCTTAAATGTTGATTTTAGCTTAAATGCTAGAGATAGCTTGTTGGTAAACACCAACATGTTGGTTAACAGTATCTCAATCCATTCATTATGTTACTTCTAGCTGTTAAGTCAAAATGAGCTAAAATTCCGTTGAATGAGCTGAATTGCTATGGTTAGTAAAAGAAAAAATTATTCGCAGCATGGTAGAAAACATGAACATATAGGTTAACAATAACTCAACCCATTCAGTATATTAAAATCAACCCAAAAACCAAATGCTAGCTAAAATTAGCTAAATTTCTAATGTTAGCTAAAATGTTAATGTTAGATTAAATGCCACAGAAAGCATGTTGTCAAACACTAACATAATCGTTACCATGAACTTGATAAAATCTTCCTCAAATGCTAATGTTAGCTTAAATGTTATTTTTAGCTTAAATGCTAGAGATAGCATGTTGGTAAGTACCAACATGTTGGTTAACATTAACTCGATCCATTCATTATGTTAATTTTGGTTGTTAGGTCAAAATTAGCTAAAATTCCATTGTTAGCTTGAAAGACTTAAATTGCTATGGTTAGTAAAAAAGCTATTGCTAGCATGTTTGCATACATGAACATATTGGTTAACAATAACAACCCATTCAGTTTGTTAAAATCAACCCAAAAACCAAATTATAGCCAAAATTAGCTAAAATGCCGATTGTAGCTAAAATGATAATGTTAGCTAAAATGCTACAGATATCTTGTTGGCAAACACTAACATGTTGGTTAACTTTATCTTAATCCATTCAGTTTGTTAACTTTAGCTATTAAGTCAAACTTACCTAAAACGCTAATGTTTGCTAAAATGCTTATGTTAGCTAACATGTTGGTTAACTGTATCTCAATCCATTCAGTAGGTTAACTTTAGCTATTAAGTCAAAATTAGCTAAAATGCTAATGTTAGCTTAAATGCTAGTGTTAGTATAATGGAAAACAATAGTAAGTTAGCTAACAATATCCTACTTCATTTATAATGCCTAAGATTGCCTAAACACACAAGTCTGTGCAACTGCCATTCAAAAGTAATCACTGTTTTCCAGGTGTTGGAACAGTTAAATGGCCACTGTTGCCTGCCTAGTACCTGAAGTATTTGAAGTCAACTGTAGAAGACTTGCTGAAGTGTAATGCACAGAATCAGCAGAAAAAAGAAAAGCAGTCTAACAACCCTACCACATAGAAAAACTCACAATTAACTACAATGCCAGTGTTACCTAAAATCAGCTAAATTCCAAATATTACCCAAAACGCTAGTAGTAGCATGTTGGGAAACACAACTATGTTGGTTAAAAGAAGACTTATTATATTCATTAAATTGACAACAAGCTATAACACCAATATTATAGAATGTTAGCTAAAATGCTAGTGGTAGCATGTTGACAAACACAAACATGTTGGTTAACAATAATTCAAGCCATTCAGTATAATACAAATATGCTTAAAGGGAAGTGTTAGCTAAAATTAGCTGAATTAGCTTACATTTTGATACTAACTGATATACTATTGTTAGCTTAAATGCTAGTGGTAGCATGTTGGTAAACAGTATCATGTTCGTTACCATAAACTTAATCATTTCAGTGTGTTAAAATATTCTAAATAATTAAATGATTATCTAAAATCCCAATGTTAGCTTGAATGAGCTAAATTGCTATGGTTAGCAAAAAAGATATTTGTAGTATGTTGGCAACCATGAATACATTGGTTAACAATAACTTCACTCATTCAGTTTGTTCAAATCAACCCAAAAACCAAATAATAGCTAACGTTAGCTAAAATGCTAATGTTAGCTTAAATGCCACAGATAGCATGTTGGCAAACACTAACATGTTGGCTAACTGTATCTCAATCCATTCTGTCAGTTAACTTTAGCTATTAATTCAAAATTAGCTAAAATGCTAATGTTAGCTTAATGCTAGTGTTAATATAATGGATAACAATAGCAAGTTAGCTAACAATATCTTACTCCATTTATAATGCCTACAATCACCTAAACATACAAGTCTGTGTAACTGCCCTTAAAAAGTAATCACTGTTTTCCAGGTGTTGGAACAGTAAAATGGTCACTGTTGCCTGCCTAGTAGCTATGAGACTGTATTGATCATCATATTTTACAGAGTAATCAAAAGTCCTGGTGAACTGATTCATATTAAATCTACAAGTTGTTTGAGATGCCTTACAATAACCCTGAAACGTCAGTTTTACAGTGGAGGGCATAATATATAGCAATTCTCTTTTGTACCAGTATGGCGCAGTATTGGGGCCAAACGGAGATCCAACTAAAGCCATGAAAAGGCCTGCCATTTTTCGACCAATCACACGCCAGCTTTCACTGGGGGAGACAGCCAGACTGCAGCACCTCACTAATGTCTCCTAATTTCTCAGCCGTTTTAACAGGCAACGCAGCTTCCGAACTACTCTTAATAACTTAAGAACCGTAAGGCCTATCGACGTCACCAATATACGGATAAGTAAACGCTCTCAAACCACTCAATTTGTTGAAAAAAATATATTACAGCCGTAAAATGACGTCAAATATGTTGATAAATTGGATGAAAACATTAATCAGTCTTTCCTTGGTCCCGAACTACATCCTCTTACTCGGAAAATATAGGGGCTATCGAAATTATTCTTTCACTGTGAGTATCAGCAGGCTTTGATGAAGAATCATGGTTCGTTTCATGTGTGTACCTCAATATGTCTAGGAGCAGTGATTTTGTAAAAACGAGCATGATTTTGGCATTTTTGAATCTGAGCCGTTTTAGCGAAGAGCAGATTTACTACACTCAAACAAACAAAACTCATGGAGAAACAGTAACAGGTATCAAAAAAGTTGTTGAATCATGAGCGTCAGGAAGATCTGAAGTTATATTGGCACAAGGCTCATGTTTCTACGTTGCATCGTTTATGAGATATGACTTTACGAATATGAGTCAGAATCCAGCTGTCCTCTGAATTTTTGCTCAGTCCCAATGCATTACAATGGTCCCTCCTGGGTGCCGCCACTTTGCTTCGGGTCGATTTGCCAAAAAACTGTAACTGTCACATAAATTTTGGTAACATTTCCTGAAGCAAAAATTGGAAACCTACGTTTTGATATATAATATGTGCAGAAAGAGTGAAATATGAGCAAGTGAACGGAAGTTGTTCATGGAATATAAGGAAAGTGGAAAAGTGTAATTCTGCTATAGTGGGCCACTCTAGCTTAACTCCCATGTGCCCATAGACATGCATGTATTTTCAGAAATCTGATCATTTTGCGACCAAAAACTTGAGGAAGGATTGTATGAAAACGGTACAAGTTAGGAAGAAGCCAAGACACACAGTAATAGCAGAAGAGCATGACTACATTTTAAGATTTGAATGGTGTTTCTAAGTGGAAGTATGTGGAAGTAGTTAGTTTTGCAAAACAGGCGAAATTTAGCGGAATTTTTGAGGTTTTCCATTCATTTCAATGGGAGCAAAAAAAGCATAAAAAGTTACATTGTAAAAAGTATAAAGGTTATGAATACCAAAAGATATAGCTGGAAAGAGCAGAATAAGCAGAATAATTGAAAAGTTGAATGGTTAAAATAGCACAAAGTATGAAGAAGTAGATGAAGTTAAAAAAAAACGTACGGAAGCAACCAGAAGAAGGTAAGAGAATCTGAAGAATGTGAATGCCTACAGCATTCACACTAAATATCTCAAAAAGCAACAATCCATATCAACAATCCCAAAAAATTCAAAAACAGATGACAAAAAAAGTCATACATTATTTATCTTGAAAAGGTTACAAAGACACTTGAAATGTTTTAGGACACCAGCAAACCATTTCCCACAAATGGAGAAAACATGGAACACTGTTGAACCTTCCCAGGATTGGCTGGCCTTTAAAGAATATTTCAAAATCACATCAACAATACGTCCAGGGGGTCACAAAAGCAGCCAGAACAACATTAATAAGATAAAGAAAAAGACTGGGCAAAAATGTCACGCATAGGAGCATTCTAAGGTGAAAACCAATGATGATCAAAAAGAACATAAACGTCTGTCTCACATTTGGACTTCATTACAATCCCCAAGGCTTTTAGGAAAATATTCTACGGGCTGACGGGACAAAACTGGTATTTTTCAGAAGGTATTTGTCCCATTAAATCTGGCATTTAACTAAACAGCAATTAAGAACATCCATCCTACATCAAACATGGTGTTGATAGTGTTACAGGCTGGAGTTACTTTGCTGCTTCAGGAACTTCATGTTGTGCAATAATTGATGGAACCCTGAATTCTAAACTACACCAAAAATCCTAAAGATGGATGTCTGTCCATTATTTTATAACCTAAGACTCACGTGCACTTGGGTTATGCAAGGACAATATTCCAAACCACACTGGCAAGTTCATAAATATGTTTGAATGCACCAGTTAAAGACCTGAGTTAAATCCAGTTGAGATCCTGTTAGATGACCTTGAAAAGCCCATTCATGCTTGAAAAAGCTCTAATGTGGCTAGATTAAAACAATTCTGCCAACAAGAGTGGGCCACGGTTCCACCACAACAATGGTCTCAAAGATTAATTGCCAGCAATCACAAACACATTGCAGCTCTTCTTGCCAAGTGTGGCACAATCACTTAGTGGTTGAGGCTGTAATGACTTTAAACACTGGGGCTGATTATTTGGAGATGTTTTTTGTCTTTTCTAAATGAAATCATAATTTGAAAAGATAATTTTTAAATCAGGTTATCTTTGGTAGATATCTAAGCATGTTTGATGATCTGAAAAATTCCAGCATATTCAAAAAAGCAAAAGCAGATAAAAAATTTAAGAGCAAATACTTTTTCACAACATGATGGCTTGTAAAACATCTGAGGCCCAGTGTGGACATGTAGTAAAGTTCTTAGTTGCTTCATTCTCGTGTTGTAAACATTAGGCGACTACAAGCTACCAAAAATGGCAGGAAAAGCCTGAAATACCTAGTAATAAGCTGCACATTTGTTTAACTTGAAAACAATAATGTACAACTATACACTGAATTAAAAATAGATTTTCAACTGTACAAAACAGAAAGCATCCACTCATTTCAAATTAACTAGCATTCTTTGATATATTTGTTGGGACCCACATAGCCATTGGGTGGCGCTAACCCACATTCTAGCTCCAACAGGAGAAGAACAGGACCAGAGTTATTATAAGGGCTCGGGTCCCCGAAGCCCGCTCTCTTCCGCTTGGGGTTTCGGCCAGACAGAGCCAGGAGAGACCACAGGAAATCCTTCCATCGCTGGCGAGGGGAAAGGACGTGAGTTTCAGGGAGACACTCACTCCAAGGAAGACAAAGACTGCTAATCGATCAGGTGAATCGCAAACCCAGTGTGTTTTGAGACAAACCCCACTGTTTTGCCCTGAGCCCTGCAGAAGTTTCTGAATTACAGACGCTGCTGTGAGGAAGGGAGCCGCTAACAAGCTACTGGATGCCGCAGAGTCCCATCCAGACTGAAGCCATTACACCCACTGCGACAAGGCCTAGGTGGGATTAATGCTGTGCCGTAAAGCGGCAGAAAAAGGTACTGTCAGTGAAGGAAGGTGGCGCTGATCACTGTTTAGCCAAGCCAGAAAGAACGACACGCCATCCCAGCTAAAGGCTACCGACGCCCCAACAGCCATAAGGCCTCCCACTGCTAACCGACCGCAGCTATTGTTAGCCTGCTGGCTAATGTTGTTTTATCTTTCCCAATCATCAACGGAGCAACCTGGAGAACTTTTACCGTTAAATAAGGTCTGTCTGGCTGAACGCGAGATTAGTTTAGGATAAACAAAATTTAAGGGTTGTTTGTTTTCACTGTGATTCGTTACCTTGTGTAAGATTCCTTTTATTGTTTGGGTACAAACGGGTCCGGTCGGCTTGGAGGTTTAAACAGTGATTTTCGAGGTTTCCGATGGAAAGTTGTTTTATATCCTGCAACCTGAGTTACTCAATCCGCCTGTTTTCCTTTGCTTGGTGTTTAGTAAATGAACCAGAGCGGCTTTAAGCAGCTCCTCGTGAGTTAGCTGTAGGGTACATGCTCTAGCGAACCCCGTCGGCCTGCCTTTGACTTCTCGGCCTCATGAACAATAAAGACTCCCATTAATGGTATTCAAAATAGAGATCGGCTTTAAAACAGATAGTTTAAACACTAAAACTAATCTTTCAAGTCATTTTTGAAACCACCTTCTTGGTAAGTCAGAATACTAAATTAGATCAACATAATTGGTGCCCCGGTGTGAGACCGTCAACATCAACATAAAGTCTAAATATTAAATTAGATCAATCACTGTGGTGACCGATCCGTAAAACAGAATCAGTTCTCTAAAGGTTGTTAATTTCTAATTCAGCAAATGGCTTAATGAAACATTCCTTCTTCCAAGAAATGTTTTTCTTCACTTTTGCTTTGCATTGTGAACTGGTGGTTTGAAAACCAACCAGAAGGTGCTGATTAGTCTTAAACTAACCACAATTAGTTAAAACTAATTTAGCCTCATTCCCAAAACTCTTCAATGCAACCCTTGGTCTTCAAGCAAACATATTCATTCTGAACTGTGACATCATTATCGATTTATTGGTTATTGTTTCTACTTCTTTGCATATTTATCACTTTTACTGTTTACTTTGGGTGTTAGTTTAATTATTATTATTTTTCTTAGTGGTTTAGTTGTGTGTTAATAGCTTAGTGAGTTTGTTGATTAAATAATTTTAACGGAAAGTTGAATTCTTTTTGTAATAAACTCTTGTATTTTGGAAAACCGTTGTTATTTCACCTACATGTGTAGTAACTTGCTGTTCAAAGAACGCCAAGAGCATATTCCTTCATCTATTGTTTAATTATCTCAGCCATATCAGGCAGGTAATCATAACATAAACTGAGACCGAACAATTTGGCTATTTATATTCCTGGAATCCACCAGGTGGTGCCCCAAACTTGGTAATTTTTACATTAAATTATTATTCTTATTAATAATTGCCCTAAGCAATTATTCATAATTATTTATAGCCAAATCCTACCTATATGTGGCACAACGTATTCAAATAATCCTTTATTTAAAATATGGATATTAGAGTCAAATTGTACCTCTAACTAAAATATGTACCCACTGTGATAAATAAAAAAGGAAAACGTGTATACATTAAATACTTGATTAAAACATAAATTATTTAATTTAGACAAAAGCCATTTTTCTACTCATACACATGTATTCTCATGAATTTTGTTTGTAAAAGTATTTCTGTTTGATTTCATGGAGTACTCTTCAAGATATTACTCAAGATATTTCAAGAGCTGGGATTAATAAACTAAATGTACTCTATTCTATTTACAGATTTCATGTACATTGCTTTAAACTAAAGCAGTGTGTGATTTGGTTCAGTAATCATGTCTTTTATAGCTATTTGGCATTAAATCCGATTCTGTAATACAATAGGGGGAAAACTGAAGGCAGCTGAAATTAGATTTTTTTTTCTCTCTTTTAAGGATCATAACTGTTAATGTACATTATGCTTTTCTGTGTTAGGCACCAGTTAAAGTATTTGAAAATGTCTGTATACTGTACATTTTCTTAATCAAAAGTTGGTGCAATCTCTGTTTTCTGTAATATATAAGCAAGCCTCATAAATGTATTCTTTATTAACAAACATTATCTGTGGCCCTCATTTACAAAATTCACATGCAAACACAACAGAAAAGGCATTATTCAGACAAGTCCGCACAGATTCAGTGCTGCTGACTACATCCTGTGGAGCGGGAGGAAAGAGGATCAGAGGAAGACAGGAGGTGCATGAAGAAGCTGCTGCTGATTTTAGATTGTCTAATTTGGCTCAGGGCTCAAACTTCATCTATCTTGTGAGTGAATGCTGTGACATTTATTGCAGGAAGAAGACCTTCCAAGGGTTTGAGGGCATGGCAGGAACCCAGACTAGAGACTGTAGCTGTGGCCAGGACAACGCTGGAGCTGACTGGGTTTGGGACCTCTGGGAATTGGTGAAGCCCTTTGGAGCCGGTGGTGGCTAAGGTTTCTTCCCTGACACAGTTACAAACACTGCACATATCCACTCACAAAAAAGACACCCATTTAATAATGGCATCTCAAATCACCAGTGGACCAAAAATAAACAAAGGAATTACTGTAACGTGTTCCAGGTATGCTTGCAAAAATAGTCTGTTTGAGAATGTGTGAATATGTGGACGGGTACAGTAAGGTCCAGATTTAGCCTCTTCACAGAAAATGTGATCTGTCAGGGATGATCTACACTTGCAGCGAGGTTCTCCGTGGACTGTAATGATGCAAAAAGCATCCAAAAACCGCTGATTTACTTTTGCTTTTAATTATTGCCTTTCTGGTGTACCACTTATGTGTGTGTGTGTGTGTGTGTGTGTGTGTGTGTGTGTGTGTGTGTGTGTGTGTGTGTGTGTGTGTGTGTGTGTTTGTGAAAGTGTGGGACCTTGGCTCACAGAGTGCACTGACAGGGCAGAGGTACTTCGACTCTCACTTCCAGTGCAACCCATCGTCAAACCACAGAGTCACTTCTGCTACATCTTCTGGAACAAAAGGTCAAGTATAAACTTGAATCTACTTTCAATCAGCTCCAGTTTCTTACACTGGAACTCTAGCTTGAAGGAGAGGTAATCTCTGTTTGTGGTAGTTACATGTAGAATTTTTCTGCTGATAGAGTATTTGCAATTTCATAAAGATAAAAGATAAATAGGTTAAAAGGGCCACGTGTAAAAGTGATTAACGAGTTCAAAACAAAAGTTCCATGTACCTCTCCTGTATTTCCTTAAAAAATAACAGAAGTATCTGGTTTTGTTCTTTACACCTTTACACCGAAAATTGTAGTTTTTCAGTTTAGGAATGTCAATTAATCGTGATTAATGGTGATTAATTCACAGCTACCCTGTGATTAATTAGATTAAAATGTTTAATCGTTTGACAGCCCTAAAAATCATACATGTTTTTTTTTTCACCAATAACAGTTTGAAAAGCATGACATTCATTTTATGCAACTACCGTTTCTGTGATACTCCTAAATTACACCCAGTAGGAAATAAGAGTAGGGCTTCACTTCAAATTTTTAACTAAAGAAAACCTTAAACCGGGGATCTGTTTGCTCACACAAAGGTGGCAATTTGCTGGCTGAATTCCAGCTGCCCCCTCCACTAAATACCTATGTGCCCTTAGGCAAGGCACTTATACTTAAGTTTATTGCTGATCATTGTATCAGTGTAAGAGTGTATGAATGTTCTGAATGTGGCTGGATGAATGGGACTTGCAGTGTAAACGCACTTTGAATGATCTGTATGACTAGAAAAGCACCATAAGTTTAGTCCATTACCAATTTACTTTGTGTTGGTCTGTCATACAAAAAGTAAAATAAAATAAAATACATCGAAGTTTTAAGGTTTGGTTTGAAGAAGAAGTTTGAAGTGTGTGAATAATTTTTCAAGGCATTGTATCTGTCACGTTGCACCTAAAGGCATTTCAAAACTTAGATTATATCGCAATCAGTAGTTTCAGTGATAAAACAAATTCAAGAGCTTGCTAAGGCATGTAAATTACTTGGTCATGTGAAAAAGAACAACAACATCTTTCATAATAAGTGAATTGTTCTCTATTTAGTTGAAATGAAACTGGTCACAGAGACAGAATACCGCCACAGCCGGAAGCTAAAGGTCCTGACCCCTGGGTCAGCTGAGATGCAGCATGTGTGGGACGGGGAAAAAAAAGCAGCAGCAGAGAGAATCTCTCAGCATCAGCCGCCTGTGTGGCTTCCCCATTGGTTGCTGCTTCCATGTCTGCAGGGGAAGCAGGACAGTGCCAGGGTATAGTGTTTTATGAGCTGGTCTCAACCAAACTCGCCACATTCCCACAAGCATTGGACTGGGGGGCGTGACTCTGGCCATGCATCTGCTGCTGCCAGACCGCAAGGAGCGTGCATGAAGCATTTGCAGCACATACAGTACACACACAGACACACTGTCTGAATTATACTGACATATGTGTTCACAGGTCATAATTCCAGAAAGGGTAACTGGACTTCTCAAAAGAAGCTCAAGGAAATGAAAAGTCAATAGATCTGTGAAATGATCAACTGGGTCAGATTTAATGTATGTCACTGCCTATCTTAAACTCATTTGTCAAGTTATGTGAACTTGCTTATTTTAAGGAAACAAACTTGCTGTCTTTTGTTACCCAGCTATTTTAACCAAACTAACTTTATTCTCAAAGTATCATACAATTTTGTAAATATCATATGTTTTCATCAAATTCAGAAATATCCATACAACAGCGTGAATTCCATGATGCACAGTTATCTGTGTAAAAACACTCACCAGACGCACTGCAGTCTTCATTGTGCTCTTAGCTGACATATCCTGTATTGCTTTTATATTTCTAATTTTAAAATAAGTAACCATAAAAATTAACCAAATTGCTTTGAAATGTTGAAGTGGTTTAGAACTCAAACTCAGACAGGAGCCTGGCAGGATTATGGGAAATGTATAAGTTAAATAAAATAAAGCTTACATGAATGGAAACCACAGATAACAGAGGAAAATTCAGCAAACACAAGTACCAGGAGGGGGGCCGAAAGCAAAGGAGGACTGTTAAAACAGGAGAATCCAGCAAGCTGTGAGAGAAAAACAGGTGTTCGCCAAAGTGTGGTCACAGGTGAGTTAAATTACTGGTGCAGAACAGCTGTGAGGGTAACACCGAGCACTGAACTGAGTTTTGTAGGAGAACTAATATGTGAGAAAGACTAATCCAAAATAAACAATACAGAAGAGGACAGTGGTTCAGGAAAACAGAACCGTTCACGAAAAAACACAATGATTCAAAAGCTAACAATCCAAAACACAAGAATATAAAACCAACACAAGATTCCACAAATTAACACTGCAACACATAAACTCCAAAATAGCGCAACAAATTAAACCAAAGTTCAGATGATCATGACGCTGGTACTTCCAAAAAGCCACTGGAACTTGTCTTAGACCAACAAACAGCAAACCTGAAAAAAAGGAAAAGAAATGAAGATGCACACTAAACGAAGCATCCACATCAAGCATTTCCCAAATTAAGACTACCAAACCTTCATCTCTGATAAGTCATGTGTATTTAAAAATGAAGACTCTGCTCTGAAAGCATTCGGGAGTCTAAAGAAGGATGGCGTGCTTGGAACCAAGTAAATAACGCTTTTTTTTCAATCTTTATTTATAAAGCGCTTTTCGTATGAAATTGCATCTCAAAGTGCTTTACAGATTAAAACTACCCCACATAAAACCACATTCCCATCACTCCCCCACATAATTAAAAACATGATCACAGTTATAATCCCCTCCCTTGAAATCAACCCTCATGCACATATACTTAAAAGCAACAATAAAAAGGACATCGGGCCGAGTACAGATGAGCCAGGTAAGGAAACGCCATCAGAGGAGCCATCGGCATTCGCAGCAGCACATCAACAGCAGCAGACAAGGAAGATTAAAATAATAGGTTAAGATATAAAAATAACTAGGATAAATGTGATAAGATTAAATAGTAAAACATTGATCAAATTTAATCAATTAAAACATACAAAGCAATTAAACACAATAATAAATAGTAATCAGTTAAAAGCTAAGCTAAGAAGGTGAGTCTTGAGCCTGCTCTTAAAAACATGAACGTTCTCTGCGCGCCTGAGGTCCTCCAGCAGCCTGTTCCAAAGGTGAGGGCCATAATACTTAAAAGATGCCTCACTGTGAGTGTGTGTCCTGATTTTTGGGATGACAAGGAGACGGCAGCCAGAGGAGCGCAGAGACCGTGAGGGTTCATAAGGTAAAAGCAGTTCTGAAAGATAAGAAGGCCCAAGACCATTATGACAGTGAAAAACCATTAAAAGAAAGTTAAAATCAAACCTAAAACATATGGGGGAGCCAATGCAATGAGTTTAAAACAGGTGTAATGTGCTCCCGCCTCCTGGTCTTCATCAGGACACGCGCTGCTGAATTTTGTAGAAGTTGTAAACCTGATATACTTTTTGGGAAGACCAGAAAGCAGGGCATTACAGTAATCAATTCCACTGGTGATAAAAGCATGCATCAGTGTCTCTGTGGTGGCCCGAGAGAGAATGGGACGGACTCTGGGAATATTCTTAATAATAATTTATTTTGCCTACTGATTACCTTTTCTTTTTTTTTCAATAAATGAACAAACAACGTTGAAAATGTTGAAAAGCAAGTGTTTAGGGAAGAAACACTGAACTGAAAAAGATTGCTAATCACTTTGCACTTCACTTGGTAAAAAGGCATGAAGTCATGCTAAAGCACAAGTTATGATTAAACTATTTATGCATTACTTTATTATGTGTTTCATTTGGCAAAGTTAGATAATTTCTTGTCTTTGCATTTAGAGTGATTTTAAAAATAATCAATTATTATTACTGTGAGATCTACGTCATTCTAACTTTGATGAAGAATCTTAGCAGAATGATGAAAGGTAGCATGGGGTCTCTGAAATCTGCACATTGATTGTGTTACTGAGACCAGGACCTTACAGAAAGCATTCAAAGCACACCAAGCACACTGAAATTTTTTTTTATAAAAAATTACTCTATGAAGAAGAGGAAGTGACAGTGCTGCTTTAATAGACCACATAACAAGTCCAGAAGGCAGATATGAAGCAATAGATAATCCTTTCTGAATTTCCCACGTAGAAGCACTCATCAGTAGAAGCACGCTAGAACAATAGTATATTGTATTTACTAACAATTTTGTGTATATTTTGAGTAAGACTGTTCACACAAGTTCATAAATTTATAGCGAAAGGTAACTACAGACTTTTTCACATCAAAAGTTTTAAATCATAGCAAAAGTAATAAAAACGATGTGGTTTTTACCAGGTTCAAAAACAATTAAAATCTAATCACACATGTACAAAAACAAAACAACTTCCACAAAGTAATTATGTAATTATTTTAAAACAGAAAGCCAAAATGAAAAAAAAAAAACTGTGTGTGTCAAAGAAAGTATACTGCTGATGCCTCCATTTGACAGAGTAAGTAGAAGTCAGATGCCATCTATCCATCCATTTTCTTCCGCTTATCTGGGGTCGGGTCGCGGGGGCAGCAGCTTAAGCAAAGAGACCCAGAAGTCAGATGCTGCTGTTTATTATGCTTGATTAACCGATCACTATCAATGTGACTGATTTTAATAAAGCATGGATTTTGCTAGATGGGCGGTCCGGAACATACAGGTGTGTGTTAACACAGTCCAAAGCAAGAAAGACAAGCAGAAATGTTGCTGCCCATCAGAGTGAGAACGGTTATATGGCTATTTTCAAACAATCTGAACTGCATCATACAAAGTGGAAAACATTTAGGAGGAATGTCATTCTTTAGTTTAAAAAGCCCAGGAGGTGCCAACTATAAGACTTCTGGAATCATGTCCTTTGGATAAATGAAACCAAAGTAGAAATTGTTGTCCTTGGTACAAAGCATCACCTTTGGAGAAACTTAAGCACATCATATCAGCAATAACATTTAATGCCAGCTAGATTTTGGGCTTGCACATGTATCAAAATATTCTATAGTCAAATATGAGGTCATCTGTCAGCTTAGATGTGGCCCTAACTGGTTCATGCAATGACGCCCACAGAAACAGCAGCTAATCTACAAAAGCTAAAAAAGAGCTAAAAAAGAACAAGAAAATCAACTTCGAACCTAGACTTGACCTGAGTGAAATTTTGTGGTAAGAGCTTAAAAGAGTCTTACAGAAACTAAAGTCTGCAAACTTCAGTGAACTAAAGTAGCCTAAAGCTGTAAAAAGGATTGGGTCAAAATTCTTTTTCTGAGTCAATAAGGATAGAAAAAACGGCTGCTGAGAACTACTCTGGCTAAATATAGTTTCACTAACTGTTGAATTGAGAGAAGTACATTGTTTTTCATTTACAGATTTTTTTATTTTGATGTCTTTGTTTAATAATCCATGTGGAATCTGCTGTATGTTTTGGTGCCCTTGAGGTTAGATTAAAACTTGTAGAACTTGATAAGAACCTGATCAGAGTTATTGTGTCCTAAAACATGGACCCTAGTAAGGAATCGAGGTCCAATCCCTTTTTGGCAAAATTAATTTCTCTCCAGGTTTTTTTTTCCTGTACTGTTTGATAGTGTATGCTAGATATATACCAGCAAATGTAGATACACATAAGCCTAATGAATAAAAAGCTGAAACAATCTACACAACCTACACAATCAAATATAAGGATGTTAACCCCTAAAATATGGTTTAAAAAGCCATCAGTTACCCATTAATAAAGGATGAATACCTACATAAAAGCGTAAAGCTTTATTCACATGTCTTACATTGTTTTGCTGTTCCAAAGTCTAAACCTTTCAGCTTTAGAATTTGGCTCGACTAAGAAGAAGACATGCTGTTAAGAAATTATTTGGCCTTCTTCACAATTTTCTGTACTCTGACCCTTGCCAGATCATGTCCCCTACTAACATAAACCTCTGGAAATTTATGAGGAGAGGACATGTAGAATTCCTTTTTACTGCATAACTGACACAGAAAGATAAATAGCCAGCACTTCTGTGATTCTGCTTGTAAAGTAAAAGCCAGATTTTGAAGAGGAAGGCATTCGGTGGGTTTCAAGTGTGTGTTGGCATATCCTGTGTGAGGTTGACCAGAGAAAGATTACACACCAGGAGTGTGCGGTGACCTGTGCTGCAGCCAACCAGTAGAGGTTTAGATTGCGGCACTAAATCATTTCATATCGTAGCCATATCTGTTCTTCCCATGGCAGTTAGAAGCTGCAATCTTAACCCACACAGTCACTACAGGAATGTCTGATATTATAAACTTGGTTTTCACAAGTTAAACCTTTGACAGAACCCAAGAAAAAAAAACCATATCAGTGTGTACAACCACAAAAATCTTAAACGAGAAGAAAAAAATCACTGCACATTATTCCACACGTGTAATGTTTTTTTAGGATTATTTATTTATTTAAACAAATGGGACATGCTTTTCACTGGAGGTTGTGAAAATATAGAGATTTCTGATCATAAATTCTACACTAAGCCATTAAAGACCACATTGTTTACAACCAGTGTGAATAGAAAAAGATTCTTGTAGATCCATGAAAATACTCATCTAGACACACACACCATACAGGAGGTGTTTTTCAACTCAACACTGACATCTGTTGGTGACCCAATGTATTGCATGTGTTATATATCTGATAAACGCAAACGTTATTATATATAATAGCAAAGGTCTGACATTATTTTGAAAAAGAAATAATCAAAATATCAACACTTATTTAAAAGAATGCATCAGACTAGCATGTCTTTAACTTGTTGACAGGGGGAAATGACTTGATCAAGCCAGAAGAAGTAAAGATTTAAAAGCATATTGTGTACAGAATCCCAGACATAATCCAGCACTAGTGTACTTTCTAAGAACATAGCTCTTATTACGTATCAGTTTGTAAAGATTTTCTCTCAAAGCAATTACTTGTTTAAAATTATTTCTATTACAAGTTCTAAATCCTCCTACATTGTAAATATATCCGTTACAGTAAGCACATTTATCTATATTTAGTCATGATTACGTGTTTAAATGTCTTGGATTGAATAATTGTGTAGAAGAAGCAAATCTCCGGCTACAACTCAAAATACTGGGTAACTTTCTGTGTTCCTCTGTCAAGGTTAGCAGAGAGAGATAATACAAAGATGCGTGAGGCATGTGTGTGGGGGGGAGGGGGAGGGAAGGAGTAGGGCTGGAGAGGGAGGGGAGGGGGTGAGTCATCTGGATGAGTCATGTGCAATATGTGTGGACAGCTCAGCAAAGGATGGATGGATGGATGGATGGATGGATGGATGGATGGATGGATCAACAACCTTTCAATCAGGTTAAACAAGGATTCCGTATAGGTGGAATCTGGATAAACTATATGCTCTGTTTGAGTGCTGTGTTCATGTGAGACAAAAATACTTTAAGGTTCTGGCTTGTGGTATTTCATTACAACCACCAGAGGGCCTCTAAATATCCAGATTGAAGGCAGCAGTCAAAGGAAGAAATACTGTGGTGATTTAAAGGGAATCAGGAGAGCCAGGAAGGTGTGAGAAAGTTTTACAACATATTAAATGGAAAATGACGTTGGATGCTGCGTAAATGTAAGTCTAAATGGTGGCAACTCTAAAAGAATCATCTAAGATGTTTTTAACGCTCATCTTTTATCTTCTTTTTCTCCCTTAGTTTTCTTCACACAGAGAGTAGACTAACAACATAGAAAGCTGTCTTTCCTTGTTGCTACTGTCTATTGCTCTCTTATACTCATGCCCCCCAACATATTATGATATTCAATTATAAGTTCATGATCAGTCTACATAAATTAGACCATATTTATATTCCTGACAAAAGAAAGAAAAGGCTACCATGATGTGTTTGCCAAACGTTAACTACTGTGCTTGGTTCTCTGTGCTTGGATGAGTCGTGATGAGCTGAGTCAGACTGCAGACTTTGTCCAAATTCATCTGGTTCATCCTCAGCGAGGCAGTGGGACTCCAAGTCTTTCCCTTGATCAAGTAGTTACGCTTTGCCTTAAAACGATCAGTGACGAATCCACCCCGTTTACACGCATACAAGCCAGGATGCCGTAAAAAGAACACAACACAGAGTTTTAATCAGCACTAACATCATCGTGCAGTGTCTGTAGAAGGACAGCACTTTTTCAGATGAACAAGAGAAGATTTTTCTCTCTGTTTTCAGAGAGAACCACACCTGTAAAAACAGAGTGCATGAACAGTCACGTCTGGTGGAATCAAACTAGCTTCGGGTGATACTGTTTAATTAATTCTCTCCCACCAACAGTGTGTGTGTGTGTGTGTGTGTGTGTGTGGGTGTGTGTGTGTGTTTTGTGGAAAAAAGCAAAAGCTGTGGAGGAGGAAGGGGAACGTGATGAAAGATTCATAAGCAGTGGAGATGTTCGAAAATAGATAGGGGTTTATTATCAATCTAAGAAAAAGATACTGTATCCAATACATTTGCGTAGAACGCAAACACAAAGTTATCATCTTACATTTACAAGCATGTGAAGTAGTAGACATACAGATTTAAAAACTTAGAATATTTTTTAAAAATGTAGTGATTTATTTCAAAAAGTGAAACCCACATATAGATTTATTGCCAAAGGTGTCAAGTAACGAAGTACAAATACTTCATTACCTTACTTTAATCTATGGGCCTACTTTTTACTTCTACTCCTTACATTTTCACGCAATTATCTGTACTTTCTACTCCTTACATTTTAACAATAGCCTCGTTACTCCTGCCTCGTTAAGACACAAAAAACCTATCCCAAAAATTTGCCAACTGGATAGAATTTGACAGTGGTTTGTTTGATCATAATTTTAAGCATCTACCATTCTGACACCCCGCTTGTATGCAATCCATTGCATACTGTGCACACAGGGATCCCGTTAACAGAATATTTTCCATATTAGTCCCTTTTTTTACAACAGTGACGGAAAATCTGAAGGCCACTTGTCATTTTGACAGATTATAATTCACACCCCTGACCATTTGGTGCAGACGCGCGGACGTTTTTAGGTTGGAGTTAAAGCCTGAAGTACAAGTAACTGAATCAATAAATTAAGAAGAAGAAGATTCCCATGAAGCCATCTGAGCATCATCTCAGACTGGGAGGCTTTGGAACGTGACTGTTATCGGTGCGGCTGGTTAAAGACACCCTTCAAAGAGCTGTGCCAAACACCCGAGCGAAAGAGTGCATGCTCTGACATTTTCTGCTGCTAAAGTGATATGAGGCTAGATTCAGAGTCTTTCCGACTTCTGATCACTTGAATCAGAGAAATGTTGCCTGATTTCAAAACTTTGGCTCAAGTGGAGCTTGTAGTTCCAGTCTCCAGTGCGTCAGCGCGGATTCAGCCTCTAGAACAGTGGTTCTCAACCTGAGATTTGCAAGCCCCAAGGTGGTCATTAGAGATTGCAGGGGTCTGCACAATCTTGTCTGTGCTGAGGTTGTAAGACTTTTGGTGATACTATTCTTAATATATATATATATATATATATATATATATATATATATATATATATATATATATATATATATATATATATATATATATATATATATATATATGTATACACACACACAAACCACTTCACAGTCCAGCCAGGACAAAGCAGACTATGTTGCTGAGTTCAACATGTCAGTGGTACAGACTCACGCAAATGCAGCATTACAATATTTATAGGCAACTAGTCATCATATCTTCCACTCCATGAAACACTTATTAAAACTCAGTAGTCCACATAAGGTTCTTTAATGTAATTGCATTGCACTAAAATGAATACATTTTAATGGACATATATGCAGTTGAAGCAGGTAGCCTAGTGTATCCCAAAGAATCCAGTACTTTTTTACTTTTACTTGAAAAAAAACTTGACTTGATACTTCAACTTCTACAGAAGTCTTTTTAAACCCTAGTATCTATACTTCAACTTGACTATTGAATGTGAATACTTTTGACTCCTCTGTTTATTGCACACGGAGTGCTAAATTTCAAGTTTCTTTTAAAGATTAGCATACTCCAGCCATGGTCCATGCTTTGTGAACCCTTCCCACGTTCTGGAATTGGCTTTACTTCACAATGCTCTCTAGACAGGTATTTGTTCAACTTTTTTATTATACTTTTTTCTTCCACTAGGCTTTCCATTAATATATTAGAATACAGCACTCTATGAACAGCCAGCCCCTTTAGTAATAACCTTATGTGGCTAACACTCTTTGTACTGAATAAGCGTTGAGTCACGTGTCATCTCCATGATTTATTAAAATATATAATTTTATAAAATTTGCTGATAAACTGAACTTTGGATTTAAAATAGCCATTAGTCATAACTTGAAATATACTGTGTCTGATGAATTTATATGATATGCCTATACAAATTGTACTCTTTGAATTGATTTACAGAAATAATTAAATTTTTAGATGCTATTCTAATTTATTCAAAAGCAACTGTGAACGGAAAACAAAACAATAGTATTTAATTATTTTTACTGTTTCAGCAGGCAAAGGGAAATTCCCAATTTTAGGAAAAGAGAACAGACCTCTTACTTGTAATTAGCCACAGTATGGAAACCAGAAACTTTGAATCTGGTCTCCGTTACAGCGAGGCATAGGTGTTGCTTTGCAGCTGTGGTAGAAGTAAAAAGGAGAAGATCAGATATAGTGGCTTTGAAAAGAAAGACATAAAAGAGAGTGGGGAAAATGAAAATAGTAAAGCAGAATACTGATGAGCAGTGTGTAAGAGAGAGGAGGGAAAATGTGCTCTGCAGGTGAAAGTTAACCCTGTGGGGTCTTTCTTTCCTCCCTTTCTATATTCTTGTGCAACCATCACATAGAAAATGAGAAGACACTGACAGTTTGGGAAGAGATTAAAAATTAGAGAAGAAGGAGGCCAGACTTAGTAATTGTGAGGAGAATTGCAGGATTAAAACTTTTGGAATAAGGAGATCCTGGGCATTTGCTCCCTAAAGTCTCTTTCCACTCTATTTCTCCTTTTTCATTTTTGAGTATTTCTCTTTCTGACAAATTCATAGCTTCTAGTTTCTGGAATATATGTTAGGATGAGGTTGGGCAGCTGGAGATGATGCTACTGTAAATGGAAAAAAGTGATTCTGAAGCAAAGAGTTGTGAAGCATAGCCTGGGGCTGAAAATGGGTGGGGTGGAGGGTGGCAGAGGTTGATGTGGTAAAACAAGCGTAAGAACATGAGGTGCACCGAGGATTGAACTCCCAGTGACGTATTACTGTTTCATTCTTAATTCATGACATCCTGGTGGGAACACTGACGGCTGGTTCTGGCATTAGAGTGAGAAAGAGCACTGATCGAAGCTACCTTTTTGTTATGACTTATTAATGCTTGGCTTACTCGTTCGTAAAAGTCATCAAATAAAGTTCAGCGATGTCGCTTAGTCAGAACAGAAATGTTTACTTAAGATTTAATATCCAAAACCCTGTAACTATTTTAATTGTGCTATTACGGGTTTCAGTTGAGTTTGAATGAATGCCACAGAAACCATTCTTTTTAGGTTTTTTTGTAGTGTTTAATCATAATTTGAAAGCCACTGAACAACAAATTTTGAACACCCTCAGAGCAAATTCTGGGCAACCAAATTGATTGAACTACAGGCAATGATAACCATTGGGGTAATCTGGGAATTTTTCAATTCATTGGGATAATCCCAATCAGAATCTTTGCCTCTGATACATATTCTAGTGGTTTAAAAGTGTCAATCTAATGCTGAAGTTAATAAAAACAGTGCCGTGTATTTACTTTAAAATTAAAAAGCTTCAAATTGCAGCAAAATAACAATCCACATTTAATCATTATCACATGGTCTATATTAGTATTGTGATTTTGCCCCATTCAACAATGATGTTGCCAGAGGTTCTTGCAAGACAGCATTAATATTTACTAGATGAACAAAGTTACTACAATGATCTAAAAAAAACTTTATCTGAAAAGTATATAGCTCTATGATTTGTTTCTAAAGATATATCTGACTTGACACAAACATCTGCAGTCTTCATTGGTTTGTTTTCATGTAGATCAGTTAGTCAAATTGTAAGGCTAATGCAAGGAAGTTTACTCTCTGTTTTAAAATGACTTCTTGTTAATTTGGGCCAACATATTTCAGTGTGGTTCCAAATATAGCAGTTTGTTTTAAATATTCTAAAATTTAACAAGTATTTCAGCTACACTCAAGAACTGCAGAGTAGATCACCTGACACAAACAATCAAAGACTGTTGTACCATTGTCACACCATTTTGTATCTGACATGCGTTGCTATGGTGCATGAAGTGTCTTTTTTATTTTTTGGTATTTATAGCAGTAAAGATACAAAGTGACATAATAATCTTTTAGAAATTATAGTTTGAGTTTCAGACTGATATTTATTTACGTTTTCATGGAACTACAATGAAAAAAGTTTTAAACAGTATTAGTAAAAGTCTCAACTATTCCTTCAGCTTTTAGGGTTTGCATTTAGACTTGATCATGATCAAGATAAATCATAATTCTTATAAGTTATTTATTTTATAATAAACAATGCAAAATTACCCCTATCTGATAGCATAGCAGGTAGGTGACAATGCTTCAAAGTCCTTCAAATGTGATATGTAGGATTTCTCCTTTAATGTTATGCAGACGTTTTGTCTGCACTGATGATGATTCAGTCACCTTAGAATATCACATATTCCAACCTGTTTTCTGATTTAGTCAGCTAAAACTTACTTGACTAATTGGGGATTACCATAGATGCCTGGGTGATCATTAACTATAAGAAAATAAAACAAGTGGATCCTAAGCACACCATATTTCATTTACATAACAGGGCTTGGTGTTTCACAAAATGCTCTTCTTTTGTTCCTGGTAAGACCTACATAAAAAGGTGGTTTTAAATAACATGCGTATCAAGACAAGAACAGTGACAGCATCTTTAGCAAAAAATATCTTTGCTACGTGATCAAGACAGCGTGTTCTGCCTATAATATGGTTTTATGAGTCAACAGACCTTAGATTAAAAATGTATCTGTGAAAAATATGATGACATGGTTTACTTAAAGTGAGTGAGACTGAAAATTTCATAGAAAGTACACCAATAACAGCTACTGATGTACATCATAGTCAGGCACTCTGATAATGATCACCTAAAAGTTCCTTGATGGGGATCTAATACTCACTGCCGGATTAGGAAATCCCTACAATAAAAGTTTTTCTTTTGTTAATTTGTGTCAATACTTTTGCTTGTTAGTTTCAACCTGTAAATACTCATGGGATGTAAATAAAGAGGTGTGGATTGGTTAAGTCAGGGTTGAGGAAACACAGAGACTTATTGAGAGACGATAAAGAGTACAGTATTCACACCAGATGTCAGAAGGTTCAGAAATGTATTTCCATTTTCTGCAGACATGAACAATAACGACAAAGAAAGAAGCAATTTAGGCTCATCCCAAGTTTTAAGTCTAATTCACGGGTGAGGAGAAAACATTGGACATCATAACACTTAACATTGACTTAGGTGCACAGGAAAATACACCTGTAAAGTCTAAAATACACTGGATTTTAAAAAAAATTGAGAAAGAGAAGAAAGCAAAGCAGAAAAGTGATCTTTATTTAACAATGAGGAATACTTAAGAGAAAGCCGTCAGCAAAAATTTACCAAATAATTGTTGGAATATTTTATGGAAATCAGTGTTAGTATGTTTTCATTTGAACTCTTCTATTGTTTATTCTGCTGTTTAACTCCACTTTCCATCACAGGACAAAATACTCCATAAAATTATTTGGACACGCAAAACACAAAATAATAAGAGGAAAGAAGGCAGTTCTAGAAACAACTTTCTTTCTTTTCTCTTGAAATCCAAATCATGACCTGTTGTACCACGTGTCATACAGTATCTCTGTGTTGGCTCTATATAGCATTAATTCATCAGGCGAAGCTCTGCAACTCATTCTCCAGTCTGCAGATGTTTACCTTCCCCTCATAGCTTTCCTGCTTACACTAATACTAGTGAATCATCAGTGTTGCTCCCTCCCAGTTCTGTTAACTGCAGTTTTCTCCCCTCTACACTCTCACATGAAAAGAAATAACATCCGTCACCAGCCTAGGTAATAATACCACCTATAAGAAGGTGAGCTGTAAGTGAGGGTAGAAGAAAGGCTGAAACCACCATAGAATAGCCAAATGCAGTTCATATGTTCGCATAATTTTAAGGGATAACAAATATTTATATCAGAAACACTGCCTTATTTCTTTAACTTTACATTCAAAAAGCATCTGTCATGTGCAGGTGTATTTTGATAATCAGAAAATATGTTCATTAACAGCTGCTGCAATACTAAATTATAGTAAATGAACTAATCATAGTAATTCAGAACACAAATTTAAAATTCAGCTTCAATTCAGTTTATTTATATAACGCAAATTCACAACAGATGTCATCTCAAGGCACTTAACAAGAAGTCATTATAATACATTTATACAAACATTCCAATCAGTTAAAAAGTTTCCTATTTAAGGAATCCCAGCAGATTGGCGTGAGGTTGGGCAGACTTTCCAACCACAGCAATCCCTCATACTGAACAAGCATGTAGCGACGGTGGAGAGGAAAAACTCCCCTTTAACAGGAAGATACCTCCAACAGAACCAGGCTCAGTAGGAGCGGCCATCTGCCACGACCGTCTGGGGGTTTGAGAAGACAGAGCAGAAACAGAAGGAACAGAAGATCAGAAATAAGAGAACTTTCTATGTTACAGAAAGTAAAAAGTTGATAACAGCACACAGTGGATGTTTAGTTACTGGGAGCATCATCCCAGTCGATGCCCCCCGTCCAACAGGGCATTGCAGCCAAGCAGGATACCAGACCAGGTATATCTTCTATGGAGAGAAAAACACTGAGAGAAAACAAAGTTAACAGTCGAAATAACAGAATGTACTGTAATACAACTGGAGAGTCATAGGAGAAAAGGAAGTAGCAGAGTGAAGAAAACTGGTAAGTCTGTCCTCTAGCAGTCTAAGCCTATAGCAGCATAACTACAGAGATAGCTCAGGATGACCTAAGCCACTCTAACTATAAGCTTTATCAAAAAGGAAAGTTTTAAGCCTGGCCTTAAAAGTAAACAGAGTGTCTGCCTCACGGACTAAAGCTGGGAGCTGGTTCCACGGAGAGGACCCTGATAACTAAAAGATCTGCCTCCCATTCTACTTTTAGAAATCCTAGGAACTACAAGTAAACCTGCAGTCTGAGAGCGAAGGGCTCTGTTGGGAACATATGAAACAATTAGATCTCTGATGTATGATGGAGCTTGATTATTAAGGGCTTTATATGTAAGAAGAAGGATCTTAAATTCTATTCTGGATTTAACAGGGAGCCAATGAAGGGAAGCTAAAACAGGAGAAATGTGATCCCTCTTTTTAATATTCATCAGAACTCTTGCTGCTGCATTTTGGATCAACTGAAGGCTTTTAATGGCATTTTGTGGACTTCCTGATAGTAAAGAATTACAGTAGTCCAGCCTTGAGGTAACAAATGCATGGACTAGTTTCTCAGCATCACTCCTGGACAGGATGTTTCTAATTTTAGCAATATCCCGGAGGTGAAAGAAAGAAATCCTAGAAACCTGTTTAATATGGGATTTAAATGTCATGTCTTTGTCAAAAATGATGCCGAGGTTCTTTACGTTATTACTGGGGGCCAATTTAATGCCATCCAGATGAAGTGATTGACTAATCAGTTTCTGCTTTAGAACTTCTAGTCCAAAGACAGCAACTTCTGTCTTGTCAGAATTTATAAGCAAAAAGTTTAGGGTCATCCATGTTGTCTTCCAGACATGCCTGTAATCTACCTAACTGACTGGGTTCATCAGGATTTATGGATAAATATAGTTGTGTATCATCGGCATAGCTGTGGAAATTTATCCCATGCTTTCTAATGATTCTACCAATTGGGAGCATATATATGGTGAAAAGAATTGGTCCAAGCACAGAACCCTGTGGAACTCCACAAGTAACCCTTGAGAGTGAAGAAGATTTATCATTTAGATGAACAAACTGGAATCTGTCAGACAAATATAATTTAAACCAGCGTAGTGCTCTTCCTTTGATCCCTGCAACATGTTCAAGCCTTTCTAAGAGAATATTATGATCGACTGTGTCAAAAGCAGCACTGAGATCTAACAAAACCAGAACAGACACCAGTCCATTATCTGAGGCCATGAGAATATCATTAGTAACCTTCACCAGTGCTGTTTCAGTGCTATGATGAGCTCTAAAACCTGACTGAGGCAGGGGACCAGAAAAGATTACCCAGTCTGACATTGTTTTAGCAAACTTACACACCGAAGCAACACTAATTTTAGTGACCTCCGATTGGCGTAACCGGGTGTCATTACCGCCAGCGTAAATAACAATCTTACTGTATTTACACTTATCTTTAGCCAGCAGTTTCAGGTAGGATTTGATGTCGTCCGTTCTGGCCCCTGGCAAGCATTTGACTATGGTCAATGGTGTCTCTAATGCCACGTTTCTGACTATGGAGCTGCCAATTACCAGGGTCGGCTTCTCAGCGGGTGTGTCGCTGAGCGGGGAAAATCTGTTAGAAACGTGGACCGGTTGGTGGTGGCCCGTGGGCTGGGACCTAGAACTATGCTTCCTACGTACAATCACCCAGCCGGCCTGAGGTCCCGGCTGCGCGGGCTCTACCGGAGGACAGCTAGGGGATTCTATCCTTGTTGGCTCCGCGCTGGCTAATGGGCTATCTGCTGGTTTTTCCAACAGCGCGGAGCCGTGCTTCTAATTCTGATACCCTCGCCTCCAAAGCTACAAAAATATTATATTTATTACAGTTACCATTATCACTAAAGGAGGCAGGGAAGTAACTAAACATCTGACAGAGAGAGCAAGAGAGAAGAGTTAGAGACAGGAGAAAGAAGAGTAGCCATAGCCGCAATGAAGCTAAGCTAACGAGACCTTACCACCCCAAGAAAAGCTGTGTGAAACACAAAGAGTTTCCAAAACGTAAAGTACACCACCACAAACGTGTGTTTTAGTGTGCTTGTGTGTTAAAATAACTTAGAGAGGCCTCAGCACAGAGAAAACAAGATCAAGATTAAGAGAGTCTGAACACCAAACAGCTTAGAGGGAGTGCAACAGCAACAACAGGAAATGACGCAATACGGCTTACCCCGTCAAAGGTTGACGGCTCTAATAGAATGATGAACGAAAATTATTAGAAGCTATTGAAACAAACAATTTAAATCAGTAGTTGATGCTTTTATATCATAAGTTGCATTGCTTTCTCTGTCTTATTTGGAATAAAAAGTTAGCTATAAAAAGAAATGGCGTTAAAAAGTATCTATGTATTTGTATTGTTTATGGAGTTAATTGTGACAAAGCTAAAGAACGAAAGTTGGAGTTGGGAAATTTAATTTAGAGATGGGAGCAGAAGAGCTTATAATGACCAGCAAAGTTTAAGTATTGATTAAAAAGATGACATTTTCTAAGAAGGGTCACATAAATTTCTTGTTACAAATAAATTGATAAGTGACTATCAATGGACCAACCAGTACTTAATGATAAACTACTGATTACATGTACTTCAGAGTCCAACCATTAAGAAATTGACTGCTTATTAAAAAAGGAAGGAACAAATCAGGTACTACGTGCTACTTCATCATTGCCCAGTAATCAACATCTATTATTAACCATTAAATTACCATACGTCCCTACCTACAGTAACCATTAGAAACACATTCCTAGAACCCCTTCACTATAGTCAACAGCATTATTTAACCACTGTTTCATAATTTGTAATTGAATTGAATTCAATTTATTTATATTGCGCCAATTCACAACACGTCATCTCAAATCACTTAACAAGACAAGTCATTTCAATTAAATCATACATACATTCCAATTAATCCTACTTATTTTGTAACAATTAGATTGATTTGTGGGGTAGATTAAGGTGGGGTCACATAAAAAATCTGGTATTAACAATTAGTCAACCACTCATTTACTTTTACTTTACTAAAAGGAAAGCTTTTTGTGTTGCCAAAAGTGAATTCACCCATCAAAATTACTTAATTATCTAAACATTAGAAAATATTTCGGTGCTACCTAAACTGTAGTCACACATCACATTCTCTTTTTACCAGTAGTTAACTAGTGCTCCATCATTATGAAACCATTAGAAACGTTTTATGTTCCATAAAATGAAGTCACACATCAAAATCTATATCTCATGAATAAATACCCCATAATTTCTTAATATCTAACAACTAGAAAACATTTGGTGTCTATTAAAGTCACACATCACAAGCCATAGCATTAATTAATAACTAATTTGTCATTATTTCATTCATTTTAAAAAATATTAATTCATCATTACCTAACCATTAGGAAAAAAAATTCTAAGACCCTTTAAGTGAAACTATACATCAGAATTTCCATAGGCAGTTCAGTAAGGTCACTGGTTTTTGCTGCATCTCCCCTCAGTGTACATTTGCAACTTGTTTTGGGGGTCCCACAGGTCCTAAAAGCCTCATAAAGATAATAAATGAAAAGACAAGTGACTTTTACAATTAGTAATGAGAAAGCGAGGGTGTTAATTTCAAAGAAAAACGGAAGTGATTCATTGATCATCTTTGAGAATACTCAAACTGATTCACTGAATAATTACCAGAGGAAAGTGGGTTCATTATCAAAATAAGAAGGTGAAATTAGAGGTAACTTTTTTTCTTTTCTCCCCTGTGAGACCTATTGCTCATACTTCTTTCTGGCCATTTACACTTCAAAGTAATTTTCACTGGTCTAAAACGTGATTTACAAACACAAATAGGACAAGTGGGTAGCATTGCTGCACCCAATAAAAAGCCATCACCCCCGCCCCACCCAATCCACTCTCCCCCATTTCTCCCATCCTTCCTCCGCTCGCGGAACTCTGAGCGTCCTCCTGTTGACTACAGCTCCTCGATGACGTAAGAGTCCACGTACATTGTCCATGTAGGTGATGCTTCTGAATGAATGAGTGTCCCCTCCCATCTCCATTACTAGTACTACGGGACGTCTATAAGAGCAGATCACCGGGACAGCCCGCTGAATTTGATGAGATACAGGAAAGCGATGCGGGACTTGAAAAGAAATCTTAATCAGAGCTATCGTTTTTATAAAACGCGATTATTATATATGTTCTTTACATTTTTCTCTCTCAAGATTTTAGGTTTAAGAAGAAATCGTTTTTTAAGAGTTTGATAAAGTCGTAAGCTAACAGAATCTCAGTTGGACCAGTGAAGATTAAAAAGGTAAGTTATACCTTTTCTACTCGTCTATCTTTTACTCTTTAAATTAATTATACTTAAAATACATGCTTTACCCAAGTGTGACATGGCGAGAATCGTTCAAATATTCGTAACCCAACTCTATTGAAATAATCTGAATTTCTTTCTGCGTCTCACTCCGTGAATGTACGGTAGATTACAGAGGCTGGAAGTTGCTGCAGTGTGAGTCACTTTGGCGCACATGGGCAGTGACAACTGTGGAGAGAAAAAAAAAGAAAAGAAGAGACTGACTTGTGGGGTGTAGGGTACGCTGACTGCATATTAACCAGGCTGCATCTCCGCAGATATAGAGAGCGAATCACGACGTGTGGTGAATTGATTTAGTAAAGGCATCAGTCTGCGCGGGACGTCCGGGTTCCGTACATTTCCTCCTCGGCCAAAACCGCTGTATTAAGTAACAATGTGAAGGTGATTGTGATGGATGACCCAGTTTGTGAGAAACAAACCAACGTCACTGAGACGCCTTATAAAGTGAACCATTATTCAAGCTAAGTTTTTTTCCCCCTATCATGTTCAAATGACACAGTGACGCGCTCTTGAGGTGAAGTCAATTTTGCGTCATTCCTGCGCACATGCGGGTAACTTCCAATCACCCAGCAGAAGGCGTTAAAGATACAGCTACAGTCGCTTATATACGTGCATAACCTGCATTGCGTTGCGTCTCTATGTGCTAGGGAGAGTGATGAGAAGGAGAGGAAGGAGGGGCAGGGGAGGCCTTGTGCCTGCTGATGGAAAAAGCTCCCGAAGGTAACTCCTGGAAGGGGGGGTTGCTGTGACCAGAATCACAATGAGCTCTGGTCAACAAGCGTCTCCCACAGTTTTTCAGGTTAAATGTCCACCTGCGCGGGGGAACCACGCTGTCTTCAGGCGGGGCACACGCAGGGGCGGTGCGAGGCATACAAATGATCACTATGTCGCTGTCCGAGGTGCTGAAAGGGGATTAAGGGCTGGATTTAGACATGTTTTAAAAATATAAGACTGTTGGTCGCCTATAAGTACGATAGTGTCGGAAAGGTATTATATTCCTCTCCAGCGTTAAGTTTGTCATACCTCATTCAAAAACTGCATGCTATCATGCACTGTTATGTTCTTCATAAGTTTCCGTTTAACTTAACGATGTAGCAGAGTTGCTGTAAACTCTCTGCCCCCCTCCTTCACACAAGCAAATGCACATCTTTTCCAATATTTACGGCTCACATAGCTGCAGAGTAGTGTTGGTAATTTCGTCCCTTCACTATTATGAACATTTGTAGTCTGGGTCTCTACGAATACCTGAGGTTTTACTAAAGCCGCCAACCAATCACCATTTCATACCCGTTTTGACAGCCATTGATTCTAAGTAATCTATTAGAATCTTTTTAAAGTATATGGTACGAAAATTAACATCTGCCAACATGAAGTTGCTCATAGTTGCTTTGGTTTAATTTCATACACATTTCATATAAACGCATTGGCATTTCGTTCCTTTCTACTTTCCTTTCGTACCTGTAAACAAACTATTTTGTACACCTGTACTTAAACCGAGCGTTTGTAGTTTTGGTCGTTTCGTACCCCAGCCGTCTTTTGGTAGACTTGCTCTCCCAACAAGTTGTCAATTTGTTCCCACCAGGGCTACGTTTAAGTACCCGTTTAATCCATGGAGGATTTTCAATAATTTTCTATAATCTGTTTAAAGTCTACTGTAAGCACATATGATTGTTCGACTCCAGTAAATAATATCCATCAGCATGAAGTTATTGAAAGTTACTTTGGTTTGACTATTAGTCAATCTTTCAGATTTCTAATCTCTTTTTAGGCAAATGTCAACTTGCCTAAAAGGGATCACAGAAATATATAAAAAATAAGGTTAAATTCAGATGTTTTCAGGAACCTCTGTACAATTAAATTAAATTATACTAGAAATTTGGGATTTTCATGGCAATTCATGAACATTACAATGAAAAATTAACTGATACACAATGATTTGAGGACATTGGTCCAAAATGCTTTGCTTACATACAAAATCGAAAGAGTAAGGCACACAATGAAATTAAGGTATGGTTAAGGTGTGAACTGACCTAAAGCCCGTGGGGCACAGTTCCATTCCATTCTCTCTAAACCCAGATTTGAAACAACTGAACCTGTAAAAGTATATAATCGTGACGGAGGGAATTGAAGAGAATCAGAACCAAAATGAATGGAAGTGTTGTGTATGTTTTCAAGAAATAATGCAAAATTAAGAATATTACAGAATGCTTAACTACTAAGAAAAATTAACGGATAGGCCTAATTAATGTTTCAAGCACACAGATACAAAATGAAAATGTAGGTACAAAATGGGTGCAGAATCTTGACCACGCGGTCTCCAGCACCATGGACAGAGCTCTTATACTTCCAATGAATAAATAAAGAGGGAGAATTAGTTCATCCATTGTTTCTACATGGGTTAGAACTGTAAACTTATAAGTTATTGTTTCAGTAGCTTAAATAGGCCACAGAAACAAATTCAAGTCAGTGGTAACCTCTGATGGCAGCTTTCACTTTTCTTTCTGGTCCTTCTGTGTTCGCATGAAAACACACAAATTTTCCTCTGAGCCACTTTTTTTTTTCTTTCTTTCTTTTTTTACACAGACAGATCCGACAAATTGAGTGCCCGAGTGAACTAAAATGTCCTGACGTCAGTTCCACAGATACTCAGCTCACCCTGTCTTCCTGTTTTCCTGTCTATCCCTATCTTGTGGCTGAGTCATCCATAACCGGCATGGATATTGATATGACAAATGCAACAACAAGTGGGCTACGTAACTGTCCTGTCTGGCCACGTAAAGCCTCAGGCCTCTGCCAGGAAAGGCCATGATGTTTGTGCTGCTCTGAGCATTGTGTCACTCAGCTTTGGCAGCAGTTTTATCAAACTGTTTTTCTTTGCACTTTACTCCTTGATTTGTTTGTGTAGTACAGTTATTAATTTGTTGAGCAAAGTGCGCACCTTTGCATTTCCCTTTGCATGTTACCAGCTCCCTACAGCCTGATTTTTGCCCACCACTCTCAGTCAGAGCATCAATACCTTGGCTCTAGACTGCTTACTGCTAAAACTAACCTGAAGTACAGTAACAGTCTACAGTCATGGCTACTGACGCCTGGCAAACCTCTGCACAGTGAGTGTGACTTTACCATACTGCGTGAAGTTGCCTACCGGAGCCCAGCACTGAACACTGAGGCTTCCTCACCAACATCATCATAAAAACACACACATACATGTCGACGTCAGCGGTTACCACAGCCAACCCTCTTTCCTCCTGCTGTCTCCATGGTAACCGTGGCATTAGATTGTTACTGTAGCAACAGCACCACTGGTAACAGTCTACAGCCATGGTCGCTAGGGGGCAATACACACACCTAAACCAGAAACGGTGCAAATATGAGAATATTGTACAAGGATACATTTCTATTTAACAAAATAAAGGTGACAAAGATGAAAAGACTGCATCCTACAGTTTTAGGTTATAAAAGTGGGAGTCATGTAGCCTAATATATTTATCTATCATTTGTGACAAAGTAACAGTCTGAATTATAATCTGATGAATTAAGATTCTGATCATTTCGATGATTACATCTTTGAACAAGTAATTCAATTTATTTGGCTGTTTCATTCTGTGACAAATGCTGCTGATTCTATTAATCTACCTCTTTTCTTTGAATGTTTGTTAAACACAATGTGATTATTTTCTCTAAATAAAGCAATTAATCATAAGCCCATGAGACCTGATGTTTTTTTTCAGTAATTTTAATTTCATTTTTCTTTTTCCTAGAATCAAGTGAAAGCAGAAAACCTTGGTCACAGTCGAAAATGACGTGTTGGTACGAAATTTCTGTTTGATTATTCTGATATATCAAAAACTTTGTCATAGCCTATTCAGTGAAGGACTTTGTGTTTTTGCACTCTAGGACCCTGCATGCTCAAATAAATTCAAGAAGGACACAAACTCTTGATGCCAAATTGAACAAATGCTGCTGATTACAATTAGCTCGAATTTAATACCGGTGATTGACGTGGTGAGAAAGACGAAAAAAAGATTACAGTCTTTCCTATCTCCCAGCAGCTATTGGTTGTAGATGATTAGAATTTCTTTATCAAGGGTGAGACAGTGTGAAAAAGTGAATTTTCACAATAAAGTAAAAATTAAAGTTAAAAACACATAAAAGTATTAAAAACACCATTATTGATTAAACAGTGTTTGACTCTGTGATTAAATGTTTGACTTGTCTATAAATAGTTTAAAACAGGCAACTAAAAGCGAAGATAGTTTTTTGGTGGTAAACTTAGAACAATCACTAGATGACCTAGAAAAGCTTGTGCGTGTGTGTTCCTGTCTAGAATTCACACTGGAGACCATCTTTCACTGTTTCAGGTTTTCACTAGTAATGTCAGGACCATTTAATACACAGTGAAGACATTTTTGCTGGTCCTCACTTTTTGACAATGTTACTGAGCTCTACTGGTTGGTTTTAGAGGTTTTGTGTGAATTAAGTTTTGGTTGAGGTTAGGGTTAGGAAAAGTGTCTGGGTTAGGCAAAATACAGTCAGTGAAATGAATGGATGTCAATAAAGGTCCTCACTACTACTAGCGAGACAAGTGTGCGTGTGTGTGTGTACATGTATAGCTATACTTGTGTGGACCAACCTTTGACAGGCCACAAGCATTGTGGCACAATGCCACATTTTGCCTGGTCCACACAATGTTTAACAAGCTATTAAACTCTACTAGTTAGGTTTAGAGGTATGGTGTGAATTAGGTTTAAGTTTAGGTTAAGGTTAGGGTTAGGCATGTGACACTAATGGTTAGGTTTAAGGAAAGTGTCTGGATTAGGCATAGTAAAATCAATGGAAGTCAATACAATGTCAACACAAGTATAGCAAGACAGGAGTGCGTGCGTGTGTGTAGGGATTTTTCTAATGAAAGAAGCCTTGTATTTTTGTTCTGGGAACTGAAGAAATCATTGTGTACAAAGCTAAGTTTACAAACTATATCTGTACAAAAGGCAGATTTTTATACCAAGAAAAAGGCAATGTACAATAAACAGTGTGGAACAGTTTTTTAAAAGGACTTTTTGAACTTTCTTCCATCACCTGAAAGTACAGCGATTAAACATTAAAGTCATGGTGGTATGGTGTATTTATCTTTTGCAACTCTGCAATTACCCTTAGATATTAATTCAAATATAATGTAGGTTTTATATGTATTAATTTGTGAAGACTCGGTTACTACCCCTTATGTGTTGCATTTTTACCCTTGTTTTTACCAGAAGTCTAATGTGGAGTAGAGGCATTAGATTAGGTTTTTATGTATTTCTTAACAAGATTTAAGGGGGAAAAACACTTTAAATAAGTACTTAAATTGGTTTTAAAAAATGAATGCATTGGAGTAGTGTTGGATTTATGGAGAACTGAATATTCATAAAATAAATGTAAATGGGCTATGAATGTTTTCTTGCAAACTGTAGCAAAATACCTATGATGTTATTTCTATAAAAAATAATCATAAGAAAAAACAGTCTGATAATTCTTTTTTTCCCCCAGACTGTATTTCTTTGTATAAACTGTCAAAAACTGTAAGATTTAAAGACCTGATGCCTCTCTAAGGTCATGTGTCAGGTCTTTGTGTAATTACTTTATGGTTACTAATTTGGGATTAAAGTTTTTTTCCTATGGAAGATGAGAGTTTTTAGCCTGAAGAGTCATGGGAAATGACTTTTATGATACAAAAATCAATGTATAATCTTTAACTAAACAGCATACAGTATGTGGCTAAAAGGAAGTTAAGACACTAGAAGCTTAGCCATTTAATAACTTAGTTCTTTTCCAAGTGATTAATGAAAAAGAACATCCTTGAGTTTAGGATCCATTCATGCCTGAAAGATTTAAAATCCCCCAAAATAAAGATCTAGATGTTGCTGTTTCAGTGTGGCACAAGAAGATTTGGTATCCCCTCTTCTGCCACTCCTTGCAAAACTTTATAGAGAACCTCCCCATTTAATAAACAGTTGTTTTATCTTACAGATAAGAGCAAAGAAATACAATCACAACCGTGAACATAGTCACATAAGAATAACAGAAATACAAACAATTGTGGTGGTGATACAAACAAATAAAAACAGACATTGCATTACTGGTGAAATTGTTCAGTAAAGTTTAGTGAAATACAAAGACAGACATAAGATAACAGGCTCTATTCATGTCAAAATCTAAAGAGTAAAGGTGGACACACTTAGAATCAACTGATTGTTGTCCTTAGTGTTCATTTTGATGAATGTTGATTTAAAAGTTTACTTAAATAGTAGGAAGGTGCTCGGTTAACCTTAAAATCTAACAGTAAAATAAATCCTGTAACAAATGGGAAGCCAACACTGGAGTTTTCCAGATGCTGTAAGTACTTGAGTTGCAACATTTTGTTGCAGCTGAAATGGAAGCATTATCCCTGTGAAAATGTGAAGCAGCCCAGAACTACACGGCGGGAACTGGTCAATGGGGGGAACTGGTCAATGGGCTGAAGAGAGCAGGGACCACATTAACAAAGGTCACAATTAGTAGCACACTACATCGTCATAGATTAAAATCTTGCAGCGCTCAAGGTTAAGTTAACACATGTCCAGGCCCGTCTAAAGTTTGCCAGAGACCATCTGGATGATCCAGAGGAGGATTGGGAGAATTTCATGTGGTCAGATGAGACCAAAATAGAACTCTTTGGTATAAACGCCACTCGCCGTGTTTGGAGGGGGAAGGATACTGAGTTGCATCCCAAGAACACCATACCCACTGTGAAGCATGGGGCTGGAAACATTATGCTTTGAGACTGCTTTTCCTGCAAAGGGGACCGGACAACTGATCCACACTCAGGAAAGGATGAATGAGGTCCTGGAGAGGCCTAGTCAGTCTCCAGACTGAAGGTTACAAGGTAAAAAGGTTACATTAGAATAGAATAGAAAAAACAACTTTATTTTCCCTCGGGTATTTTTAGGTGTACCAGCAACAAAGCAGGAGGCAAGGCTAAATATGTAGATTTACACAAAAATAAAAATAGCATATGAACTTCACCAAATTAACTGACAGCAAGGTAATCTTAGTGTATGTAAATTTATGACTGAATAATTGAATAAAACTCTCTCCTTTTTATTATTCTTGAACTTATCAAATAAAAATACATGTAGTAATCCTAACTAAGCTCAGTTAGGGAACGTGTAGTCTGATCTAAAGTCAGAAACTGAGAAAAAGTAATGTTACTTTTTATACACTATGTAAACAATGCACCTGGTTTTGGCTGCAGGTATCAAAGATTTTAGGCTTTCAACATTTCTTACATGGAAAATAGCTGAACTACTGAGTAAAAAGGTAAGAGCTTTCAATGGAAAGCTTAACTTGAGCAAATTTTCAGTTCAACCCCAATGGTTCCTTTGGTGGCAGGACACAACATGTTGATAAAGGCAGTGACTTTGTGTCAGGCTTGTAGTGGGGTGCCACTTGGCCGGATAATATGAGACAGGCTGAACTCCTACGCAGAATTAGTCACCTCTTTACAACACATTTTTTCACTTAAGACTCTTATTCAACCTTCTAGCAACCTTCTGCCCCACTGCTGTTTGGCCGCCCAGGCTTCTTCTCTCCCACACAAACAAAGTCAGCAGCCTCTACTCATGAATATTTACTGTTCACATTTTCACAGGGATACTGTAGGCTGTTAAATTTATAGTGGCTGACTGAACGTTAAAGAGTTATACCAGTTTGAATATAAAAGCAACAGGCTGTTTTGGCACCACTAGACACAATATGAAAGATAAACAATCCATGTTAAAGCTCAGCTTACCATTGAACACAAAAAAGGAGGAAAAAAGGGGTTTTTGGTTTATTTTGCCCAAAACAGTATTCTAGAGGGCGTGTTATCCTCTCCAGAAAATTGTCACTGAAATGGACAAATCACACAAAAACTCAGTGACTTCTCTTACTGGGCTCTTCATCTGAAATTGAAATTGCACCTGCTGCGCCGCATAAGACTTCCATTATTACAGCGATGGTACATTCAAAGAACAGTGTTCAAAGATGTTTTTTTTCACCCCCTTCAAATGTTTTTTACTAAGTTTCTCAGCCATATGCAGAGTTCTGAAAGACAAAACTAGGTTTAAACAAATCATTTAATGTAATCCAGAAAATCACAGAAGCATAAAACATGACAGAGAAAATGAAATTGAGGAAGAAAGCAGGAATACTGTTTCTTAGGGCAAAGTGTGAAAATGGTGGATTTATTAATTAAATGTAATATAATATCCAAGTGAGGTCTCTCTGTGTGTGTACGTTTTAGTCCATATTCATTTCATTTTAATTACCATGCAGAATGAAGGTGTTTGAGCATTTCTTTCATACTTGAACTTTTCTTTAGCCTGATGCATGAGCTTTAGGTACTGATTCTTTTAAGATTTTCTGCACAGGTTCAAGGATGCCACACAATTCCATGAAAAACCCAAATGATCTCGACAAAAGGCTGGCATTTGCAATTATTTCTCAAAAGGGTTAAAATCAAGTTGCCTTTAGTGCAGAAGGGTGTTTACCACATGGGGTCAGTGAAAATTAAAAGGAAGGCAGGACAGCGAGAGACGAAGGTGACTCAGCCTTTCCTCAGTCAGAGAGACAAACAACTAAATAAATCAAGAGCGTCCACATGTTTTTCCCACTTACAGGTAAGAGTCATACAAAAGCAGGCCATATATAATGTGTATAGTTGAAATACAATCATATAAATATGGAAAAATTTCCATCAACTTCTTTGTTCTGTGAATGATGAATGGCTGACGTTATTTTTTTTCTTTCATTTTATTGCTGTGAACAGTGACAATCAGCCAGAACCATAAAGTAATGGTGAATTTTTTAGTGTTACATGACCTTAACACCTGTTGTGTTCAACACCTGTGGCTTTTCACTCTGAATCAAAAATTACAAACTTTCACTGGTCAAAAAGAGAGAATAAAAGGGTTAAATTGTTAAATGATACAATTTCAAGCTAAATTCTCTAATCTCTGGAAGTAGAGAGACAAATAAGCTATGAAAACAGACTATGTCAGAGAAGAAAGTCTACTCTGCATGGCCTATCCACAGAGAGAAGTATGTGAATTGAAGCATTCTTAGACTGCAAATAAGCTATGCAAACAGTGCCACTCAGTGGCCACTCAGTTACTGGCAAGACAGGAAGTTTAGATCAGTGGTTCACAACATTTTTTCCCCCTTGCCTGTGTCCAAGAGAAGCCTAGAAGCCTGGAACCCCCAACCCCAACTCTTATCTGTATACACGCATTAGAAGTGATTGATTACAAACTTTTTTTTGTTGCAAAAAATAAAACAGCAATTGTAGGTTTTTTTGTTCTTATTCTTCTTGTTTTACACTGTAGACAACTTTATTTTTGACTTTTGGATTTTATAAATGTAATAATAACAAATACAATTTTGGTAACCTCACAACCTCAGCACAGACAAAATTGTGAGGACCTCCTGCAATCTCTAGGGGGGTACCGGACCACAGGTCAGAACCACTGGTTTAGATGACTAGATTACAGTACTTTGGAAGCAAAGCTCAATAAAAAAATATTTTAAAGGGTCTGACATGCTCTATAATTTTATGAAGGCAGGCACCACAGAACACTTTCCATATCTTCATTATCCATGTTTCAAAGGTTAGAGCTGTTTTGGTTTCAGAACCTGTATTTATGTTTTAAACAGTTATTTAAGCATGCAGAGGATGTGTCTGAGAGACTTTAATAGTTTAACTGATGCAGATAAGGGATCAGGCATAACTCTGATTCAGTAACTCAAACCTCTGGAGGGTGACCACTTTGAAAGTTGCTCATTTGACCAAATGCAAACCTAACCCTGTGCTTCAGAGCAACAAGGTATTTCTAAAGAAGTTTTGCCCCATTAACCATTTACCATTTTGTGACTTTACAAACACAAATGTCAATATATTTTTTATGTCAGAAGCCAGCACATAAAAACTCTAAACTGTGGGTTGAAAGGACAATTATAATTGTCTTACATAGTCTGATAACCCCAACTAAAATCCAGTGCAACCAGTTGCTTTCACGAGTCACCTAATTTGTAAATACTTTCCAACTCTGTGTAACTTATTCTGTGTTCATATGTTCTGTGAAGGCCTCAGAGCTTTGTCAAGCATTTGTAAACAAACAGTTTCATGAAGACCAAGCAACACACCAGGCAGGTCAGGGATGAAGTTGTGGAGAAGCAGGGTTAGATTATAAAACAATATCCCAAGCTTTAAACATCTGGATGAGCACTGCTCAACCCATTATCAGACAGTGGAAAGAGTTTGTCACCACTGACATGTATGGCTAAACTAACTGGGCAGGAAAAGTGAGTATTAATCAGAGAAACAACCAAGAGGATCATGGTAACTCAGGGGGAGTTGCAAAGATCCACCACTCAGGTAAGAGAATCTGTCAAGAAGAAAACTATTAGTTATGCAGTCCACAAATCAACCCTTCATGAGAGTCCGGTTTTAACTCACAAGCTATCAGCAAACACATGATGCTCAAGTGAGATGGGGCCTAAAACTTTTTGACTTAAATGTAAAATGCAATGTGTGACTAAAGTTTAGTGTATACTTCTCCGTCAGCAAGTTTCCACTTAAAAGCGAACATTTCAACAGACAGTTTTCTACTTCTCCATTGCCTTGCAAAGCCACACAAAGCAAAGCAAATCACGGCCAGGACAACAGGGGGCGTAGTGCTTTTCTAGGGAGGTCCTGCCACCGTTGTGGTCATATCTCTGATCGTCAACAATGTATTTACTTTTGTATTTCATTTTTTAAAACTTCATTTTAACAAGTTTTGCCTCTTAATACTCAAAAGAGCTTTTCGTGGAACAAACATGAGAAAAAGCTCCTCACTTTTCACAATTGTATGGGATGCTGAACACATAAATTGTCTATCTCAAGACATTCTTCGATGTCTTCGATGCTGCTAGATATCTTTAGCACTGTGTTTTTGTAAATGGTGGTGCTGTTCACGAATTTAAAGGAAACGGCATGCCCACCAATCACAGGCTCCGTAGCATTTGACGGACATTTTAAAAATTGGGCATGTCTCCGTCACCATATGCAGGCCTGCTGCGGGAACTTTTCTTCAGAAGAACATTTCTGTTTACAGACACTATGCAAAGAGGAATGGACAAATATTTCAATACCTGAATGTGCAAAGTTGGTAGAGGAGGCGGAAACATGTATAAAAACACTTGCATTTTTAATTTCGGTAAAAGACTTACAAATATGCCTGACTTTTCTTCTTGGTCTGTCACCTTAAATTCCAATGAACAACGGTAAGGTTTGTGGCTGTAATGTTACACAATTTGAAAAAGTTATGAGTTTAGAATATCTTTCCTAGATGCACAACCTCTACCTTTGAAGTGTAACTTGATTTTCTCAAGTATGAAACTTTTACATTTTGCAGAGACTGTGATAATACTTATGAACAAAATCCGCTTTTGTTAGTTTAATTTCTTTTGTTTTTTTGACATGAAAGAACCTGCTAACAGTACTATATTGTACAATGCATTCACCTTAATGTAAGATCTGTTAATCATCACACTTTTTTTTCAACATGAGTACAACCTATCAGGGATTTTACTCACTGAACACAAACTGACAACAAACACTACAATGTTGACTGTTGTATGATTGAGTTAAGTATAACTCATAAATACAATAGCAAAGTGACTAACAAGACTATTCATACCCACTGAATTTTTTCAGATATTGTCACAAGCCACCAGTGTATTTTATCAGGATTTTATGTAATAGACGAACACAAAGAAGCGCTTGAGAAGTGAAAGAAAAATTGTTTTTAAAAGGTTTTACAGTATAGTGTGGTGTGCATTTGTATCCACTCCCCCAGTGTTAAAGCATTGTAGAATCCCCTTTTGTTGCAGTTATAGCTGCTACCATTTTTTTTTAGCTCAGGGTCATCTTTCCATGTTCCTGCTGAAGAAAAGAATCACTGGCCTTTACAGCAGGGATGTGTTCAGGATGATGTCCAGCTAGTTTTATTTCACATTGATTTTTGCATGTAACCCAAACACTTTCATTTGGTCTCATCTGACTAGTACACCTTCTTTCACATGTTTGCTACTTTGGCTTGTGGAAAACTGCAAACTGAAATGTCCTCCGACTTTCTTCATGTCACTCTTCCATGAAGGCCAGATTTACAGAGTACATATGTAATTGTTTTCCTGTTGTCAGATTCTTACACCTGAGCTGTTGGTCTTTGCAGCCTGTCCAGTTACCATGTATTTCCTGGCTGCTTCTTTCCTTTGGGCTCTTGTTGTCTGGCCTGACAGTTAAGGTTGACAGTCATGTTTTGGTGAGATTCACAGTTCTGTCATACTCTTAAAATTTTAGAATGATGGATTGAACATAATGCTAAAACAAAATCTCAGTGTTCTATGAGAAGCTAGAACCCTGAAATATTGTTTCCTTACTTTACACTTCTCCAAAGCTCTATCCTGGACCTGCCAGGTGTATAAATTGCCCTTCATGCCGATTTTTGTTCTCTAATGTTCTCTGACAAACCTCTGAGGTCTTCATATTAAATCTGGATTTATACAGAGATTAAACTTGACACAGATTATTTACAGCTAGCCTGACTTCTGAATCCTATTCTTTAAAATGTATGAAATCTAGTTCAAACAAATAAATGTTACTTATCAGATTTTTATTCATAAAACCTTTTGAAAATCACGTCACTTCACAAATATTAACTACTTTGTGTTGGAATGACGTGTTTTAATAAAGCAAAGTGTAAAAAAGATCAAGGGCAATAACTATGTTTGCAAGCTATTAAATACATAAAAAAAAACATTAAAGCTGATATTCATAAGCGTGATGGAACACAATAAGAGCAACAGAGATAAAGTAAACATCCAACAATTACATTCTGGCAGATATGATGCAGATATTCACTGCTGGTATTAAATATATTTGAGAGGGTTGTTCTGCTTGTCTTAATTCCTGTGCTCATGAAGCAGACAGTATACACAATATAAGTTATTTTATCTGCTTTTTTTTCAATGTCTGTTGAGAGCAGCTGGAAGTCATAAAATCTCCAAATGTTAACTCAAAAAAGAAATCTTAACCTTTAAAAGACACTTTTGTTTCACAAAAGCTATATTTAGAAATGTATTTATATTTTATCGATATGCTTTTCAACTTCTGATTAAAAGCAGCACACTTTAGATGGGGAGGAGAGGATTTATAAAACTCCGCTCCTTTTTCCTGACAGAATAAGCTAAAAAATAAATAAAACATCAGCTAAGAGAGAGTGCACTCTGCTGGTCAATAATTTATTCCTGACCCCGCCACTGAGGATCACACAGACTACTATGGTGAGTACAGAACGTTTTAAAATATCCGTCCACTCGCGGGACGCGCATCATGAGAAATATTGATAACTGGCAGGAGAACTGCATCGTGCTGACTTTTGTTGCCAAGCAGAAACAATGACGAATATGACAAGAGAATCCTTCTAGTAGTCGTAGCCGAATAAACCCCAAAAGACAACTCTATACACCTGAGACAGTATACGGTGATGTGGGGAGGTTTCACAAGTTTTTATATTTCCTCTGAGCCAACAGCCGGCTCCTGTCAATCAGTTATTGCTGCAGCAAAAAACAGCAATATAGTGTTTTTTTTTTTTATTTATCGACAGGGTCCAACATCAATAAATAATGAGGATGGAGAGCAGTCGTGAATATCTCTGCTCACATCTAGGAACTTGCAGCTCTCTGCTTCATAAACAGGCATATTGCTCCATACATTTAAAAACACATACGCAAACTGAGCAAGGTTCAGTTTCTGATTTATTGTTTTACAATTGGAATAGGCAAAATCGAAAACCAGACAACATTGCATCTTTGATATTTACACTGTACATCAACAGAAGTGCCTCCTACAAAATGTCTGAGTGGCTCGGAAATGTATTGCAAGGAAAAAATGTCAGACAAATTACAGTGCTCTCTGAAAAATAGGCTGCGTTTGACTAAAGATGCCCACGTTAACAGACTTTATTCCATACAACATGCTCAAGGTCGACTCGAGCTCTTTCTCGCTTTGTCACAAAAGCAAATGTTTGTGTTAAACAAAGCCAGCGTATTTCCTTTTTGCAGGTAGATTTAGAGCAAAATGCATCTATTTGAAAAAGGCATACAATCAAAAGGTGTAAAATTTGCTATGAGTTTCTTTGATCTGCAGGGCTATGATTAGGGATTAGATCTAGCTGTTAATCCTGCTAATGAGGAGAAAAACTCTTCCGGCTTTTAGCCTCTCTTGCTGTTAGTTAGTCTGGACAGACACCCTCGCTCTCTTCCTCCACCCTTCCTCTCTGACCTCTTTCTCTCTGTAAAGGCAGGCATGGGATGAATCAAAGACAGCAGTGGTCACGAGGTGTCATTCCCTTTGGCATCCACAGAGGGCGCCCTGACTCTGCTCACACGTCTTTGTAGGAAGGGCTGGCTCCGTGCCTTGTTTCTGCAGGCAGGCAGTGGGATAGCATTAACACTTGGAACAGTGACAGTACCTACCTCAGACAGATTAGTGGTAATATTAGGCATTATGGCTACTGTGGGGTAGATTAACAGAGCTGCATTTAAATTGAAATTTAACTGCCTTTTAAAGGTCTGAACAAATAACAAAACGTAGAAACCACATGAAGGTTAAACACCACACCTTTAGTGTATGCTTCTCCAGCATGAGTTCTGCTGTCACTAAGCCACTGGGTGTCAGTGTGGCGACATACTAATACCAACATCAAATTTAGCCCCAACAGAACCCAGTCACCATCTTTATCATCCATATGATTCTGTTTTCCTCCCTGTCAGTCATTCTCTTATCTTCAGGCTGTGCTCACCTGGGTCTGTCTCCGAGTGGGCCGTGGCGGCTGGTTTTCAGGGTGGTTGGGCGCCCACGGCCCCAAGCTCTGATTGGAATAGAAGTCCATGGGATACACTTCCTTCCAGCCTACTTCCTGCAGCGCAACAGCTGCCTGAAGAGAAATGAAAGATTTACAGAACAAAATAACCATGAAGGAGCACTTTGAGAGAACTCATTTTCTCTCATCTACAACCATTACTTGCAGTTTTGCAAGAATCATTTTGAGAAAAATGCAGATTGATGAGAACTGAACATTCATTCAGACAGGACAGGTATAGTATTAAGCTTGGATGACACGTAGAGTTGTCCATGTTATATATATGCAGAAACATTTTCTGACATTACAATAAAAATAGTTTTTTGATTGGATTTTATATGATAGGTCAAAATCACATAAAATCCCTTATTGTTAAATTGAAGAAAAACAATTACACACAGTACAACTCTAAAAAATGTGGCTTTCCTTTGCATTCAGCTCCAAAAAAGTCGATACTTTCTAGAACCACCTTTTGCTATGATTAAAGCTTCAAGTCTTTTGAAGTATGTCTCTAATAGGTTTGCATGTGTAGAGATTAACATTTTCACATATTCTTCTTTGCTAAAGAGCTCAAACTTTGTCAAATTAGATTAAGGTCTACAGCGTCTGTAGACCGCAAATTAAGATTTTTCTGCCACAGATTCCTAATTGGTTTTGGTCTGGTTGGAAGGTAAATCTCCACTTCAGCATCAGATCCTCGAGCCACTAAGAGGTTTTCTACAAGGATTAAGCTTTATCCATCTTCCCATAAACTCTAACTAACTCTATGTTTACATCTGTAGAAAATGGTCTTTATAGTCTGGTGCTGCTACTAACATGTTTCACAATGGTAATGAAGAGGACACAACAAACAAATGTTTGCTCATCTTCAACACAAACATGTTTTTTGTGTTCAAGATGTCCTACCAATACCTGGTGTTACTACTCCAGAGGTACTATAGTCCTCCTAGCTGCTTCTTTTTTTTGTGTGTCCTGTTTGGCAGTGAGGAGCTCAGAATTGGTGTCTGAGTACCAAGTAGAAGCCCAACAGATTTACTTTCACAAGCGGAGCACTACAGCTTGTGCTACAGTACTCCACTTGATATATATGTGTGAAAAATAAACTTTTTTATGAATTGCTGTGGGTTTTATTTTCTGATGTTATGGACACAGAGACGGAAAATAAAGGGGAAGAAAGAAAGAAGGTGAAGAAGAGAGGTAGGAAACAAAAAGTCAAGAGAGAGGGTGAGTTGAAAATACAAGAGAGGAAGGAGAACAAAGAAAACACAGGAAAACATTGAAGTCTGCCTCCATACCCACAGGACGGCAGAGAGAGGGGAAAAAACAAAAAAAATGGAGGTAGACTCCTAGCTGCTTCTTTGATTAATCTTCTCCTAACCCACCCTGTAAAATTTAGGTGGATGACTGTGTCTTGCCAGATTGGCAGCTGTGCTATACTCTCCACTTTTGGATGATGACTGTATGTTCAATGTTTGATACATTGATTTATTATCTAACCCTTCTCTAACACTAACACTTCCCTACAACTTTATCTCTGATCTGACCACTGTGTTCCTTGGTCTTCATGATGCTGTTTGCCCATTAATGTTCTCTTAACAACCCTCTGACACCTTCACAGATCAGCTAGATTTATATCACGATTAAATTGCACACAGGTGGACTATATTTACTAACGGACATTTTGGGTAGTGGGGCATATTTGTTTTACACAGCCTATAAAAAACTATAACACATAGGTCAAAGCAGATGTAGGGTTTTAAAAATTAGGGTCTTAGAATATTGTTCCAATAAAAACAACAGAATTGTTAGCAGAATAAGTATGACATAAATATAAGCATTCCCTATTTTTTCCTTCTTCACCTTTCCTCTGCCCCATTACCATCTGTCTCTCATTTACTCTACCTATTAGCCACTGCTTTCCTCCTCATCCACACCAAGATCTTCCTCTCTGTGGAAGCTAGCTTCCCTCACTAATCCCTGCTCTGACAGGAGAGCCAAGTGTGTCTTATTGACTATAAATATAACATGAGAAGCACTGAAAATAGATGCACCCCCCTACACGACCACCACCACACACCCTTCACTGTGCTCACTACACCCTCCCCATCTTATTCCTCTTCACCTTCACCCTAAATGCCACAGTTTACCGAGACGCAACAAGCTCATAGGTATGAAATGAGGCTGAATTAAGTCTCATCACAACCATGTAGATACAATTGCAGCTACAAATTATTTTAATGCACAGAAAATTTCTACCCCCCCCCCTTCAAATAGCTGCTGGGGAGAGTGACGGCCGAACGAACACAAAAGGAATTTAAGGAAACAGATTAGTGTTTAGCTCATTACAACGGGGGCGAATTTCAGATTTTCTTGTGCACAATTATAAAGAAAAAAAACAATCCTCTTTTTATGTAAATGCTATACTCATTCTAGATGGCTTTGCTCTCAAGTGTAAGTGCTTCAATGAGGTGCATAGCTGGAATTAAACGGAAGCTATTTCTAATCACAATCCACTATTCAAGAGAGCGATTTTCCCTACAGTAATTTCGAAAGGATTCAAATCAGTGGCCACATCAATAAGATAAATCCTTGTACAAAGTGATAGTTATATGCTAAACATGGTCAAAAAAGCAAGATTGTTTTCATTTGCCTGGGCCTGCTGCGGCAGCACAAATGAACACTCTCTCTGATGTCCGATCGTTCTCACTTCTTCAATAAAACAAGACAGCTGCATGAGAGGCGGGACTGTGTAGCCATGGGGCCAGCAGGGGGGGCTAGTCCTCTGCTCGTAATGTTTTACACGTGTGTGTACTATTGTGCTTTATGGTGTGGTGAGAATGGAGTGAGTGTGACACTCGATCTCGAGCATCAACAGGCCTTGTTGAGAGGTACATAAATTCACTGCCCTTTCACACAAATCACTGTAACTTGTCTCCTGTACTTTGATAAAAGCTTCAAGATGCCATCTGTAAAAGGCTCTGTGCACTGTTAGGAAGTGATGTGTGTGTGTGTGTAGGTGTGTATGAGTGTGTTGTGTGGGTTTGTCAGAAAGCAGTGACTGGCAGACAGGAGTTTACCTCATATGGAGACAGCAGGGGTTTGGAGAAGGCTGTTCCCCAGTCGATGGAAAGGCGTGGGCAGGCGATCTGAACCCACCTGTAGCAATAAAAAAAGGCATATCAATCTGGGCTCAAGTGTGCATTCATGAGTGCAACAGGGGAAACGTGAAGCTACAATGGAACCCGAGACAGAAAGTTGCAATTAGAAAGGCAGGGCACATCTGCAACTGCACACTGCACGTGAATTTGTAAACTAGTAGTTGAGCAGAGTGGAAGCTTCCCTCCACCTGATCAGCAGCATCTGTTGGCAAGATCTGTGCTGATTTGTACCACTTCTTAGAACGGTTAGACTGCACTATCTGAATAAGGACCGAGCCGGTGTGAAAGCAATCCTGAGAAGGTAAGGGAATGGGTGGACTGACTGCGGGAGGCATCAACATAAAAACAAAAAGAGGATACCAGGGGTGAATAGAGAGGAGGAAAAAAATGCTGCGAAAGAAAAGAGGGAGAGGTTAGGTGAGTGTGAATAAAAAAGCTGCAAGAGCTGGTCTCCACGGAGGTAGCCTACATAGATTGCAGACAGGGTGGTGGGGCTGTGAGATGGGTAAGGGGTGGGCAAAAAAGCAGAGAGGGAGAGAAGGACAGAGATATGCAGTGATAGGAAGAAAGAGGAAAACAGGAGGAGTCGTCGAAGAGGCAAGACAAGAAGTGAAGACAGAACAGAAGCAAAAAAGGGAGGGAGAAGATTGGCAGTGAGGAAAGTGTTTACTCTGGAAAATGCATGAGAGGAATGAGGAGAATGTGGATGTAAACAGCTGCAGGGAGGAGTGAACAATGGGAAAATGAAGACGGAAAGCAGCTGGGGGTACAAGGGTTAAGTTTCACAGATCAATGATATCCACAGCTCCATCTCTACCGAGGCAGCATGTCTTACTTTGTCCCTAATCCTTATCACAGAGCTCCGCAGTAGATATTGGCAAATATGGATTTACCTGCCACGCATAAAAATAAGAACACTACATGTAGGTTAATGTTGACAGCAACATACCAGCCGGAGATATGTAAGAAATGGATTCGAGGCAAAAAATAGAAGAAATTAAAATTTGCTCATGTGAACCTTACTGCGGTAAATCCCCCCCTTTTGTTCATTCCTTATTTTCTAACTTTTACACAGTTTTTTCAGCTGCAGAACAGACTGCACCACTGACTCTCAGTTAGCTCTGCTTTTGGTCTCAGAAACATTCCCACCCCTCCTGGGCAAAATGTGACATTTTCTGATTTTCAAATTATGTAGATTCTTCTCTTGTGGCTCCCCAAAAACAGTAAATTCTTATAAATTTTTCTAATTTCAAAGTCAGCTGAGTCAAAGACTTGAGGACAAAACACCAGTCTCCTAAGACCTAGGTTTGCTAAGTTTAGACGATGAGTGAAATGTAAGCATGACTTTTAAGACCATTAGCTACTTTTCTTTAATTACAATCCTTTAAATGTTGCAAATGCAGCAAAGCTGCTGTGACCCTTGTGGACAGGAGAAAATGAGTTAAATTGCAGGTACATCGTTGTTTAAAGATATTTCCAACCCATTATGATTTGCACTTTATTTATTGATACCAAAATGCTTTTTCTAGATTGAAATATTTTTTTTTACTTATACAAATGACAAAGACATATATTCGCGTATGATGGTATTCGTACTATACAAAATTTTTGACATTGTGTCATATAATGTGACATAATTTTATAGCAGACTTTTTTAAAAAGGCCAACAAAAACTGGCAAATAAGTGTAAAGTGTAAGAAAGATGACACATTTCAATTTTTTTCATAAATAAAAATTTAATAAGTGCAGCAGTTTGTATTCAGCCCCACTTGAACTAATCCCTATCCATCACTGCACTATCAGTTTTGAGTATTAAAGTTCTATGCTCTTGCTTTTATGCACAAGTTTCACATTTTTCCTTTAAATCTTGGCCACATATGGATGTAGCCAGAATTAGTATTATTATAGTATTAGTATAGTTAACAGTAAATAAGAATATCATTAAAGCTCTATTCAATGATTGTGCTTTTAGAAAATCTAAGGTTTTTGTTCATCTTTCAAATGCATGATCTCTGATATGTTGCATCAGCTAAGAAGATAGGCAGGTAAAATCAGGCAAGAATATTAAAACCAACAAAGTGCAACCAGTGTTACATGTAGTTTTACTTTGCTATACAATATTTTTGTCATATTAGCCGCTCACAATGTCACATTTTTATTTGTACATTTGAAAAAATCATAAATAATTTTCTACTTCAAATATATGTATTTATCTATTTTATCTTGGTCTTTCAAATAAAATACCAAAAAATAAGTAGAAGTTTTTGGTTCTATCATGATAAACTACGAAGAATTTTAAGCCATATAAGAACTTTTGAAAGGTTTGAGAGATTTTAGCTCTTATATTTTATCAGTCTTATTCTTACATAAATTACCTTGTTTAAAATTGCTCATCAAACCATCAGATATCAATATCCAAAGGCAAAGCTTTTATCTGTAGGCTATCAAGTAGTTCATTAAGTTCGAACTCTATTCTCTTGTGACACTATTACAGTCTTTGTAAAGCTTTTTTCAAATCACTTTAGTGGATTCTGAATGAGATGTTTTTAAGCATAATACAAAAATTCTCTCAGATTCAGAATGTAATATTGCTCAGTATGAGGGGTTGCTGTAAAGTCAACGTTACAACGCAGGCAGCTGTCTACTGTTACTACATGTTCGTCCAGGAGGAGTGAATGCTACAAGTCAATGACTCAATGCAATCTGAAGGATTTTCTTTGATAGAAAACTTATAAACTCCTTGGAATGTATGTATGATTGAACTCAAATGACCTGTAAAGTGACTTGAGATGATGTGTTGTGAATTGGGGCTATATAAAAAAATTAATTGAATTAATCTGTTTTTTACACAGACTAATATTCAAATATCCCCTCCAAGGTAATTTAGCTGTATCCAGAAAACAATGACTCTTTTAAGTAGACACTGAGGGATGACAACAAAGACAGCCATTATAAAGCATACCTAACGTCTGGATATCTATAATGAGCCAAGACCAACATTTTAGCAATTGGAGTTACATTTGGATAAGAAATAGTGAAAGGTTTGAAAACAGGCATGCAACTTTGATTTGATAAAGCAAAGGAAAGTATGCATCTTCAATGACACCTTCAGTCAAGCAGGATGGTGGGATGCAAATGCAATGAATGGCATCTGAGAGCCAGTGCATTCAGACACTGTATCAAAGTAAATGAGATGTGAAGACTACAGATCCCAAGACTCTCCTAAACCAAGCATCTTATCTAAATTTAATTTATTTCAATTCAGTTTACAATTTAGCACTAATTTACAACACATGTCTCAACACGCATATTTCAAATTGATCCTAGTTCCCAAACAATGCAGTGAAGTTCAGTTTATTAGTAAAATTGGTTTAATTTTTTTCTATTTAAGGAAACACAGCAGATTGCATAAAGTCACTGACTTGCAACATTTACTCCTTCTGGACAGTGGACTGTCACTTGAATTTTGTTGCTGACTTTGCAGAAATTCCTCATACTTAGAATGCATGTAGCGACAATGGAAAGAAAATCTCCCCTTTAACAAAAAGAAACTTCCAGCAACATAGGGGTTTGGGGTACTATGAAATCTGACTTCTGAAGGAAGTCAATTCCCTGAAGATCAACATGACTGAAAATCATTATAAGAGAATTCCAGCAAATGGATTAATTGTCAGATTGCTGTTGTTGCAAATTAAAGTATTGACAGATTTATCATTAGGTATTGCCAATATCATGTCATTCATCATTTTCTTGGGTTATTTCCTGAGAACATTCTAAAAACAATCTATTTAAATAAAATAAATCTTCATTGTTTAAAATGCATAAATACCTTTGCTTAATTGTTGTTAACAGAATATTTTTACAGAATGACTTTGATTTTAATTACATGCAGAGGTGTAGAATAACATTCTAAAAGAACTAGGAGGAAGTTGGTAGTTGCAGCAGTTGTGATTAATGAGGAAAGACGCTTCTGAATAGATCCGATTACTTACAAGTGTAGAGTTTGAGAGGAAAGTAAGAAAAAAAACATTAAAGAATGGGCAGAAGCCTGCTTTTAAGGAGTAGAAAGTGGATTGGAAAAGAATGACTAGAAATATTAAGAAACAGAGACTTAATAGAGCAGTAGTGCCAATCAATGTGTTGGTACTAGAAAAAGGGTTTAAATAGCTTCCTCAGCTCAAAATGTATCTCAATTAATCAGAATATCACTGAAAAGCTACCTTAATAATGTAATCTCACAGAGATTAATTGTGCACAGAGCTATATATTTCAAGCATTTATTATTGTTAAATTTGATCATAATGGCTTACATCTAATGAAACCCAAAATTTTCTCAGAATTTAGAAAACTACACATGACAAATACAGCAAGAGTGAGTGCCTCAAGAGATAGGGCACAAAGGCCCATCTAAGACATGAACTGCAGCAACAGGATTTCTTGTGTTAAGCCACTCTGGACAACATCAGGAATGGGTTAAGACCGGTTCACATCATCAGCGTTTTTTTGGCTGTCTCAAAGGACTGCTTCATGCCACACTGAGTAACCTCCAACCGAGCTCAAAAGATGTGTCACACTGAACGGCCCAATATTTCTGTGGGTCAAACTGCACAATGTCTTGCTCCAGCAGGACGTCCTAAAAGCCAACGCCGCGAGCATACGTTCATTGGTCAATGGCAGACCAGGGCTGCAGAATTTCTGTCACTGCCTGAAGACTCCCGAGGGCTGGTTTCGGTTGTACGAGCACTAAATAAGCTGTTGGGGAGCATGTCACACTACACGGCCACAGAGCTGTGAATCACACGTACTCGTAGCATTTTTCATCACGATTCTTTTCACAACGAAAGAAAAGGTATAGGACGGCCAGAATTGCATAGTGTGATCCCAGGTTTATGTGAGCTGAGGGAAAAAAGGGCTGGACTGTTTGACAATAGTCTAAAATTCTCTTTTCAGAAACGGAAATCAAGTACCAAGGTTCTGGAGAAAGAAACACATAATCCACGTTGCTTGAACACCAGTGTAAAGTTTCCAGACAGGGATCATATGGGGGGGTCAAATGATCAACTGTGTGGGTTCCAATGAATTTTTCCAAGTTCAAACTTAGCACAGCCGATCAGTTAATGCTCCCCCTTGTTGACAAGCTTTTTTTGAGATGCAGATTTCATTTTTTCCAGCAAGACTTGGCACTTAGTCACTGCCTAAAGTACCAATATGTGGTTAAATTACCATGGTATCACTGTGATTGACCGGTCTGCAAACTGCCTTGACCTAAACACAATAGAAATTCTCTGGGGTATTGTCAAGAAACAACAGATGAGCTGAAAAATGCCAATAAAGCCATTAAGTGCAACAGATTTACTGCCACCATGGCACGCCTCATTCCAGCAGTAAATCATGCAAATGGAGCCCCCACCAAGTACTTAGAGCAGAGATAGTACAATACATGAATATACTTTTCAGGAGACATTTTCATTGACGTTATATAATATTAAAATGTTTTGAGAAACTAAGCTTGGGTTTATCATTACCTGTAGGCCATTATAATCCAAATTAACAAGTAATGTGTCAAATGTATCATTCTGTGTGTAATGAACCTATTTAATTTAAATAACTAATTCAATTAATTAATGTAGTTTTGATGACATTCTAATTTAAGGGGATGCACCGTCATTATGGTGGTATGGTAGGAAGCCCTTAGGATCAAGAGCTATGAAATAAAGAGAGATCTGCAGTGAATGAAGCATAAAGATGTATCAAACAAGAATAAAAGTTGGGATTTAGTTTAAAATGAGGCGACATCATTTTACCACTTAACTAGAAAAAGTCAGCTGACAAAGAATCCGTGATTTTGACTGACAGACTTACTTCTCTTATTGACTCTTAAGAAGGTGTTTACTTCAACAGAAAGTAGAACCTTTCAACACAAAGACACATGCCAGGATTAGAGGACCGGGATTCAGGACCCGCAAGCTCCATGCTGTGATGTATAAAAGCTAAAACCATGTGACATTTTCTGCAGCTATGCAATATGAGTTCCAGCCTGGCCATACTGCATTACCTGCTGAGGACCATTACTCCCCAATGTTAGGAGGAGGAACCTCCACCTGTATGATCCTGCTTCATTTTGACTCTCAGTTTCAAACCACTGAAAGCATTAAAAGCTAACCTTTCAGAACTGCAGGGAAAAAGTGTTCACCTTTAATGCCAGGCTTAATTGAAATAAAACAATCAATTTCCTTTAAATTTGGCCCAAAATTAAATTTTAAACAGAAAGAGAAGAAGTGCACTGTAGAATGTTTGGTGTCTTAGATAAATGTGTGTGTAGTGCACAGATATGTGTACATTAGTTTAAAACCTGCTTGGGGACAGACTAATTACACACTTAAGAGCATATGCTAATGGTGCCTTTCGCCTTCCATGGAAAAGTATGTCAGTGTTTAATGACAGAGACAGCCTGAGGGTGGGCTCTGTACTGTGCACTGTGTCTGATGGTGCTGAGCAGCAGCACACACTCCATCTACCTCCCAATCTGCCCTCTCTCTCAGTGCCTGTTGTTACTGCTTTGATGCAACCTCAGCCTCAAACAGCTTAGTGTTTGTCACTGTTACAGTAAGCTGATGGAGGATGCAGGCATTCTTGCAGGCTATTCTGAGCAGTCAGAAGGAATAGATACAGTAAAAAGAGAAGACAACAAATGCTTTTTTGGGTTATAAGGTGTGTGACACAAACGTATTGACTCGATTTTACAGCTATTTAAAACCCTGTAGAATGTGGTGTTTTTTTCATTACATTTCTTTTCATTTTTGTATATTATACAAGAAATTCCGGCAAAATTATGGATCCAGTGTCTATTCAACTTTAGAATGAACTTTCCAGCTTTCCTGGTAAAACATCAAGCTAAGAGGGAGCCCCCAATAACTTCTTGGTACCTCAATATCTTACCAACAGTTTTTCTTAAGAAAGTTATCCCTGCCATTGGGCCTGATCTGATTCAAATAGTTAACTCATCCCTCCTGTCAGGTGTCTTCCCCCAGGCCTTAAAACAGAAGTTATCAAACCAGTACTAAAGAAGAATAACATGGACAACTACAGACCAATTTCAAATCTTCCATTAATCAGTACTGAAAAAGCTTTGTTTCAACACTTAAATAGCTTCCTAACAATGACCAACCGTTTTGATATTTTTCAGTCTACTGCACCACAGCACCGAGAGTGCCCTCGTCGAAGTGTTCAATGACATTGCATAAAGACAGACTGTGGTAGAACTCAGAGAATAGACTTCAAAATACTTTTCCTAGTAAATAAGTTTTTGGGTTTGTGGGGCGGCTGTGGCTCAGTGGTAGATTTGTTGGCCTGCGACCTGGAAATCGTGGGATCGATCTCTGCTTCCGCTTGCTACATGCCGTTGTGTCCATGGGCAAGACGCTTCTGTCTGTTGCTACAACTGTAGCTTGCTTCCACCAGTGTATGACTGTGACAGTGAATGAACAATGGAGTTGTAAAGTGTTTTAGGGTCTCGAAAATCGCTATATCAATGCAATCTATTATTATTATTAGAAATCATTGAATGGCTGAGCAGCAAAGTATGTGGAAGACTTGTTGTCAGCATATCAACACCCAGACCACTCAGGTCTTCCAACTCTAGTCTACTAATCATCCCTAGAAATAGTACCAAACATGGAGAATCAGCTTTCAGTTTTTATGCTCCTCTTATCTGGAACAAACTTCCAGACCACTGCAAAGCTTCTGAATCAGTGAGTTCATTTAACCCATCTGTTTAGGGCTGCCTTTGAGTAAGTGATTAATAATAGCTGGAATGTCATCTTTAAATGTGTCATATGTTATTTTTCACTAATGTTGTGTTTTATGTTTTTACTGCTGCTTTTATTTTATCCCTTAATGATGAAAAACACATTGAATTGCCTTATTTCTGAAAGTGTACAATACAAATAAAGTTGCCTTGTCTGTAAAATTTGGAATGTTTGTTCAGATAAGGCAAGGCAAGGCAATTGTATTTGTATAGCACACTTTCAACAACCGGGTAATTTAAAGGGGGGGTGGCATTTAAAATCCACTTTTTAAAGCTTTTTATCACATTCTTATGCCATTCCCTCGTTAAAAACATGCCTAAAGTGTTTCTTAGGTTGATTTATGTATGTTTGAGTAATATCTATAAACTCTCGCGGCCGCCATGTTGAGCACTAAAAGCCAGGGTCCTCCTAGGAACGCCCTAACCTCCCAGCAACGCCCCCTTAATTTTGATTACCGCCCACGTCTCTCCACAGCCCTCCCTCCCCCGCTCCCAGAGCACTAAAGCAGAGCGTCGTCAGCAGCAATCAGGTAGTAGTCTATATACAGGAATTTATTTCTGCTAATTGCGCAATGCCTTCATGGAAAACATGTATATTTGAAAGCCAGGACGACTGCCCTATTTTTAGTCTTCCTAAAGATGAGGCTATTTGTCAGAAATGGTTGGATTTCAATTTTGCGAACAAACCTCCTTCCAAGAAGATTTGCTTTGTTTGTGCTGGCCATTTCACAGACGACTGCATCCTGAACAAAAGTTCATTTGACTGTGGTTTAGTAAGCAAGTTGTCTCTGAAGAATGATGCAGTCCCCACTCTCAAGAATACTTCTTCAGAGCCACCACCGGTAAGTTGAACTGCTCTGATTCAGCTTGATAGCATAATCTAGCTTTGGCTAATTCAGAGCTTGATTTGTTTACTGTAGGTTGTGTTTATTGTTCTTAGAATGATTACATCCCAATCTAAGAAGTGTGCATAAACTTTCATAATAGAACCACGTCTGTGTATGTTCAGGAATATATTTTTTTAATAAAGTAAAATGTATCAGGAAAACTCTGCTAAACGCACGAGTGTTTTTGTGGCACTTCCAAGATAATTAGCGGGCGAAAGCCCCAACATATGATAACATTAACGTCTGAACACAAGAAGAGGGTTAGAAAGAAATTTCAGATATATTTTGACAGCGGCATATAAGTAATTTTAATGCCATTTTTGATATGTGAAAGATGTTAGTTTGATTCGTCGGCATGCCTGTCAAGAATTGCATCCCCTGCCGCGTGAACGCGCTCCGGTTCATCCAGTATTTCACTTTCAAGGTCAGAGACGGGGTCAAATGCATATGCTTGTACCATGTCCTGCGTGGCCATAGTAAACCGAAAGATATGCCTGTCTTCCAAAAGTCCAGCGCACCGATGCTACAGTACTGCAATGCTTCGTCCCCATGCGACTGGAGAATGTTGTGATGACGTTGAGGGCAGAATGTTGAAAGGGGCATGTCCGAGACTCTTAAAGAGACATGCAGTTAATTTCAAGGCGTTCAGTGCGGACATGCTGTGAGTATAAATCATTTATTGAACTTACAGATCTATTTCAGGTTAAATTATTGATGTACTGGACCTCAGAATTGCTCTTTCTGCATAAGAAGAATGTGCCACCCTCCCTTTAAGGTGCTTTACATGATTTGGTGATTAAAAAAAGAGAAACCCCCCCAGAACATTGGTAATTAAAAGTCAATAAAGCAAGAAAAACATTAGTAAAGCAAGAGAGCATGAACACATTCGATACATATGACAATCATTTACTCAAAGGCAATTCTAAACAGATGAGTTTTAGTCTCGATTTAAAGCAGTTCAGAGTTTCAGCAGCTCTGCACTCATCAGGAAGTTTGTTCCAGATAAGGGGAGCATAGAAACTGAAAGCTGCTTGGTTCTGAGTTCAGGGATGTTTAGTAGGCTAGAGTTGGAGGACCTGAGTGTTATGTCGACATAAACCATCTGCTCTCCATTATCGGAACAGGTTGTTGTGTGTCACTGTAGTCTTTAAGAAGTTAGACCAGTCAGACTGGGGGAAGAAATGAAAAGGAAATGAAGAAGAGATGATGATCAATGCTTGAGACCTTCTATACTCGTACACCTTTATATCCCTTTGGTGCAAATAAAAAAAGATTTTAGGTACATTGGGTAAAGATTAATAAAAAGTCTTTAAAATGCATTCTTACACTGAAGATTGTGTTGCAGTTCTCCTACAGATGACTTTGGAAATGTTTTCTCACAAACCATCCTCCTAATGATCTCAGCAAACATTGGTCAGCCCGGCTCCTGCTGTTTTACACTTTATATTGATCTCACTGTAGATAATGTGAATATTTATTTTCTTGTAGCCAGTTTAGGACTTATAAATATCAAAACCCATTGGTCTAACTTGGAGGACATGTCCTCTCACCTTTCCCATTTTGAAGAAAATAAGAAATGGGCCCCTTTGGGTGTGTCCAAATTAAGAAGCTGGATCCTACGGAGGACGCGGGCTACCTGGTTGACTTTTAAGACCAGGCTTAAAACTTTCCTTTTTGATAAAGCTTATAGTTAGAGCGGCTTTGGTCATCCCGAGCTATCTCTGTAGTTATGCTGCTATAGGCTTAGACTACTGGAGGCCAAACTGACCACTTTTCTTCCCTCTGCTACTTTTCTGTTCTACTGCTCTCCAGTCGCATAACTTGCTGTTATTTCAAATGTTAACTTTTCTCAGTGTTTCTTCTCATCATAGAAGCTACACCTGGTGTGGCATCCTGCTTAACTGAAATGCCTTGTTGGAGGGGGGCATCGACAGGAATGTCCTCTGTGTTCGGTTATCAACCTTTTACTTTCTTTAATAAAGAAAGTACTTTTACATCAGTTATTTTTGCTCCCTCTGTGTCTCTCCTCTGTCTTCTCGAACACCCAGTCGTTCGTGGCAGATGGACGCTGGTACTGAGCCAGGTTCTGCTGGAGGTTTCTTTCTGTTAAAGGGGAGTTTTCCCTCTCCACTGATTACCATGCTTGCTCAGTATGAGAGATTGCTGTGGTTGGAGTCTGCATCAACAGGGCACAACTGCAAGTCAATGACTTGATGCAATCTGCTGGGATTTTTTAACCGATTGAAATGTATGTATGAATGAATTGAAATGACTTTTCTCGCAAAGTGCCTTAAGATGACATCTGTTGTGAATTGGCGCTATATAAATAAACTGAATTGAATTGACATAGGCCTGGTCCTTTGTCAACGTTGTAGACTGGAAGTGAGCTGCTGTAAAATTGTACGGTATAGCTCTTCTGCTTTGTCCGCCATTGTTACAAGAACAAAAATCTCCCACTTGGCCTGCAATAAATCCTGCAATAGGGTGGGCTGTGAAGGATACATCAGACCCGGGAAAAGGAATACACGTTTCTGGCCCTGATTTGGATGAGCCTTCATCGCATCGTTGTGACATAATCAGCCTTCAAATGCGGTCTTCAAAGGAGGAAGCCTCTGAATTTGGTCACACCCTTTGTTGTTGTTTTTTATATTGCAGTGAAAAAAGGCAAAGGTCACTAATCAAAACCTCCTATACATTTGTCTAACCTTGTTATGTAAGAGATCAGGTAGAGTCCCTTTTTTTAACCTTAACTGGCTCTTGTACTCTACCACCCATCATATGTCTTTGAAGACCTAGAAAAAGACTTGCCTACTAATGCCAAGGTCTCTAATCATCCCTAGGGTGCATGTTGCAACAAAACTCCCACATCCCATTTTCGCTGGAGAAATATTTACACAACATCTTTGCTGTCTAGGCTCTGCTGGAAGATCACAATATCAGTCTTTTTCTTTAATTGACACAGCTTCTTTCCAAGGAACAGAGTGAAACAAACTATCCCTCTTGCAGGGTTTTGGACCAAAGGACTGGGTCCAGCCACGGGTGGTTGCTATGTGGAAGGACCACAAGTTGTTGCCTGACATAGTCCAGCTTCTGTAAATCACTGACTGTCTTTAACTCTCCTAATTGGTCTTTAGTGGGAAGCTCTGATGCCTTTAAGTTTAAGGCTTTAAGCTGCCTGAATGACAAGGCATTGATGTTTTGTTATGCTTGACGCATTAAGGGTTCCTTTCAAATGAATTTAGGGTCCGACCCACCTCTTGAAAGACTGCTACACATAATAATTTCCTTTGCACCAAACGTCACACTTAATACAGTGCCGTCAGGCCAGACAGAGATCCATGAGTTTCACTCTAGGCAACATGTGTTCAATTCTCTAGAGAAGGGGTGCAGAAAACCTTGTAATGGTGGTAATATTGGTAAATAATATTCCCACTTTCCTATCTGTGCTTCCATCACTCTGTGACCATTAGCATTATGGGGAATATCATGTGTGCCCAGTGGGAACATCTGCTGCCGTTGGGCTCAGTCCCACAGGCTAAATATTAAATTAACATGAAAAGGGAAGTCCTTAACACTTGGAATATATTAGCTAAAAATTACTGCACTCCAAGCAGTTCTTTGCGATTTTAATATTCTACATATTGATGCTGGGATGAAGATATATTTGCGATATATTGTGGAGGCATGCTCCAGAAGGCAGCGGTGCTGTACCTTACACCACTGCAACCAACTCTTAAATTTAGTTACTTCGCAAATCCATTTTATGTTCACAATGTCCTTGAGCTTATCTGAAGGATAGATTAAGTTTAGAGTTATGCAGCTATTGACTCGCAGAAAGTTGGCCACCTACTCTGCACACATACAGCAGAGGTGCTGTCATTCCCAAGTACTTTTTACTGGAATAATACCACTAATAGTTGACTGTGGAATGTTTTGTTGGGAAAAATTTCGTTGACAAGACTTATTTTACTAGTGGCATCCTATCAAGGTACCTTGATAGAAAACATCAATGTATCATCAATTTTGCCTTCACAGGTGTGCAAGTTACATACATGTGTCTTAATGTATCCCAATACCATAACAGACGCTAACTTTTCAAAGGTACACCAATAAGTAGATGGTCACTTTCCACTTCCTCATAGTTTCTATCATTTGTTTTGAATTTAGAAGGAATTTAATAAAGATGTATCAAATATTTACATTTTAAGGGTTGATGTACTGTTATGTACAGCTGTTAGTTAGATGCATGGTTCAGATTTGCAAACACTGCATTTGGTTTTAATTTACATTTCACACGGCATGCCGACCCCCTAAGAACAGAGTTGTAGTTTGAGCCTTCATTTTGTATTCTAGACTTTTCCTTTACATCAAGGCTATACTTGCTACCGAAGCAGATCTTGTTGAAAAGATTTTTGTCTGTAATGAGGGTTTGTTTTGGTTGGGCAAATCGTGCCTGAATTGCATAATTTTAGTGTTGCACTTGCACGTCAGTCTGAGGAGGAGCACAAAATGAAACAAAAGAAAAGAATCATTTTAACTACAATCTCAGGCTGTCCAAACACAGCCCCCTCAACTATATCCACGTCTCTACAGCTCAATCTCTCTCAGACCTTCTGTCCCTATCTCACCCACTCCTCCCTCACACATCACACCTCTCATTACTCCATAGTGAGAGGCCAATCCAAAGGAGGCCGAGTGCCAGCGCCTCGGTGATTGGAGCTGTTGCAAATCAGTGGCTCGCTGACCCCTTGTCCATCTTCAGCTCAGCCTTTGCAGCTGGAATTTCGATAAATCAGACAAACTGAGACGTAAAGTCAGACAGTATCTGATATTTCATTGAGGTAACTTGAGGAGAAAAGTTCTAAAGATAGGAATAAAAGTTGCTGGCCTAAGTGTTGGAGAGTATTTCACCATCTTCAATTGAGATGTTAAAGAACATAAAAAACACAAGTGGGGTGAATTTACGATTCACAGTTTCCTACATTTCATGCAAAGCAGTGTGTTTATTGACATTAGATGATTAAACAGATGAGCAGGAGAAAATATGTAGATACCGATTTGAAGCAAAGGCACCACTCCATTTCTTTCTCCATGTATTTTTACACTTGTTTTAATGCAAAAATTGATCAAGTAAGCTCTTTAGTGAATTATTCATTTAAGAAATCCACTCTCCGTGCACTCTGTTTTAATGCTGAGGACAATGTGTGACACATTCAGGATGAATTATGCTGGAAATTCACCAAGACCTGAATGTCAATACTGTTTATGAACATATAAGCTTGAAAATAGTGTTTGTCAGCTGTGTTGTATTATGCACCGGCAAACTATGCTGACTCCTCAATTATGCTTACAATGATGCTTACAGAATACATCAGAAATGTTGCTGATTGACTACTTGCAGTTCTTCACATTTGCTCAGTAGAATTAGTTGATGTATAAATTATTCATGTCAAACAGGCAAATGTGGTCAGGAATTTGTAATAAAGAAAACACTGCACTTTGAGAGTACAGTTTCACTCCTTTATCTTCATTAACCAACACAGAGAGCCTTTTAAAAAACTAAAATTAAATTTTACAGATATTCTTTAAATACTCCATTGTAGCCCCAGTTTTTCTGAATTCAAATTAAATGAAATTTATTTTTAATCACATTTAAAGAAACAACAGCTGATGCAAAGTGCTGTACTGCATGTGGCATGAAAATCGTTAGAGTCAGAATCTTGGGATTGTTGGTTCTAGAATCGAGGGACAACAACTTCAAAGGTTCAATCATCTCTGTGCACAAGGATTAAACAGTAAATTAGGAGTAAACGATCGCCTTCTGTGATCTTAAGTCACCAAATTTTTATGATGAGTTCCAATCAGATCAAAAAAAGAAATCAAATGTTACTGGATGGGTACATTTATGGAAATCAATTTTTTAGAGGTCATTTATGGAAGCACGCTGGAAAGATATGGCATCAAGAGGATTAGAAATAGGGCAACATACTGGAAAAGGGGTCAATTGACCAGGAGTTATGTAAACACATACTTTAAAGGCTGCAACATGTTTAATAACCTTTTCAGCAACTAAGGGAGGTTGATCAACAAGTACGAAACAAATGATCTGTACCCACACCAGACATCTATATTAGGCTTTTGTTGATTGTTTTACTGTGTCTTTACAATGAGTCAGAGGATATCTGATTGGTAAGAGTGTTCTTTGACCAGGGGGAACCTTTCGCAAAGTGGAAAAAGTTCACACTTTGGCGTGCAACTTTACCTAAGCAAAGTTGATTAAAATGCAGTCATCAATCTCTGCAAAAGAATGTTATAGTACTTTACCTGACATTCTTAATTGCAAGTCTAAAAGCAATAACACTACTGCTGTCAACTCTTCTAGAGACAGTTAGGTAGGGTGCCAGTGCTATATGATAGAGAGCTCCCCTTGATGTCTTTCCTGAAACGGATATGTTTCCTTAAACTCGTAATCATCTCAATCATGCCAGCCAAATCTCATCAAACAGGTGGGTGTCCAACAGATACTGCTTAAATTTTCTTGTTCTTATTTTTCTTTGTTGCATTCATATTTCACCATATAATGCTTCCAACACTGTTATTATTTTATGTTATCTGTTTTTTGTGTTTATTTTCTAAAGCACTTTGAACTGCTTTGAAGGATGCCTTATAAAAATACAGACTGATTAAATAGTTTTAGTGCCACTATTATTGTGAATTAATGCATATTTTTAGGTGGGGGTTAGAAAACATTTTTAGTTTTCTTTATATTTATTGGGAAAACTTTTTTAAGGCATTTGAAAAGGCAACATAACTTCTACCCATTGGAATATTAATCTAAGGAACCCACATACTTTTCTTGTAAGTCGTCGTGGCATGGCTGACATTATTGCTATGGCATTTATACTCCTTTTAGCTCAGCTACAGTGTTTGGCACTAAGGATCTACAATTTAAACACCAGCCTAATAGCTCTCAATTGAATGGCGCTTTGTCAATTGTGCATTCAAAAGGATTTTAATAAAGGACTCAAAAGCTGGATGGCAAACAAGGCATTTCACAGAATTTATCCAAAGCTTATGTTGTAAAGGAGAAAAATGTCCTTTGGTCTGGACCTAGCAGTCATTTTTCCTACAGAAAAAAACTGGAAAAACTACATTTTAACTTTGAATAAAGAAGAAAGTTGTGGGATGTCAGCTTTCAAAAACAGCAAAATAGACAAGATAAGACGTTTTCAACTCTGTCCAGTGACAAAAATAAAATATTACTGCCTTTTCACCACACAGGAAAAAAACATTAGCCTTGTGCAATAAAGCTTTTATACAATGTGGCTAAAGGCTCAAAGGCATTGGGGGCTTCTGGAAAATATATCACAGTCACTTTATATAGAGCAGCCTTCCCCTCAAACCAGCAACAGTTGAAGTCTAAATGATGTGCTTGTTATGTTTTCTGCATTCACGCAGCGAAAAATGAGAATTAAATTAAATAAGGTATAACAGTACATCAAGTTGGTTAGTGCGCAGGTTGCTTGCTGGTTGTTGTTGGGTGTTTTTATGAGTAGGGCTGTCAAAATTATCGAGTTAATGCAGGCCGATTAATTCGTAGAACTGCAATGGACTGGCGACCTGTTCAGGGTATACCTCGCCTCTCGCCCCATGACAACTGGAGATAGGCACTAGCCCCCCCCTGCATATGAATGACGGGCACAGAAAATGGATGGATAAGTTGTAGAATTAACGTGATTAATTTTTTTAACACAATTAACGCATGCACAGAAATGACCTGCCCTGTTTATCCCACAATTCAACCCGAGCTGATTTCAGTGCTCGCTCATCACCTAAACAGCACGACAGACCTAAACTGCATCTGTGGATCCATGTGAATATCTCTTAGGGATTATCAGTTCACGTCACTCCCTGCTCTGCTGCAAGTGTAGTCTGCAGAAAGAGACGAGATTATGTCTTGTGCTGTTGGGCGCTTTGATAAAAACAAAAGACGTCTTTGGTTGTAAGCGATCAGAAGAAGCGATTGGAACAAGAAGGTAATTAAAAATGGAACAATCTGCAGCAATAACTTCACATCAATCACAAATAACTGGGAACCAGGGAGTAAAAGGTTCTGTGTCAAGCCATTTGCACACACATCACGGTGTTGATAAACAAATAATGCCTCTTTTATTCAGAGTCTGTGTTGCAGCGAAAACTAAGGAAGCCTCTGACTAAAGACACTCTGTTGTTGTAGGATAGTCCCATGAAGAGGATGCTTAGGGTTTTCCAAAATTAATAAGAAACGACCAGCTTTACATTCAGAAAATGTTAACACTTAGTTTGCCGTGGAAACTGGCTAAAAGATAAATAGGTTAAAAGGGCCATGTGTAAATGTGATTGTGGAGTTCAAAACAAAAGTTCCATGAATCTCTCGTGTGTTTTCTTAACAAAAAAGAGCAACAGTTTCCAGTTTTGTCCTTTATTTACAACGGAAATTGTACTTTTTCAGTCATATTTAGGAACACTAATTAATCATGATTAATTGTGATTAATTCATGCACCCCGTCATTAATTAGATTAAAACTTTTAATCGTTTGACAGCCCTAATTATTAGGTGATCTGTACATTTCACTGAAGTTGCTCAATTTACAAAATAGCAATCAGGGCACACTTGAAAAGATCAGATGGTCACATAAAAGGAAAATAAACTGTTTATTAGTTAAATGCCATGCAAAAGTGTATATCTGTGAATCTTAATACTTACGCATCTACATCTGGAATTAGATCCAGCTTGCTGGGAAAGATCTCAGAGAGCAGCACTCGAGTGAAGGATTTGCCCAGAGATTCAAGCCTCGACTCCAGGTGCTACAGAAAAACATAAAAGCTTTTCAGTAAAAAAGAAAATACTCCAAATTAACATTTCCTTTGTTCTAGGGTGCTGGTCATGAATTGGAATACTGTAGGGTGCATCTTTAAGCCCTACCTGAGGGCAGACCCTCATGGAAAACCTTCAGATAATTGAGTTGAATTGTCCAATTTGGTGCCACTTTTTATGTGTACTAAACTGTCCTTGAGTAAGTATTAATTTGCAGCAAAAAATAGCTTCATTTTATTAAGACATTATGTTAATGCAATTAGCAACTTGGGCTTTAACAATAAAGCGGCATTTTAATTGAATAACAAACAGTTATTTTCCATTCAGTCATTCAACTGCCATGCTCGAAGAAACACACACACACACACACAATTGTGTTGACCAATTAGCTTAAAGCTTATGAAAACTGCTTGACCTAACCTTTTGATAAATGAGCCAATAAGAATTGATTCCTAAATCAGCCAAGATTGAATTTGCTGTGGAAGTTCACCCTTTAATTCTCACAAATTTGTCTGTACATGTTTGTAATTTCTAGGACATGCTGGGTGATTTTTGATGGTAACCTTGCTCTTTAGTAGTAATGCAGTTTTGCATAATACAGACAAGAAAATAACAGGTGATTTAAAAAAAATAGCCATGCAAAACATGCCTTTATTGCTTGCTAGCTAACAGTCAGCTTTGTTTATATCAACATGTTTTATTTTACCTCGTTCTGTACTATTAGTTTCTATAGACAGCAGTTTAGGTAGTGTAGGTATGATGTCATATTGACCTTTTTACAGTCTGTCACATAACAAATAAGGTATTTTTACTGGTATTTTATCTAACAAACCAATACAAAGTAGCACATAATTGTGAAGTAGTATGTCTATGCCAGCTTTGACCATTTCTAATTGTTGTGCATAGTTTTAGATCTGGACTTTTACTGAGCGATTCTAACGTATGAATATTATTTGATCTAAACCATGCAATTGTATCTCTAGCTGCATGCTGAGGGTTGTCATTCTGCTCGTCTTCTTTAGAACTAGTAGGTACTACTTCTCCAAAGTTTTCCTTCTATTTAAGCTCCATCCACACACCCATCAACTCTAATCAACTTCTCTGTCACTGCTAAAGAAAAGGATCCGCACAGCTGCCACCACCATGTTTTACCATGGGGATAATGTGTTCAGGGTAATGTGCAGAGTCAATTTTCACAGAGGAAAAATATACAAATACGTTAAACATGTTCGGTGTGTCCCTAACTTGGCTTGTGAATAACTTTAAATTTCAATTCTTCCAGCTTTCTTTCAATCAAAGAACTTTCTGCCTGCCACTCTTTCTTAAAAGATTCAAGGATTCAAGGAACTTTTATTGTCATACCATCTCATGGTACATGTGATGGTATGAAATTAGGACTCATGTCCGGAATTATAAGCCATTTAAATTAAATTAGTGAAAAAAAATTATATAAATAAATGTAATAAATAAATAAAAATAAATGTGCTCTACAGGACACAGCTGGAGTTCAGCAGTCTAACAGCTGCAGGGAAGAAGCTGTTATTGAGCCTGGTGGTCTTGCTCTGTATGCTCCTCAGCCGCCTGCCTGAGGGAAGGGGCTGAAACAGGCTATGAGCCGGATGGGCGGAGTCCTTCAGGACGCGGAGGGCCCGTCCCCTGCATCGGGACGTGTAGAGATCCGAGGTGGTGGGAAGCGTGCTCCCTACAGTCCTCTGTGCAGCTTTCACCACCCGCTGCAGAGCCTTCCTCTCAGCAGCAGTACAGCTGCCGTGCCACACGGTGATGCAGGTGCAGATGACGCTCTCCACTGCACAGTGAAAGAAACTCCTCAGGACGGAGCTTCCAAGTCCAGCTCTCCGCAGCTTCCTCAGGAAGTAGAGACGCTGGTGGGCCTTCTTGGCCAGACGTGAAGTGTTGGCATTCCAGGTGAGGTCATTGGATATGTGCACACCCAGGTACCTGAAGCTGGAGACCACTTCCACAGCTGCTCCTCCGATGTACAGGGGAAGGAGAGGACGCTTGTCCCTTCTGAAATCCACCACCATCTCCTTGGTCTTCTTCACATTGATGCAGAGGTTGTTTTCTCTGCACCAGGTTTTCCACCTCCTCTCTGTATTTGGACTCATCATTGTTAGTGATGCGTCCCACTACCGCTGTGTCATCCGCAAACTTAACTATATGACAGCTGGAGTGTATCGCTGAGCAGTCATATGTCAGCAGAGTGAAAAGGAGGGGGCTCAACACGCAGCCCTGTGGTGAGCCTGTCCTGAGGGTGATGGAGGAGGAGATGGTGTTGTGGATCTTAACAGTCTGAGGTCTATTGGTCAGGAAGTCCAGGACCCAGTTCCCCAGCCTGGGACTCAGTCCGAGGGAGGAGAGCTTCTGCACCAGCGTCTGTGGGATGATGGTGTTGAAGGCTGAGGAGAAATCCAGAAAGAGCAGACGGACATAGGAGTTTCTGCTCTCCAGATGGGTCAGGGCTGTGTGGACCACCAATGAAATGGCGTCGTCAGTGCAGCGATTTTTCCTGTAGGCATACTGGTGGGGGTCCACAGTGATATTGATGGCGTCTTTGATGTGGGTCATGACCAACCTCTTGAAGCACTTCATGACTACCGGGGTTAAAGCTATGGGCTGATAGTCATTCAGGCTTGTCACTGTGGAGCACTTGGGGACGGGGACAATCGTGGCAGTCTTTAAGCAGGTGGGGACAGATGACAGTGACAGTGAGGTGTTAAAGATGTCTGCCAGCACCTCAGCCAGCTGGTGTGCACAGTCCCTCAGTACCCGCCCTGGGATGTTGTCGGGCCCTGCTGCTTTGTGAGGGTTGATACACTGAAGGGTCTTCCTTACATCTGCTGTGGTCACACTGATGGGCGTGTCACCAGGTGGTGGTATAAGTTTGGTGCTGGGGGAGACATCAGGGAACTCAAAGCGGGCATAGAAATGGTTGAGTGCATCTGGCAAGGAGGGGTCTCTTGGGCATTGTACATACTTGGTGTCGTAGTTTGTGATGTATTTAATGCCCCTCCACATGCACCGAGGGTCATTGGTGGTAAAGTGTCCCTGGATTATGTGGGTTTGGCCCTCGTAATGCCGGCAGTCAGTCCTTTTCGGGCCTCTCTGAGTGCTGATGCCTCACCTGCCTTGAATGCAGCATCCCTAGCTTTCAGCAGAGCTCTTACCTCAGAGTTCAGCCAGGGTTTCTGGTTCGGATAGCAGGTTATTATCCTGGTGGTGGTGACATCATCAGCACATTTGGAGATGAAACCAAGGACAGATGATGTATGTTCCTCCAGGTCCACCTCTCCTTCATGTGTAGCTGCCTCTTTGAATACCTGCCATTCTGTGCACTGACAACAGTCCTGGAGCCCACAGGCCACATCTCTGGGCCACACAGTGATCGTTTCCTTCGTTGGGCTGATAAGCCTCAGCAGGCGGCGGTATGCTGACGCCAGCAGGATGGAGATGTGGTCGAAGAGCCCAAGATGGGGGCGAGGAAAAGCTCTATATGCACCGCGGATGTTGCTGTACACACAGTCCAGAGTATTTTCTCCACGTGTAGGAAAGGTGACATGCTGGTAAAAACTTGGCGTGTCCGTCAGTTTCACATGGTTAAAGTCCCCCGCAACCACATAAAACGCCTCCGGGTGCTTTGTTTGCAGCGAGCTAATGGTGTCAAATAGCTCCTTTGATGCTTCGTTGGCATTTCCACCCGGTCCAACCTTCATTCACGTACAAACAGAGTCCTCCCCCCGCGTTTTACCCGACCGGTGGTCGCGGTCTGCTCGGAAAAACTGAAGCCCTTCGATCTGGAAGGCTGAGTCTGGCAAGTTGTTGTTAAGCCAGGTTTCCGTTAGGCAAAGGACAGCACAGTTCCTCATCTCTGTAAAAACACTCAGCCTCAGACGTAGCAAGTCCAGTTTGTTATCCAGTGAGCGTACGTTGGCCAGGAAGAGAGTTAGTATCGGCGGTCTCCTTGCCTTTAACTGTGCCAGCGCACCCGCCCGCTTTCCTCTCTTCTTTTTTTGGGCACATCGTTTCCTCTTGCCCGTTGCTCCCCGAATCCTGCTGCGCCACCGAGAGCAGATTTAAGTTTTTGGGAAATTATAATTACCGAACTGTCCCTGATGTCTGTCAGTTCGGGTTGAGGTGTACTTCAGCCGTGATTTTAGCACTAAATTAGTGCTAGAAGTGCCCACAAAGGGCAACAAATTAGGCTTAATTCGGGGAGCTCAAGAAGCCGCTGCAACACTGTGCGCCGCCATAGCAACAGAAAGGCATATTTGTGAGGTGAATGATTAATAGACCTGTCAACAGACTCTTGCTCCTAAGTTGTTGATCTCTGCAGCTCCTTCAGAGTTACCATGGACCTTCTGGCTACATATAAGGCCAATCGGTTATGATGGACGCTTAACCCTGTAAGACCCACGGTTGCAAATGTACAACATCAGTTTTAACAATTCTAAAAAAAATGCCTGCAAAAGGTTTTTTTCTCTCAAAACCACATTAACATAATTAATGGGTCCTATTGTTTGTACTCACAATGCTATTGGAATAAATAAGTGTTTATAGGTCAGGTCATCTAGCTATGAACTCACTCTACCTGCAAACTTCCCCCTGAGTTGCAAGGCAACATACATGCTGTAAAGTTAGTGTAATTTGCTGCTAAAATTCAGCTTGATCACGTGTTAACAAGCCTTATCTAATTAGGTTTATGAGTCATTGACAAGTCATTTTTAATTACCCGTTTACTAGCATTTTCATGCACTAAAATAATCTTCTTGAATATGCCCTACAAAGTAGAGTTATAATTGAATGCCGCTAATTACAAGTAACTATGTTGTGTTTCCATTCAACAGCCAGAAGATGCTTTCTACTGTCCTCTTTTTACTTGAGATGAATTACTAAATTACTTGAGATGACCTAAATGTTATCCTGGCTGGATGTGAATAAACCCCAAATGCTTTTGTCTTTGATGTATAAAGTGCAAACAAATCCTGATGTGCAGTATAAGCAATCCAGTTATGGACAAATCTTTCTTATTGGGTTGAATGCTGTTACTGACAGTAAATTACTTTATACTGAGTTCACAATAAAGTTGAACAAATCTTTGTTATGTTCTTTTTCCTAACTATTGATGGTTGTCTGTGTCTGTCAGAAAGGAAGTAAATCCTCCCCCTAAGTAGTATTTTGGCTGACACTTTATGTTGAGAGCAGTGATAAATATGGCTGCTGCTTCGCAGTTCTCTAACCTCAGAGTGTCATGCTGCCCTGTTCACTCCCTCTCCTCATCATTGTCCTCACCTGTGTCGCCAATCAACCACACCTGATCCATCTTACCTCCTGTATTTATAACCAGAACCATATGGCAGTGAAACCGTCATAGCAGGGCTGCTTCCAAGGCGGAAGAGCGCACTGCTTGCTCGCAACCTGTTCTCTCAGCCCAGTCTGAATTCCAGCTCTGTCCATCCCTCCTGCTCTGATGTCTTGTCTCGCCGTTCCTGCCGTTATCCTCATCTTCATCAGCACTCCACTTCATCACCAGCAGCACTTCAATAAATATCCTTGCATTCAGCAGCGACTCGTTTGGGTCCTTACATCACACCGCACCTCCTTACAGAATGATCCGGTCTCAGTCTGCATCCTGGCTCCGCTCATCCCTCCTGCTCCTGTGAGCCCGTCAAGGCCAGCTTCCCCCGTCATTCAGCCAGAGCCAGTCCCAGAGCCATCAATGCTGCGTTCTTCCTGGCCTTCACAGCAGCAGCTCTTTAGCCTCTGGCGTCTCACCAGAGGTCGCCAGTGCTGCCGGAGGAGGACCAGGCCAAACTTTCCCTGCCTTCAGTGTCTGCACCTCTCCGTGCCTCCAATGCCCACAACTCGCCTGGGCCTTTGGGTCCCAGCACTAGAGCTCCCAGAGGAGGTCGAAGACGACCCATCTCTTGCTTTTTATTTTGTTTTTTGTTTTTAATAACGTGTCCTGTGTGGATGTGTGGAGCTCAGAATTGGTGTCTCAGTACCAAGTAGAAGCCCAACAGATTTACTTTAACAAGTGGAGCACTACAGCTTTTGCTATAGTACTCCACTTAAAATAAAGGGCAAGAAAGAAAGAAGAAGAAGAAGAGAGGTAGGAAACAAGAAGTCATGAGAGAGGGTGAGTTGAAAATACAAGAGAGAAAGGGGAACACAGGAAAACATCGAAGTCTGCCTCCATACCCACAAGACGGCAGAGAGAGGAGGAAAAAACAAAAAAACCCGAAAAGGAACATCGACAAAACAAACTAAACATCGTGAACTAAGAACTACACAACCACATCACACAAAAATGGATATAAAAACACAACAACGTCACTGAAAAGCTCATGGTACCGATTAATCAAGATCTGGTAATGATAACCTCAGCCCAAGAATGTATCTGTAAACACTAGAGACCCCACACCTACGTGTGAGTGTGAGCATGAGCATGCTGGTGCATATAAGGTTTCTCCTTAAGAGTGTTCGATAGCTGGTGTGAGCAGCCATCAATCCGTCTCCCAGTAATCAATGCAGACATGAAGGAGATCAGACTCAAGATGTCCAAAGGACCCCCAGAGCCCCAGGCAGACCAGCGCAGGGCCGACCACATCCCCAAAGAGAGGAGCAGAGGAGAACCCTAGGGGAACATCCAGCGGCTACGATGCAGGGGCCAGATCATTGTCAGCGTCTCCATGGTGTGTTACCCTGCTTTTCTCCCTCCTGCTCCGATGTCCTATCTCGCCGTTCCTGCTATCACCATCATCACCTTCCTCAGCATTCCTCTTCATCACTAGCAGCACTTCAATAAATATCCTAGCACTCACCAGCGACTGCGTTTGGGTCCTTGCATCACACCGGACCTCCTGACACAGTTACCTCTCCAACACCTTTAATCCACACTTTACGTTTTTCTTCTTGGCTGTGAAACAATATAAAGTGATGCTTTATAAATCAAAGCACAATGCATCTACTTTCACTGACTGCCCTTTGAGTTCCCAGTAAACTTGTCCAGATATTTAGCTTTACTGGTAATATTCTCAAAAAGAAGATGATTAAATAGAGACTTCGGGGTCTAAAGATTCACATTTGCATTTATTGCTTACTGGTGTCTGCAAACTAGTGAACTCATGAAAAGAAAAGGAAAAAGGCAACCAGGTACCCACAGGTTATATATGAATTTCTCCCACAACCGTGTCTTGTGAAATCTAATTTTCGAACCTCTGTTCATAGTGCTACTACAGAGAAGCACTGAATTGTTGACTCTAATATTAACTTAACACTCATGCTGAAGTTTACCTTCTGTTTGAGCATTCAGAATTACATCAAAAGAAAAAATGTAATTTTGAGGCTTCCAATCTGGTGGGGTTATTTCACTCACTGAGAGGACCTGAACATTTTTTTATCTAACAGATTGTTAAACAGAGCTGTTTTCAAAATCTTTCATACTGTATAAAAAAAAAATTAATTACTATCAAGGAGGAGTGATGTTCAAGCAATTCTATTATGAAACAACCACCTCTAGATTCATTTTGTGGACACAAGGCACAGTAATTGATAACTGTTGCAGTTAGAACCTGTCTCTCAGAAGACATTTTTGGTTTGAAATTTAAACTGGACCAGAAATCCCAAAAAACAATTTTGCTGCCTAATAAAACCATCCGTAAGATTAAAGAATTGCTCATCAAGCAAAATATATCTGAGTCACCATCAAGGACATACTTTAAAAAAGTACCAACATAAATGTCACCTTATTAATTATGAGCAAAATGCAAAATAATAATTATTCATTTGGAACAAATCAAAAAAATATATGATCCAGTCTGGAATTTAGATGCAGTATTTGAAAGGATGCACTGAAATATTCGGAATTATAATAGGAATCCACCAATTTCCAGCTTCATCTGCCCTGATGTGTCTAGTTAGGTGGAGACTAGGCTTGGGCGGTATTACGGTAATACCGTCTACCAGCGGTATTTAAAAATAGCAACAGTATAAGTGTTAATACCGTCATGAAAAAATGCAGTACATTTAGGGGATAAGGATTAAATATTAAATAAAAATTATTTGATGAGTAACATTGATGTGTGGTTGAATTTTCTGTTTTACTTAAATAATTTAATTTGTTTTAGCTGACTTTTGGAAAGTTTATTTAAATGTATAAGTGTGAAATTAATCACGTGACAGCGCGGAGGAGACGCACCAAGAGAGAGAAGGGGAGAAAGATGGCAGGTCGTGCATCCACTGATTTGGTGTCAAAAAAAGAGCACAACTTCTGCAGTTTGGGAATATTTTGGGTTCAAAGCAGACGATAAAGGAGAGCCGGTAAACCCAGATGAGGACATTTGTAAACTGTGCAGTAAAAAGGTGACGCCAAGAGATGGGAACACCTCTAACCTACGAACGCATCTCAGAAACAACCACCCGCTCACTGCTGCGCAGAGGAGTGAGCCGGAGCGGAATTAACCACAACCTGTTTGGAGCCTGTTATACAGGGTGATGAGGACCCACTTCTCTGGTGGAAATATGCTGCCAGTCGACTTCCCCAGATGTCTCAACTGGCCCGTAAGTACCTGTGTGTCTGTGCAACAAGCTCACCATCGGAGCGAGTTTTCAGCACCGCAGGCAAAGTCGTGGGTCCGCAACGTACCATGCTAAAACCAGAAAAAGTTAACATGCTGGTTTTTCTGTCAAAAAATCTTGACTAGATTGTTGTTAGATTGTTCACTGTTATGGTTTGCACTTTTTATTCTGAAGGCTGTTAAAATTCGTTCAAGCTTTATTTAATTGATTTCTGTGCGAAAACCGTTCTGTGTGTTAATTTAATGTTGTTTGACTGTTATATTTGCACCTTTTTTTAGAAACTAAATTTTTCTATTATTAAAAGTTATTACTACTATGTGTAATGTTATTATTGTTTCAGTAATAGTGTTTGGTTTTCCGTTTCTGAACGATGAGGGTCCAAGCCAACAGTTGGGTGCCGCTTGAGGCTTACATCATAATTTGTTAATTAGTCACGGTAATACCGTATACTGAGGTATTTTGTTGAGAAAGTTTGACAGTATAAAAATTTGGAAACCGCCCAAGCCTAGTGGAGAATCAAATATGTAATCGTTTTCCAATCAGTGAACAGAACATCTATTGTTAACAACTTCCAAGTAACCGAAATGCTATTAAGTAGAGAGTAAAACATGATGAGACATGCCTGTTGTTACCTCAGACTACAAGAGATTAAGACCAGCAGATAACAGAAAGGCTGAACAGAGGACAGCAACCTTGCCCTAATTTATTATTTTGAACTTTTAAGCTTGATCTGTCTCGAAACATGCTGGATATGGAAATGTAGATAGCCTTTTCGTCACCTTAGTTAGAGAAAGGGTCTAAATTGTAGCTTCTACAATTGCGATAATTATTAACAGAAGATTTTAAAGATAGCTGAAAGTGTCAACTCTCCATCATTTGGTCCCTGTTTTAAAAAATGTTACATCCTGTTGTTACAGCGACTACTTTCTCCCAGACATGGTGTTACATTTTTTGCCTCCAAGTACAACTAAAACTGATAGTTCTTTGGCACTTTTTTGGGAGTTATTCAACCAAAGCTGCAGCATTACATGAATTTTATTGTGGGTCAGATCAACACCAATCCCTAGCGAGAAGTGGACCCAGATAAGACTGGGTTCCTTTTAGGCTTTAAAGGAGAGTTACACGAGGCCCTTCCTACATAACCTTTCCAATAGGAAGTATGCATCAATAAATTAAACTGTTCTTCAAGTTAAGAAACTCCCCTTCCCTGCTGAGTCTGCCTTCGGAGATGTGGCCGTTGGCTAAGGTGTTATAAGAGCAGAAGGCAACCAGACAGAGGGGAAAAAATCCCACAAATGCTCTTTAAATGAGATAAAGGTAAAACCTATGCTGATATCCACCCTCCCAGGGAGGATTATGAGACATTTTTATGACTGGACTCTTATCAAAGTTCGCTCTGTTCTTTTACTTGTGAGGTTATCTGACACCACACTTCTTAATCTGAACAGATTGCTACTGGAAATCTGGAGAGTTTTTATTCAAATATACCTTTTAAATCCTTTCCTCTCCTCTTCTCCTCTAAAACGAAAATCATCTGTCTGGTCTCCTGTTGATATTTTTACATCAATACTGACTTAATAATAAAAATCTGGATTTAAACAAACATAAGAAGCGTGCCAGTACAAGCTTTAGAATATGTTTTAGCTTAAGAAAGATAGGTGACCTGGTATTAAATCTTTCACATCTTTTATTTATTTTATTTTTTCTCTGTCTCCTGTCTGGCAGTGTGGAGCTCAGAATTGGTGTCTGAGTACCAAGTAAAAACCCAACAGATTTACTTTCACAAGTGGAGCATTGCGGCTTTTGCTATAGTACTCCGCTTGATATATATGTGTAAGAAATCGTTATTAAAATTTGCTGTGTTTTTTTTTTTCCTGATATTATGGACATGGAGATGGAAAATAAAGGGGAAGAAAGAAAGAAGATCAAGAGCTGAATACAATAACAGTGTCAATAACAGTGTCATTGAAAAGCTCATGGTACCGATTATTACAAGATTTAATAATGGTAACCTAAGCCCAAGAATCTATCTGTAAACACTGGAATCCCCACACTTGTGTGTGTGTCCTTGTTTAGCTATCCTATTTAGGACCTTCTCTGGCATATTCGCTAACCTTCTGAAGACCGATGGACCTTATAGAGACCAAAGCCCGGTCCTAATATGGTGGACCCCCTTTTTTAGGGTTAGGGGTTAGGTTTAGAGGTATGGTGTGAATTATGTTTTGGTTAAGGTTAGGGCTAGGAATAAACTGGTAATGATTAGGGTTAGGGTAAAGGTTTGGGTTAGGCATTAAATGCAGTTATTAAAATGAATGGAGGTCAATATAAAGTCCTAATATGGGTAGAAGTTCAGACTTGCGTGTGTGTGCGCGTGTGTGTGCGCGTGCGTGCGTGTGTATGAGCATGCAGGTGTATATAAGGTTTCTCCATACGAGTGTTCAATAGCTGGTGTGAGGAGCCATCTATCTGCCTCCCAGGAATTGACACAGACACGAAGGAGACCGGAGCCATCGACATCCAAAGGATGCCCAGAGCACAGGAGCCCCAGGCAGACTAACGCAGGGCTGACAGCACCCCCCAAGAGAGGAGCAGAGGAGAGCCCTGGGGAAACATCCAGCAGGTACAATGCAGGGGCCCGGGGGGCCGCAGCGACAAGCCCACGGGCTCCGCCATCAACTGGCTATGCCAGGGCGGATCCAGCCATGGGCCCGGAGACCCGAGGGCGCCCCATCCCCAGCAGGGATCCAACAGGGGGCCTCCTCTACCAGGCTGTGGGGGCCATGGCCAGCCAATGGCCGACATGCGCTGCCGCCACCCCGGGTCAATCCCCACAGCCTACATCCCAATGCCCCACATGTCAGGGTGTCAAACCAATAGTCATAGAGGACGGACAGCATCCCCAGACCAAGACCAGCCAGCACCTGGATACTGAGCTCAACCAGCTCCCGAATCTCAATCCCGCACACCGCACACCAAGAGCAAGCATCCAACCAAGGTCAATCAAACCCACCAATAAACCGACCAAGCACAAAACATACAGAGCAGGAGATCAAGTGGAGACACCAGACCCATCTAGCTTCTAAGGTATAGCCAACTTATTCTGTAACACAGAAGGATTAGTGGTAGAAGATTTTAGATTGCAAAAAAATACCACATAATTTTTATACTTTAAATATCAATGTCAATCTCTATTACTCTGACTTGTCATTTCTGTCTTTCTAAAATCATCTTCAAATGCAATAACCCAAAACAAAGAAAAATACTTTCAAAAGATATGCATCTGCATCATCCAATAAGTAAAATAACAAGCTGCCATCAGAATACTGACAGTCCAAATAGCATTACATGCCACCATAACACTTGTCAGAAAAACTCACTCTGCAAAAGTATTACAAGTCATTGCACAAGAGGCCTCAGGACAAGTAGACTGCTGAAATGAGGATGCAAACTCACCTCTAGGACTTTGGGACTACCCTGTCGGCCTAGTGTGCCCAAGATCAGACCCCATCTCTGGGCCAGTCGAGCCTTGTCAATAGCCTGCAGCCTCATAGCACGCATGGCATTGTGATCATAGTACTCCCTGGAGAACACCTTACTGTAGGGGTCATATCTATGAACAAGCACAGAGAAAAATTCGCTATGACACACAGATGTTTTAAGATGTCTGCATAGACATAAACTGCAAAGTTATATCGTTCACATTGCCAGCTGTTGTTGAGGTAACTATCTTGAGGACAGATATGCACAAAAAGACGAGAAATGTATTCATGAAAAGCCATCAAGTATGACAGGAGCTAGAGTATCTTTGGGAAATGGGGGTATTTCTGAACTTTTAATCTCTTTTTCTCTTCAACACTGGAGATTTATGAGGAGACCTGTGATCTTTGCTCTAGTGCATATATGGATAACAACTGACTTTTGCAAACATCTTTGCTTTAACTTTATTATTTAATTAAAATGATCACTTTTACATGGCACAGAAATGGTGATTATTTGCCGACTTAGAATGTATTGCAAAACAGAACAAAAACTATTTTCTTTGAATAAAACATCTAATTTACTCAGATTATTGTTTATTGTTATATATTGGAGGGTTTATTTGCAAATAAAAATCTAAAAACCATCCCATGTGTCTGCTTTCAGCACACTTTAATCTAATACCACTTAACTGCCAATAGCTTTTATTCATCTAATTAGTAAAATGAGACCATCTGTGGATACAAGCGGCTGAAATGAGTTTCCTCCGCAGAGTGTCTGGGCTCTCCCTTAGAGATAGGGTGAGAAGCTCGGTCATCCGGAGGGGGCTCAGAGTAGAGCCGCTGCTTCTCCACATCGAGAGGAGTCAGTTGAGGTGGCTCGGGCATCTGGTCAGGATGCCTCCTGGACGCCTCCCTGGTGAGGTGTTTCAGGCACGTCTCACCGGGAGGAGGCCCAGGGGAAGGCCCAGGACACGCTGGAGGGACTATGTTTCTCGGCTGGCCTGGGAGCGCCTTGGGGTTCCTCCCGAAGAGCTGGAACAAGTGGCTGGGGAGAGGGAAGTCTGGGTCTCTTTGCTTAGACTGCTGCCCCCGCGACCCGACCCCGGATAAGCGGAAGAAAATGGATGGATGGATGGAGACCATCTCTGTGTAATTTAATCTCAGTATAAATACAGCTTTTCAGTTCAGGCTCAGAGGGTTGTTAGAGAAAAATAGCAGACATGACAGTGATTATTCTTGGGATATTGTTATAAAACAATATCCCAAGCTTTGGAGATTCCATAGAGCATGGTTCAATCCTTCATCTGAAATTTAAAAATGACACGATTTTAAAGGAATTAAGAGGTGTCCATCTGAACCAACAACCTGGACTACAGCAGCATTAATAAGCAGCCAAGAGGCCTATGGTAACTTTGGGGGAGTTGCAGAGACAAGTTAGGATGGGAAACTCTGTTGATAAAGCACAAATTAGTCATGCTCACCACAAATATGGCCTTTATGAATGGGTGGAGGAAAAGCAAAAAAAAATCCTGATTAAATGTAGTCAAAGGTGCTGTCAAAAATACAGTGGAAGTATGCTCTGGATCGAGGAGACCGAAATTAAACTTTTTTGCTTATATGCTATGAGTGACCGAAAACTGAATACTGTATGTACTAAGGGTGTAATGGTAAATGTATTCGTATCCAGATTGCTTGATTAAAACATGTACCGAACCATGAGTTTAATCCCCTAAATACATACCTAACTGTGATTTTTGTGTTTTCTGTTACACGTCTTTTATCAACATAATTATGAACACATGAAACATGGTGATGGTAGCATCATATTGTGTGGATGCTGTCTTTATCAGGGGCAGGTAAAACAGGTCCGAGTCAGTTAAAACAGTGCTTCCTAAGCTTTTTGCTTTTAGGACCCCCTTATCTGTGTCCAAGACCAGCCTGGTCCCCCCAACCCCTACCCACATACACACATTAATAGTGATTAACTTTTATTTGCAAAAATTAAACAGCAATTGTAGGTTTTTTGTTCTTATTCTTCTTATTTAACACAACAGGCTATATAGCCAATTTTCTTTTTGTCCTTTAGATTTTATCAATGTAATACTTACAAATATAATTTTGGTAACCTCACAACCTCAGCACAGACAAAATTGTGCTGACCCCCTGCGATCTCTAGGGACCCCTTGGAGGTACATAAAGATAGATACAGAGCAATCCCAGAAGAAAACCCTGCTAGGGGCTGAAAAACACTTAAGAGAGCAGTGGAGGTTCACCTTCCAGAAGAGCAATGGCATAACTCAAAAGGTGGTTCTACAATGGATGGGCTTGATGGGTGGATATAAATGTAAGCCACAGTTTATTTGATTCTTATTTTCAAAATAAATAAAATCTACGAAGAACTTTCCCTCCACTTCAGAATTGCATATATAAAACTGTGTCTGTCTATCACATAAAATATTTATAAAATACATGAAAGTTTTTGATTGTAGTCTGTAAAAGGTTCCAGGCATGAAATGTATGTAATATTGTCTCCATTATGTTTCATATTACCTGTAGGCAGGGATGTCTGGGTTTGCAATCATGATCGACTCCAAGTGAAATCTTCCATCTCCAAGATAACTAAAGAAAAATATCATATTTAATGATGACAAGGGGAAAAAATATTTAAAAAAATAATCATCTGCTTCTCAATTTTAATATACAGCCAATTTAAAGACACAATTCAACATAAATGAATATTTATATATTGGAACATAAAAATAAACAAAAAGACAAGAACTCTTACATATTCCCTGCTACCTGTATGAGGAAGATGTTTAGGTACAGTGTACTTAAGACACGCAAATAATCACACTAATTGCTTTCTGTTTTGAGCAGCTTGAAACGGGATATAGGTTGTTTGCCAGACAGGCAATTTTGAAACTTGACAAGCCTAGACTATTTGTAGAGTGTGCTCATGTGAAAACATGCATTTATTGTACAGTAAAATAATATGGAATGAAGGCACAGAATGAAATCAGGCACGGCCTTTGCTACACTGCTATTCCTTGCTTAGAAACATCCAAAGCCCTCATATAATTTCATCCACAACAAATCAGCTCGCTGTCCAATTCTGGTTGTGCTCTCTGAGCCTTTGCCTTATCATCATGTTCACATCCACATATTGTTCTTTTATAGAAAAGAGCAAAAGCACATTCAGAAGATAGAAATGGTCCACTGATCATTTCTTAAAGCGCTTTTCAATACAATTTCCTGCTGCTAAGACTGTTTTTTTTCAGAGCTTCAATGACCTGTTCGTGCATTTACATTTTTTGTATGTTGAATTTCTGTCACACTTGCTAAGTTCTAATTAAAGTTAAAGAAACCAAAGCCAAGTTTTAATTAATTCAATTTTAAAAGGTTATGATATTCTGCACTGTTTAAAAGATATATCACTGCTAACCAAATTGAACTCTGCTACTTTTGTTAGGGATAGTGACTTATCTGTCCTGACATTAACTTACCAATAATTTAAGTAAAGTAAAATGAAACCTAATTATTGAAGGAAACCATTACTCTATTATTAAGCTTTAATGCTGCTGCAACAGCACAACAAAACACTGTTTGCCATTTGATGCTGCATGAGAGAGAACGTTGAAGCCCACATTTAGGGAGCCTCGTCATAATATCAATATGTTTTTAATTAAAGGGCATATATTATCAGTTTTACAACTTTAAAAAAAAATTTATTCAGGCTTGTAACTCACCACAGTTATATTCATTTCCAAGTCAAAAATCAATAAAAAAAAATATATAACCAAACATATGGATAAAAAGGAAACAAGCACAAGGCAGCATAAAAAATAGATAGATAAGCTAACAGTTGTAGAAGAGTAATGACACCACATTTGGAATGCTGAACTTGGATGATGGATGATACAAGGTGTCCACCTTGAATTTGAGTTCATAAAGTTATGATTTATGTGTTGATTTATCCAGTTAGGACGTTTGGAAACCTAACACACTGGCACCAAATGGAGGGGTTTAAATGGGCTTAACACTGAACCTAATGTGCACATCCTTTAACTACACCAGGGAATGACTCATTGTGACAAAACCTGTAATTCAAAACACAAATTCTGGTAACATTAAGGGTACATAGTTAAATTAGTTCTGGTTCTGGCCAGCATTTTTACTCTGATTCCCAAGGGTGTTAGCCCTCTTATTTCTCCAAACATCTGTGTCACCAAAAAATGGCTTGCCAAATCTAGCTTTTTTCAAATAATTAGTTAGTAAATTACTCATGAGGCTTTAATTACACTACAGTTGTGCAACATATATTAAATCAGTATGTAAAACACTCCGGGTCTTGCATAGATTTTGTCTCCACTTCTGCAGATAGCAAAGCTTTTCCATGCGTTTTCATTTTATTCTTCATGCGCTGGAAGGTTTGAATCACATGGTCTAACACCAAATGACTAAAATTAAATGTGTGCAGATAAGACAGAGGAGGAATTTTCACCTATGCATAATTAAATCAGGGGGAATTACATTATCTCACTGTATGCAACAAAGCACAGGATTTGTCCAACACAGACCAGCACAACATGTATCGACAAAAAGGAGCTGCAGGCCTGTAGTCTGCTGCTTGGCCTCAATACTTTTGCAAATGTCTCTCTTCCTTTTTCCAATGCTTTGAAATGCCTTACCTACACAGAGTTATATAAAATAACACACTAGAGCCAGTCTTTTAGGACTCACGGAAGTTATGTTTCCACAGAAAATTAGATAACTTAAAATAGGCAATCACGTGAGCTGCAACAAATGTGTAAACAAACTGTGATGTGTTGCAAAGTTTATCAATTCCACCGTGTATGTCACAGTAGGTGTAGCAATTTGAAAAAGCTCTTCTTTAAAAGTTGGAAAATTTGGCATGGATGTGGCTATATTTGCAGTTTAAAACATCCAAAACTGTCAAACTACATCTAATTTTGAGATTTTCACAGTGAGAAGGTATTTTCAGTCTCCCATGGACCAGCATCTGGCTTCTTCTGGCTGCTTGCAGAGCAGACAAACCTAGTTATCTCTGCCAACTATATTTTATGTGATTGGAGTATTGTCACAGTGATTATGACTTTAATCACATGAGTGGGCATGGAGCTGGCAAGAGGAAGACAGGAGGGAAGAGATTTCTTACATTATGGCATCAACGTGGCGATCCAAGCGAGGAGAGGTGCAGCCTAAAATCTCTCCTGGTGAAAGAGGCCGACACTGGGGGACAAGCACATCAAACTCTGGCCTCAGGGCTGCACTCACAGCCTGCAACATGAAGAAAAGGGGAAAGAATTCCAACATATTTCTTGTAACAGGTAAGGAAGTGTGTGCAGGTTTTAACTTCTATAATTTTGATTGTTTTTCAAATAAAAATTATCAAAATGTTCTTTTCCAGTGAAGTTAGGCATTGAAACCTGAAATTGCCAAAAAGACATTTCCTTCATCATCGCCCTTTCTCTTTAGTGTAGCGTATTTGGTCTCATATTGTTAAATTTGATAAAGATGCCTTTATGGAAAGGTCATTTAGCTTTTAGACTGATTATCGATAGATATTATTCTATGGACCATAAAATAACTAAACATAGCTTAATTCCTCTATCCAGTTTTCTAAATGTATAACTCATAGAATCTGAAAATAGACAATTCGACAGAGACTAAAATAACAATAAAATATAAATGGAGGTACCTTCTTTCTCTGTATTGAACACATTGTAACACACTGTCACTTCTAGAGCTGGTTGGAAAACAGGAATACTGTGTTTGATTTGTACTGAAAAGTCAAAAATTCTATAATGCAATTTGCAATAATCGAGAAGAATGCCCACCAAAGTTTTTATTCCAAATAGAAATGTTTTCGTTCTCTGAGACACTCCAAGCCCAATATATATGGAGCCCATATAAAACAATTATTTTACACTTTTGAGAATTTGAATCACTTTAAGGTGCACATTACGCTGTACAATCTCCATTTGTAAGTGTGTTCCTTTATATTTTGACTCCATAGACTGGAGATAAATATGTAATTTTATTGCATTGCTAATTGTAGTTGGTACTATAAAAGTTAAAGACCACTGATTTCACAACTTACAAACAGAACTAGAATAGAATAGTTAAGTCAATTATTTCCCTTTTTTTCCCAACGACGCATCATAACTCCCTGCGTGCTCACTGTGTCTGCACCTGCTGTTTGTTTATTTGTTTGGATCCCCATTAGTTTCTACCGCTGTGGTTTCTAATCGTCCTGTGGTCCAATTAATGACATAATAATTATGTACACTACCACATTCAAAACTACATATATGACATTTTACAAACAAAGTTCATACATTTCAGATTACATACAAAACCCAGATGTAATTTATCTGTATATTTCCAACCTTCCATAAAATACCTATAATATTCAGGTAGATCAAAAGCTAAAATTAGATTAACTTATTCCATTCCTGAGATGCTCTGTAGACAGTAGAGTTTTGCAGGAAATTTGTTTTAGCACATTTTACCATTAATTTAGTATCACAAGCATGTCTTGTACAATGGGTGTTTATCTGATCAGAGTAAATGAACTCTTAGTAAAATGATTCTGGTTGACCTCTTAGAATATATTTTTTAATGAATATGAGCAGGTTGTACTGCAACTTGACATTTAATAGAGGTCATGATAAAGTGCGGTGCATTTCAAAAACATCAGTAGAATATGGACATCTTAGGACTAAGCGAGCAGGCTTGTTCTGGACGAGCTGCAGCTTTAATAAGTCTGACTCTAGAATATGGCGCCTGGATGGAGCAGAAAGCGCTGCTTTTACACCGCACACAGTAAGTTTATTAATGACAAACGAAAAGTATCCTTCACAGACATTATAGCCTAATAGGCAAGGCAAGGCAATTTTATTTGTATAGCACACTTTCAACAGCAGGGTAATTCAAGGTGCTTTACATGATTTGGTGATTTAAAAGAAACACATAAAAGAAACACACATTACACATGATACACAATAAAGCAAGAGAAACATAAAAAAAGCAAGAGAGCATGAACACATTTCATACATATGACATCAAGCATTTACTCAAAGGCAATTCTAAACAGATGGGTTTTTAGTCTCGATTTAAAGCAGTTCAGAGTTTCAGCAGCTCTACACTCGTCAGGAAGTCTGTTCCAGATAAGGGGAGCATAAAAAGTGAAAGCTGCTTCTCCATGTTTAGTTCTGAGTCTAGGGATGTTTAGTAGGCTAGAGTTGGAGGACCTGAGTGGTCTTGGTGGTTGGTACCATGACAACAGGTCTTCAACATATTTTGGTGCTAAGCCATGTAATGATTTATAAACTAGTAAAAGTATTTTAAAGTCTATTCTCTGAGCTACAGGGAGCCAGTGTAAGGACTTTAGAACTGGGGTGATGTGCTCTACTTTCCTGGTTCTAGTGAGGACGCGAGCGGCAGCGTTCTGGATCAGCTGCAGCTGTCTGATTGACTTTTTAGGCAGACCTGTGAAGATGCTGTTGCAGTAATCAATCCGACTAAAGATAAACGCATGGATGAGTTTTTCTAGGTCGTGTTGCAAAATCAGTCCTTTAATCCTAGAGATGTTCTTCAGGTGATAGAACGCTGACCTTGTTATTGCCATAGTAATAATAGTAATAGTAATTAAGTCTCTAACAGCTCTCTAACAGGTATGCAATTTTTTCCCCTTTTTTTGCCAATGACTCATCATGAATCCACTGCGCCTATATCTCCTCTCTGGCTGTGGTACAGTGCATGGGGCAGAAAGGCTGGCACACACAGCAGTGGACGCAAAGTCCTCATTTGAATACTGCTCTTTGTGCCTTGTTATCATTTGCGCACACAATCTTAGTGTATCACCCACAAATCAGACACACTTTGCCAGGAATATAGGATGCCACGGTGTGTCTTATGAAAACCCCTATAGAGTGGGCAACACAACTGGTGACAAATGTATGGTCAAGATCTTAATTATACCTTTGTTAGCTGGTAAAGGTAAAGATTAAAACTTTATAGGCTAATATTAAGCAATATACAGTTAATAAAAAAATAGGGCTTTAATTAATCTGAGTGCACAGCGAATATCTTTTCGATTTTGGCAGCACATAAAGTCTAAATAAGAGCTTGCATTTTCTAGTTGGGTTTTAACACACTGCAGAAAGTTAAGACAGAGTTTTATAAGTTAAAACACTTCTGAAATTAGGTAAACTGAATCAGTTCTTTAGTCTTTACTATAATAAATTATAGAAACAGCCTTTATGTCTGAAAGGTGTATTGAAGAACAAACCACATAGGCACACATGCATAGAAAACTACACCAACACATGAAAGCATAGAAAACTACACCAACACATGAAAGCATACATGGACACATACACACATGGATGCATGGAAAAGCCAAACATGCAATTTACAATCACCCAGGAGTGTAGAGCATGATTTAAAAATAGTATATTTCACATTAGTAAAAGCCCACAGCAGTGGTGAAGAACTCAGCAAATGAAAGCAGCAGAGCACATTATAGAACAGCGAGGCAGCAAGCCGGAGAGAGGGATGTTAAAGCTTAATACTATAACTGCTGCCACTGCTTATGTAAAGAGCAGTCCTGAGCATGATGCTGAACTGAGAGGCTTTCTGAGGTCATTGCACCTTTCAAAGCAAAAATAACTGCTGCCAGATTTGACAAACCCACACTTGAACTGAGCTTAGAAGAGGGTTCATGAAAACCAGGAACCACAAAAAAATAAATTGTGCAAGGGTTGAGATGAATGTATGTCTGTATATTTTTGCAGCACAACAAATAAAAAAGAATAAATACAGAAGTCAAAGCTGTATCTCAAGAGAAGATTTAAAAAAATTATGGAATTCACCCTGGACATTTTCCTGACAAAAATAACAAGCGTTCATGTGCATCATGCCTTGCAAATGTGTTCATACTACCTTTCCAGACTTTGACACGTTATCGCCACAAATTTCAGTTTACCTTAAAATGATGTTATTTGATAGACCAGAAGAAAGTAGTGCAATATTGTATATTAGAAATCATGTTGTTTTCTTTCTAAGCCATTTCTCTTTCAAAGTAAAATCTATAAAAGTGGAGTGCATTTCTATTCAACCCCCTTGATTCTTCTTTGCAAAATAAGTCGAGCTAAGTCGGACTGGATGGAGAGCATCGATGAACATTAATTAGAAAGTCTCGTCAAAGATTCTTCATTGTATTGATATTGATATTGTATGGATATTTATTAAATAGGTGACTTCTAAAGACAACTGCACTGGATTTTTATTTAGGGGTTTCAGAGTAAATGGGGGTTAAATACATGCCATATTTCAGATTTTTATTTGGATGAATAAAAAAAATGAATCAAATCAAAACCATAAATAATGTTCCTTAATTTTAGCAAGTGTGCTATACCTTCTATTGGTCTATGACATAAAGTCATTAGAAAATGCAATTAATTATTTTGATGCAACATGACAGTGATAAAGCATGAACACTTTTGCAAAGCACTGTAAACAGAACTGGAACAATATCCTTGGTTGCTCACCTGCAATGCTGCAACAAACTGAATAGTACTGACAACTGCCAGGGATTGTCCAGGATTGAAGTTGAACTTCACTGTGTCCAGGAAGTGTGCATTGTCCATCTGGATATCCACAAACACATACAGCATCTTGATCCCTGCAGTTGAATCTATGGGGACTGCAGAAAGGCAAAGACAAAAAAAATGAAAGACAGATGAATAATTCATTCTTCTGTCAGATCAATCTGTAAAATATACACTGCTGATGGCGCCTGAAACATTAAAGCCCTTAACATGTTTAGACATACAGCTATATGGGATCCATGAATGCACATTTATAGCTCACAGCTGGCGTCTGTGTGGTATAATTGAAAATCATTCCCATCAAGTTGCTAACTCTTGCAGGAACTGATGCAAAGACCTCAATTATTTAGGGAAGGAGAGGGACACATGTGATCGCTATTAATGCTATTAATTTCATAGGCCATTTACCACGCACTTGGGCTTAGGAGGCGTAGCTAGATACGTGCCGAAGAAGGTGCTGAGCAAAGAAGGCATGAGTCCAGGAGAAGGGGAAAGGTGACGCATAAAACTAAAGAATTACAGATTGTTTTGACAAAAACAATTATTCATCTGCTTATTTCACATTTAATATGCTCACCAGGAGCAAGAGGACATCTTGTTCTAATTGAATAAATGGCCCATTAAGGTGGACATTTCGAGACTGGAGGAGGTTCCTTAATGACCTACATTAGACAACTGAGAGACAATAACCCAAAAAATTGAAAGGTACATAAATTCAGAGGGCATACAGACATTGATGCTGCTTTCTTTTAAGAATCTTAAAAGCAGATTGGAATGAAACAAGACTGAATAATGAGAAATCTCAACAGAAACATGCTGGGAAAAATTTATTTAATTTGGGGGTACAGAGAGGGAGATTTCATAGACAACTGTGAAACGTTCAAATAATTTGGCATAGAAGACAGAAGTTGTAAAAGGATACAGAGTGTGTGTGAGAGGTGGGTTGTCAATTAACTGGTCAGAGAAGAGATATGCGATTCCACATTTGAGCCTGGAGTACAAAGTATGGATACGGATGGGTATTAAAAATAGCTTGATTTTGCTGCAGGGCCCAAAGAGTTAAAACTAAGACTAAAAATGTTGCACTTGATGTGTAAAACTCTGAACTGAGACTAACAGCTGTCTGTTGCTTGTTTATAGGTACTGCCAAACCGTAAAAGGGCAGAGCAAAGCGACATCGATCTGTATTCACATTAGCATGGCAGTCGGAGTGCACTTAGGAGCTGCAATTAGAGAAACAGTCAATGAGACAGACAGGACTCACTGGACAATCACTGGTTTCATTCTCATGTGGTACAGCAATAAGGCATATTAGCTCAGCTCCTTATTAAAACCTGTGTAAACAACTATGTGGGAAAATTTACTAAAAGTAAATGTTAATAATATTACACATGCTCATTGACAAATGGATACAACTAAACTTAATTTATCTCTACTTTGTTTTGTAGCTCTGAGTGAACCAATGTATTTTGTAGAAATCATGACTAAAGTCATGACGCTTGGGGGGACTATGTTTCTCGGCTGGCCTGGGAATGCCTCGGGATTCCTCCAGAGGAGCTGGCCCAAGTGGCTGGGGAGAGGGAAATCTGGGTCTCTCTGCTTAAGCTGCTGTCCCCGCAACCCGACCCCAGATAAGCGGAAAAAGATGTATAGATCATGACTAAAGTGTGGGATGCACATATAGTGAGTATGTAAGTAATCGTCCAACAAGTAGAAGATGACACTGAGTAGATACCACAGTTTCAGTGCATCAAGGTTTTAACAAAAAAAGTAATACAAAAATATGTAATATGACCTAACTGCTTTCATATAAACTAGAAAAGCAGAAATTTTTCGTACTGCTGCAAAAATTGAATAACATTCTGTTAAAGCTGCAGTCCGGAGTACTTGAGGGAGAGGGATTTTTTGAATCCGACGTACCAAGGCCCCTTCCAAAGCACTGTATTATGCTATGCTTCAAACTCAAGTACAGTGGGGCTTCTAACTTTTTCAAAATAATAAAAAAAGGAACTCTGCTGTAATTTGCTCATCCATCTTCTTATCTGCTGAAAGTTTATCTTCCTTACAGCCTGAATAAACAGCAGGCATGTCAATATCTGTCGTGGCAAATACAGTTTACTGCATTGATACTGAAAATAGCTGACATTCAGTCATCTTCATTCAGTAAAATCATCCACGATGAAGACTACTGTTGTTGCCGGAACCTGATATCAGTTAAATTAGGTGTGTTTCCTGTTCAGAAAAATGTCAGACTGTTGAGTTCCCAACCAGCCAAACACTGGTCAGGGTTGGTCCAGCTAAAAAATAACAGATTCTCTAATCCTAACTAAAAATATAAGTTTTTTCTGCCATTTACAATCTCTAGCATTCCTTCCCCCCATTAGGATGGAAATGTATATTTATTTTAATTTGCAGTCTCAAAACACACAACAATAGTTTGATATACAACAAACAATACATTATCAACCTTTGTTGTGCATTTGTTAAAGCTGGTGAGTGAGAAAAAAACTTAATATTAGCATAGTCAGAAACTTCTTAGGCATTGGTGAGTGTTTCTATTGTCTATTTTTGTTTTTGTGCAACACTGTCTAGATTGTTAAGCCCAGGCAATTTTATTTTTTTAACTGCAATACCACAGTGAGTCAGAAACATGTCTGTCAGTGAAAGGATCACCAAGGGTTGAAGCAGGGAAGATCTGATTTAACTCCAAGTGGGTGCTAAAGGTAGAGGTAGAGAGCAATCTGCATATTTATAGATTCTAAAGGAGGTTAAGGTGTAGGGTTACATTTGAGCCATTTTAAGGCATAGATACATTTTTATTCCAATGGGAAAAGCATCGAAATATGCTGCTCAGAGAACTGTATATCATCTGATTTTTTTAACCATAACATGATGATTTTGGATACGCAGTGTTGCCTAATTCTAAGGTACTCTTTCGCAATGAGATTTAAGGAGGCAGGACAAATATTACAAATACCAAAAAAATAAACAGCAGAGAAAATGAAAGGAACTCAGTGGAGACAGTAACTGTGAGTCATTCAAACGCCTGAGTCTTTCATCTTTCACAGGTAGTTAAAATCTTAGGATCTCAGTGCAAGTGATGTCTCATGGCTGAGAGATGAAGACTGAGATCATAGACAGACAGATGACCATAAACAAAGATGCTTTGGCGATTTCTTCTTGTCTAACTTAACTTTGAAGCCAACAAAGACTTTTCAACCTTCAACTTTAAACTTACTGGGTGCTTTTAATCACAGACATCAATGTGTGAATAACCTTCCCCCTCCATAAATAAAGATATCAACACTAACACAATTTCTCTCTAATTTATCAATAATGACCAGAACAAACACAAACAGAAAAAAATAAATTTCTTTAGCCGCATCAAAATTCTGTTAGTCATTTCTGGTATTTTGTAGAGGTGAGATCTTTCTGGCAGACATATATCAAAATTATTGATTAAACATTTCTTCCCATGTTCAAAAGACAGTTAGGGCATGTGTGAAGGTCCTGAGTAACTGCTTGAGATTTTCAAATCACAACTCTAATGCATGTTCTCAATTGATGTCAGGGTCAAACGTGATGCTCCAAAGGTCTGGTACAGTGGCTCACGAAAGCATTCAAACAGCTTGAACTTTTTCCACATTTTGTCTAATTTTGTCCAGACACCAACATAAACTTTTGTGTAACTTATTACATTATTGTGATCAACACAAAGTATAGCATAACAACAGAGGGAAAGGAATACATAATTTTGAAAGGATATATAGTTTTGGCTGAAGTTACAGTTTTAGCTCATCTAGGATATCTTTCTATCTTTTATATTTATTTATGTTTATATATTTCTTAAACTAAGCTGGATTTAATGGATAGCATCTGTAAACATGATTCTTTAAGACTTACCAAACGTTTTCCATAAAAACTATGTTTGCGTCTTGAGTGGGTCATTCAATCTGAGGAACGGGCATTGATCTAAACCCTTCCACTGTAGCTGCCTGGCAGTTTAGTGTGTTGTCACTTATTGTCCTGCATTAAGCTCCCTTTGACCAGTTTGTGTGTCGTTGCTGAAAAAAAGCATCCTCATTGTGAAACATGGTGGAAGCACCATTATGCTGTGTTTAGGGTGATGGGTATTAGTTTTCTTGCACAAACTCTTTTGCACATAAACCAAAAAGTTTTATTCTGCTCACATCTAACTAGAGCACCTAATTCCATATACTTGTTATGTCCCCGACATGGCTTGTGACCAGCTGCAAAAAGGGAATCCTCTCTCTGTTAAGGTGGGCTGACATATCTTGGTATGTCTGCAGTTGTCCCACTCTCCTTTTGTTTTAAGATTATGAGCTGAACTGTGACTTGTGCGATGTCCAAAGCCTTGGGCATTGTTTTATTAACCACATCTGCTTTAAACTTTGTTGGGTGGATATTCTTGATTGTTTTTCTCTTCAAGCTGTTTTGATGTTTTGCATTCAAAGTAATAAAGAAACAGACAGACATGTACAAGGGAGGTAAAGAAACGCACTGAGACAACTGTGGCCATAGTGAACCATGAAATCTGCTCCCAGGGCACGAGCAGTGAAGTCATCCACGCAGCAGGCCCCATACGTCACGTCCCCCATTATGATGGTGTCTGCCTCCGTGAATCTGCAAAACACAGAGGCAATAATGATTGCAGTAACAGACCATATGCACCTTGCCTTGATTCTAACTATAGGGATCAATACACATGGCATGCAAGGCGCTATGTGATTATGAGAAAGCTGAGTAACATCAATTCCTTTATTGGAGCAGCAGACAAACCATAGCTTACAGTGTCTGACAATTTTGCGGCTTTATGGCTGACTCAAAACAACTGAATGACATACTGAGGCACTTTGTCCCTTTATCCCCAGTTATCAACAGCAAAAATACAGATATTAGATTGACTTTTAATAAAGATTCATAAAGAGAAATAATAATTGATGATTAGCACAAGATCAAAGTAACAAAAAACTGAAATTGAACATGGTAAATGGCCTGTACTTGTATAGCGCTTTATTTAGTCCTTGAGGACCCCAAAGTGCTTCACACTGAAATTCAGTCATTGGCTGATCTTAATTACTTAAAATAACTTCATAAAACCTCATTTACACCCGAACTATCCTTTTACAGTTATTAAAGCGGGAATGCACTTTTTTATCCCATCTATGGCCTGGATTCTTTGCAAATCTGCCTAGAAACAAGAGAAAACTGCCTTAACAACAGTTTACAGGAAGGAAATAACCCATTCAAGCTAAATGCTCCCAAGCACAAATAGGTTGTGAAAGTGTATCACAAATGATGTGGACCTAATGTTTCAGTTTGAAGTAATAGAGAGAAAAAAGAATCATAGGTTCTTACCAGGAAAACTAACAAATTAAACATGCATCTGTGGGCCCAAATCTGTTTGAAAGAACGACAGAATGCATTACTGAGAAAACAAGCATTTACTTTTATAGCCCTTTATGGGCAAATAAATGTTAACTAAAGTCATTAAGGCTAAGATAAACGAATAAAATCTGAGTAGAACACAGAACAAGTAAATGAACCAGAGCTTGAGGCATTTGAAAGAAAGGACAGAGCTGCAGGCGAAGGGGTAGTTCCAGAAAGGTGGTTCATGTAAGGTATTTGTGGTTTAATGCTGACAGATTTAGGCTAGACAAAAAAGCGGGAGAACAGAGCTGAGACAGAGGGCTTAGGAAGTGATAAACAGACACGGCTGCATACAGAACAGCATCTGTTTCAGGCAACAGAATCTTCGTAATGTGTCTCCTGCTGCACAGGCTTTCAACCTCCATCCACTCAGTTTATTCCTTGCTCTGCCCTCTGTGAGAAACCTCAAACAAAGTTTCTGTTAAGCCTTTCCACCTTGGTTTTCTGTGATATAAACTCCATGTTGGGCTCTCTCTCTGGGCTCCCCGTCACTGACCCCTTCTTATATATGCTGTTTCTTTTTCTCCTTCTCCTCACATTTCCCAGTTCATTCTACTTTAATGGTCGCTCTCAAGTGAAGAGTAGCGCAGGCCAGCTGAGCCCAGCAAATCAGAACCAGCAATTTATTCGGTAAATAAATATTTGCCTTTGATGGTTTGAATCAATTACTGTTTCTGATGTTAAGGTTCAGATTTTGTTTGCATCTGCCTGATTGCACTATGAGTCAACAAACGGTAGAGGCTGATGGTTTGTGGAAAATTATATGGTCACAGGGGTAGTTTCTGGCATCTGTGGACTCTTGTAGAAGATTTTTCCATTCACTGGCATGCTGTTTTTCTTCCACCAGAGTCTGCTGACTTTGTTTGGAAATGAATAAATGGGCATCCACCCTACAGCTAAAAATACACAGCATGCCCACCAGGGAAAAAGAAATGTAATCCACTGCAGACCATGAAAAGCCATCTACAATGCAAAACACAGCACTACAGAAGATTATTGTATCTAATCAGCCATCTATCTGCCAAAAACATCATTATCACACTACCTCCACTGGCGCTGTAAAGCATATCTAGTTATTTCCAGGGTGACATTTTATGGTAATAAATGCTAAGGATCCGAGTAAGAGGCCGATATGAGAGGTGTGATTCTACAGGGACATAGGCAGAGTAATTACTGGGCGATGCATACTCCCGTATCTCACTGGCAGCGAGGAAAAGAGGCAAGATGGCTGATAGGGTAAAGGAGGCTCTTAATAAAATCTAGATTTCCATAGCTGTATTTTAAAATAGAACATGCTATGGGACAGTTTGGCACATATAAAGAATATTGGCCTCTATCACGACTAATTTGCATTTATTTCAGCTTTAAACTCCTTAAGACCCCCATATCACCATTTCAGTTTGCACACATCTGTTGTGTCAGTTGCTTTCTCGTTCCACACTGTATATCTGCACTGGCTTAGGCGTACTCTGTTCAGCCTTTCCAGCTGAAATGTCATTAAGATCTAATTAAGATGTCAGAGGAGCTTGTGAACTCCAAAACAGCCCTTGTTAATTAGCTCTTTAGCATTCAATTCAAAATGTGTGAGAAATTACCCACCGATTAAAATCTTTCCAATAAAAAAAAAAGTGTATTGGTGTTTGCTGCAAACAACTACATGCCGACAACCAGGCTGCACAATATGTTTACACATGCCCACACAAACACAGACTATGTATTTACTGAAAGCTGATCATATCACTTTTTATCAACAGGGTAACCTGCTATATTTTTCATAAATAGCATTTCACTTAGCTGCATTCCAGAGAAACAGGGCAAACATAAAAGCGAACTAATGTTTCTGCTCTGTCCTCCAGAGATGCTATTCTTTTTCTGACTTTGACAGGAATTCCTTCAGATGCCACCATAAAAGAGAAAGTTGTTTGGTAATAATACCTTACAGCTCAGAGATTCTGCAGCAGACAAAGAAAATGAAAAAAAACTACCTGCCTCTGAAGCATCCCATTAGCATACACAAAGACATTCTGTTGCAAAAAGCACTCTTCCTTTGATGGAAGTAACTAAACTAAATTAAGAAAACAGACTTCCCCCATCTGTCTAAATAGTTTATTTAAGGTTGCAGTAATTTGTGTTATGAGATGTTGCAGGTCTTTTTTGACTCTGACAAGGCCTGTTTGCATAAGACATAAAACTTTCGAAATGGCTTGCAATAGAAGCTGGCAAATAAAGACAGATGGTAATTCTTTTTATCACACTTGTTTCTGGCAGTGCTGCAAAAGATTGCAGATGCAATGATTTATCTAGTGAAGATGAACTGACAGTACATACTTCAGTTAATCATACCCGGAGAGTAATAAATATCAATATAGTTAAGGTGTTTCTCTAACACCATCAGCATGCAGAAAAATCCATGAGTGTGATGCTTGAATATCTACTCTTACTGTATCCATGCAAAGAATAAAAAGCAGAAGTGACTGAGCCCACCCCTGGTGAACACTAACCGAGATGGAGAATGTGAGTAACATTTTGGCAGAAAATTGTATAATACTTACGGAATCATGACAGTGGATCAATGTCCAACAAACATACCCTTTCGACATGCCATGTGAGCTGTGTTCATGTTAGAATAGTTTGTGGGAAGTCCATTCAAATACTTCCTCAAGGTTCATAATGACTGCACCATGCAATGATCACTAAAAGAAAAAAATGGCACAGACACGATAATAAAAGCAATCCTCTAAAGAATAAAGCATTATGTTTGTAGCAGTAATGCCAATTTCCAACACTTTTTCGGTGAGGGGAATTTAAAAATAACTGACACGTTGCTAAAAATAATTTCTATGATGAGTTGCCTTCTGTCTTTATACTGTTTGTGAAAAGTGTGATTTTTGTCTACACTACCCATTATGTTTCAACTTTAGTGCTCCCTCATTGCCCTAGCCGGGTTTGAAGACTGTCTCTGAATGTAGAGAACCAGAAAAACCAAATAAACAGCAAAAAAAGAAACTTCAACAATAATGTTGTAAAAATCCAAATAACTTTACAGATCTTCATTGTAAGGGGTTTAAACAATGTTTTCCATGCATGTTCAATTAACCATAATCAATTAATTAACATGCACATGTGGAATGGTCGTTAAGACCTTGACAGCTTACAGAAAGTAGGCATTTAAGGTCACAGTTCTAAAAACGCAGGACACTAAAGAGACTTGTCTACCGACTGTGAAAAACACCCAAATAAAGATGCCCAGGGTCCCTGCTCATCTGCGTGAACGTGCATTAGGCATGCTGCAGGGAGGCATGAGGACTGCTGATGCCATGTCCGCACTGTGAGACGCCTAAGACAGCGCTACAGGGAGATAGGAAGGACAGCTGATCATCCTCGCAGTGGAAGACCACGTGTAACAACACCTGCACAGGATCGGTACATCTGAATATCCCACCTGCGTGACAGGTACAGGATGGCCACAACAACTGCCCGAGTCAGACCAGGAACACACAATCCCTCCATCAGTGCTCAGACTGTCCGCAATAGGCTGAGAGAGGCTGGACTGAGGGCTTGTAGGCCTGTTGTAAGGCAGGTCCTTACCAGACATCACCAGCAACAACCCACCTTCGCTGGACCACACAGGAGTGGCAAAAAGTGCTCTTCACTGATGAGTCACGGTTTTGTCTCACCAGGGGTGATGGACGGATTCGTGTTTATCGTCGAAGGAATGAGCGCTACACCGATGCCTGTACCCTGGAGCGGGATCGATTTGGAGGTGGGGGGTCCGCCATGGTCTGGGGCGGTATATCACATCACCATCAGACTGAGCTTGTTGTCATTGCAGGCAATCTCAATGCCTTGCGGTACAGGGAAGACATCCCCCTCCCCCATGTTGTACCCTTTATGCATGCTCATCCAGACATGATCCACCAGCAGGACAATGCCACCAGCCATACTGCTCGTTCTGTACGTGAGTTTCTGCATGACAGCAATATAGGTGTTCTGCCATGGCCAGCAAAGAGCCCGGATCTCAATCCCATTGAGCACGTCTGGAACCTGTTGGATCGCAGGGTGAGGGCTAGGGCCATTCCCCCCAGAAATGTCCAGGAACTTGCAAATGCCTTGGTGGAAGAGTGGGGTAACATCTCACAGCAAGAACTGACAAATCTGGTCCAGTCCATGAGGAGGAAATGCACTGCAGTACTTCAAGCAGCTGGTGGCCACACCAGATACTGACTGGTACTTTTGATTTTGAGCCTCCCTTCATTCAAAGACACATTATTCTATTTCTGTTAGTCACATGTCTGTGAAACATTTTTAGTTTATGTCTTATGGTGTTGACTCTTTTAGTGTTCATACAAATATTTACACACATTAAGTTTACTGAAAGTAAAAACAGTTGAAAGTCAGAGACGTTTCTTTTTTTGCTGAGTTTATGTGATGATTAAATTACCTTGTCCCTGTTTTTGCTCCTGCACTGACATAATGAGTGTCACGGGTTACTATTAGATAAACACTGCTATACTCATTCAACCATCTCTTCTTAAAAGAGTTATTTTCTCTGCCATGGCTCTGAGCGCAAACTGAGAGAGATCTCAATTAATTTTCTTTACTCTTAGTAACTGTTAAACAAAAAACATTTTTTTCAGAAGACTTTTTCAAAGTTATGATGGTTATAGTTTATGAGAAGGAAAGCTTAAAAACTGTCAGACTTAACAAAAACTAATTGGTATTTGTTGATTCTTATCAAATTCCTTGAAACATTGGGATCATAGTATCTCCTTCCATCATCTTAGTTCGCAGAGGAAAACATGTCAAAAGCTGTCAGGCAGTAAATTCAGGGTTCTCATTTATAAAACTTTGCGTAGAATCATTACTAAAACCGTACTTAAGCTCAGCAACTTTTTTTTACTTACGACTAGTAAGTTTCTGATCTATCAAACTTAGTACGCACAGCTCCACGCACTTTCCGCTTTATAAATCCCACTCTCGCAGGTGTTTTTGGATCATATCCCGCCTCCTACACACCCACTTTCTACCATTAACGGTCCATGCAAAGTGTCAGGTGAATATTCTGCATCCACTTAACCCAGCTAACATTTCACGGGTAACCATGGCAACCGAGAGGTGGAGAAAGTAATTCCACAAAGACAGCTGCAGGCTCGTAGAGGCACGGAAAACCGTTTTATTTCAATCAATCACTTAATCAGCACTTTACTCAGTCGAAGTGCTTCACTTTGAAAGACAAAAATACAGTTGCAAAAAAAATGGGTAACAAGAAGAGAGTAAAAAGATTAAAACATTTAATAATTAAAGCAGCACAAGTGATAAAAAGATAAGAACAAAAAAGTTTCAATTAGGCCTATATGATTACTTCTTGTAGCAACAATAAGACTGGAATTTATAACAGAATTATTAAAACAAGCAAAAATTAAAACAAATAAAACTAGATATTTAAAGCCTGAAAGAAAAGGTGCATTTTAAGTCTACTTTTAAAAAGTATCATCCTTGCAAAATATTGATTTGGGGTCACAAACAAAAGGAAGAGCTGCTAGTGACGCAGCGTTGATGCAGCAGCGTTGCTGATATAAATAAGAAGAGCGGGGGACGGGGTGCACGGTTCCAGTAGATCTAACACCGGGTCCAGTTCAGCACATAGATCTAATAGGACTGCTTTAAGGAATCTACACCGGGTCCCCCATCTAGATGCTTCCAGTGGTGTGATCTTTAACGAGCGCCAGCATCCATTGTGCATCGTTATGAAGGGGACGCTGCAGTATTCGTACTTTACACAATTAATACACCAATAAGTGCAATTTCTATATAATCTAAAGACTTAATGCATATGAACATACTGTGATATAATTCTTATGTGCAACATATTTTCATTAAGCTTTTCATTTCTATTCTCAGTTCAGAGACTGGATGGGAGGTTGACTGCTGGTTGTATGTCTGTGTGTGCAGAGCTCTACAAGGTGTAAATTGTGGCTTAAATTCACATTTTAGCCATCTCTCCTGCTGCGCTGTCAGTTTCCTCTGTGTCCTAATAAGTGCATAAGCAAGATCCTTAGTGTGCTTAATGTTGCGCACATTTTTCCACCACGTTTTTTTCTATAAATCCTAAACTTGGCCTAGAAAGTTGCTTACGTAGTTTTCACACCCCGTTTTGTGCGTAAGCAAGCATTATAAATGAAGGCTGAAAGCAAATCCCTACAAGGGAAAGGAATGTATTATAGCAGTGGTCCCCAACATTTATTTCGCCAAGGACTTTTTTAAATATCAGGCAATATTTACACAGACCAGCGGATAAATGCAACAAAATAAAAATTTGTTTTTTAAAATATAATAATAAATGTAAATACAATGTCTGCTCATAACTTCATTAGCGTTTCTGTATCATAGCGCAAACAACATAACATGAGTAACATCCTCTATGCTCCCTAACTCTCTGGCCGCTATGGTAACATTGAAACATGCCTTTAAAATAAGATTTACAACAAAAACAAATATAAAGTGCATGTAAAATACAAATCACCACAACGCTGAATCAGTTGGAGCCCTGGGGCTATTTCTCTGTACGAGACGGCCCTGTCTGAGATAGTTTTAAAAGGCTTCACTGTCTCACTAGAGAGCCGGTTGCCACAAATTAAGCAGAGCGGGGGCCAGGTGCATGGAAATCGCCTGTCGCACTTGTTTTTAACTATTTTGCTAGCTTGAGGGATTGTATTTAGTGGTGACATATCACGTGAAAAAGACAAGCATCTTGACATGTAGCAAGAGTGAGTTATTGCCAGATGTAACAGAGAGAAGCCGTCCATTTTTTAAAATAAAGCATAGTTAAGACTCGGACAATAAATAACACGGAAATACTGTAAGTTATTTATTATTTTTGTTCAGCCAGCAGGCCGGTACCAACTGACCCACGGCCCGGTATTGGTGCAGGGTTTGGGGAGCTCTGTGTTATAGGATTTATGACACACTTTAGGAAAGCAACCAAGTAAATAATGTTTTTATCTCAGTTATTGTGTTCATTAAAACTTTAAAAGCAGGACTGAAAATAAAAGTAAAGGGTGTGACTGAGTAGGGGAGAATGGTATTGGTTGACACACTTTTTACTTCAACTTCATCTTAAAATTCTCAGTCATTTCCATTTTAATGTGAAATGGACAACTAAAGTGTCAGTTTGGCAATCCTTATCATATTAATCGATTTACCCTGAATCGTCTAAGGTCACTCTATGCCAAACACAACTTGTGCATTTGAGACCGCTGACCACACTGTAAGGATGGTTGTTACAAACCTGGCTTCACAGGTGTGCAGTCCTGCTGTGACCACCTCTTGCCCTGGATGTGCTGCACCCATGTCTTATTTTGGTAGCTTTGGAAAATGCCTCCACATATATCAAAGAGATAATTTTATCTTCATCTGAAGGTTGTATTTGGTCAAATAACAATAAAGGTTTTCAATTCATAATTACTATTTGTATGCAAGTTTGCAAACCTCAACAGTAGAGAGAACAACAGAAATGTCTGAGGCAGTGGTGATGTATTCTGCTTGTAGATTTCCCTTCTCAAAGCTAAAAGCTAAAGCATTTTCTGATATATCCTGCAAGTAGCGATGGGTAAATATCCTCTCCAGCAACCTCTGGTGGACTAATTTTACTGCAGTATCATGTCAGTGTTCAGTAATTTAAGCAAAACTCTTAGCTTACAATCTTGATCAAATTCAACAGCGTCACATGTAACAACCTAGCACAAAGAGAATGTGACACCCATCCCCAACAGTGATTTTGTTTGCTCGCAGTTGACAAGAAAAAAATCAAAAAACTATCCCAAAACTATCCCATCTATAGTGCTCCCTTTATACTTTTAAATGGCAAAACATTTTTAATTGTTTAATTTAAGTGTTTCCTCTATGGGAGACCTCTGCCTCGGGAACGGTGGTCAGCTGTGGCTACCTGAGTGCTCTCCGGGTGGCGCTTGGGTGGAGGTGGGGGTCTCGGCCTTGCCTCCTTTGGGCGCCCTGGGTCAGTGCCTTGGCTGCTGCAGTTGATGTACTGCTGACGGTGCAGAAGGCTCCTTTGATGGCGTTTCCTAACCTGGCTCATCTGTACTCAGCCCAATGTCCTTTTTATTGCTGCTCTTAACTCTGTGCGTGCATGAAGGTTGGGTCTGGGAGAGGGGAGTATAACTGTGATCATGCTTTTAGTTATGTGGGGAGGAATGAGGATGTGGTCTTTGTGGGGTCAGTTTAATTCTGCAAAGCACTTGAGCTGCAATTCTTGTATGAAAAGTGCTTTATAAATAAAGTTTGATTTGATTTGATAATTATAATCATTGGATAAAAGCCTTAGAAGAGGAATTAGGAAAAAAACTGAAAAGTTAGTTTTATGGAAAAACGAAAAAAAAACTCAAAGTCCTCTTACCTCAATGTCTAGTGTCAATTGACTGATATGATCATGTAGTCAATCTACAACTGCAATTTTTGAAATTTCAGCACCAGCATTGTTTAACAGCCACCTCCATGGAGATTTAGCGAATGTGACGGCGAACCCGAGAAACAACCGACTCCCTTCTTTTATACTCAGTTTTACAAAACAGAGATCCTAACTAAAGATTCAAATACCAGAGTAACAGCAATAACAAGAGCTCACTAGACTAAGGAAAAAGAATTAGAGGTAGCTGCGCTTTAGAATCGGGCAAACTGGGACATCAGTTATGTAGCAGAGATTCCTCTATTTAACGCTTCCTTCAAGCTACCAAATTCGAGGAGATGCTCAATTATTATTACGCAGCCCAGCTAACTGGAATTTATGAAGACAAATATGACGACATTAAGGTGAGAGGGTGCAACCACTAAAAACATTCCATACATTGAATTGGGATATGTAGGCCATATAACATAGACATAACATAGACAGACCTGTGAGATTTCCGTTGCAGTAATCAATCCGACTAAAGATAAATGAGTGGATGAGTTTTTTTGAGGTCTTGTTGAAACATCAGTCCTTTAATCCTAATGTAAAGCTCTCGTTAACTCAGAAACCTTGTAATACTTCTTTTTGAAATACGATCGGTCACTCTGAGTTGTATATGTATGATGCACATGAACATTTTCTCCATCCCCCATTGCCTGCATTAACCACAGAAAGGAAAGTAGACGACAAAATCAAGCAAATCAGAAAAAGCCAGTCCCTTCTACCCCATGGAGAAAATTTGTATTCATGGTTTTTTTTACCTTGGCTTGCAACCGACATCAGGAAGGCTGTATTGATTTTGCGGCCAAGACAGAGCAGAGCACCTCTCTGCAAGTGGAAGCTAACCATTAGCAATTCTACAACATGGCAGAACATGTGCAGGCTTTTGTTATTTCAGGAGATAACACATCAGCATTGCATTTTTACCCAGGAAAGAAAAGCTGAGAAAGAAACGATTGGATTTTGTCTTTGGAACACCACCAAAGAATAAAGTTAAGTTAGTTGTTTGTTCGAAGGCAGCATAGGAGTCACATTGCTGGCTGAAAAACCATTCATTCATACTAGAGAATACAGCAAATCTATTGTAAAAAAAAAAACTGTTAACAAGACCTTTAAATGTAGCACCTCTTGGAGTTCTAGTTGTGTCAAAGTTTTTTATTACTGAACCAAGTGTAGATATGGACATTTGTAGCACAGTATTTTTTGTTTTTTGGCATATTTTTGACTTGTGTGGATAAACACCCATTTACCTTATTTGCACGGAATGTTCTCTTATTCCCATTTTGAACAGCCAGTAAGAGAAATGGGCCATTGTGTCACAAAACATGTGAACATGGGGCCGCGCGCACAGACCGCTCTGTGTCGTCCCGTTTACAGTCGCCATATTGTGAGAGAGCATCAGTCATGCAGAATTTGCTCACCTCCGAAATGTCAATAGAAAAAATACAATCGGGTGGTGTTCAATAGTGCTTGCTGCTTACTTCTTTGACTCGCTGTGTCGCCACAGGTGATGTGCGTGCACATCTGCTATTATTATTATTAAGAAAATAGATCAACCTTACAGCCAAAACATTTCATCAATAATTCCCATCTATTCTAAAGCATCCAACTAATTACTACAGATCTTAGAAAACAATAATTTGTGAAAATTAAACACAATTAACATGAAATGGATCAGGGAGAAACGGACAGTTCAGACTTTGTTCTCGGGAGGGAGGTGGCTCTCACTCCAGGGGGCTCAAGTCACCGATAGCCTAGGAGACAAAGGGTCATAAAACTAGTTTTGTGCCAAGATGGAGAACTGCACATGGAGTGTAAGGGGACAAAAGGCCATAAAACTTAGCTCTGGAGCACATGAGGTTAACCTTTCAGCTAACACCAGCTAACGCAGGCCGGACCGAGTCCGACTCAGCCGACCAGGTGATCCGAGAGCGGAGGAGAGAGAGAGCAAGGAAAAGAGAGGAAGGAAAAAGAAAAAGAGTGGGATACGCTCAGGATAAAAAACAGTTTCAAACACAGCAAGTACAGCTCAAACTTATGCCTGCGGCGACACTAAATGAGCAAATAGGTTCAGCGCTTAAAAACACTTTAAACCAACAATGAACAAGAACTAACTAGTTAAGAACTCTATTTTTCCTATTTATATCTGCCAAGACAACAGATTAGCATAAATGAACCAGTACAGTCCTACTTTGCTTTGAGCGAAGTCCGGTCCACGAGGAGGAGAGCAAAATGTGTCCGTAGTTGAGCAAGAAAAGGAAGAGTTAGAAAACCTGCACACGATTATAGGACTGTCCCCCAACTGCAGGCCGGTGGCTTGCAGGTCGATGTCGTAACGAACTGTCTTGGAACAGTCCTGATATCGCTCAAACTGGATACCCCAACAGGATGAGCACTTCGAAGCGTTGAAATGAGAGTTCTTCACGGTCAAGCGGGTCAGAACAAAAGAGAATCTTCACCGATGAGATGTCCTCTGTATGGCAGGGGTTTTCTGCTAAGAACCTCTGCTGAGAACAATTTGAAAATTGCCACCACTACCATTCTTATAGGCCTTTGGCCGTGATGTCATCGTTGATGTCACCATTGGTGGCCATGGACCAATAGGAATGTGTTGGGGGTCACCGCTAGCATTGCTGGGAAATGTGGTCTGCTCAGTCCATATAGGAAAAATGGCTTCCAGCGGTCCAACAGTCTGTTTAGTTCATTTGAAGAAAATGGAGTCCCAAAATAAATATATAATAAAATGTCGATTTTAGCAGATTACCTGAATTGTTTTCCTACAGCTGAATGACACTAAAAGTAACAGTAATATTTTTGTAGACCTATTTTTCTTGTGATTAGGTTAAAAACCATGTGCTTTTTTTGGCATCACTTCTCACAAAATTCAAGCTCCCATTGAAAAAATGTATCCATCTCTAACAGAGTTCTACTCCTCTCACATTTCTTTTTTGAAAAATGGGGCAGAAGGAGGTGTTGCCTGGCGGATCAGCAAATGGGAGGGGGGTGAGACGACAACGACTTGTGTGGTCTGGTCTGGGCGGGGATTGGCATCGTGACAGCAGCTCTGCTGCATTGCCACAGATAGACACCAAGAAACATGGAGAGCAATAGAGACACAAGCTCCTATGCCTCACAGTGATCTTTTAAGGGGGAGGATTTCTCACCACCACTTTCACCAGATAAAAAGGAAGGAGGTTCTGTAGAGGAGGCGGGGGCGGAGACTTAGCTTCTTTTATACCCCAAATATATTGCGAATAGCAATGCCCAATTCAAATTCAAGTGCAGTATAGAGTTATAACCTCAAGACCGTGCCACACTGATGGTTTTCGGCAGAAAATTAATATTTTACGAATATGCATTAAAATACCAAAATAATGGCCAGACATGTAGACAGCAATATTAGATACTTATTTATACAGTTTATCAGCAAAAAAAGTTACTTTGGTGGTGATTTGCTCTTTAAGAATAAGAAAAAAAACTTTCTTTAGTACATAGATATTTAAAAAATGGGCCGAAGGGTCAAGAAGGCTCTTTGGACTGTAAAGGCTGCAGATTCTGTGCTAGGGAAACAAGAAGTTCTATATTACTTATTAGAAAACACTAGTAAACAAAAAAAAACACAAAGTACATTAAAAAAATAAATGATTTAATAACTTATTTTAGGGGGATTTTTAGAAGTGTATCACTAGAAAGTTCGATTAAAAAAAGGTAATATTTCACAAAATGTGATTTCATTATTTTACCCTTTGAATAAATGTACTCGTATCAAAGGTTAGAAATTTCTGTGAGATGATGCAACTTAAATAAAAGATGATTTTAAGGATCTTTAAATATTTTTACTATAAGTGTTGATAAATGTAAATGGTGGTGTCATTTTGTCCTTCATAGTAAGCAAAGAAGGTAAAACTAAACAAAGGTGAATATAACAAGAGAAGCAAGTAAGTTCCCTCTTTCAATAAATGCATTGGTCTGAGGAAGGTTCCACAAAATAAAAGCATTTTCTGACTGTGTTGACAGCAACATTTTTACATAAATTCCAATAACAGAAGTGGTAGACTGGTCACACAGAAAACAGACTCACAAGCAGGTCAGTGAGGCGGGTGCAGGTGCTTTATTGCTGCACTTGTTCAGCCACAGATAGCAAACTGCAGAAATGAGCACATACTGTTTCCATTCCATCAAGTAATGTGTAGACTTACCCAGTAGTGCATGAGGATGCAATCTCTCCTTTTCTCAGCACAAAACATATGTGTACTCTTTCCCTCACATCTGGCAAAAGCTCATCTTTTATTCCATTACTTTTCAGATATCAGTTACCCCCCTCCCTACCACCACCACTACCCACAGGCCATTGTATGGCACTGTGTGGGCTTTGGATAAAGGAGAAGCAGATTGGTACGGAAAGAGAGGCCTCTCCCAACGGTAGGATCTCTCCATACAGATGAACCGTCATTATTTCTCCAAATGAATTCAGTTTAGGTAAGTGGGGAGGAGATTAAATCAGCGAAATGAAAGTCCGCTGGAATAAATGCTGTTGTGTGCGGTGGGAAAACAAGAGAATATGCACCTTGAAAACTAAATAGGAAAAAATGAGGAGCATTATCTACAAAACATGTAAGGGTTTGAATCTCAGACAAAGCAGAAATGAACACCAGGATGGTGACAAAGAAAAAAGAAAAGACGAGTGATCCCATCATGTTTGTAATATCACAAAATCTGATACCATTAATCTGCTTTATGCACATATAACAACGACAATATCCCAACTGCCATCCTCTAAACATAAATCCTGTAGGGGGCTATGAGCAAAAGGATTAAATTATGTAATTTCCTCTCTTGTTGTCTGTAGGTTTTAACCATTTTCTCCAATTTAACTTCTTCTCATTGTCATTTTTACATAGGAATCATTGGTTTGCTAATCCACAGAAGATGATTTGAATAAAAAAAGTGACTGTCAAACTGCAGCCATTGAACATCTGCCAGCAAAATGAGACAACAGTGAGGCTGTGAGCAGCGGATGATGCTTACACAGATGTTTTTAGTAATACCATAAGATAATCCTTTAACTCTCTGAAAAACAAGATCATTACTGCCATTTCTCCGAGTGTATCTCATCTATTTGCTATGCCATTTATTCCTAAGCCTGAGCTATGGGTCATTATACAAAAGCCAAACGCTTTATCCAGACCGTTCCACAAACTGCACTGCAAAACAGCATGTAGTTAGAACAGTCGTACCAAGTTTGCATAATAATAATAAAGAGCAAATATTGCTTTAAGTTATCTTATGGGGGACCATTGTTGCGCTGATTTTAATGTCAAAGATGAAATCTCAAAGCCATATACAACCAGGATCATGGTAATCTCCATAGATGTCTGAAAAATAACACTAAAAAGTGAATCAAGTTTGATGCGATAGTTATCAGATCAGATAAGGTTTAAAGACAGAGATCATGATAAGAATGAAAAAGAGAAGATAAAGGGGGTATTATATGCTACTGTGTCACCAAAGGAGCACATGCCCAAAGCTTCCTTTAAGATGCTGTTAGTGTGTGCAATTAGAAATGTATCCCGTGTCTGAGTGAGTAATGATCAATCATTACAAAGGCAGAGGTAAAAAGCTAACAAAAGTGTGGCATTTTTAGGGACCAGACTGGTAAAGCTTTCCTTTGGATAATTGTTTTGAAATTATTCTTTAAAAACAGCCTTTCCTTTGACCTGGGCATCCCATGGCCTGAGGGCCACATCTATTTCGGCCTGCCAAATACACTACTCACAATAAGTTAGGCATATCGTGAGACTCAGTGGATGTCATACATATGGTGTTTGTTTCACTTCAGAGATCTTTGGGATAGGGAGGCAATTGTATTGGGGTGATAGACACACCTCATTTTGTGTTTTCCAGGTAATGGTCTTACTTTGTACAGTGTGCCTTACACATTGGGGCCAACACCAAAAAATACTAAAGACAGCCCTTTGCAATGTGGCTTTATTTTCAACATTCTGTGGGTATAAAAAGCTGGTATTCTCAGTAAGTGATTCCAACTCCATCCTTCAAACAGCCAAGAACACATGACGTCACTTAACGGATGAGCAGCGCCACCTGGCCATAGCGCGCCTTCAGGTAGGTGGCAGGCAGTCAGATGTTGCACGTGAACTTGGTGTGTCTTAAAGTGTCATCAGCAGACTTGCATCAAGACAGAACTACTGGCGGAGTTTGTGACAGACCCAGGAGTGGAGCCCCACAAGTGACAGACCATAACAATGACCAGTACGTAAGGATCTATGCACTCAGACATCATCATGCAACTGCCACAGGCCCGTTTACGAGATGTGAGGGGTACTAGGGTTTCCAGACAAACCATTCACAACCGACTGAACCGCTTTGGCTTGAATGCCAGACGACCGTTGCTGGTGACTCCAATGACACCAATACACCGCCATGAACATTTGCAGTAGGCACAAGACCATGTGACCTGGACAATGCAGCAGTGGTCTATTGTCCTGTTCACTGACAAGTGTCGGATCACCTTGCACAGAAATGATGGTCATCAGAATTGCTGGAAAAGGCGAGGTGAGCGATACACCAAGGTCAACATGGCCCCCATGGTTAGCTTTGGTGGAGGAGGTGTAACAGTCTGGGCAGGCAAAACCAGTCAGCGGAAAACTGATTTGGTTATTGTAGATAGCTCAGTCATGTTCTTACCTCAGAGACATCATAGAACCCATCATCATCCCCCAATTCCGCCAGCACACCCCCAACTTTCTGTTCATGGATGATAATGCTCCACCACATTGTCCTCCACCAGAATTGTCACAGCTCGACTTCAGGGCGTCATTATTAGTAATATCAAAGGATACTATTACTTATTTAAATAAAATTTAGACCAAATAGGAATAGCACTCAAGTAAATAACAATATCCCCAACTTATTGTGAGTAGTGTGGATGTCTTTTACTGGCTAGCATGAAAACTAGAAATCAAACCTGCACACATTTTTTATTCCATTAAAACCTAATATGTTGCTTTTATTTGAAAAAAATAGCTTACTTTTAAGGCCAACGTCTTTTATTTCCTTATTTGAGTAGCTATGTCAGCAACGTCATACCAGCAAAACAACATTTGTAGGCTCATCCCTGAGAAAATGTGACATATCAGCAGGTTATTTATGCACCTGCATTATTTTATCGAGTTCATGTTGACTTACTCCTTCTTTATTTGTGACACAACGTTGTTTTTATCCTTAATATTCTGCCATTCTCAAACTTATTTTGCTTGTAATATTTCATTACTTAACAGCAGAAGAATAAACATTTTTGTGTTGGTGGTAACATATCCTTATGCCAACAAAAACTCAGATGGTTCATGGAGAGTTTAAGACATACAACACAACTGTATTGAAATAAAAAAAAGAGAATATTCATTTAACTGGAGTGCAATATGTACATTATATTTATAGAGGTTTTTTAGTACATTATTGAATTTTCACAAGCTGTACGCATCAGACATTATTACATTCACACAAAAACAAGCATTTGTCATTTTACAGTTTCAAACATCTGTCTTAGCAATTCTTTCTTGCTATATAAAATTTTCTCTAACAGGGGAGCTTAGACTGAAATAAAAAAAAGCAAACAAGAAAAGTGAGAAGGCACTGGTTGTGTCTGAAATCAGTATTAACTCATGAAATACAGTAACAATAAGAAGTTTTTTTTGTATGTCCAAATGCATACCCAGTTTATATTTATATTTATATTTATATTTAAACAACTATGTCTAAAGATCAATGCTGCTGGATGGAAGTTAAATTGAGCTTTTATCAGTCCTTGGTTGACACAAATATATAAAACTGAGCAATACTCAGCATTCCTATAGAAATTTCTCTTGACATAAAAGTCAACTCTGAAAAATAGCCTTTTCCTTGTGGAGATTGATGAGGTCACATATATATATAAACCCTCCCTCCCTCGTTTATCCTTAAGGCTTTCCTCCATCATGTGTCACTCTGCCCCCTCAGGACATTTTCTCTCTATTCTCAATTTTTTACTAGTTTCTTTTAACTCTTTTCCTATCCTTTTCATAATTTCAAAAGTGGTGCTGTAAAATCACACATTTATCTTTGGTATTAATTTTTACATAACATAAACGTTTTCTAATTATTGTTGTGACACATTTAAGACCCTTTTTATCCCAGATCTATTATTAAACTGAGTAATGTATAAATAATTAAAAAAAAATTAAAGGTAAAAGTGTATCTTGATGCGTATTAAAATAATTCTTTGACCACACATGAGAAAATGTTCACTATTCTGATAAAAATACATCTGCTAAAATCAGTGGCAGTTATCAATTGCTTATTGCAAAAAACATTCTACCTTTTTGCCAAGCTGCCCTTATTAGAATAACACAAGTATACCATGCTGATAAAAGATGGCTCATTAGTTGAACTTCTTAGCAGATATGCTGCTTGTAACTGACTAACTTAGATTTTAAAACAGAATTTGAATTGTTTTTTCATGTCAGCAAGAGAAAAGCATATTAGCCTTTTTCAGCTGACTGGCATTGTGCAGCAACCTGTGTGGGAGGGGCAGCAATAAGCTCCACTGTAATTCATGCAGGTGTAAAATACTGCAGCCAATCCAGCCCCTCATGTAGCTCATTTAAGGACTTTGAACTGTGGAATTGGCATCATGGATAATGTCTGCCTTTTTTGAACATGAAACTTAGAACTCTGGTGTACCTTGAGGGCTATGGAGTTAAATCAGGGCCATAATGTTTGTGTATTTGAAAGAAATATTTGAAACTGAAAATATATAAGCTGAAAACAAAAGTCAAGTTTTTATTGCGAACTTTGAAAAACAAAAAATTGGGTTCAAAATAAAATGAAATGGTGTTGAATGTTTATTGTAATTGAATTGTTTATTTTGTAATTTTCTGATTTAACTCCATAGAGGACCAGGTAATCAGCTAATGCTTTTACCCAAGCTGTGGAAGCTTTGTGCACACACTTGTTTCTGGTGTATTTCTGCAGCAGTGTCACAGGACCGCTTACATGCTCTGAGAAACTTCTACAGTCTTCTGGGTTGTCATCTGGGTATTAATGTGGGTAAAAATTTCTAGAAACAATGCCGTTTTTCCAAGGAACCTTAAAAGAAAAGAAAAAAAATAATATTGGAAAATGACTTTTTGTGTAGCTAAACCCATACACCTTTAACAACCCCCACTGGATACAACATCCAACATATTTAACAACTGATTAAAAGTTATTTTCTTGAAAAAACTTTTTGGAGCCTGAGTTTAATATTACACTGCTTTCTGTGGAATTCAAGGCAGAAGTGCCAGAAACTGTCACCCAAAAGAAGAGTGATTATGGTGGGTCAGAGTGATTATGTTGGAGGAAGACCAGATGAGGACGGAAGGAATAATTTTGCATATCTTTCTTCCACATTGTCGGGATGTGTCAAGCAAAGAAAGAATCCAGTATAATGTAAAATTTTAAGTATCTAATATTTCCAACAAACCAATAATTATTCATTTTCTAGTTTAGGCCAAGGATCCAAACCAAAACATTACCCATCATGCAATAATTATACAGCCAGAGTGACCCATCTTTTATTCTGTATCTATGGAAAGAATCAATTGTACTTTTCACAACAGCAGGGGCAATTTCAAAGGTGCTATTTTCCAAGATATCATATTACACAGTGTCAGCACCCACCTGAATTTCTGGTCTGCCAGGGCATGATGTGATGTGATTATGTTTCGCAAAGGTGAGACTGGTAGATATTTTTCTGATCCTCCAAGTCTTTGTCCGCAAGGTGAGGGTGGCCATTAGTGTGGCTGATTCACTTCCCCCTATCACACCACGAACGGCAAAATCAACTGTGAAGGCATAGATGTCACGCTATCAGTGGAAGGTGATGTACAGCAACAAACCCCGGGTCGTGGTCAAATTGACAATCCTAAGTTTCATTCTTAAATGTCTCCTCTAGCCTTTGTTGTATCTAAACTAACTAGGAACACTAAAAAGACAATGTACGAGGTCTAAATACTTAAACATCCAGTTCCTACAAAACAAAAGAGAGAATTCAAGGTAAATTCTCCCTTCTAAATAAGAAAAATGAAAAGTGGCACTGGGGAAATAAACTTTTCTACCAATTTATATACCATCAGTTAAGTCACTGTATTTCTCTAAAGACGATGCCACAAACTATGAGAACAGCCTCATAGATACTGACAACTTTTCTCTGGGGTTTGCTGGTACCTGTTGAGATGCTTCAGGAAAGTTTTAAGTGGGCAGTAAAAATATGGCTGTCTGGAGAGAAAATCATTAGAAAATATATGGTTCTATGAGTGAGGTGGGAGCTTATACAGGAGTGTTCCAACTAATCAGGATCTCAATTAGCCAAAGGGCTGGCACAAGTGAGAGTTAAGTGCAAATTCAGGAACACACATGCATGATCATTCACTTGCTCAATGCCAGACCTGTTGCTATTGCTCAGCTGTGCTGTGGGAGCCGTGGAGAATGTGACAACGTGAGGGAAATAATGCGTTGGAGTCTCCTACAAGGCTTCTTCCTAATACTAGACTTGGCATTTACCCTGGGAGGCTGTGGGCTGTGGCTGCTGCTCTCACTGAAATGATTCAACCTGCTGTGCAGAATGGAATCTATTCTGATGGATGTCGACAGCTAGGAAGTAGAGATGTCTGGGGGGGCTGTGTGTGCTTATATTGTTCCTGGATTTACCAACACACAACACTTGACATAGCTTTTATTTGAGCCATTTAGGGGGTTGTTTTGGCAGTCACCAAGGGTTGGCAAAATGAAGACAGACAGAAAACAGGCATAGTATGACAGTGGGGTCTCCAAGGGACTGTTTTCCATCACATTTTTGACTGAATAACCCTT